>OZ018317.1:191445062-192045062 GCA_963969495.1 Ceratothoa steindachneri
TACCTTAAAAAGAGGAGGGAGGGATGGTACTCTCTGGCTCAAGGAGTACTCTTCTGGATGCTCTTGAAGCCTCTTTGTATCCTAGTCTTCTTTGAGGGGTTGCCCACTGGATTTTGGGGTATACAAGGAGATTTTGAATGTTCTGGAAAAAATTTATCTTTCTCTGGTATGGTTTCTTCTTCTCTCTTCGATAATAAGATCGCAATTTGAGAGTCACTCGAGGGTAGCTGGTTCTTCTTTTACCTTACTTGCGAAATTTTTGTTTGGCACTAGAAATGTTGGTCCAGCCAAGCTTCTTACTAAGTGTGTGCAGGATACTTCGGTCTGGTACCGATACAAAACGTAACGTTTCTAAGTTACTTTGAAATTGGGTGAAGGACCGATATTCTCGAACTGGTCCTCTATCGTCTCTCACCGAATAATCATTTCTCTTTCCTTCAGGGGCTTATTTATAACCTGGTGATCGCCCTATCTAAGGGGAAAGGGGCGAGGCCTCAGAGGGAAGAGCGAGAGGTGAGGAGGGTGGCTCTGTGGTGCCCAAGTCGGCTTGTTAATTAGAGGAACCACCAACCGTCACCATCCTTGGGTTTCCCTTTGACTGGCACCGCTTTTTGTGGCGATTTAACCAGGGGCCTCCGGATCTCGTAGGTAATTGGATCCTTTGAGCGCTGCGTAATGACCTTTGGTAGTCACCTTGGCACAGGGGCTCGCTCCCGACTAACTATGCGGCGGAGAGATCAAAAAGGGTTTGCTGTTTGACTTTTATTCCGCCAGCTAACGTTCCCACGACTCTCCTCATGTGGCTCTATTCTCTTGCTTTCACCGCCACGCGGGAGAGGGGTGACTTCAACGTATATGTTCGCCTGGCCCTCCGCGAGGCTTTATGTTGAAATTCCGCTACAATATATATATATATATATATATATATATATATATATATATATATATATATATATATATATATATATATTACAAGAGAAAGAGAAATTGGACACGAATGAGCAATGGGAAAAGAAACAAGAGTTTGTTTGTTTTTAGAGGCAGAAAATAAATATGGCGAAAGCCTTGTAGTGGTTGTTATCACCCGCAGAACTCGTATTTACTCTTTCTTTGTATGTGACATGGAGGATGAGCATTTAATTTGTAAGCGGGTAAGAAGATGTGGTATAAAAATTCCTTGGAGGTTCCTAGCTTAGGGAGATGCTGGGTGTGATGGGGTAACGCTTTGGGCGAATTACAGTGACTGTGCCTGGTAGTTTAACAGTAGAACATCTGACCTGCAATTAGCAGACCTGGCTTCGAGGCTAGGCCAGGAATTTCATTTTTATCCCCCCTAGCGTTATTTCTCTCTTCTCAGTAAAGGATTGCCTTCATTGTGCAGCCCATTGCTCTATTTGATTCTAGTGTTCTTCTAATGTCCCTTTCTCTTACTTCTAAAAAAAACTCCTGTTTCTTGTCTCATTGCTCATTCGCGTCCAATTTCAATTTCTCTTTTACTATATTGTTATATAGTCTGCTATACAAGGCTTCTGCACCTTTCTTTCTGCCTTCAAAATTGTTTTGAAAGGCAGAAAATAAATATGGCGAAAGCCCTGGGGTGGTTATTATCACCCGCAGAACTTGTATTTGCTCTTTATATATATATATATATATATATATATATATATATATATATATATATATATATATATATATATATATATATATATATATATATATACACTCATTTACAAGATGCAACCCACAGACATTAGCCGCTAGGAGCTGCCAAATATGATTTTAACTGCATATTTTGTTATTGTCCCAAAACTTAACAAGACATACCCTAACCTAATTAAGCTTTAAACTTAAGCTTTAAACTAAAATAAACGAATGAATCGGTAAAACTATATAAGTAAACAGTTATGTACCTATTAACCTAATAAGAAAAGAATGTTCCTGAAAGTGTTGTTGTCTTGTATTTTGATGACTATATTCATGATGTTTAACGGATATTTGGGCTATGACTTTTTGGTCATAACAGCATTATTTTTTTAATTTAAACCATCCACACACTAACTGAGACATATACCATTTGAATCAGAATCTGTAATGCAACGTGCAACGCAATTATAAAATGTGTAACGCAAAGTGAACAAGGTTGGAGCGATTCACTTTGCTCTCCACATTTCTCCATATTTGTTCTAATGATGTGAGCAGCTACGCGGAGAAATTTTGTAGCGCGTCACAAATGTGCAATTCACTTTTTCTTTAAGCATACTGTTTTGGAGTGGAATGCACTTTGTGCTCTACACATTTGTCTAAGCATACGGCCATTAGATTCAATATTCTTTTTGTAAACACTAATTTTGGCTGAAAACGCCCTAATCTATGACATGAAGTCACACAGTGATGTATCTGGCTCTTACATACTTTGTTTAAGCCTATTTAAAGCATTAAAAATGTCAACCAGATATGCAAATTTTAAAAGGCAGTGATAATTTATTTAATGACCTTGTAATTTCCTTGCAACAGTTACCACTGGAAATTTAGAAATAAGGTGAAAGTTCAATTTACAGCTTATACACACGTTTTCTAACATTTCCTCGAGAGAGAGCCAACGTACATGACTGTGGAAAATAAGTAGACTTGTTTCGCCTCGAAATCTCCACACAGCAATTTAAAAACCTTACTGTTAAGCACTCCTTTTGACATAGTTAGCAATTTTTATTACCTGTGATAAGATATCGGACAAGCTAATTCAAACGATGTATGATGCAATGTATAAATGTCGTGTGGAGCTATTTCCAAAACTTGTCCTCTAAGACCAAAATCTCTCCCCAACATCGCTGGTGCCCCACCTGTTGTACAGCCTTTCAAACCGTTCCCTGCGAATTCATGTTTAAAAAAAAATGAGTCAACGATCTCAAAAACATCTTCACCTCTGGTTGTTGCTTCAAGTGCTATATTCATAAGACATTCTTTAATATCATTCTCATCTACATAACAAGCGAATACAAGTAATTGCGCACAGTTGTTTCATTTAGTTCAATTGCAAACCCACTTTTAGAGCTTTTAATTCTGCTAATTATTTGTCGCAAGATGTCTTTTAACATGTCTACAATTCGTTTCTTAATTGTATCATTTGATAAAGAGACATACTATATTTCTTTGCCGCTTCTTCCCCAGTATAAAATTTTTTCCAATAATATGAGTGTCGTAAATATTTTTTACTCCCGGAAACGAAAGTGGAAATTGTAAATAGAGATTCATTTTAATTTAGTTTCCTTGTTGTATTAAAGTCAGTTGGGAGTAGTAGTAATAATGATTTGTATTAATAAACTTTGAATAAGTGGTCGACGTTGCGTTTTACGGAAGTGTATTGTTTCAAGTTGCCACCTAGGACACATCCTGGTGTACCGAGAAGCAGTCTTTTTTCTTTTCTGCTACTACGACTCAGTGTCAAGAAGTAAATACAGACTCCGTTAAATATCTACTAAAAATTCCGCAAGTTATTAAGTTTTTGTTCATTCGGCGTCCCAAGCCGTATGATAATAACCTAGCTATTTTGATTTAAGTTTCATGAATATTAATGGATAAATAAGCCATTATCTCACTCTAAGTTCAAGATTAATCACCATTTCACAGACTAAGTATATATTTAGCTGTCATTTATTAATAATAGCTACCTATTAGGATCCTTTAGGCATATTATACTCAGACACTGTGAATGGGATATTTAATTACTATCCTATATTAGAGCAATTAAGTAGAGATGTTTATTTTTTTACTAAGTTTATATTACAGCCATTATTTTTCATTTAAAATTGAATTTGATTATTCTTCTCGCAGTTTCTTGTTCAGATTGTTCCCAGTGACCAAGTTCATAATTAAAAAGTAAACGCGAAATTCGCGATAATGCGCTTTTTTTCTGTTTGGCAATCATAAGAGACACTTCATAGATTCTTTCACGATCCATTTATTCCACTGATAAATGCCACGACTCTGATCAAGTCGTTGTCTCTTAAGTTCTGCTTCTTTATGCTTGATAAAAAGGAAGATTTTATTTGTGAAAGTCTGGTGATTTATCTCAAAATGTCCCTGTAGGTTGCTTGGCTTCATAGATTCTTTGCTCAATCTTTTGTAGCAAAGAACACAATGCGGAACTTCACTACTATCGCTTAGCATGGATTTGAAGCCTAACTGCAAATATGAGACTGCATATTTCCGTTTCCTACTATTTTTACTTATATTGAGGGTTCCAAAAATTGTTCCAATAAAAACTAAATTAGCTACTGTATAATATCTGAAATAGATATACAATTTTATTAGTGTTGCATATATTCATTGGTCTAAATTTGGCTATAATTATCTGGGGTACAAATCACAATAGATAAAGCACAATATTTTATTGCGACTGTTCTTCAGTACTATTTATGCATTTACTTCTCTTTAAGAAATTATAGAATCACACATTCAGTACAAAATCAACACAGTTTTAATGTTCATCATTTATATGTTGAAGTGATGGTACGGATAATACAACAAAGAGGCTTATAATTAATAAAACGCAATCAACAAGACACACCTTCCCTCCTGATTTATATTTTTAACACCATCCTAATCCAGGGCTCTCATATTTTTTCTATTTAAAGTAACAATATTTTTTACTATCTATTTATTGTTACCATTTAGGCTTCCATGTACCCCCTAAGATGGTTAAATGTACCCCTGGTGGTACATGTATCCCTGGTTTAGAAGCCCTTAGATAGAATAATGAATGTTGATGAAACGTACTTAGATTTTAGTACCTCTAATATTCCCTCATCAAATTCGTTCACAACTCCTTAAAATTTTACAGACTCTACTTTAATACATGTTCATTATTATTATTTTGAGTTAATTAATTTATGATAGCCTCTTGCTTTTCTTAATTATCCTTTTTAGCTTATTCCAAACCACCTATAATCATTTTGATTTTCAGCAGTACCTTCTTTCTGTAGTTTCTGGATGCCCCTTTTCTTTCCAGAAATGTTTTTAGCTATATCATATTTTCACTAATAATGGCTTCCTATAATTCTCCATAATAAACCTCGTTGGATACATTGCTCTTGACTGCGTTTGACATAGTCCTAAAAATAGTCCATATCTCGCAAATATTTTACATTATAGTTAACATGATTCAGAAAGTTTCTAAGTTTTTCCTCCTCTCCCCGAAGAAAATATGTAGTGTTCGTTGACTTTCAACCTGTCCCTATTTCCAAGTTAAACCTTTCTAATAAATCCCTTTCTCTTTTTTTCCTGTGTCATGTAGAAGAGACCCAAGACTTATATCTTAACACAACATAACATAATTTTACGGATGAAAAAGCCACAAGGACCTATCAAAGGTCATCCGCATCTATACATTGACGGTGTTTATAACCCTCATATGGTGAAGAACTGGTAAGTCAGAATTTATTCATCGATTTCTTTCACTTTAATAGAGGACGCACTTGGGCTGCAATGATTTATAATATTTTTAGAACAAGTATTTGATCCAATTAAAATGTTTTAACAGATGATTTTTTTCAGCTTCTATAACTCTTTAGCAATACATATAGTGTATATATCTTTATTTTTAAAACACCGGTGAGTTGTGTTCTAGTGACTTTTAACTAAATAGCATAAAATGCCATACCACAGTCTATCAGTTTTCACTAACATCTGGACATTCAAGTATATTCTATGCTGCTTCGCACATTTTTCATCGGTAATTATTTTGCTTTATGTATCTTTAGAGTATAATTTAATCTTTTGCACCTAATTATAACGCGATTAATTCTCAGCCTAACTCTGTAAGCCATTTTGTAATTTTTATTTTTGCTTGTTTATTATTTAACTGGCAATTCTGTATTTATCAGGGAAATTAGGCCATGATGTAATGTAGGTAGTTATTCTTTGTGACGTAATTTAAATTCTGTGGACCCGGAAAATATGATAGGAGGGGATACAGTAAGTTGTAAGTTTATAGAATGCTTTGATAACTTTTTTACTCAATTTGTTAGTAATCCAAGGGCTGCCAATATCTTAGATCTGCTTTCAAATCATGCATCACTTGGTTCACGAATTTACCCGGGTGACCATTGGCAAATAATGGTCATTAGGTGGTTCTTACGGTAAACATTTAGACGAGCGTCCCGGTCGAAAAAATGATTTTTGTGTAAATAAGAACAAGAAAAGGAGACTGCAAAAGACCATTCATGGCCTACACTTGGCAGCTCCTGTTCCAGTCAACACACAAAAGATTTCTTACCAGAGAAAAGTCATCAACATTGTCACCCTTTACAGGAGTTCGTCAGATCTAATCTACAATATACATAAAATGCATCCAGAGGATTATGTCCATTCATGCAACCGCAAAATATTATCTCCCCACTCCTTAGAAAAATATATACATGTACATAAAAAAGCCAGACCCATCTAACGCTTCGGTAAATATGCGGTCCACACATCTTGTTTAACCCCCCCACGAGCCATCCCCTTAAATGTACTCCAAAAACGTGAAATATTATGGAACATGGCCGGGCTGCTCGTCTACATATTTACCATTTGTTTTAAACTTAGCAATATTGAAATATAGAACCAACATGCCACAAAAACTCACATTTTTTTTATAGGGGAGATTACGATAACATAACGTGGCATAAACGTTATTGTACAATAATAAAAAACCATCCCCCATATAATCATCTAAAATCCAACTTATCTATACCAAGCTCAATCATATCCCCCTCACATTTAAAACATATTTAGTGCCCTCAGTCTATGTTCATATTCAAAGTGCTTCAGGGAAGGTATTTTTGTTGCCCTCCTTTTGTACTCACTAGCAGGTTGATGTTCTGGTTGGTTCCCTGGCTTGGCCAATATTTACAATACTTGACAATATTTGACTAGACCCTGCTTTGACATAATTTGACATAATTTAAACATTACAGCAGTTTAAAAAAAAAAGAATCAAAGAGCTCCTCTCAACTACAGACCTATTGACACTAAATTGGCAGCTGTAGTCAAAGAGGTTGAGGGTAGCTTTAAAGTGCAGGGTGACCTAGATAAGCTGTTAGCTTGGGCTCAGAAGTGGCAGATGACTTTTAACCTTAATAAATGCAAAGTTATTAACATGGGGAGAGATAATAGGGAATTTAGCTATGAGATGGATGGATATTGGCTTAATTCAGTTGAAGATGAGAAAGACTTAGGAGTGGTAGTAGATAGGTCACTGAAATTTTCAAAGCAGTGTATTGAGGCAAAAAATAGAGCAAATAGGGTACTAGGTTACATTAAAAGAAATGTTAGCTACAAGAGTAAGGAGGTCATCCTTAAACTATACAACTCTTTATGTCAGGCCACATTTAGAGTACTGTATACAGGCATGGTCACCACATTTTAGACATGATATAAACTTATTAGAGTCAGTACAAAGGAGGGCAACAAAAATAATACCATCCCTGAAGCACCTTGAATATGAAGATAGACTGAGGGTATTAAATATGTTTTCATTTGAAAGGTGTGTGAGGGGAGATATGATTGAGCTTTTTAAAATCTTTTCTGGGATGGATAAATTAGATTTCAGCAAGTTATTTGAGTTAGAAGGTAGTAATAGAACTAGAGGCCACCACTTAAAGATTAAAAAACAGAGGTGCAGACTGGATGTTAGAAAATATTTTTTCACTAACAGAGTGGTAGATTATTGGAATAGTTTGCCACCTGAGACTGTAGACAGCCCAAACTTGAATGTTTTCAAGCGCAGATTGGATGATTATATGGGGATGGAGGGTTAATTTCTTACTTTTTGGTATGTGGATATGTTTCTTGACTCATTCCTGTGGATGCAGTTTCTTTTTATTGTATATTTTGGGGGATTTTGATTTTGTTTTTGACAGACTCCTATGGAGGCTTTAAATTATATATTGTAGATGCATGGTTGGACATTCCTATGGATTGTTAAATTGTATATTGTAGCTGCATGATCTGACAAAATCCTATGGATGCATTATATGGGTGGGATTTGATGGATACGGATGACCTTTGATAGGCCCTTGTGGCTTTTGTCATCCTTTAAATTATGTTATGTTATGTTATGTTAGTCTCGCCTCCATATTGTGTAAGGTATTAGAAAAAATATTGCGTAAATTGATCATTAATCCCCTCAAATCAAACACTGCTCTACTTGAACATTTTGAACCTATTTGTTTATCTAGATAGTTAAGCCCCATTTGATGCACTATATCTTAACTGCCAGAAAGCTTTTGACAAAAAATGGATTTCCGATGGTTAGTGAATGAGTCATCTTGAGTGGGGTAGCTTCAGAATGGGTAGATGTCCTGAGTGTGTCCCCCAGGCTACTTACTGGGTCCTGTCTTATTACTTTTCTACATAAATGATGTAATCAACATTGATTCATGCCAACATTGCCAATGATGCCAAACTACCATGCTTTAAAGAGCTCAAATGCTGCCCATTTACTGCATGATCTTTAGGTAAATATTTAGATTATCAGCCTGGCCGATAGGACCTATTTTATCTCCAAAATGTTTCACGTTTTGGGGGTAAACACAATGCGGGACCACACTACAGTGATCCTGAGTTTCATTGAATATAATCCTAATTGTTTGTAGAATAATTTTCTGACATTTACAGAGGTGAATATGGTAATTGTATATAGCATGGCCGGATCCTAGGCCATGCTTATTTTGGGCTACTTTTTGTTACTTTTTTTTAGATGAAATCAAAATTTATTTTGATTTTCGCTTCTATACTGGGGGGCTATGCCACAAGACCCCCTCCAAAGGACTGAAACTCAGGGTCATCGTAGTCATCCCTGCTGACGAGCCATCCCCAACAATGAGCAGATGCTCAAAATAATCGTTAATACTTACGTCAGAGGGGTGGGTATATTTTACCGGCAGCAACCATAATTTGTGTAATCGCTCATTAATGTCTGGAAATTTTGCCATCAGCATCAATACACCATTTATTGCACTGAAACACCCAATTTTTTTGTTCATTTTGAGCTGTGCAGAACAATTAGGACACTCATATTGATTTTAATAGCCCATGGTCTTCGAGAAACTCAACACATTTATCTTTGTCAGTTAAAACAGCACCTAAATGGTGAAAATGTAATGAAAACACTATACAAGAAAATGACATTTTCACAAATGCCGTGGGTGGGCGTTTAAATATAAAAGTAGTAACTTTTTTTCTGTACTGAAATTGAGCATTTGTGTTTCTTGAACTACACATTTATAGTAATACTAACACTAATACTGAACACATCCTTTTGGAACAATAATCAAAATGGTTGTAAAAAAAACCTTTTTGTCAGGATTAAGAAGTGAGGCTTCATTAACAACACTAGCACAATATGGTTTAATCGAGCAATAAACATTGGGAAATTAAGTAAAAAATAATTAAAAAGACTAAATAATATCAGGCATAGGGTAGGTAGGATATATAGAAAAGAAATGAGGGGGGAAAAGTTCTAAAATAAAAGAAACCTAGTTTTGGTCAAATTCAGCTTTGATGGTTATTTGCTTAATTCAGTTAGAGACAATCAGGACAGACTGATTGTATGGATGAGTTAATGATTAGGGAAATAAGTAAAGGATGCAAAGAAGATAGTTATTCTTGGTGACTTTAATTTAACCTCTGTAGACTGGGAAAATATGATAGGAAGAGATAGAGCAAGTTGTAAGTTTATGGAGTGTTTTGAGGATAACTTTTTGACCCAATTTGTTAAGCCAACAAGGGGTGCCAATATATTAGATCTAATTCTTTCAAATGATGATCACTTGGTTCAAGGATTGAGTGTAGGAGAATCATTGGGAAGTGGTGATCATCAGATGGTTCGGTTTAATTAGACAAACTCCACAGTGATCATCAGATTGTTGGGTTTAATTTGCAAATAGTTAAGGGTAGAACAACGACAAAAATTCCAAATTTTTATAGGGGAGATTACCATAAATTATGCAGCATGGGATATAGAATTCCATGGAAAGAATACTTATGAGATGTGGGATATTTTTAAGACTAAACATGGTTCAGGAACAGTGTATTCCAATGAAGTCTATTAGGAAGAAATGTAGGAAACCATTATGGTGGAATCAAGAAATAGCTAATAAAGTTTCAGAGAAAAAAGGGCATACCAGAGATTACAAAGTGAGAGTAGTTTAGATAATTTAAACCATTATAGGTCAATCAGAAATGAACTAAATAAGATTATTAAGAAGACCAAAAGGACAGCAGAAATTAGTTTAGCTAAAAATAATAATAAAAGATCCTAAAAATTCTTTTGCTATTATAGAATCAATAATAAATAACTTTAGCCCGGTAAGCTTAACTTCTATAGTCTGTAAAATTCTTGAAGATGGTTAAGAAGGAAATTTACTGGATTTTTGTGACTATGTAACTAAAGAATTAGATAGTGGTGAGAAAGTTGATGTGATCTACTTTTAGCATAGCTTTTGATAAGGTTCCACATAGAAGACTAGTTCATAAATTAAAGCTGCATGATATATGTGGGAAGGTTTTAAATTGGCTAACTGAATGGCTGAAAAATAGGAAATGGTTGTACTGAATGGAGTGAGGTCAGAGTGGAGGAATGTTATTAGTGGCGTACCTCAGGGATCAGTTTTAGGCCCTTTATTATTTTTAATCTATGTAAATGATCTTGGGCAAGGTGTAAATAGCAAAGTGTCAATTTTTGCTGAAGACACTAAATTGGCAGCTGTAGTCAAAGAGGTTGAGGGTAGCTTTAAAGTGCAGGGTGACTTAAATAAGTTGTTAGCTTGGGCTCAGAAGTGGCAGATGACTTTTAACCTTAATAAATGCAAAGTTATTAACATGGGGAGAGATAATAGGGAATTTAGCTATGAGATGGATGGGTATTGTCTTAATTCAGTTGAAGATGAGAAGGACTTAGGAGTAGTAGTAGATTGGTCACTGAAATTTTCAAAGCAGTGTATTGAGGCAAAAAATAGAGCAAATAGGGTGCTAGGTTACATTACAAGAAATGTTAGCTACAAGAGTAAGGAGATCATCCTTAAACTATACAACTCTTATGTCAGGCCACATTAAGAGTATTGTATACAGGCATGGTCACCACATTTTAGACATGATATAAACTTATTAGAGTCAGTACAAAGGAGGACAACAAAAATAATACCATCCCTGAAGCACCTTGAATATGAAGATAGACCGAGGGTATTAAATGTTTTCATTTGAAAGAAGGTGTGTGAGGGGAGATATGATTGAGCTTTTTAAAATCTTTTCTGGGATGGATAAATTGGATTTCAGCAAGTTATTTGAGTTAGAAGGTAGTAATAGAACTAGAGGCCACCACTTAAAGATTAAAAAATGGGTGCAGACTGGATAACATAACATAACATAATTTCACGGATGATAAAAGCCACAAGGGCCTATCAAAGGTCATCCGTATCCATCAAATCCCACCCACATAATGCATCCATAGGATTTTGTCAGATCATGCATCTACAATATACAATTTGGCAATCCATAGGAATGTCCAACCATGCATCTACAATATATAATTTAAAGCCTCCATAGGAGTCTGTCAAGAACAAAATCAGTCCCCCAAAATATACAATAAAAAGAAACTGCATCCACAGGAATGAGTCAAGAAATGTATCCACATATTAATCTATGTATCATATACTTTCAAGTTTGGTAGTTACATTGCAAAGATATCAGCCAAAGCAAATTAATTCTTGGCAGTATTAGGTGGACATTCACCTATATGGATAAGGTAATACTGAAGAGCCTCTACAAGACTTTAATCCTTCCTCCTCTCGCACATGTATATTCCAGCAAATTCATCTAGAAGCAAAAGCTGAACATAACCTCAAAAGGAAACATGATGAATGTTCAGGGACAGGCATTCCAGGAACAAGTGGCAGCAACTAATAGCCTCCAGCGAAATCCCAAACTATTATAGAATCAATGTTTGAAAAGAAGAAAATTTGGCATATTAATGACCACAGATTACAAGAGATCCATTATTTGATGGGAGAAATGATAGCTGTTGATATTAAACCATATTCTTTTAACACCTGACATTGGATTCAATAGGCTTATTGCAAAACTGTCAAAATTACAGAATTCCATCAAGAAAGTATTTCATTGAAAAATTAATTCCAGATTTATTTACAAAAGTAAAAACAAACATTAAAACATTTGGACAGCTACTACAAGTAATGCTCCATTTCAGGGGAGACTAGTTGGGAGGTTGACAGTGGGTGTTGGAAATATAGCTTGAGGTCATCTGCAAATAGCATGTGTTTACAAGTTAGATTGGTTCATAAGTTGTTGACAAAGAGTATTGGCTTTCAAATGACTTTGTACAGTGAAGAGCTGTTCCATTCCCTGGTGCACACACAGTTGAAAGAATAAGTGAACAATTGCACTATGTTCTGGATGAGTACTGCTGGATTCTGGTGCAAATATGGTTGCTGGCATCAATAAATGACTCAATATTTTCTGTGAAACAATCCTTACAACTAACAGAAATAGTCTCACTTTAATTGTTCAACATTAGCAATTAGCAAATTAACTGAAATACAGGAGCAGCTTAATTTAGAGAAATAAACCGATTCAAGATGTGGCCATGCGTTGGACTTCAACATATATACTAGTAACCTTGCCTTAAGAAAGACATCAACTTAATGGAACAGGTGCAAAGATGAATCACTGCCCTGGTCTCCTAACTCAAAGCTTTGGGTCTCGCTACCTTTGAAGAAAGGTGAATTAGAGGTGGCTTTATTGAAGTTTATAAGATGACCCATGGCCTAACCAACATCAACTCTGGCTGGCTGGTCCAGCCAACCATCAATTTGTTGAAGAAAGTCCACCTCACATTATAGGAAGACTTGTAAGTGAATAGTTATAAATGTACATTGCAGTCAGTGATCAGATCCTTGTTTTCTTTTCAGACCTAGATAACATTAGCATTAATAATTTCATTGCCTGCATTTGTGCCAAATTTTATTACAGCCCCATCCACATTTGAGGGGGGTTATGGTAAATATGTAGATCGGTGGCCCGAATAATGGGACATAAACTATTTTGTCCATGTTCCAATATATTTCACATTTTTAGAGTAAATTTAAGGGGGGGGGGTTTGGGGAGCCTCCCCCCAGTATATAATCCTAATTGTTCATAGAATAATGTGCATGAATATGCATGCAGAGGTTTAACCAAACAATGCCAACTGATATTCACATTCACCTTTTTGTTTGTTTTTTACTCTCAAAATATTAACTAATATTTTTCTGGTTTATATGCAGTTGTGGCATATAATATTGCCTATCTAGTGATAACTAAAGAGGCAAGAGAGAAACTCCTGGTAATTTCTGGCTCTTTTTCTACTTGGCTACTCCCTTTGAACTGAAGAACATGCTTCTCTTGTGGGTGCAGTGCCAAGGCTGGAAGAGTTTCAGGCTGTGGATGGGGGAGTGCCTGTGAAGAAATGAATGTTGCAGCTCAGCTCCACTAATGTTTGAAATTAGTGGCTTTCAGTCTGCATATAATAATTTGGGAGTTTTCTACTCATCAGATCCTCCTTTGGTTTTGAGGCCCCCAAGATAATGCTACTATAATTATATTGCTTACATATCTATGCAGTTGTGGCAACATTCTTTTGCAGCTCATCATTGAAATTCTTCACCAACTGTGTGATTAACTTGTTTTATTTCTTGTTCCTGAGGGTGAGCAGGTGGGGTATGGGGGTTTTCTACTCATCAGATCCTCCTTTGGTTTTGAGGCCCCCAAGATAATGCTACTATAATTATATTGCTTACATATCTATGCAGTTGTGGCAACATTCTTTTGCAGCTCATCATTGAAATTCTTCACCAACTGTGTGATTAACTTGTTTTATTTCTTGTTCCTGAGGGTGAGCAGGTGGGGTATGGGGGGCTAGGCCCCTCCCATATAGCAACCCATAGTACGGCTTGCAGGTTTGGATCTTCAGGTTTACCCCAAAAGTTTCCTCATGGCAAGCATTTTGGTAAATGTTGCGAGTATGGGCAGATGCTATTATAACTTATCTTTTGGGCTATTGGGTTTTCTGCTATCACACTGGCCAATCAGAAAGCTCTCTTTATTTCAAAAGTATGTTTTTCTTTCTGTTTTTCCCTTATTTCTTTTCTATATATTCTACCTACTCTATGCCCAAAAGGATGAATTCAGTATTTTTTTTATTACTATGTTTAGTTTAAGAAACAGTCAAATTCTACAAAAAACAAACAAACTAAAAACAAAACATCTACCTTTCTGACCATACCAGTTGTATTTAAATGCCTACCCATGTCTATATTTTGTGCGTATTTCCTGCCTAGTGTACTCTTTAAATGTTCACCATTTCGGTGCTATTTTATCTCACAATGATAAATGTGTTGCTTTTCTCGAAGCCCATGGCCTATTAAAATCTAAATGCAAGTGTCCTAATTGTAAGGCAGAGCTTATAATGAACAGCAATTTGGTGTTCTGCTGAGATAAATATTATATTGACAATGATAGCTAAAGCAACCCCTGTAAGTACAAATTGATGGCTCGATTATATTAGTGTAAGAAACAATAGTTTAATTTTGAGCGTCTGCTGTTGGGAACGGCTCATCGTTGGGATGTGCCTACAATGACAACTTCAATCCCTAAACTTCCACATAGATTTTGGCTCAGAAAAAATAGCCTCCAAAATAAGCTAGAATTACATCTGCCCATACTCAAGAAGACAATTACCAGCATTTTTATTTGGGTGGGGGCACATCATCTGGTAGAGCCCTTTGCATCATGTTTAAAGGTTACTCATGTTGCCCCTATATTGACTATCCTGGCAAAACTCTGGAATAATAATTCCAGAACCTGAACCTGGGGACAGTTGTGAAGATGAATAACCCCATTGAATTGTATGATTCCAATGGGTACCATCAGTATTTTTATTTGGGGCATATTTTGGCCCCATATAACCATTCAAAAACCCTATACCCATTCTATGTTCCATCATGGTTTCTACTTTTGATTTTCTTATTTGAAAATTAGGTTTAATTTTAACCCTTGAATGCTATGTTAGTAAGCCTACCAAAGTATAGTTCATGGTTCCATTTTATCAAATGAGTAATGGCCGATCTATAAAGTGCCTAGTTGAATAAATTGATGGCTGGCTCTTTGTGCATAATAAGTTAGGGGAGAACTTGTTAGGGTTTGAATAATTGCAATTTGCATTACCACCCAGCTATTATTTTTTTTAAAAATTACCCCGCCTCCTTGATAGTATAAGCTCTTTTAGTTTGATGACCCATCTTGGCCAATCCTATGTAATATTTCAATTGGTATCCCTGCCCCAGTTAAATTGAGGAGGTCCTTTCCCCTCTGCCACACTCGGCACTACTTTACTTTTTTTATTAGTAGTATACACATTAATTTATTATTTGCTTGATTTTTATCAGTATTTATGTATGATAAATTACTTATATTTATATTATTATTTGACTTGCTTTTACTATCATTAGCATCCACTCAATATTGTCCCCCCTCCCCCCTACTTTGCACCAGGACTGAGTTGGCTCCATTAGCCATAGTACTTTGGTGGACTGCATATCATGCTGGAATCAGCATAATAATGGGATCACCCACACTTCTAATATTAGTTGACCCTCCTACCTCTTTGCACACCAGTCCCTACCTGCTGCAACCCCTAAAACTTGTCACCTAGGGCAACTATTAGGTAGCACAGGAATAGATAGTGTGTAAATAATAATCTTGAATTTGTGATCCTATGGAGAACTTTCTTTAAACATATCCACTCATATGGAGGTCATTGTATCTAATCCCCTTGAGGTCCCCCTCCTGCAAAAGGTGCTTGGGGAAGGACCATTGGCTCAGCCTTCCCAATTACCCATTGGGCTCACTTAATTTCCTGCCACTGTGGGACTGATTCCATTAGTTTTATGTATTTACTGTGCTTTGGAGAAAGCATCCCTCCCCATACACAAGATTTTTGCTTTTTTACTAAGTTCATTTGTTTTATAGCTTACACATTAATTAGGGTGTAAGATAATTGTGGTGACTGGTATATATTGGCCAAGTTGAAGTGTGATCATTTATATAGCCATAAGTGACCTAGTTGTGGTTTTCATTTTTCAAATTTACTATTTCTATTTGATCATCGTTTCATTTTGGCATCTGCATATAATATTAACTAGTACTTTTCTGGTTTATTTATGGAGTTGTGGCATAGAATATTGCCTACCTAGTGATAACTAAAGAGTGGCTCCTGATAAACGGGTGCTTCTTCTCGAGTTAATATTTGATAATTTATAGCTTGTATTCTACTTGGCTACTCTCCTTGAATGAAAGAACATGCTTCTCTTTTGGGTGCAGTGCCGAGGCTGGAAGAGTTTCAGGCTGGGAATGCGAGTGCCTGGGAGTTTTCTACTGCTCCAATCCTTGTTTGGTTTTGAGGCACCCAAGATAATACTAACATAATTTCATTGCTTACATACATATGCAGTTGTGGCAACTAATTCTGTTGTAGCCCATCTCCCAAATTCTTAATTCAATCTCTTCATAGAAAACTTGGTTTGTAGTGATCAGATCCTTGTTTGGTTTGTTTGGCCATGGTTCATTTACAAAATATTTGGTCTTGCACATTATTAATGTTGTCTCATCAAACTCAAGCTGTTATTGGCTAAATAAATGGCAAACACATGAGATTAGTTTAATTAATGTCCTATCCCAGTGAATTCTTTCAACCCCACAAACTATAACTGGCAATGTTTGGGCTAAACTTGCCATATGTTGAGATGTGGGCAAATTAATTTTTGAAATTCAGTGTGTAGGGATGTCATATAATATGGTTATCCCAAGGGAACTCATACATAAAGCTCATTTGGAGCATAACTAGACTTAAAAATGTCTCCCCATTTAATATTGAAATTTTGGTTAATCATTACTGGCAATTATCATTTAATATAAAATACCTCTAAAATTACATTGCATTCTAATTGTAAGATTTAATTAATTTAAGGTTATTTTAATGTTTTATAGCCCTGAATTCCAAATCTTGTCTTGAATAAGCTTTCAAAATACTTGCAATGTAATCTTCTGTTTTCCCCATGGAAATATCTTCCCTGCTAATAGATTAAAATTTTGCCTAGTTTGGGGATATCTTCTGGTGAATGTTATTTCTGCACATTGACTAGGGTGATTTTTGCAGTTACGGAAATGTATATCAGTGGGTATCAGATCTCATATTTGGGCCCTTGTTTATATACCCCATGGGGTTATTTCTAGGTAAATAATTGTGAACACTAATCTCAGATTTTCATCACTATCTTATGGTGGAACTTTGCCAACCAATACTTTTTGCATCACCAATAATGGATGCATTTGCCTCTTTCCTAGTTTGTTTATACTTTCAACCCCCTCATTTCTTATTAACTGTTGTGTAAGGGAGCACCCTTATGCCTAAAATGGCAAGATAAACTAGTTCTCCGTCACTTGCATTGCATTGTGCCCAAATTCTATTTGAGAGAGCTTGAACCTGTAGATTAAGATACCAAGTTTAGTTTAACCCATTATCCCCCTTGTATTTATTGGCTGACAACCCTGCTTCCTGCTCCTTCCCTACACTCCCTTATGTATACTTTTTATCCTGCAGTTGAGTGGCACATCCTTAGATCCTTCATGCAATAGTCAGCCCTAATAAATTTTCTTACATCGTAGCAATATTCTGAAACTTGCCTGCTGCTTTGGTTCACTCTTAATTCTGTTTACAGAACCAACCTTTCTTTAATAGTTATTGTGGCCACAAATGTCTTTTGGAATACAAACCATCTTCTGATCATTAAAAGAACATCCCCTAAATATTTCATATTGCGCCTACAGACATGTCAGATTGAAATTAAATGTGTATACTCCATTTTTACTATATCGACTTGTGCTAACAATGTTCTCAGTAAATAGGGTTGTTGAGGGCTCTTAAATTATAATGCTAATTCTTCCAAGGGTAAAAAGGTAGAGGGTGGGACTTGTCTTTGAAAAATGTTTGTTGCTTAAGGTCTATGTGACAATTGAGTTGGAATAATGCGGTTGGCATCATTGTAAATATATCTATTTAAAATCTATGAAGTGAGGGCCAGACCCTCCTTCCATTCTCCGAATTCTCTTGTCTATATATCCTGGGCAAAACTGTCAAAAGGATCATAATGGCTGTACTATTGAAAGTACAGATATTTCCCCCTCCAATTTACCTCTGAATTCTGAGGAAATTGATTGTGAAATTTCTTTTCCGATGGCTGAAAGGATTGGGTCAGCTTCCATATGCTTTGTTTTCCTGTCCAAGCTGGTTTCAATAGCTACTCAAAAAGCCTCCTTGAGTGCTCTTGGATCATTTCAATCTCTTGTGAATCATGCTCTGGCAATAAAGGTGTGGGACAGCCATTGGTCCATTACTGTTCCCATCAACTTATCCCCAATGCCCTGGCTGGTTTTCTGTAGTCATTGAAATGGGCACACTGATGTAGCCCTCCTGTTTTGGTTATATCACTCAATTTTATTTGATGGTTGTGTTTGTCATGTTGTTTATTCTTTTACTATTTTGTTTTGAATTTTCTTTGAATTTGTTTTATCAAGCCAACCATTAGACTGTAACTTGATTGCAGCTACTTATCCCATATATAGTAGATGGTCATTGCGAGATAAGATCTAAAAATTAAGTAATGCAGCAATACCATCTGAACTTGGTAGATGTTGGCCAAGGAGGAAGTTGACCATTTTTGTTTAGTTCTTAGAGGAACCATAGAAGCCAGGCATAGTTTGAGTTCATTTTTCTACATTTCTCTCCGAACATCGTGAGCATCTTCAACTGATTCCTTCTATTCGCAGAATGATCAACATTCTGCTCACTCAATGAGAACATAAAAATATGGAACTTTCTCTTTTATGTAAATTGTGGATTATGAAGACCAATGTATTCATTGCAGCAGTCATCAGTAGTCTACAAGACTCTTCCACCATTTACATGATTTCCTATCATAATTATACTGAGTTGCCATTCTGTTTGCTCATAACATTGTTCCTGTATCATTGCATCAAAACACTGCTGATCCTTTTTCCGAGAAGTAAGGCATGTTGCACCATATATATATATATATATATATATATATATATATATATATATATATATATATATATATATATATATATATATATATATATATATGTATGTATGTATCTCACCAGATGTCAGCAGTCACTCTGTATACAGTATAGGGAGGGTAGTGTACTCTCACCAAATCCCCTAGCATGAATTGTGACTGGACCATATGATGTCAGCACACCTTCATCCACTTTGAAGGGCCCTTTGTTTGATAGGCTTAAAGTGGTTGGGGTTGCAAAGTTTTCCTCCCACACTCACTGGAGAAGTTGTCTGACACTCCTATTACAACATTTACCAAGTTTGCATATATTAAATTTGGGGTCTAATTTAAAGGAATCCAAGATAAATTCGTTTTGAGAACTAGTGTTGCTGGCTTTGAACTTGTTTATTATCCATGGGTCCAGTGTATCACCAGTGATGGATAACCCATCTGTGAGGGGCACAACAGTATAAATGGATATTGAGCACTAAGCCAGAATGGCCATTTATAGCCATGGAGTGCTATAACAAGTGATATTTGTTCAGTTTGTTTCCCTGCTACACTACTTGGCAGGAATATGGGTTGCCTTGCAAATGAAATGCCAAACTCCCAATCATCCATTCTGGTAATGCAGGGCCATTAATTACTTTCACTGATAATACCCCTAGTGATTCTGGTACTGACCTGGACTACAAATCATATTGCATCACCTTTCCGCCCTCCTCTCCTTTGCTAGTCTATCCCTTCAACTATTTCCTCAAGCCTTGTTGCTTCCATTCAGCCCATCCCAGATTTCAAAATCCAGTCAGCCACATATCCCCCCAACCCCTTTTAATTGTAAATAAGTTTTGATATATTTTTAATATTGAAAGTTTTATTTTAAATAATGAATCATTGCTGTTCATGTTTTTGACTGCCACTATTTTTATTATTATTTTATTATATTTCACAACTGTTCTGTTAATTAATCATGACATTGAAATATTATTGTGCCAGAATATTTTGAATTTGTGAGGGTGTAGAAATGAATTTCCAAACCTTCAGATTATCTTTGTGCAGAAACAAAATGATCACATTTTCAAAATAATCAATAACTGCAATGGGAAAAATGACTACCTGATAAAAAAAATAGAAATTTTATTTAAAAAAAAAATCTGCCCCTCTCCCCTCACACTGCATCCTCATTGGAATTATCCTGGTAAAGGGTTGTTGTTAGGATTTCTAGTTCATATTTCTCACTTGTGAGAAAAGGATGCTTGATGATTAGGTTTAATTTTAACAATTCAATGGTATTGTTTAAACAAGCTTTGACTGCTAATTGTGCAATTGATTTAGAATTTAAGTAATGCTAACATATAGATTACTAAAGTGTTGCATGGTTCCAGTTTACCATAAGCTGCCGATGATGGACAAATTGATGGCTTGCTGTATTTTTTGCAAATTTTGGATACTTGGCACGTATATTGCAGTATGTACAACCCCATATAGCAATTTGTTTTTTTTTTAGGGATTTGATCATTGTTTGGTGTGGTCTTGAGACCTTCATTTTTGTCCATCACTTCATTTTGTCATGGTGTTGCAGCATGCGTTTCCATCACTATTAAAATGTTCTTATAAATGCAGTAATACTTGTCATGCTTTACTTGATAGTCTCAACCCCACTGAATTAAGCCGGCAATGTCTGCATTGACGTTCATTGTGAGCTAGATGTGGGCACATAAAAGTGAAATTGTTGGGTCCGGATGTTCATTTTTGATCATCCCTTACTATCTCAAACAAGGTTCTTCTTTTGAAGTACTAAATGTCAGCACTTAATTAATTTTGAATCATAAACCACACTAAATTTAGTTGACCATATGCTTTTCATTTCAGAATTTGACATTTGTTTTGGTTTAGGCTTAGATGATTATGGTGATTTATGCCTATACTATGTTGGCTAAGTAGAAAGTCTACCATCCGGTCACAAATTATCTAGCTATGCTTTTGACATGCTTGTCTGGATTTGATAGTACCTGGATAACAGAATCAATAGTTTCATTGCTATCAAATAATTGCAGCCCAGAACCACTAATCATTAAATTTAGTCGTGTTTACTCTGCATATTTTAATTTTTTTTCAGTCATCAGATTATTTGATTTTGAGACCACGTGTTTATATATGCAGTTGTCAGAAAAATTCTGTTGCAGCCTAGCTCCACTAATGCTTGAAATTAGTGGCGTTATGTCTGCATATAATAATTTGGGAGGTTTCTATTGATCAGATCCTAGTTTGGTTTGCTTTGGTTTTGATACCTCTTAAGATAAATAAATTCTATGGTTCATTTACAAATTATTTTGTCATACGTGGTTCTTGTTCTCTCATTGGAGCCATTTTTTAATTTTAAAATGTCTATTTTTTAGGAATTCAAGTATGGATGATTGGAAAAGATTTTATTGGAATAATGAAGAAAAGTGGTCTCCTTATAACTGGCAAAAGTTCAAAGAGTACCATTGTTATGCGAATCCAAGTGAGTGCTGGTTAAGATCCATATTGGATAAATCAATAGCTAGATTAATGTCATTGATCCCAGTGTGTATTGGTTTAATGATCTTTCAACCCCACAGACTATAACTGGCAATGTTGTTAACTTGCCACCTGTGAGATGTGGGCACATTGGATGACTGATTTGATTCAATGCTATACAAATATTGTTTAAAATTAGTTTTGGTAATTACCTACTGGCCTTAGGGGGTGCTACAGTAAATACCTTGTCCTGGAACTGTGAAGAGCAGTTTTATTCAAGGATTACCTACTGGCATTAGGGGGTGCTACAGTTCCCTAGTCCCTATACATGAGCCACCATGGGGCAAATAAAGCAAGTATTCGAGACTGATAATTTAGCCACCCACCATTGCCTTTCTTATTTTGCCCACATGCAAAAAAAAGGAAAGACTTGTAGCTCTTGCAGGGTATTGTGTGTAGGTATTCAGTTGCCATTGGTTGATACCGTGATAATTATCGTCCCTGTTGGGGGTATGTAGCTACACATCATCAGATAAAAGTCCAATGAACTAACCGTTATTTCCTTTCCCTTGCTCATGCCACTGCTTACCAAGTTAACTATATGAACACTGCTGATGGTATTTGGGTCCCCTTTTCTTAAACCCTATGGGTATATATCTACACAATTTTGATTCAGGACCACAATGTTGCTGTCAAACAATATCTCTGCCCCCACCTGTGAGGATGGGCCAAAGGTGCATTTGATAGGGGGATTATGATTAATCTTCCCCTGCATTTGATTATTTCATGGTGCAACTTTGGTAAAGATAATTTGTCTCCATTTCCTATTTGTTGATGCCACAGATGTGGTAAGAATGTCTATACATTCATTGCTTTCCATTTGTTTCATCACTAACCATAATTTAAGAAGGGGATTTTTATGCGTATTTGAATGTTTTTATCAAAGTTCAGAAATAAATATAAGCATCAAAATTTTAAATGGAAATTCCCCGAGTTTATTTTTTATCTTCTATAAAGCAGTGATATTTTGAAAGGAGGGAAATTTAATTCCTTTTTAAAATTATTATTTGGCAAATAACAATTTAACCCTGGCTGCTTTTTTTAGATTTTAAATTTTAAGCTTAGTAGCGAAGCACAAGCTCATCCCTACAGGGGGATTGGTGAAGCCATTATCCTTCATTTGAAAAAAGTGAATATATTTTGTATATAAACAATGGTTTTTCTTTTCTTAAAATCAGTTGATGCTGTAAAAAAAAGAGTACTTTATTCAGATCATTATTGCTGACATTTTGTTTCAAGGCTGTAAAGTTTATTTGTAAAGAAAGCAGAAGGACCATTTGCTCATTCTACCAAAATCTGCCCCATAATTTAGCAAATTTCATTTGGACCAGTGATTTAATACAATATTTATTGTCAAACAAAACTGACATTGAATCTTCTTTAGGTATTGAATAGATTGTAAATTTAAAATATTCTTAAAATTAAATGTTTAGTATACTTATCCATACTAATGTTGAACTACAAAGGATTTACAATGACAGCATTTGCCAGGGTCCCCTCAGCAATTTGCCATCCTGGCCGCCGTGCTGACAGGACTCAGCACCCCATCCAACCCCAGCTTAGCCTCTTACCCTTCCTTCAAAGCACTAGTTTCCTCGCTTTTCAAACAATTTTCTCTGGTCAGCCCCCAGTTTCACAGGGTTGATGCTGACCTCAGCCAACCGTCCCGGGTAGGGGACATCGTTCCCTATCCCCTGAGCTCCCATTCGTGTTTTTTTTTAACAACCTGCTTCATCGTCACCCATACCTTCCTCACATACCTTCACCATCTAAACTTTATTTTACGCTGTGCTCAAGGTGGAGCTGCCAGGTCCCCAGGTGTGAGGGGTGTTCTTAAATGGCGCCACTTGGCTCTGTCAGGCCCGTAAGCAACCCTTGCAGAATGGCTACTGCGAGGGGTCATGTGCTATTGCATCCCATGGAAAAAATAGGATCACCATGCCCATAGATGAAAAACTAAAAAAACCCAACCCTTAACTTCCCCTGTTCCATCTACACTGCTGCTCAACAGAAAAAAAAAAATGGAGTTCCCCACCCCTGTGCCTGCGCAGGGGACCCTCCATATTTCTTTATCCGAGAGGAGGCTTACTCCTCTCCTACGCCTACGGGTGATAAGCCCCTACGCCTACGGGTGATAAGCCCCTACGCCTACGGGTGATAAGCCTCCTCTCCTACGCCTACGGGTGATAAGCGTCCTCTCCTACGCCTACGGGTGATAAGCCTCCTCTCCTACACCTACGGGTGAAGGGGACTCCCCCTCACCCCCTTCTCTGGAGGTGCTTTCGGGCACCCCTTTTTCCAGTGGCAGTCCCTCCTTTTCTTTCTAAAGGGACTGCCAAGAAAGCCAGCAGACAGCCCTTTGCTGACTGCCCCTCATTGAAGTGGCTAGGTAGGGCAAACCCCCTTATAGGGAGAGGGAAGCCAGGCCCCTTTGAGTTGCTTCCCTCAAAAGAACTGCTGGCAAGAATATTGAAACTTGCCGGGCTCAAGGCCTGTGCCAGACTGGTGACTCTGCCAATGGGACCTGTCATGTGCTGGGAGGGGATGGCCAACTGGAGGCCCCTCCTCTGATAGACATGGTCCTTGAGGAAACCCGGCCTCAGAGGGTAGGGCCTTCCATCTGGGAAATCCGGGCTCGGCGCTAAGAACCGAATCCGCCCCTATGCAAGGTCCTCCTCAAATGGCTGGGGGTCTCTGAGGCAGTACAAGGATGGGAGGGATCTCCTCCAACATGTGCCCCTGAGACCGCCAGGACCTGGCTGAGGCGGTTCCATCTGGCCTTGGGGGCTCCTGCCAGTTGAGGGGAGAAGCTGGTTCATTCCCTGCCCTCCTCTACATCCATGGGGGCTGCGTGGACTTATTGTTCTGCTGCCACTTTGGAAAGGGATGAAGCCAAGATCTGCACATCTGGCCCCCCCGGGTGTAGAGCCTCTAACTATGACAAAGACCAAAAGTGCACAGGGTGGAACGTTGATAACATTGAGGCCCCTCATTCAGAGGTTTCCTGGCATTTTCCATGCTGCTGGCTTCAAAGGCTTCCACTGATGGCACCATGTTGGCCAAAGGGTAACATGATCCATCAGAGGAGAGCATTAGCTAATGTAATTGGTAGAGAGCCTTCTGTACCAAATCTCTCTTGCTCTGCATAGTCCTTCCATCTAAGTTTGTTTGTTGATTTCGGTGTATCAGCTGTCTGTCAAGGGGCGCGACCCCATGGCTGGCTCCTGTTGGTGGGTGCCTGAGCCAGAGTGGCGGTCTGCTTTTCCAACTGGTAAGTTTCCTAGGCTGACCTGTCATTTTTAAAACTGGTTGGGTCAAGGGGTCCACAGGCTACCCCCCTGGTTGGGTGGGCACTCTGTTGGTCCAGCCAAGGTTCCTAATAGTATGCTCATTGTTATCTTCATGGCTGTGTGTATGAGCAGCAATTGTAGGCAGGCTCGTCTGTCTGACCTGTGCATTGGTGTATCATGGCTCCTCTGTGGTAATCATGAATGTTGGGCCAATTGTGGAGGTGTTCCTGTGAGTTTTTATTTGCAGGCTTTTAACTGTTTGTTCTGTGATTTTAATTTGAGTTCTGAACTTCTGCGTTCACAATTCAGTTACATACTCCCTTTTTATTACTTGGTAATTTTAATGCTCTCCACCCATCTTGGGGTGATACTGCCCATAATCCCTGGGGCAGAGTGGTTGAGTCACTCTTATCAGATTCCCTTTCTTTTAAATTCTGGCGATTTTACTTACCATGTTCAAACAGATTCTTTTAGGTCTGTAGATTTGTCCCTATGCGCTCAGCCAACCGTTTCCTTCATTTCCAGTGGTAGATTCCAGAGGATCTCTTTCCTCGCCACTGCCTTTCCCTCTTTGGGTTGGGTTCCAGAGCCATCTTTTATTAATGCCTCATGGGTTTCCTTCAATACCATAGATTCAGTGGTCTCCCCTGGTGGTCGAAGGATTGCACTATTTCTGCCTATCAGATATAGGTGGAACCCCACTGGGCTCATGCCATCCGCCAAAGGACCCTCTGTCTTGGCGCCTGTATGTATCTTACATTTCTTCATCCATGCTGCTGACTCGGTTTGGAAGTGGGTCAATAAGATCCTGGTCACTAAGCTGGTTATTCCATCCCCACTGTCTTATGTGAGTAGTGCTGATAGCTATCCTCTACGGTTTCTCGATCATCAGGTCGTCTATCCTTTTATATTTTTTTAATGGACTGTTGGGTTCTTAATTGTTGAATGTCCCATGCTGCTCTTGTTACCTCAGGTCCAACAGTTTCTTCACCAACTCTGCTATTGTTTTTTTTTTTTTAGCGATCCAGGTGGGCTCTTTAAATAATTTTTTGTCATTTTGTCGCTTGTTTCAGCCTTTGTTTCTATTTTTATCTTTATTATTTACACAGAAATTATTTTTTAATCTAAACAGGTATTTGGGTGTAATGTGAGTTGGTAAACTTTAGCCCTACTAGGTACTATTGATGTTGCCTTAACTAAAAATAAAAAGAAATCCTAAATGACATGCTTTCAGGTGCTTTGTGCATATTGTCCCAATTCTTGCACACTCAAAAACCCCTTCTTTTCCTTTTAGACTTTATGCGCAGCCAAAAAATATTCTGGCTTTTTGAAGGCCTTTATTGCTGCACAATATAGTGAAGACAATGTTGGACTGAACCTGTCAGATGACAAAAATGACTTCCTCAACAAGTTTGCTCAAGGTAAGGTGAAGTCTGGTTTAATTTTAAATTAAGCATCTTAAACTGGTAGCATTTTTATTTGATGTGGGCACATCATCTGGTAGAAGAACCCTTTGCATCATGTTTAAAGGTTGCTCATGTTTGCCCTATATTGACTATCCAGGCAAAACTCTGGAATAACTATTCCAGAACCTGAACCTGGGAACAGTTGTGAAGATGAATAGCCCCATTGAATTGTATGATTCCAATCCATACCATTAGTGTATTTTTACTTCGACCATGTTACATTAAGGTGTCATGGTTTCTACTTTTGAATTTCTTTTCCTGGTCAAGGAGATTGCTTGAAAATTAGGTTTAAGTTTAACCCTTGAATGCTACCAGTTCATCGTTCCATTTTATCAAATGAGTATTGGCTGATCTATGAAGTGCCTATCTTGAATAAATTGATGGCTGGCTCTTTGTGCATAATAAGTTAGGGGAGAACTTGTTAGGATTTGAGTAATGTGCATTACTACCCAGCTACTCATTTTTTAAATTAGTGATCAGATGCTTATTTTTATTTAGCCCCCCTCCTTTCCTGATAATATAAGCCCCTTTATTTTGATGGCCCATCTTAACCAAGCTAGATATTACAGGGTGTCTCCTGCCCTCCTACCCCTTTGCACACTTGCTGCAACCCCTGAAAACTTCTGGGCTATGGTAAGTGGGCTGTCCTAGACCATACTCCAGTAAACATGAGGTGGCTAAACCCACACCATCCTTATTATAGTCAATGTGCCAAGGCTTAGAAGGCAGGCTAGGTTAACAAACCCAATCAACATCGCACTGGAATAGATTGTGTGTAAATAATCTTGAATTTGTGATCCTATGGAGACCTTTCTCTAAACATATACCACTCATATAGTCATTCCCCTTGAGGCGGTCTTTTTTTGTTATAATAGAAAGCAATAGTAGGTGGCTTACTCCTACATCTTGTGAATGGGCTCGCCCCATCAGGCTCTGGCAAAAAAAAAAAAATGGGGAGGACCATTGGGCCCAGACTTCCCATCAAATTATTACCAATTACCCAGTGGGTTCACATCATTTTCTGCCCTCATCGAAATGGGCACCTATCTGCCACTTTGGGACTGGTTCCTTTAGTTGTTTGGCTGTTTAGTCCATTTTCTGTGCTGGGGAGGAGCACCCAACCCCCTCTACAGACAAACTTTTTTGCACTTCCTAAGATTTTTGCTTTTTTACTAGGTTTCTTTGTTTTATAGCTGTAAGGTGATTGTGTAAACATTTATATGGCCACAAATGACCTAGTTGTGGTTTTCATTTTTCTAATTAACTATTTTTATTTGATTAATTGTTTCATTTTGGCATCTAGTCTCATCGGTTGTGGCAACTAATTCTGTTGTAGCCCATCTCCCAAATTCTTAAATTCAGTGTTTGGTTTAGTTTTGATACCTCTTAAGATAAATGTCTGGCCATGATTCATTTACAAAATATTTGGTCTTGTACATTATTAATGTTGTCTCATCAAACTCAAGCTGTTACCTGGCTAAATAATTAGCAAACACATGAGATTAGTTTAATTAATTTCCAATCCCAGTCTGAATTCTTTAAACCCCACAGACTATAACTGACAATGTTTGGGCTAAACTTGCCATCTCTTGAGATGTGGGCACATTAATTTTTGAAATTCAGTGTGTAGGGATGTCATATAATATGGTTATCCCAAGGGAACTCAAACATAATTTGATATTAAATACCTCTAATATTACATTGCATCCTAATTGCAAGATTTAACTAACTTAGGTTATTGTAATGTTCCAAATTTTTCCCTAAATAAGCTTTCAAACTTTACTTATATCATAAGCTCTTTTTCCTGGTAGATTTTTAGTTATTTAAATGTATATCCTAGGGAGTATCAGTGTTTGCTATTCCTTCTAAATCATCCATTTCTATTAACAGTGCTATAGTTATCCCTGCAGATCTCATATTTGGGCCCTCATTTATATACCTCATGTGGTTATTTTTTATAGCTACATAATTTTGATTTGGGCCATGGATGCAGTCATGATAATTGACTGATCTCAGATTTTCACTATCTTATTGTGCAACTTTGCCAACCAGTATTTTTTGCATCAGCAATAATGAAAGCATTTGCCTCTTTTCCTAGTTTGTTTATACCTTCGAGTCCCTCATTTCTTATTGACCGTTGTGTTAAGGACCACTTATGCATAGATTGCTAAGAGACACTAATGCTGCCTGGTACTTATCACATTGTGCCCAAATTCCTTTTTGCCTAGGTTGAACCTGTAGAATAAAACTTTGATGCACACATCTCCCAAAAGACCAATTTTAGGGGCTGACAACCCTGCTTCCTTCTCCACACTCCTTTATATATATTTTGTTTTTATTGGCCAGTTGAGTGGCACATACTTAGATCCTGTCACTCTTTTCTGAGTGCCTAAAATCAACTTTTGTCATGTTGGTTTACACTGTTTGCAGTCTACATGCACCAACATCCTTATTAATTTTCTTACATCCTAGCCATAGTCTGTAACTTGCCTTTGGTTCATTTATAATGGTGTTTACAGAACCAACCTTTAAAAATGATTGTGACCTTATAGCTCCTCATTCTGGAATACAAATTATCTTGTTCCTCCCTCTTTGGGCACACTTAAAACACACCGCATTAGTGTAAAAATTTGTTTCACTTAGGCATATAATGGATATATTAAATCTTACAGAAAGCAGAAAACATCCCTTAAACATTTCATATTGCACTTTGACATGTCAGATTGAAATTCCATGCCACATTCCATTTTTACTATAGTGACCTGCTAACAATGTTCTCAGTAAATAGGGTTGTTGAGGGACTCGTTAGTTATTGGCTCCTAAATTATAAGTAGATTTTTTTTCAAGTGTAAAAGGGGAGAGGGTGGGATCACTTGTCTCTGGAAAATACTTTTGTTGTTCAAGGTTAAATGGGACAATTGAGTTGGAATAATCATGTTGACATCATTGTAAATATATCTATTTAAAACTATTTATCCCCAATTAAATTCACATTCAGAAACTGTCTTCAAGGTAGCCCCACATTTGTAATCCTGGTTAAAACGACCCCATATACCAAATTTCATATGCCTATTTTTGCTGGAATAGCACCATTAGGCTGTAAGATGATTGTGCCGACTTAATGCCTTGTATAGTACAGTTGCCAGATTGGTGAAAATAAATTTAAATGTACTATGAGGCCAAAATTACCTACTTGTGGTCTTCATTTTCAATTTCATGATTATTTGTTTCCTCCTGATAAAATTTAATGATAGGGTTTAGGAGCTGCTGTACTCTCATGATCACACTTGCAATCTTTTGTAATGTCCTCAAAATGGCACAGCTTACTGACATTTTTCTAATTAATCTTGTATTTGGCCTTTCATTGCCCTGTTCTTCTCATGGTATTGTGCCCTCTAAAATGGAGGATTGATTTGTTGTAAAGCTTCATCCGTGTTAATTGGTTATTATCTCATAACTAGGGGAATTCATGAACAAAATTTCATAGGCACTAGCTTCATATCGAGGCCCACCACATTAGTTTATTCTTAGTTTTTAATATATTGATCTAATGGATGTACCTAGCACCATTTTTTCCTTGGATTCTCTATGCAGTTTACCCTTTTCACCGACCCCAAATCCAAGGCGTTGATTACCCCCAATTGCATTGATGCAAGGAAAAGTTGGGAATGAAGTGCTCATTACTGCCCCTTTTTTTAGAGGCCTCATTGATTTTTTTTTTATTTTCAGCTCTCAGGGCTAAGAGCCAGATGTCCAGTCGATGAGGGTAGTGTGATTCTCACTTATATTCCCTAGAATGAATTTGGACTGGGGGTAGCATAAATTGTTTTAAAAACAATTATTATTTAACTATTTAACTTAAATTATCAATTTTGTAAGATCTCTTTCCAAATATTTACTAAATCCCTGCAGCATCTATGAGGCCGATAACCTTTCTTTTTCATTAGGTGAATAAAGAAAACTATCTAGCCCAAATGAAGTCCATTAATGATGCTTAGGGTATTGGCTAGTCCATTACCACAATTAGTGGATACAAGTCCAGAACCTGGGCTGTTCTTTCCCCTTTATATGATTGGCAAATTGAGCAATACTTTAAAACTTCTAATTATAAGAAACACTTGTACCATCCTCCATGAAATATCTAGTCATAGTAGAGAAAATTCTCAATGCTGTTCCACAGCTTGAAACTTTCATATTGACCTAGTATTAGTGCTAGATTGAATCAGTTGAGCACTAAGCCAGAATTGCCATAAACATGGAGTACTAACAGACTCAATGGTATCTTTGTGCCATTAATTACTTTCCACATAACCCATAGTAATACCCTTGACTTCAAAATGTATTGCATCATCTTTGCACCCATTATTTCCTCCTCAAGCCTTTTTGCAGTGATGCAATCTTGTTGGTTCCATTCACCCTTTTTCCCTTTGTATGTTCCCTGTAATAGGCACATCACTTTGCTTTCCTTGCTGCCATACTGACTGGATATATTCAAGAAATCATCTATTAATTGCATGGCTTTATATACCAGATTTAATTTAGCTGCTCATCATACTCTTAAATATTTTAATCTTTGCTAACTAGTTCTGTAGTTTGTCTATAAATTTTTGCTGGTATCCCCCCTACAATTTTGAAAAGGCCCAATAAAACTCAGGTTTTATTCAGTTTAAAAACAACAAATGCTACAAGCATTAGAATAACATAAAATAAGAATAGCCATCTATATTGTTATATAATATTAATAATTTATTAGTTTAATATTATATTAAGAACAGATTACTGATTGAGAAATGTGGGTACCCATGATAGCCATAAACATGCATATTTATAAACATAAATATGCATTTTGAATAAAATGGCTTTTTTCTTGAAAAAAAAGTGTGCCAATACTCTTGCATGGTGTAAATTCTCCTGAACACTTTTTCTCCTTTTGCATTAGGCCTAGATCAAATTCAGTGCTGTGTGTATATATTTCTTGAACAACTGTTTTACTGTTTAGTCCCCTCCCCTTCCTCTCTTATCAATTTCCCTCGTTGGAATTGTATCATAAGAAGGGCAAATTAACCTTCCTTGGACTTGTATTTGGCCTTTCCATGGCTGGATTCATCTCATTGTAAAGATACAGGAAATTGCCTTGAATATTCATTGTAAACCCAAATTAATATATATATAGTTTGGAAAAGATACTTATGCCAGTTGTACAGTGTCCCCAAATTGCCTTATAATCTGATAATTTTGGCCAGAATCTTAAATATAGAAATAGAATGGTCAGGCTGGTTCTTTTTGACTTTGCCAGATAGGCTCTTAAAATTAATCTCCTGCTCAACAACTGGTACAAAAGCGTTGCTATGCGAAATCAGCTAATATCTGATATAAAACCCCAAATTAATAAATTACAAAGTGGCCTTTGTAATTTTCTAGAATTTTGGTTTGATAATTAGTACACGTGAGGGAAATTGCTAAAAGTCTCCATTTTTAACTGTGATTTGGGGAAAAGAGAATATTGCTTAGAAATATACCTTTCTTTTTGAGGCATTATGTATACAAGTTCCTTCAAGAACCTGTCATTTATCCCCCTACAGTGAAAAAAAATATCACAAGCAGCTATGGGTGATATTTGATATGAATATCAATGCCACTGAAACCACATTCCTACCTACCCTTTGTTAATTATAAATACATTAATTTTGTGAAGTAAATTATGTAAATTAATGAGAAAAATGGTAAGAAAGTATAAATCCCCTGAGATTCCTTTCCAGGCTGCAAAACTATTGCATTTTCAAAACAATAGAATAGTATCACTGCATTGGAAAAAGTAATTAGTGGATAAAAAAAAGTTGTTTTATTAAAAAAAAAATCTTGGTAGCAGGCAGAAAAGGATGCTTGATGATTGTTTAATTTTAACAATTAAATGCTATTTAAATATGCTTGTATTGATGCTTCTTGTGCAATTGATTTCGAATTTGTATTTTAAGCATGCCAAAGTATAGATTACCAGTGTTGTATGGTTGCAAATAAGCTGCCTACCATGGACAATTAATGGCTTGCTGTCCTTTTGCAAGTTTTGAATAATTGCCATGTACTTTGCAGTACGACCCCACTAATTTTTTAAATTGTCATTTTTGTCTTAATTAGCAATTTGGGGGGTTTCCTAGGGATCAGATCATTGTTTGTTTGGTCTTCATTTCATCAGTCAGGCCGTTAATAAAATCTGTTCTTGTAAAAGTGGTAATGCTAATCATGCTTATATTCTGTATCTGCCCTTTATTTTAAGTCTGATTTAGATATCAATTATGATGCTAAGGATACTGACTAAGCCGTTTGATATTGAAAATCTATGATTTTTGACTTGGGATTTATGTGAATAATAATAGCCATCAACGTGCCTAGACTTTTGATTTAGTGGGAAAAAAATTGTACTACCATTGGCTTAATTTTAACATTCAATATAATTTGTTTGCATTCTGTTTTGAATGGAAAGACTAATTTTAGGGATAATTAGGAGAAAATAGAGGAAAACAAAGGAGCTTTCAGAGCATTTTGCCACATTTTTTAGGCTTCTGGTACTCCATGGCTTTAATGGATGCTAGGGGACTACTCTCAATATTGTTCTTATGAGAGCATCAGTTATGATTGTTTGAGGGTTTGGCGCTCTTAAAGCAGAAAAAAAAAGTTTCTCATTGGCTGTGTCAACTTATTGGTGCCGCTTAGTCTGGGGGAATCATCTCGCTCTTGTATGCCTTTGTGCTGCATTATTTAAGGAGAATGAAACCGCAATCTCTGACCCAGCGTCCGTGGCGGAATCCTTCGCGACCGCATTCTCTAGCCGTGATGCTGCTTTGCCAGCATTCAATGCACGTCGTGATGTCGCGGAAGGCCGCCGGCTGGACTTTACCTCGAGAGGCGGAGAACCCTTTAACGACTGTGAGTCTGTTCGCTCCGCTCTTGTTTCGTGCTCGGACACTGCCCATGGTCCGGACGATGCCCCGTACGCCATGCTTAGACACCTGGGTGAGCGAGGCATAGCCTTTGTTAGATTTGTTCAACAGGATCCGGGTAGAAGGTCTGCTCCCAGATTCCTGGCGAATCGCTACTGTGCTCGCCTTTCACAAACCGCGGAGAGATCACTACTCCGGCCGGTATCCGCCCAATCTCTCAACTAACCTCTTGCGTGTGCAAGTTGATGGACAAATTGGTAAATGTTAGATTAGCCTTTTCCATGGACAGTGGAGGCCATCTGTCTTCTGCACAGTTCCACTCCACGTCGGCTGCTCTGCTCCGACTGGAAAATGCAGTCTCCGAGGCTTTCCTTCGTAGACCACTACGCCACGGTGTTTTTCGATCTTGGGAAGGCCTATGATACCGCATGGCGATACGGTATCATGGAGACTGTCCACACGATGGGGGCGAGGGGACGCCTCCCAATGTTTATAGCTGAATTTTTGCGAGATCGTCGATTCCGCGTACGGCTGGGGGGGAGCCTTCTCCGGCCAAAAGGAGCACGAAGAGGGTATCCTGCATGGAAGTTTCCTCAGTGTCACGCTCATGGCCCTGAGCATCAACCACATCACCTCGGTGCTGCCGGAAGATGTTCTCGCTATGCTCTACGTGGACGACCTTTCGATCTCCCAGATGCGAACACTGGAGCGTCGACTCCAACAGGCATTTAACCGCATTTCGCTATGCAGTAGAGAACAAGTTTCGGTTTTCTTTGGCCAAGACTAAGGTGGTGCACTTCTGCCGCCATCCACGGCTTCACCCCGATCCAGATTTGTTTCTTAATGCAGTGCCTGGTAGTAGTTGAGTCGCACCGTTTCCTTGGTCTTGTATTTGACCGACGCCTCACTTGGGAGGCTCGTATTCACCGCCGCCTCACTTGGGAGGCTCGTATTCACCGCCGCCTCACTTGGGAGGCTCGTATTCACCGCCTGGGGGTCTATTTTTCCCGCGCCATGGATATTCTCCGTTCCGTGACGTTCAGCGCTTAGGACGCTGATAGGGCTACTGCCTTACTTTTTAATGGATCCTTTGTTCGTTCGAAGCTCGACTACGGATGCAAGGTTATGCATCCGCAGCCGAGCGTTTATTGCGGAAGGTGGACTCGATCCACCACACCGGCCTTCGCCTTGCGACCGGTGCCTTCGGCACTTCGCCCATTGAGAGCCTGGTGGTCGATGCTGGGGAGATGCCGCTCGATCTACGCCGCGTGCACTGCATCACTCGCCTGTACGCGCAAGCCCGGCGCCTCGAGGGTCGCCAACAGCTTTCACTGCATCCGCAGCTGATCTCAACGGTGCCTATGCCGCTGAGAGACGCCAGTCATACCTTAAGCCCTTTGGGTTTAGGTCAGGAAACTGAGACCTAGGTATAACTCGGGCTGATGGCGCCCCTGGATCTGCCCAGGACGCCGCCCTGGAGGGTACCACATTTGGCTATTTGTCGCCACGCTTCTGCTCCCAAAGCTTGTACAGCGCCGGGAATATTGCGTTCGACCATTTTGGAGCACACCTCGTCTCACGCTGGAACCATGCCAGTGTATAAGGATGGCTCCAAGTCACAAGAAGGGGTCGGCTTCCACGCCGTATCCCCTCTGTTTGGAGTCTTAGGGGTTCTGCCATGCGCTGCGTCTGTCTTCACGGCTGAGCTGGTGGCAATACACGACTTAGTACGTGAGATTATGCAACGTGCCCCGTTCGCAGACCGGATTGTGATTTATAGCGACTCACAAAGCGCTCTGAGTGCTCTCGGGGCATCCCCTGGTTCGCGATATCCGTGAGCTACGGTTTTGGCGAGCCGGGCGCGAAAGAGTCCTCTGCGACGGACGCGTGTCAATCTTCCTCACACCGACTACATGGCAGGAATATGGGCAGCTCTTCGGACTGCTTGGCAAAGAAGGGAACTTAGTGTGCCATTGCTCCGCAACTGTTCCCATGGACCTATCCCCCAATGCCGCGACGGCTTCAGGTCCCTTTCTGACGTCTCCTAATCGGGCACACTCGCGTGACGCATAGCTATTTCATAGTGCTCGCCATCGCCCTATTGTGTTCCCCTAGACTGTTCAGCACATTCTTGTCGCCCACTTGGGCCTGTAAATTAAAAAATTTGTTGCAGCTGCTATCCTGCTAATTTTTAAAATTAGTGGCTTTTGTCTGCATATAATAATTTGGGAGTTTTCTAGCGACCAGATCCTTGTTTGGTTTGGTTTTGAAACCCCCAAGATAAATTCAGCCTTGGGTGCAAAGTCAGCAAGTTTGTAGAGTATACATGGTTCTACTTCTTAATTGTGATTAAATATTTTATAAACTAGAGCATGAATAAATGAATTTTAATTCAATTGACCATTATTCCATTTCATCCAGTTGGTACCTGCTCAACACGCCTCTGTTCCTCAATACCTGGAGTTTTACTTTTGGCCTTTCGCGAAGAACACGCTTGGTTTCCCCATTGTATCCCCTCCCTCTGTTTGAAGTCAGTGTGGCTCTGTCTTCTCGCTTGGTATGGGAAATAATGCACTGTGCCGGCTTCTGAGATGCAATTGTGATTTATAGTGATATCAGTGATGCCACAATTTGCAAAGGGGGAGGATGTCAAGATTATCTACTGGTTTCCTGTGCATATAGGGAATGAGGATGCACCAAAGAGTGAGAGACAGGGTGACCAAATCAGCGTTTTGCTGGATTGCTACACGGCCATTTGATGGTGTGCTCCGCTGCCACACCCTTAGACACGTTCTTGTTGCTTTGGCCACTTTTGCCCTAGTTGCAGTAGACAAATGGTCTTGCAGCATTTAAAAAAAAAGGATTGCCATAAATTGCTTTCTTTCACCAAGCCGTGACATTTGATGGAGTGCTAGTCTGCGTTTAATTGTGAAGACTCATCCCCCATACTGTTTATAGCACATTCTTGTTGAGTGACCCAGTTTAGGAGTATTTTGCCCCCGCCACCTGTCCCCGTACAGGGACGAGCTGAGTTCATGCATGCATAAGAGATTTGGGGGAGGATTGCCTGAAGTGTATATCAAGTGGCCTTCTGAATTTTGTATGGATCACATAACTACCCATAACGCACACACACAACTGTGTACTTAATACATTTCATTCCAGGTCTAGCATGTAAACTGGCATATGCTCTGGTAGAGATCTACACACTTAAAAACACTTTTTTTTCCATTTTAGATTGTGTACACCTATCTGGAAGAAGAGGAATGTGGTGATCCAGTCAGACTAACAAACAAAGCCTTCATAAAGGTGAGGTCTTAGTTTAGTTGTATCATCTGCATTAATACAATTTTATTTGAGGGCACATCATGTCTAAAGGGTAGCCATCTTGCCTTCTATTGACTATTCTGGCCAAAAACTGGCATAACTCCTCCAAAACCTGAAGCTGGCGATGACAAGAGTTAAAGCCAAAGTATTTCTCTACATTATTTATATTGAGAAGGCTTATGATGTTCCCTGGCTATAATAGGTGTGAGGGGACTCGGTTCTTTAGAGAATGTCCATTTTGATTACATTTTGGGGACAATTTTCAAGTATTAAAAGTTTGTTGAGCCAGTCTTTTTTCGCATTGCCTTGATCAGCAATAGTCTGATCTTGACCAGTTAATGTACTTCTGCACGACTGGGGCCTAGTCTACTGAAGAGTAGATCGTTCTTTTCAGTGATGGGAGCAGTGTGCTTGTTCTGGGCTCTGCACAGGGCATTAAGCCCTAGTTCGCACATGCCCATTGGTGCAGTCTTCCAATCCCAGGCTTGATCTGTGTCCTCTCTTAGGTGCCTGTGTTTAGGATGACTAATTATTTGAGCTTGATGTAGCCTTGTCATTATAAGATACTTGGTATTAACATTTGTCAGCATACCCACAAATCTTTTAAGCCCTCTGATATGGAATTCATGCACAACCATGCTCTGGGCTCTGGCTAATTATATGGTAGATGGTTCACTGAGCCTTCAGGATTTCCCTTTCTCCTTATTAGTATCTAATTAATTGATCTAGCACCCACTACCTAACTCCATATTGTGAGTGACAAATTTATACCCTCCACCCCACTGATTTAAGCCAGCAATGTTTGTATTGACATTGCGACAGATGTGGGCACAAAAAAATGAAATTGTGTAGGGTCTGGATGTTCATTATTGACCATCCCTTACTATTCTCAAACAAGTTTTGTATCATTAACACGTTTGTTGTGATGTGACCCACATGTGGGTCTCAGCTCGGCTCCTATTTGCTGCAATGCCATCCCTGGGTGACTCACAATATGTTTATTTTTTCATATTTTTGGGTGAAAAATGTTCCAATTAGATTTAGAAAAGGTTAAAAAAAGCGTTTCATTATAAAGTGAAACACCGATGGCAAAATAATTAATAAATTTATTTTAAAACTAAAATTTTAATGAATTCTCTGAAAAATAACTTGTTTGAAATTGAAGCATGAAATCCATAAAGTTTTACTTTGCTTTCTTGCATTCCTCATTTCGTCCTTCATTTGTTATTATTTTATAGTTTCCCTAATTGAACTAATGTGTTGCCATTGAACATCATGCCATTATTTTCCATTTTATACTCATTGGGGGTAGATGGTCATCATCAGAAGAGTAGTTATCATGGGGGGGGGGGCTGGGGAGTTTCTCACTTATAAAAGGTTAAGGGTACATTCTGAAAAAGCTGTCTACTGCATCTTTTATTCCTGTAAAATCTTTGAGCTAACATCCCTTTAAGACACCCTTCTTTCTGCCTTTCCAATTTCCCCTGTCGGAATTGTGAGTTAATAGAAGGGCAGATTAATCTTCTCTGGAGTTGTAGTTGAGCCTTTCATGGCTGGATTCATCTCATCATAGATACACAAGAAATCCCCTTAAATATCTACTGTAGACCCTGAATTAATAGTTAGGAAAAGATACACCTATGCCATTTGTCTTTGGAATTTTCTATAATTGTCAAGAACCTTCAATAAATTTACTTGTGGTAATACTGAGGATCAGACATTTCTTTTTAATAAAGAAAATGAATTGCATTTTCTATATAATGCCTACATTATCATCTCAAAGATTCTTTTCTCTAATCACATCATTCCATAGGAATTTCTCGTCCTATTTCTACTACATAACTAAACCAAAAACTTCAAGAGTGACTAAATATTGCAACCCTACCCTATATGCACGATTGTATGGCATGGTGTGACATAGCCGTGAGTCCGCTGAGTGTGATGTCACAGCTCGTGGTGCAATTGCTTCTGGGTGCTCAGCAGTTCTTATTCAGAGGTAGATTTAAGTCGGATTCTTACTCGCCTCATCCATGGCGCTAAACAACTTAAGAATAACCCTATAATTACCATCATATTCTGGATGAGACGAATATGACCTGCCTTTAAGACTCCCTTCTTTCTGCCTTTCCAATTTCCCCTGTCGGAATTGCGAGTTAATAGAAGGGCAGATTAATCTTCTCTGGAGTTGTAGTTGGGCTTTCATGGCTGGATTCATCTCATCATAGATAGACAGGAAATCCCCTTGAATATCTACTGTAGACCCTATGCCAGTTGTGCCTTTGGAATTTTCTAGAACTTATTTGCAGTAATACTTAGGATCAGACATTTCTTTGAATTGAATTGCATCTTCTATATAATGCTTACATTATCACCATCATTCCATAACCATGAATTTCTCCTATTTCCACTACATAACTAAACCAAAGAAACTTCAAGAGCGACTAAATATTACAACCCTTCATGCGTTATTATGTCGGGTAAGTGTGATGTTATTCGGTGCTGTAATGGCTGCTCAGCAGTTATTCTTCGCTGAAGCAGGTAATATCAGAGGTAGATTTAAGACAGTTTGTTACTCGCCTCATCCATGGCACAAAACAAGAATAACCCTATAATTACCATCAGAAAAGTACCTTTAACCTTTAAATGGGCAGTACTCTAATATCAGCCTGCCAAAATGGTTGATGTCCTAGTTACCAAAACAATAGAAATAATACTACTAAGCACATGAGGAAAGTATTTGTAAAAACACCAATCATGTACCTCCATACCCTCATACCCTGCCAAAGAAACTCACAATGGGAGCAACACAGGTCAACAATAGCTTCAGCCATTATGATGTACAGGTAGCAATCAAGAAGAAAATTGGTTGTGGAAAACAACCAAAAGCCCATACCTGAACTTAAAGAACGGAATCTTCTGATACGAGTATAGATTCAACGTAGCACACTCGGCTTATCCCCCACTCATATTGGAAGAATGAGAACACCTAAGCAAAACCATGGAGCTATTCTTGGCAGAAAAATGTCTGAATCAAATGTCAACTTTTCCTAGAAACTACCAAGCCCTAAACTACTGCTAGGAAGTTAGTGCTGTTTAATCTGTTTTTGTATGTTTCCATTTATTGATAAAGAGGTGCGCAATATTTGAAAAGTCAATAATTAAAATAAATTTTTATAACCATGACGGTGATTTGTTCTTTTCCTAATGGAAGAAGAAAATTGAACCATGGAGGTGATTAATTGACAGTATTTCTATTGGATTCCTTGCTGCATTCAAACGTCCCTACAAATAATAGTACCCACTAATTCTCACCCAGTCATTTCATCAACACCAACCATCTTTACTGCAAAATATTTGCCCTGGAGGTAAATAAATAAATAAATAAATGAATGTCAAGCAGGCTGGACAGCCATCAAGCCCTCCACTCGGGGCACCTTAAAAAAGAAAGTAAATTAGTTAGCAACATTGATGATGGAAGCAAACTCATATCCAAAACTACTACAATGGCAACAGGAGCGCTCTCATATAGGCACTGTCTATGTATATTAGAGGATAAGTAGTAGATAGGTTAGTAGTATAGTAGTAGTAGATGGTATTGAGTTATCCCACATTTAGATGGACTGTACACTCCTGCTAGTCAGCACAAAGAAGGGCTACAAAGATACCTTCACTGAAGCACTTGGAATATTTTAGGTGGAGGGTGCTGAATGTTCTCAGTTTGTAAGGTCTGGTCTAGATTAATTGGTTTTAATAAACCTTAATGGAATGGTTTACCACAAAAAAAAATGAGTAGTTTGTTTTTTTACTTGAATTGGTGTTAAATTTATGTATTGGATGATTTTGCAGCCCATCTAATTTTAATTTCTCATTCAGTATCCATGTAATTTTTTCTAGGACTGCTACAGACCTTTGGCTTTTTAATTAATACTATTATACATTTATATGTGTGTATACATATATGTGCATTTAAAGGCCATGTATGTTAATTTAAAGCTCATGTAAAAGAGACTAAAAAGATTTGACACAAATAGTTTATTTTTGGCATAGGCTTGTACTTTGCAGCCCAGCTTCACTAATTAAAAAAATTAGTGGCGTTAAGTCTGCATATAATAATTTGGGAGTTTTCTAGTGATCAAACCCTCGTTTGGTTTTGAGGCCCCCAAGATAAGTTTTTAAAGTTTGTGGCTTTTGTAATCATAATAATGTGGGACTTTCCTAGTGATCGTATCCTTGTTTGGTTTGGAGACCCCATGGTTCATTTAAATACAGATGCGAGCTTGTGAAATTTGTCCCTATACGTCTTGAAAAAGTGTTTGGTAATAAGAGTGGATAGGTTACCAAATGATAAAGAGGTGGAATGAGTGAGATGGAGTGGTGGTGGCTGGATCACCAGCCATCTCTGGTTCATTTTGTTGGTCTATAGGTATTACTCTTCTGTTTTTTAAAAAATTTTCTGCTCTGCAGATATTTTTGATTAGGGTTTTTTTTTGCATTTTTTTTCCTCGCTCATCTAAGCTGCAAATACTGGGGGTGCTTCTCCTCTCCTATCTGGTTTCCCAATCCTGAATATTCCTGTTATATTTGGTCCCACACTTTACAGGCTCTATGGTGTAGGGACACAGTTGTGGCTGTGAGGCCTATTATTTGGTGTTGTAATGATGTAGGCTCCAGAGTTTTGAATTCTCTGGATTTTTACAGGCTTGTTTTTGGATTTTTTTTCATTTCTGTTAATACAATAGTTTTAGATTTGTTAATCGCCATTAAGATCATTATTTTAAACCTCAAACTCAACTTTTGCCTGGGTGAATACCAAAGACCTATAGACTAGAATTATTGATTATGTGAGAAGGTAACAACCGATGATCCAAAGAGAATGTCTACCTGAAGGTTACAATTGTAATTAAAGTTATTGGTTTCTGGTTATATCTAGTGATTTATAGCTTTGGATTCAAAATTGTCAAACTATCACACTCGCTATTTGAAATTCTAGCCTCCATTGCCTATATCTGCTATTGGCAATGGGTTTAGCTATTCCTTGTAAATCATCCATTTATACATTTCAACTTAGAATTGACTGCCCATTGCTGGTGAAGTGATAGCTATGTCTGTTCAGGTAATTAGCTACACACCCATCATTACTTACCGAGCCAATAAACAACACGCCACCTTCCCCCTAAGACCTTTCTTCACAGGTCTCTCCCAGAGACGCTCTGGCTTTCTTGTGGCGAAGTTAGTCGGCCCTGGGTCTATTACTTTCTTTTACCCCCTCTTTCTCCTATCTAGGTTACCTTGCCTCTGATTGACTTCTTTTAGGAAGGTTGGGCATATACTCACCCTTGTCTGTCGATGCCCAAGGAGACACTCATCGTTGGCCCCCTCCCCCTTTAGAACTCTGGCAACCTCTTCGGATATTTCTATTCTCAATGGCTAGTCATCAACATAAAACTTCCTTTTCTCCTAAGGGTTCTCGTGCCCAACGTTATTCGGCTCCCTTTCACCCTTCCCTCGCTTGTTGGATCCATGTTCCAATGATGTGCACCCCGATTTAGACTATCCCCGCTTTGTCATGACTCATCTGACGTCAAACTGGATGTGTTTGACGTTAATGAATCATTTGAGTTCCTCTTGTTAACTCTCCCTGATGTGGTGATATCATAGTCTCTCTCTCATAATTTTGTGCGAAATCTCTGGATGCACAACCTGATTGGGGTTGTTGACGATGACCTCCATGGTAGTGATGATTTCTAGGCCGCTACCTCCTGATGAGAGCCCTTCCCGCTGTTCATGGGTGCGGGCGAGGGGGTCCGCATTTCAGGAAATGGCTGATGTCTCAGTCAAGGAGTGCGCTGTTCATGGGTGCGGGCGAGGGGGTCCGCATTTCAGGAAATGGCTGATGTCTCAGTCAAGGAGTGGGCCTAACTAGTATTCGTGGAACGTCTGATCGTTTTTGGCACTGCTTCCTTGGTCAGCTAATTTTGAAGCGGCCCTCTAACAACAGAAACGTTATGCCTTCATTCGCTATAAGCGCCACCCAAACGATTTCACTGGGAATTTCGTAAAGCAAGGTCTAGGCTCCGGTATGTTTCGAAGCACGCTCGCCGCTCTTCCTGGCGCTCATAGGTGTCTTGACTTAACGGTAGGGTTCTCGCAGCCCCCCTCCTGTTCTCCAAGAGTGAGTGTGGAATCTCTGACCCCTCGTTAATAGTAGTCCTTCTAATCCAGATGCTGCTCAGCCAGCATTCACTTATGTCGTGAGGTTGAAGGTCGCCGACGACTTTACCCCCACACCCTCCAACTATGACTTTCATTGCTTTCCATTTGTGGTACATTAATAAATGAAATGGTTGCGACTGTAGTCATTTGTTCATCTTTGGTCTGTCCTCCCTCCTGTAGCATCAGTTTTTAACGATTCCACGCCTGCTTTGGAAGTGGGTCGTTCCTTTACTTCTACCCACCCTTTGGTTTTATAGATTCCCTCCGCTTCTTTGGTTTGTGATGGAGAGAGTGGGCTTCATTCCCCATTCCAAGCTCTAATTAAATGCGCTGTCCATTCCTGGTCATCTAGCTCTCATCAAATTGTGCACATCGAACTAACCCTTGGCTATTTAGTGGAGGCAAAGTTGCCCATGGTTGTCCCTTTTGCTGTGGTGGTGGGGGCAGTGTGCTTGCTCTAGGCTGTGCACAGGGCGTTAGACCCTAGTTCGCACATGCCAATTGGTGCAGTCCCCCAATGGCATCCTTCTTAAATTTAAAGTGACATTTTATCCCTTTCCTTCCTATCCTGTGTCCTCCCCTGCATTTGTGGTAAATATTTTGTGCAGCTGCTATCCTGCTAATTTTTAAAATTAGTGGCTTTTGTCTGCATATAATAATTTGGGAGTAGTTTTCTAGCCACCAGATCCTTGTTTGGTTTGGTTTTGGAGAACCCCAAGATAAATTCAGCATTTATTTTTGTATCTTTTATCCTGTGTCCTACCCTGCATTTGTGGCAAATATTCTGTTGCAGCTGCTATCCTGCTAATTTTTAAAATTAGTGGCTTTTGTCTGCATATAATAATTTGGGGAGTTTTCTAGCCACCAGATCCTTGTTTGGTTTAGTTTTGGAGAACCCCAAGATAAATTCAGCATTTATTTTTGTATCTTTTATCCTGTGTCCTCCCCTGCATTTGTGGCAAATATTCTGTTGCAGCTGCTATCCTGCTAATTTTTAAAATTAGTGGCTTTTGTCTGCATATAATAATTTGGGAGTTTTCTAGCGACCAGATCCTTGTTTGGTTTGGTTTTGAAACCCCCAAGATAAATTCAGCCTTGGGTGCAAAGTCAGAAAGTTTGTAGAGTATACATGGTTCCACTTAATTGTGATTAAATATGTTAGAAACTAGAGCATGGATAAATGAATTTTGATTCAAATGTCCATTATTCTATTTCATTCAGTTGGTCCCTGCTCAACACGCCTCGGTTCCTCAATACCTGAAGTTACTTTCAGCCTTTCTTGAAGAACACTGTTCCTTTGTTTCCCCATCGTATCCCCTCTGTTTTAAGTCAGCCTGGCTTGGTATGGGAAATAAGGGGCTGTGCTGGGTTCTGAGACCCAATTGTGGATGTCAAGATTATCTACTAGTTTCCTGTGCATATAAGGAATGAGGGTGCACCAAAGAGTGAGAATACAGGGCGACCAAATTAGCGTTTCACTGATTACATAATTGGATGGATGCACAGCCATTTGATGGTGTGCTTGGCTCCCACACTGTTCGACACATTCCTGTCGCTTTGGCCACTTTTGCCCTAGTAGGCAGTAGACAGATGGACTTGCAACATTAAAAAACAACAACAACAACAACAACAACAAATAGGATTGCCATGAATTGCTTTCTTTCATCGAAGCCCTGACATTTGATCGAGTGCTCGTCTGCGCTTAATTGTGAAGACTGTCATCCCCCAGACTGTTTATAGCACATTCTTGTTTAATGACCCAGTTTAAGAGATTTTAGGCCCTACCTTCCTGATGGCCCCTTTCATCTACAACCTGCATTCATTGGCAATGATGGCTTCAACTTCATCAGATACTTGATGCACCCTGTTGAATATTATTGCAGACTTTTTTGTTTGTCTTGTAAAATGAATATTTGAATGTCTTTATTCAAATGAAATAAAATAATTGATTCATAAAGAAAGCAATACTTATCCTATTCATATTTCAAAAGACCAGTCATAACTTAATTTACAATTGCATTTCTACCATAAATTGACTTACAAAGGATGAAAGTACTCAATAGCCCCTTCAAAGAGGCTTCCTTATGCCAATCTCATTAATTCAGGCTCTTGATTAGTTATCAATGTTTTTCTATCAGCAAGCTATTGGCCTCTTTTCAGATAGTTAACCCCAATGATTTTAAGCCAACTCCTAAACACAAAGTAAAAGTTGGGATTTTCAAAATGTCTTGCTTCATTTACCTTTGAAATTGGTAACCATTATAAAGGGGGAAAATAAGTATTCAGATTAACTTAAGTATTCAGTATTAACTAATGTGAGGTAAGCTTAGCTGGGGTGTTGGTTGGTTTTGTAAAGTATATAATCCTGGGTAAATAGTTTAGTGTTCTAAATTCATAGGGTGGGGATATTTCCTCCAAAATTCCCTTTCATCTACGTTGTACTGCTGTTCTCTCAAGTTACATAAATGGCTCATGTTGCGTTATTTTGGCTAAGATCACACTTTCCCCATGGTGATAAGTACGTTACTTAGCCTATAGTAAAAGGTCCAAAGGTCTAGTAGGTGTTGGCGAGACCCACTCCTTCCTATCTTGGATACATTTCTAATTTTTTAAAAAACAACTTATAGAATGCACTAACGAATTTTTAAAGTAAAATGAAGGCCAAAAATTTACTCTTGGCTTTCCCAGTGTTAAATATGGCTCTCAAAACTGCACCAGTAGTCAGCTAGTATATTTAGCTGTCCTAATACTGTTACTTAATATCTGCCCTGAAGGGTGCATTTTAAATACCTAAAGTTTCTCAAGTTAGCAAAATGGCTGTAAAAATGCAGCTCTTTATGTTCATTTTGTATCCGGTTCTTTCTTGATAAATTTGGTTTCAGGAAATTATGTAAAGCATTGGTTCTCCCAATGCTTCACTCGTGTGCATGATTGCCCCATGCACACGTTTTGAGCATTACCTGATGAATGAATGGTGGCAGCCCCTGGATTTCCTGCACTCACACTGCCTGCCTTGTCAGGTAGGGCTCCCTGGTTGTAATAGGGGATACAATCCCAACTTTATTTTTGCAAATAAAGGGGGGGTTCCCCTCCCCCTCCCGTCCCCAAATACGAACAATCTACACGAATTATAAGGGGTAGGATATCAGGAACCTAGAAAAAAGGAATTTTCAATCCAATTCTACCTTCAGGGTTTTTTATATATAAAATCTTTAGGTCTACACTCGATTGATATTATTCTTGGTCCTTCTAACTTAGGGGGGGGGGGGTCCTCTCTTCCTGAGGGGGGTGCCACTCTCTTAAGAAACTGCTGGCCTTAGTCATTTGCTGAGAACTGGGAGGACTAAGGTATAGTTTTTGTGCCCTCACTTGCATGAGACTACTGAAAGAAGGGAATAGGTATCATCATTTCATCAGGGCACATGAACATGATCCAGTTTGTGATCTAGAACTTTATAGTAAATTCACCACATGGGTTGGATACTAGACTAAACTACAATAACAATTTCCTATTAAATTACCAAATTTATACACTTGGCAGATAGGCTCTGATAAAAGAAAAATTAGTATATTTGGCGCTTAGCAACCCTTCCCCTTCACCAATATCTGGTGGTCTTCAGCCAGAAGAAACCACCGGCTATTTGAGCTAACCACCGTGTTCCTTGTGTTCAATATTTGGACAATTTGTGTAAATCTTTGGATTTCAAAGAAAGTTTTGAAAATGTTTTTGATAATCTGGACCAGAACTAAAATGCTGATGAAGGGAACGTACCATTCTAAGCCTTGTGGGTTGGGTGCTAGACTAAGCATAACCAATTCTATTTTGTGTTGACCAGATACATTACCACAGTAAAATTCTCATCACCTGCAAGGCCCTAAACCTCTAATCTCTACCTTCTCTCGTCTGCCCTTTACCGTCGTCAAACTCCTCGGGAACTCCGGCCTTTTTGTCTTCTGCTCAATGGGTGACCGTTCCTTCTCAGTTAAGTGTTCCTAGACTCTGGAATGCTCTCCCTGCCCTAGTCCCCCCCCCCCTACTTTTACACGTTTCCTGAAGACTTCAGAATTGCCTTCTTCCCTGTAAACATTCTCTACTCTCTACATTCTCTTTTCACTCGTCCCTTTATTTTAGTTGTGCTTTTATCGATCATTTGAGGGACACATGGTGCAGTTCTATGACGCTTGGATACAGTTGCAATGCGCTAGATTATTAAAATTTATTCATGGTGTGGATTAACTCTATACGAGCTCAAGAGAAAATCTATGGAGATTCCAGAAAATTGTTGTTAAATAGTAGGATTCGTAGATACGTGAAAAACATTTAAAAAGCTTTTTAAATAGTCCATGAACACCCATAAATCTACCCCCCCCCCCCCTCCCTAAATTCGGCATTTATTGTTTGTGAATGAGATTATTTGATGTTTCATTGCTTACCTAGGCAGTTTTGGCAAATAATATTGCAGTCTATCTACACTAATTTTTAATTTTAGTGGCTTTTGGCTACATATCATAATTTGGCAAGTTTCTCTTGATCAGATCCTCATTTGGCTTGCTTTTGTTTGCCCATGGTTCATTTACAAATTATTTGGTGGTTGCAAGTTGTTGAATTTGGTCGTTTCCATTTTCAAAAGGGTAATGAATGGTCATTCAATATTTATGCCAACTTCTGTCTGGTCAATAGAGGATGATTGATCTGCTTCTGTAATAGAGAAATTGTTTAAAATTAACCTTGTTTCAAGTACTAAAGGCTCAGCCTTCTCATTGATACTGGTTAACAACATATTTGTGTTGATGGAATTTGTGCACTAAAATCACTCAGCCTTCTCATTGATACTGGTTAACAACATATTTGTGTTGATGGAATTTGTGCACTAAAATCTTTCGTATTTTTATCACGATTAGCAGAAGTAAATCCTTAGAACATACGCTACTAGGTTGGAAGTAAATTTAAGCAATCTATCAACCCTACCTACTATAATTGCCATGTTCACCGACCGACAACAGTATTTATATAAAGCATCTTCGTTCTACCACTCCAATAGGTTGCTAAAACAACGGGAACACCTGGACGAGTTCAAGAACTCTCCACCCCACTCCAGTACCGCAACTAAAACAGATTCGCTCACTTAACGTAATATTATAAGAGCCCCAGATTGCAAAGAAGTGACCCACTGCCTCAACTGTGGCGACCCATATCATGCCCTCCACAAGTGACGACCTCGGTCCCTCTGATGGGGCATTACACTAACACCTTTTTCACTGTGAAAAATCGTCAGAGAAATCACTCGACGAGCCGAATTATTCAGTTTGATGGTCATATCTTGGCAATTTCCTCTTGCCATAATGTTTCTCACATGCACAGCAGGGATGCTTAGTATACCCAGGTTGCTGATGAAGGATGCATACTATTATAAGGTCACTATGATCTGGAACTAAGAAATCTCTCGAAGGCATGTATGGATTTCTTGAGTTGGTTCACTAAATCTAGATTTTCGAATTTCCCTTTTTGTACTGTGGCTGTTGAATATTTGTAAGGCACTCTGCTGGACTGCCTACTTGCTTCCACCTTTGTTTTATTTCTCCCGTGATTTTCCTGTAGATTTGACCATCTCGTGATTTTACCATCCCTATTTGGCATAGGTGGGTGGTCCGATTATTAGATTAATCCGACTAATCCCCGCCAAACGACTGGATAATTGCAATCGGACTGCCGAAGATTTAGAGATTTGCGATTAATCCAGATTGATGTCCGTTTTTTCGCAATAGTAGTTTCTTAGTAAATTTTTCTTTTCACCCTATTCACCTTCGTATTTTCTATATAATATAATAGTTAGCATTTATTTGTGCGTTTCGTAATTTTGTTCCTAAATACTGAATTTTTTTTTACAGAATTTGGCGTGCAAAAGACGCGTCCGTTACATCCAGTATGGAGAGACAGGAACGCCAGCGACGCAAACCAGAAGTCGGGCTCCCATCACCGACCAGGCGGCTGCTGTCAACAATAACATCATGGGGGGGAGGGGGATAATCTGATCCTTCCGCTCTCATGCAGCGAGAGCAGGATGTCGCTGTACTCGAATGAGTCGGCTGAGGGCATAGCCACAACCGAGACAGCTCCAGCCCCAGCCAGGAGAACAATTGGATGCACATCGCCCCGTTCTTCAAGGTCGTGGACAACGACAAGGCTACTTGCACAAAGTGCTCGGAAGAGGCAAAATTCAGCAGGGAATAACTTCAAACCTGAAGGTGACTTTAAATTTAATAATTTATTTTAAAGACTTTTAACCAGGATTCATAGTTTTTTGAGACTAAACAGGCTAAAAGTTGGGCATTTATTTTTAGTTTTTACTATATGAATTTTAATTTATTTTTATATTTAGGTACATTACGACCTCCCAGGACACGGCCGCGACCAGGAGGCAGGCCAGTATCAAGGAGAACTCCTAGAAGAAGTGCCTCGACCTGTACTATATGTGAGTAATTTTTATTTTTCAAGTAGCAATGTATTTTTTATTTTTAACTTTAAAACTGGTCAAACTCAGTTGAGACTGAATGATTGAATATTAATAAATTCATTAAATTGAATATAAATGGTTTAAACTGTTTTCTGTTTTTACTTCTTGAAACAATTTGTCTTGTACACTCGTATAAAAAATATGAATAAAAAAAATCTTTTTAAAATTTATTCTAAAACTTCTAATTTTGCTTCAGGTCCTTCATTGGCTGCATCAACCCTGCCTCAGAGACGGACAATGAACACAATAAGGTCCTGAGGGTGTCTGCCTGTCCACAGTTCAAGGTCCCCTTCAAGGGGAAGCTTGGAGTGGGACAAGGCCGACCTGACGGACCACCTCGCTAAACAGGCTCCACCAGTACCGACTACCTGTTGGCCATGAAGGATGGGCAGCAAGAGAAGGTCGAGGAAGCCGCTGAGGGGTAACCCGGTGCTTTTGCCCAATCTCTTACGGCTCGTGTTCCGTGATGCTTGGGTTACACTTCCTCAAGTATAACACTCAGCTCCCCCTCGGTCGAGCGCGTATTCTCGATGATCACCGTTGACCAAGAGGTCAATCCTTTTACGAGGGGGACTCCACTTTTATTCCGGTCTTAGTCTTCCTCTCGATCTGCTTTTCTCCAGATCGCCGTATATATCTCGCCTATTTCCGGGGGGGGGGGGTGCCTATGTTTAAGCCTCTCTCCTAGTGGCATCACTTTTCAGTGGACTCGCTTAGCCCTAAAGGTCTCTTATGGGTTTCGTCTGTTTAGCGATACTAGATCTCAGCCCTAGGAGAGGACGGTGGGCATGTTTATAGTTTTTTATTCGAACAGCTCTAAGACACCCTCCCTTGTCTATGCTAACTGGCTACGAAATCTGTAGTCAGTTTCTTGGTGAGCAATAGTCTGGTGGACCCCGCGGGGCGTAGCTCTTGATCTGTGTAACCGAACTGGTGTCTAGTTTTATCCTCGCGATATTGATTTTCCCCAAAGTTCCTCCCTTCTAAAAACAAAAATACATGTCTTGGAATGCAATACCAAGTCCTTCTGTTAACGGGGTAAAACATGTTATCGACTTTTACGCACGTACAAAGGTAAGTGACGACTGATTTCACCCTGACCGCATGTGGCCAATCGACTGGCTCACTCAACTCAATTTAACCAAATAAAATGAAAATTACTTAAGTGGTACCTGGCAGTTATTTCATTACCCAAATAAACCCTAATATATATATATATATATATTTATATAATGATTTTAAGACGCGTTAGTTTAATTATCCATCGGTTGGAAACGGCTCGGGTTTATATATAGTCTATAATTATTGGAGTCTTTTATATAGTTTGTTAAATTGGTACTCTGACCAATAAAATTCATCGCTGGCAGTCTGCCGTTCTTAGCATTTATTGAGAATTTAAGGAGAATGATTTAGTCGGGTTTTTGTCGTTACACTAATATGCTATCCACTGCTGATGGAATTCCAATGTGCAACTTTTATAGTTGCACAAGCTATGGGAACAGGAGTATCGGTTTGTATTTTGTACCATGACACCCGATAGGCATGGGGTAATGGGGATTTATTAACATTTTTACAAGAAATGGAATGTTCAATCGGGGAAATGCTATAAAAACAAAGAATTATACAATTTTATAGGGGGTTTGAAGTTTTTAAAAGATTCAGATTGTTTTGGGAGGTTTCGAAAAAACAGAAGGACCTTAGCATCTTCTCATGGGCGCTGTATTCGGCGTGCGAATGTGCCTTTCCCGAGCCATCACCGCCTTATATAGACAGGATGGTCGGCCTAAGGCCTAAACCCGATTTCTTTCCGATCGTAGTAAGGGGCCGCCGATACGTTTGAAGAAGTCTTGGGGTGGGGAATTCCCCATCCTGTTTGTTATAGCCGGTATGCACAGACATTATTCTGTTCTCGGGAAGAGGAGGTGGGTTAATACCAGAGACAGTCTTAGTGAAAAGCATTAGTAGCCACATCTAGGTTTCTGGTTGGATAGGCCCAAGTTTGGTTGTCATGGCTACGACTTTTGGGTCCATATTTTGATTCCGAATTGGTGGCGCCTCGTACTGTGCAAGGCAAGATGGTAGAATCTACTTGTAAGATCTATGTTCCGATGTTCGGTAGCCTGAAGGAAGGTGGTTTGTAAGTTGTAGTTAGTGCCGGCATACCACAGAAAAGTCGCATCCTACTGTCGGGCTTAGAGTAGTTTCTCGGAACTGCACTGGGAATGATGGTAGCTCCTAGGGAAGAATATCTTTATTCTTCAGCTTGTGCTGATTTGATCATGTCAAAAGTGCCTGTGGTACTTTGGACAAATCGCTGGGCTTATCCTGTATAAGGTTGCTGAACTGCGTCATTTTTGCCGGTTTTATCTATTGCTGTCAGTCCTCGTTGTCTTATCCTTTTTAGGTTCACGGTTATCCAGGGGTGGGGGGTGCACTAGCCGCGAAATTTCTGTGGTCTAGAGATGCCATTTCAGATTTTTCTTGGTTGAGCCCCGTGGGGACATAGTCCGGAAAGTGGCTCTACCATATCAAGATTTGAGGTGAGCGTTGATTCTGTGTAGTCCGCCCAAGAACTGGCGCATTTCTTCCCTGGCTGCTTATGGCACAGAACGCTTTATCCTTAGCCCCAGTGGTGGTAGTCGGACAGTAGAGAAGGCTTTGTAATTAATGCTCTTCGTATTCAGGCTTCTCACGAGGATGTAAAGGGTAAGACCCTCCTAGAGTCGGAAAAATCCATAAAAGGTAAAATTTGGATGGGTAGATGGCTGCGGCGCCCACGCCACTGTCCGACTTAGAGCCATCCGTGTATAGTGGGCAGCATTGTTTGTGGGAGATCGAATGCTCTAAGAACAGGCTCTTAATGATGCGAGGGGCCATGGAGGACTTCTCCAGGCTCCACATGTTGGTGCATACTGTGGGGAGAGGAGCACGCCACCTAGAGGTCTGTAAGGACCCTGGAGCACAAGTTAGAGAGGGGATCTATGCGAAGGTTCAATGGTCGGAGTAAAGATGGCAACTTATATGCCGCCGTTGATTCGGCAGCATACAGGCATATGTAGACTTCTGATAGAGGGGCTTGCTTTACTCTGCAGAAAAGGCGAACTCAGGTTTCGAATGGCGTCTCTACCACACGAAGTGTAAGAACTTTCAAAATGTCAGCCCGCTGACGGCCTGTTGCAAGTCGGCGTAGGTGTGGTAACCAGGATATCTTTGGATCGAGTTAGGACAAGGAACCCAATCTATATCTTCGCCTTGTAGGAACATAGATGGCGTAACAAGAACCGCTCTACCTCGGTGGAAATGCATTGCTTTGGATTTGACAATGTCTGTGTATAATGTCTACAATATATGTCGGTTGCTGCCCCCACGAAGTGTCTAAAAAGACTACAGCCCGCAGACAGCCTGTTCGAAGTCGGCCTAGGTGTGGTAACCAGGATAACTGGATCGAGAGTTACGCCAATAAACCGAAACTCTATATCTTCGCTTTGTAGGGAGATAGATGGCGGAACAAGAACCCCTCTACCTCTAGAAATACATTGCTTTTGTTTTGTTCGTGGAAAAGCGGAATCCCTTAAGCATCCACCGCCAGTTGTAGCCGACGCGCTGCTGATGGAAGGTGAGGTGAGGAACAGTATAGTGCTAAATCATCTACAAACGGTTGCCGATACACCCTCTTCAAGAGACTGAATAATATTGATGGCAATTAAAACGTTTGACTGCTGCAGGTCTGAGTATGAGTCTCCAACACGTATCTTGAAGGATCGAGATGGAAAAAAAAAACACTAAATGGCCTCTCATCCCCCAGACTTATAACTGCTTCAAGATGCTGTGTCGTAGGCTTTCTCAATATCGAAAAAATATGGCCAGGACTCTCTGCTTTAATGAGAAAGCTTTCCGGACCGATCCCTCGAAACGTACTAGTAGGTTAAGGGTACTATAACCTTTGCGGAAGCCACATTGAAATGGAGAAAGGTGATTGGTTTCTAGTAACCAGTTTAGGCGCTCAAATATCATTTTTTTCCAGCAACTTACTCAAACAGCTGGCGAGATCTATAGGGCGGTAGTTATTCTGCATCCAACCCATCCCCGCCCGGTTTGACAAAGTGAAGGATAATCCCATTGCGCCATGAGAGTAGAATGTGGATGTAGGTGCCGAATCATCTCGAAATGGATCTCAAGGCCAGGGTAAGTAGATCTGCAAAGGGACAAAGCGCTTTGCAGCTCGATGGATGCTAAGTTGAGCGTTATACAGGTTAGATTTTGTGGTGAAGTTGAGAGAGAGATTCTTCCTTTGATTTGTAAGATTGAAAAGCCTTATCGTCACTGCTGACGTCGCGGAAATGGTCAGCAAAATCATTGATGACCGCCAGGCAGTCACTCTCCAAGTTAAGTGTGGAGGTATGATGATTAGCATAACGGCCCCTGAACTTATTAATCCTCTTCCCGACTAGGTGTCATAGAGGAAATCGATGAAACGTATCTACGCTATGAATTTCGTCGAGCCTGACGAAGGGTTCTTTGGCGAAGCGCACGAGCTCGGTTTCGGTCGACCTTGTTGCAAAAGCTGGGTTCTTTCGGAATCGGGCATGGGCTACTTGTAATTTTTGATAGCTGTTGCACACGTCGAGGTCCACCGCGGCACGGTTGAGCGGCCCGTGACAGGTCTCCTCCGTGGGATGGTCTGTGTTGCTGCATTGTTGATAGTCGATGTAAAGTATTCTACTGCCACGTCCACTCCAGTGGGCCCCTCTTGGAAACCTTCCCAATCTGCATGACCTAAGTCGCACTTAAGGGGCATGGTTGTATGAGGACTAACTTGAATGGCCGACAAGACAATCGGGAAGTGGTTACTCCCATGGGGATGAAGAATTCACCATCGAAATTCCGTGCAGCAATTGGGGAAGAAACAAACGGGTGAACACAGCTAAAAGAGTCCGTCTGGACATGAGGTAAAATCGCCAGTATTTAAGACACAAAGAAAGTCAGATAATAAAAGAGACTCTAAAACACTGCCTCTGGCATTTCGAGTGATGTCACCCCAGTATGGGTGACGGGCATTAAAATCTAGTAATAAGAATGGGAAGGGGCTAGGTAAAAAGCTTAGTAAGTAAAACCCCCACGGCAACAGCTTGGGGGTAGTATGCAGGGAGATGGGAGAAACATGGTGGCATGAAGATACCATGATTTACACCCTCCCCCTCCCCATCCTATGAGGGGGGCTCCCAGCAGGAGCAATGATTTGAAAGTGAGAAAGCCGGGTACCGGTGGAAAGGGCCGTATACCCAGTTTATTCTCCTCAAGACAAATAACAGCGGGGTGGATAGTCGTCAAAGGAATTTTGAGTTCTTCCCACTTTGGAAGAACTCGTTGACAATTCCATTGTAAAATGGAAGATATTATTTGTGACGATTAGATACCACTGTGGATATATTTTTCTCTTTTGAGGCCGATGTTGTATTTGAGGTTCGTCCAAAAGAATTTGGGAGACGGAGAGCTGATTTTGAGGAGCCTGATTTTGCAGGGGGAGAGATTCTAGATTGAGCAATAACTCGGTTTTTTTCGTAGGTTTTGGAGAACCGACCGAGGCCTTTGATTGTAATTCGGGCTCACAACCTGGCGGGAAAGGGAGATCAAGAAGGGATTTTCGGCCGGTAGAACCGGATTCATGGGTCGAGGGCATTTTCGGTGACTGAAGAGTTGGTCCAACCACCGCGATTGGTTATGTTGGAGTATCAACTGCTTCCATCGGAAGCCTTTTGCATTTCGAGTGATTTTCACCCCAGTATCGGTGACGGGCATTAAAAATCTCCTAGTAATAAGAATGGGAAGGGGCTAGGTAAAAAGCTTAGTAAGTAAAACCCTCACGGCAACAGCTTGGGGGTAGTATGCAGGGAGATAGGAGAAACATGGTGGCATGAAGATACCATGATTTACACCCCCTTCCCCCATCCTATGAGAGGGGCTCCCAGCAGGAGCAATGATTTGAAAGTGAGAAAGCCGGGTACCGGCGGAAAGGGCCGTATACCCAGTTTATTCTCCTCAAGACAAATAACAGCGGGGTGGATAGTCGTCAAAGGAATTTTGAGTTCTTCCCACTTTGGAAGAACTGATTGACAATTCCATTGTAAAATGGAAGATATTATTTGTGACGATTAGATACCACTGTGGATATATTTTTCTCTTGAGGCCGATGTTGTATTTGAGGTTCGTCCCAAAGAACTTGGAGACGGAGAGCTGATTTTGAGGAGCCTGCTTTTGCAGGGGAAGAGATTATAGATTGAGCAATAACTCGTTTTTTTTCGTAGGTTTTGGAGAACCGACCGAGGCCTTTGATTGTAATTCGGGCTCACAACCTGGTGGAAAAGGGTAATCAAGAAGGGATTTTCGGCCGGTAGAACAAGATTCATGGGTCGAGGGCATTTTCGGTGACTGAAGAGTTGGTCCAACCACCGCGATTGGTTATGTTGGAGTATCAACTGCTTCCATCGGATCTTGGGTTGAAGGGTGAGCGCAACGAATAGGTGATCTGAGCGAGATGTGTGGAGCTGGGTGTATATCTGCCATCGTTTGGATCAGGATGCGGCCTAAGTCCTGTGAAGGGCGGGACGGACGGACGTGGGGTTCGGCCGAGTCAGCTACAGAGGCTGCCCGTTTATTGGTGGTCGATGACCCAGGTGATGAATCCTTCCTCTTACCACTGGGCTTTGGGTCTCGGGGCCAGGTGGATGAACCTTCACTGGTTGATGTTGAGGATTCCTTCAAATAGCGTCTGATGTCTTCCCAGCTAGAGCTGCTGAAGAGAGGGGAGCTACATTGGTTATCGGTGTGAGAGCGATGCTTCGACTGCATATTCTGAATGTTTTCGATGCTACGAGTAGATCTTGGGTGAAATGCTTCAGGCTGGTCGGAACTCGCGCGGCATGGTCGGTTTCGTCCGGCGTCACGTAAAAGGCAGATAAGAGCCGGCCGAGTGGCGACGTTTGTGCTCGGGCACGCTGGCGGGCCTCTCTTATATCTAGAAGTAGGGAGTCACGCAAAGCGAGCACTTCCTTTTCATATAAAAATATAGAGCAGAGTTTTGACGCAGCACTGTGGGCACCTCCGCAGTTGGCACAGCGGGGCGTTTTGATGCATTCGATGCCATGGTATTCAGAGCTACAATTCACACAGGAGTGAGGGTGCCGACAGGCACGGCCAACATGTCCACATTGATTGCAATTGAAGCAGCGTCTGGATAGTTCGATGTAGGGACTTACCGCGACACGAAGGTACCCAGCTTTAATATACTGCGGCAGTTCTTGTCGTTCAAATGTTAAAATCAGTGTGGCGGTTGGGACTTTAGTGGAGCCTAATGTTTTAGTTACCCTGTTTACGTGTGTCACACGTTGGGTACTGAGCTTACTCTGAAGGCAGGTCGGGTCGTAGTCCTTTAGTTCGTTTGAACGGACGACATCTTTGACAAAATTCAGACGCGGATGGGGCGAGACAGTTATTGGAATTTCAGCTATCGAAGATAGATTTCGCACAAGGATGTGTTGAGAGTGGGATGACACCTCGACTACATCACCACTTCCTCTTGACTACATTCGTCGGGGTTCACCACAGCGAGATTCAAAAGATTCATTGACGTCAAACACATCGACTTTTGCAAGTGGGATGTCGGATGATGAATTCATCACAAGAAAGCGAGGATAATCAAGATCTGGATCTACTTCGTTGGAATAGGGGTCCAACGAGTGAGGGAAGGCTGAAAAGGAAGCTAAGGAACGTTTGTCACGAGAACCCTTACGAGAAGGGGAGGTTTTTGGTTTAGGCTAGCCATTGCAAAAAGAAAAAACTTCGCATTCTCCCTCGGGGCTCCCCACCATGGATGCCTACAAGGGCTCGGCATTACTGCAACTATACAACCAGTTACGTCCGGTATGTCATCTTGGAGAATGGATACGGAGCCACCACACCATCTTTATACGGAGAAAAGGGGTCACCGATGGGTTTCTCCTTGGGCATTCGGTAGACGAAGGCGGCGGAGATACCCAGCCTCTTTCACCTTCATGAAAGAACAATTCTGAATCAATCCATTGAACGAGCAGAGGTTGGGTATCGATAAGGTCCACTAGATAGGTGAAGGAAGAGGGGGGAAATAAAGGGCAGTTGAAGAGAGCAATAGAGGAGGGAAGAAAGAGGGGCATGTTAAAAGTCTTGTTGACAGCACCATGGGTCCCCTAAGGGGCCCGGGGCTGATCCCCCTCGCCACAAGAAGGCCAAAGCCTCTGGGAACAACCCCTGAAGAAAAGATCCCAGAGCGGGACGCTCAGCGGTTCTCGAGGTGAGGGAAGGATGGCGACGGGACCGTAGAGGTATACTTATTCCAATCTTCTTGTTACTCTTGTGGGTCTTCTCGATGATTAGCGTTGACCAAGAAGTCTTTATCCGATTCCCAGGCAGGTGACCACCAAGTGGTAATCCCCATGGCCTTTGTATCGGCACTACCTGTGAAGACAGGGAAACAGTTAGTATTGTCCTAATGTTACCTGCCTACAAACACATTCTCAGCTTCCATACGCTCTCCAGGAAATCTTTCACTGCTACAATCATTCGTCCATTTGTCTGGCCACAGTCCCAACAGAATAATCAGCCTTTCTCTTTCACTCTTCTATCACCTCATTCATTCCACATCCCATTTCATTCAGGATGACCTGCATCATTTCCATTCTCTCACTAACATACTTGCCGCATTCCAACATGATATGCTCTACCGTCTCATTCTCAACATGTCACACATTTTACTGCCAGACTGACCATCTGTAACTTCTCTCATTCACATCCATACATTGTGTCTTAACACGGAAGATAGTCACTGCTCAAGCTTTCATCATACCAACTTTCATATCTTGGCACCTTTTTCTCCTTATATAGCTTTAGTGTCCTCTTTCTTCCATCTCATCCATCCACTTTCTTTGGGTCGCATCTTTCCCACTCTCTTTCCTTTTTCCACTTCCCCCCCTATCCCAGTTACGTCCCTCCCCATTCACATTCAACATTGTCTACTCATACAGCTTCTAATCCACACATTTGTCATCTTCAAGCACCTTATTCCAGCTCTACTGTTCTCATTCCGCAAATCAACCTTTTGTGCCAATCTTGTATTTTCCATTCGCTCCAGTCTAATCTTATACCCCAAAGACGCTTTCATACACCTTTCTCTAAAAGTACTCCATCCCATGTCTCCTCTTACATCCTCAATCGTTGCATACTTAGGTGCGTTCAGGTCTATTCTTCCTACCCTATTTTTCCCAGTCTCTAGCTTGTCTATTTCCTTCTTCCACGCTATTACATCCATACCATACATAATACTTGGCACCGCCACACTCTTCCATACTTCTCTCACCACATCATACTTACCAGCCCTAATTCCAGCTACACTGCCCAATCTATCTACCCACTGGTTAGCCATACTAATCTTCTCATTCTCTATTTTCTCACTACCTTTTGAGCTTATCCACACTCCTAATTACTTGTATTCTTCACTCTACTTTAGAACATATTCAGATTTTTCTTGAACGGGAAAAATTTGAGAGGGCGTGGTGTCTTCCGGCAGCTTTCCCCCCACTGATATTTCATATGGTAGCGATATTATCAGCAAATATATGGGCACCTGGTGGGTTAAGATGATTGCCAGGGTGAGAGCGAGGGTTCTTTAACAAAAATGTTGGCGTCTTGGTGATCCATTGGGATGGCGATTGAAGCGCCCATCATGGCTATTCCTAATCCAGAGTTAGATACGTCTGTATGAACGATAAGCGGGGATGCCTTCCTACGGCGCCACTTAGTCTCCTTTGTATGTATTAAAGGCAATAAAGGTTTTAAGTCGGCAGGTCGTGGAGATAAAAATCTTTAAAACAAAGTTGTACCCGAAGGAAAGGTAGTTTTAGTATGGGTGTCACAATTTATTAGTCCTGCCATTCGAAGCCAGGTTTTTCTCGTGTCTTCGTTTTCACTAAGATAATTAATAGACTTACACATTGTTAGCTAGGGAACTCGTGAGGGCCGCGCACTTCCTCTTAATGTCTATTTTCACTAAGGAAGTTAATCTTCCTTGTCATTCTCCAATCTATTTTATTGTCAGCACCTGGCTTTTCTCCTTGCTAAAACTAACTTCAAAATCTAGCAACCTTTACAACTCTTCCGCTTTCACACTCATCACAATCACATCATCTGCGTACATCAACAGGCATATCTTTTCATTCCCAACACTTAGTCCGACCTTCAGCCTTCTTACCCTAGCAGCTAACTCAACCCATCCTGTTTCTATATCCTAGTCTATACTTTGCTCTAGTATCAACAGACATGCTCTTTACAATGTTGACTATCTTCTAACTAAGTCTTACCTTCTCCAACGCTGCACCAAACCTCCCTGTTTACTCTATCATATGCCTTCTCTGTCTATGAAACCTAGATACAGCTTACTCCCATCTTTTACCTTCCTTTCAATCATTTCATTCACCTGTAACCATTCTGCCCTTTACCTAGCACCCTAACCCTTTCAATCCATTTGCTTAGTCTTTCATTTAACACTGCACTGAAAACTTTCCCTACTATATTTAACAAGGCTATTGGTCTATAATTCTTCAGTTCACTCTTACTTTTACACCCACCCTTGTGCAGCAGTCACCGCATTCATTCAATTCCTTGGTACGCTTTCTTCCCACACCTTGTTAAATAATTTGTCAATTACAACCTTGCCTCCATTCCTATACATTTAATACAGTTTTTCATCCGGCCCAGCTGCCTTTCCATTCTTCTGCTTTTTTCAAACATCTCAACTTCCTCTCCTAATTCTTTCATTTACCTTACTTGCGTCTTTACTCTCCAGTGTCGCACATCTTTCGTTCACCTCTGCCGTTTCTCTTACCCCACCTATAATTTTCCAAAACCTTTATACAATCAATCATTTGGTCCCTATCTGTTACACATTCACCATTCACTCGAGCTTTCCACCCTCTCCTTTTCATTCACACTTTCATCTCATGAACCTATACCGTTCACGCCCCCTCACCTGCAATCCTTTCTCTTTCATTGCCTGAATCACATTTCTCTCATTTCACTTTTGCATTCATAATCTTTCGTTTGGTTTGTAGCTGTTGTTTCACATACTCTGTCCATGCCTTCTGGTATTCCTCCTTGGCTGCTTCATGCCTCTTCTTTCTCACTTCTAGCATTTCTAATATCATAATTCCACCATGGTTTACACACACACCTCCTTGCACTTATAACGTCCTCCACTAATCTTTCATTCACATCGTGCAGCCTATTTCCTTCCACAGTTCTTCCATTCAAATCTACCTGGAAATTCTCCCAGTTTCCACTTTCTCTTCCTATCCTTATCCTTATCCTTCCTTTCCTCCATACAACCGCCATTCCACTATCATCATATTATTGTCCGATACAATATTGACCATGCCCTCTTCATCAATCCACATACTAATCACATATTCACGCATCCATCCATTCACCAATATGTAGTCTAGCTGACGCTTGCCCTCTTGTATTCCATGTTACACACCATTCTGCCAAAGTTTCATTCAGATTCATTTCGACTCTAAATTCTGTAAGCATCTCATCATTCCTATTTATTTTTCCCCCTACCATACATAGATGGGCATTCATATCTCCCATAATCATTCACTCTTACCAATTCTTTCAAGATGCTCTACTTGGTCCTGTTCTCATTCCTAGCTCGTCCACTCTCCATAGTCACGTATACCACAGCCACCACAAATCTGTTGCCCCGGTCACCCGGACACTCAATTTTCACTGCAAGTATATCTTCACTCATGGCACAGTTAACTACATTCAACAGATGACTTCGCCTGGCAGGCCCCGATGGTTCGGGCACGCCGACCTACAAATGCCCGACGGCCTCAACCGAGGAACTCGCAAGTAGAAGAAGAAGCCCCCCAGGGTCCCGACTCCCACCGACAACGCACCTCATCGTCCGTTTGTCCGCCTACCTCGAACCCATACTTTACCTTCTACTGGGTTCCCTTGCGGGCTGGATACCGTGTCGAAATTTTATCTTCCGATACTGGAGTCGTATTAAGCCCAAGCGAGCAAGAGGCATCACCTGTGCCTGGAATCATCCACACTATTGAAGAGGTGGATTTGATTCTCACTTCCGCGTAACTTCAAAAAAGACAGAGGCTGATAGTGCCCCAGGATTCAACGGCCTCGGGCGACCCTCTGTCTGACTACGCTTCGAGACTACGCCTCACACCGGTTTCATATCCCCTCCAGCCGGAGGACGACGAAGGAGCTACCAGTGAACGCCCAACGTCTTGTGCGCCGTACGGTCCGACTCCATCAGCCTTCCTTGCTCCTGTTGCTTACCCGGCAGGTACCGGGAGACCATCTGGCTCCCGGGAGCAGGACACTCAACAGGCCCCTAGACAACAACAGCCGCAGCAGCAGCACTCACCGCATCAGCCTGCATTTGGTGTTGCCTCCAAAACTCCAATCGGGCGACCTACTGTTGACCCCGACCACTCCTGGTCGGGCCGCAAGAATCTAGGCTCATCCAGATCCTTGCCGGGAAGCCTCCCCTACAGACGGCGTGGACTGGGCCGTCATTACGAAGGACCTCGCTTCCCAGATTAGCTCTCCAGCTTTCAAAAGACGGGACAAAGAAGAGATCACGCAACTTCTTACCCTGCACCGGGTTCGGACGGCTCTGCAGTCAGTAGAGCGGCAGTCCATGAGACAGAGGCTCCATCCGTTCTACATCGTGCTCTACTATTGCTGGGCCCCGCTCTCCGTGACGCCCGAGAACGCACCACGCTTCGATCTGATTGGGTGGGCCCCTCGCGCACCACGCAGCGAGGCATTCGCCCCAGCCCCTTCCATGGGTCCGCGCCGCGAACCAGGGCATGCAAGAAGGCCTCCAGCTCGCGGCAAGGATACTCAGCGAGCTAGGAAATAGTGTCCCCAGTGCCAGGATTAGAGACGACACCAGCACGTCAAGTGATCTAGATCTGGAGTTCAGTGCTTTATCCCCCTATGACGACTCCTACGTGGAACCCCCAGTGTTATCAATCCCCGACCCTGCGGTTCGAATTGCTACTCCCCCGGGGGTTTCAGTTAGGGAGGTAATAGACGTCAATGTCAGTGATTATTGCGAACTCTCCGTCTCTTCTCCTGGGCATCAACTCCCGTCGTATTTTGAAAATATGGCCCGAGAACTGGGTGGCCTTCACCACTCACCATGCGTCCCTTCCCTGGACGCCCAAATAACCTTACAACGAGAGGATCGTCCTGACTCCCCAGTCCAATCAGTAATTTCCGATACTCCCTCCGATACCTCCTTCACCAGCAGCCTAGACTACGACCTCAGAGCTTTTGCAGCCAGTGGTCCCCCGGATATATGTGACCATGCAAACCGGGACAATGCTGGTGACGGCGCACGAGGTAAACGAGACGGGGCCAACAAGGACAACGACACTGACGACCCAGACCAGCAACCATCGCCGGTTATGAACCCGCTTTAGCCTAAGATTACGAAGTTCTTTGGCCGGCTGGTCCAGGGTACCCCTGGAGGTCTGAGTCACGTACCAGCAGCTAGCAACATGGTTAAAGCTGCCCAGGGCAAAGGAATAAAAATCTTCCTTCTTCGATCCTACCACAACTTCGCACCTAGCTCCATCGAAATGTTACCTGCCTTGGAAACCCTCGAGAAGGCGGGAATCATTGAGCGCTCCGCGAACGTTACGCGTACTCATAGGGTGTTCGGAGTCTCCAAACCCGATAAGACAAGGAGGCTAATATATGATATGTCACGCCTCACCCCAATTTTCGACGCACCCAGCTTCCAATTACCCAACATTTGGAAGGTCCTACAGAAATCTTCACCAACGGATTATGCTATTAAATTAGACCTCGCTAGCGGATTTTACCACATTCCACTCCATCCAAACGCCCGAAATCAGTTTGGAATACGTGTGGAAAATCAAACCTCGAGATTCTGCCGTCTCCCTATGGGGTTCTCAGGAGCCCCATAGATAATGCAACAGGTTATGGAGGCCGTTGCTAACCGCTTCAGAAAGGTCACAGGCTGCCAGGCATTTACCTACATAGACGACTTCCTTCTGCTGGGACCCCTGAACAACGTCCTCAACGCACTGGACGAATTCCTCAACTCCAGCTTTAGCATCAACATCCCCAAGTCCCTACTCACTCCCAGAAGACAGCTCGAATACCTAGGGGTGTTAATCGATCTAGCCAATTCCCGAATTCGCCTTACGGGTAAAATGGCTTCCAAAATCCTTGGCTTCGAGAAGCCCTTGGCTTCTCGAACCACCCGGGACTTGACCACAAGTTCTGGCAACGCCTGGGCGGATTACTCAACTTCGTCTTCCCAATTCTCAATCCACCGTTCCTTTTGGTACAGCTGTGTAATGCTGCACGCCACCATGTACATCGGGACCACCTCCTGAAGGAGCTAATTCAGCTCATCGACATCAAGTGGCGCCATTGGCGCTTACCCCGGGCCACAGAGACCCTTGTACTTGCGACGCCTGCCTCTCGGGGAGTCCTGGGTATACCCGGCCAACCTTCTTCGTATACCAGGGTTTGCGCTCTTGGTCTCCCTCCTCCTCTTCGGATTGCCAGCGGGCCATCGCCAACACCAAACGAGGAAAGTTGCCTGCGGCCTTCTTAGAACTTCTTTCGGGCCCTGTACTGACGGATTTCTCTCGCGCCTGGCGGTCGCCTGCCAAAAAACATCCGTTACGTTCGTTCCGGGCGTAACCCGGCGGACGACCCGTCCCGGACCTTCGAGGAATCTTCCGCTCCGCTTCAGGTTAGCCCAGTCCTCCCGCCTTAGGCTCTGCCTATATAAGGCGGTGGACATGGGACGAGCACAACAACAGACTCCGCATCGCAGGCTACCACACGGACCTATCTCCATAGGCGCGGCACCAAGGATCAGCGATTCTAGTAAAGCGCTCCATACACCACTCCTTCATCAAAACACATGACGACTCCTTTCTAGCCCTGCAAGATAGAAAAAATCTCCGGCCCCATTCTAGTGGCCACGCACTACAGACCACCACGCCTACAATTAAACTTAGAAGCCCCACTCCGGGCCCTATCACCTCCCTATAACCTCCCTATCTTCTTCGCGCGTGACCTTAACGCCTTTCACCCGACACTCCTTTCGAACAACACGAATGACGCGGGAAGGGTTTTGGCCGGTGCCTTGCGGCGCTACCGCTGCGAGCACATCGGCCCTGCCTTTCCCACATTCTTCGGTCCCCGGACGTTGTCTTCCGCAACAACCATGCCACACGCTTCCACACACACATATCACCCGGTCCCCACGTACTATCTGACCACATACCGATATGCCTTATCACATCCACATCTCCCATATTCATACCTACACCACCTCTCTACAATTACAAAAACACAAACTGGGAAGAGTTCAGGAGACACATAACAGAAAATACACCACAAAATCTTGACCTGGAGGACACCAATCCAGACCTAATAGACGACCACTGGTGCTGAATTCAAAACACCATAACCGCTGCACGCAACCTAAACTCACCACAAAAAACTACACTTGCATAAAACATTTCACATTCTCCATACACACTCAGAGACTCATCACACAGTACAATAATTACTACACCAGAGGCCCACGACAACACAACATAAATCACTTACGTGCCCGGATCCTACAGTGCGTGCAGCTAGACAGGAACCGGCAGTGACGAGAGGTGCCGACGACACCCGTTGCACTGACCCTTCCTTCTTCTGGTGGCACGTAAAAAGGATGTTAGGCACTGATCCATGGAAACCCACCACCCTCCAAGTAAACAACCAAACACTCACAGACACTAACGTCATCGACGCATTTAGGTCCCACTGGGACACGATACACACACACACACAACCCACCCAAACCACACGCGCAGGAGCACTTCCAGGAAATTCAGGAGTGGTGTAGGGCCCACGCTCACGAGCTAAGGCCTGCCCACCTGATACGAATGGAGCTGCTCGACTACACATCCACATTAACCACCGTCGAGGAAGCAAAACACTACACTAAAACAACACCAAAATGCGCCGCCGGCCCCTCCGGGCTACCAGCCACACTTATACACAACCTTCCCGCAAACATATACCCCTCACTTACACACCTACTCAACGCCTTACTAGCCTCAGGCCACTTCTTCAAAATATTCAAAGTCTCTCACAACATACTCCTACACAAACAGAACAAAGACCCAAAACACCCAAATAACTACAGGCCTATTGCTCTATTAGAGCACCTAGGCAAAATACTCGAACGAATGGTCAACTGCCGCCTATAGGTGTTCGTGGAAGAGAGGGACTGGTTCTCTTCCCCATCAATACGGGTTCAGGAGAGGCCGATCCACTCAGGCGGCCGTGACTATCGTTCACGACAGAATACAAAAATAACGCCAGGTACATCAAAGACTCTCCATCAGTAATGACGTGGAGAAGGCCTTCGATAAAGTGTAGTACGAGGGACTCCGTTGGAAACTCGCCAACAATACGGAGTTACCTCTCTGCACCAGAAAGCTCCTCTCGCACTACCTCACTGAACGGAGTTGCCACATAAAATATGATAATACCATCTCACGACCCTTCACACCACGCTCAAGCGTTCCCCAAGGAAGCGTACTGGCACCCACACTATACATTATGTTCACTCGCTCTACGCTGCGTACAGTGCATCACTCGCTAATACGCGCGATCCCAGCGCCCCCCTCACCAGTACGCGCGATCCCGGCGCCTGCCTCAGTCGCCAACAGCTTTCACCGCATCTGCAGCTGATTTCTACGGTGCCTATGCCGCCGAGAGACGCCAGTCATACCCTAAGCCCTTTGGGTTTAGGGCCAGGAAACTCCTTCGAAGGCTAGGTATAGCTCTCGGGCCGGTGGCGCACCTGGTTCTGCCAAGGACGCCACCCTAGAGGGTACCACTTTGGCTATTTGTCGCCACGCCTCTGCTCCCAAAGCTTGTACAGCGCCGGGAATATTGCGTTCGACCATTTTGGAGCACACCTCATGTCACTCTGCAATCGTGCCACTGTGTACGGATGGCTCCAAGTCCGAAGAAGGGGTCGGCTTCCACGCCTTATCACCCATGTTCGAAGTCAGCGGGGTTCTGCCAGGCGCTGCATCTATCTTCCCGGCCGAGCTGGTGGCAATACCCCACTCGGTACGGGAGATTACGTGACGTGGCCGGTTCGGAGACCGGATTGTTATCTTGCTTCCAAATTTTTATCGTTGTTTTGTTTTCAAATTCTTGTTTTAAAGTAGCCTCGTGCTAGGCTGTCTTGATTTCGGTGACTTATGCCCAAGTGGGCAGTCGCCAGATAGGCACCTAAAAAAACCCAACAAAACAAACAAAAACCTATGAGTCTGGGTGTTCTTGGTTTTCTCCCCAAGGGACTTCCCTCCTTCGCTTCTCTCTCTCCTGGTAAACGCACTACCATCACTTCCTCTTCCGCCTTCTGCAACCCACTGAACCTGTTGCTACATATAACAGGTTCATTCCTTCTCTCCCTGCCCAGGCCCACCCTTCTCTTTACTTGCTGCCATTCCTGCTTGTCCCTGTAAGGGGCGCGGCGATTTTCCATCCTGGCCGCCGTGCTAACGGGACTCAGCACCCCGTCCGACCCCAGCTTAGCCTCTTCTCCTTCCTTCAGACACTTGTTTCCTCGCTTTTCATACAACCTCTTCAACAACTCTCTCTGATCAGCCTCTAATTTCACAGGGTAAATGCTGACCTTCTCAGGCAACCCTCCCGGATCGGAGCTGAAGAAACAATGTTTCCTTGCCCTTGAACTCCAGTTTGGGAGCTGCTTTATCCCTACCCATACCTTCCTCGCATCCCCTTTCCTTCTCACTTCGCCATCTATCTTTGTTTTTACGCCGTGCCCAAGGTAGAGCCGTAATGGTGCAGGCTGCCAGGTCACCAGGTGGGAGGAGTCGCCTCAAATGGCGGCACCTAGCTCTGCCAGGTCCGTACGCACCCCTTACAGAGTCGGCTACTGCGAGGGGTGATAATTTATTGCATCCTGTAATAAAAAGAGGGTCACCATTCCTAATGAGTCAAACAAAAACAACCCTGTTCCATCGAAATAGCCGGTCTCGGGCAGCGCCCCTGTGCTTATGCAGGGGAGCCTCCAAATTTCTCTAACCGGAGAGGAGGCTTACTCCTCTCCTTGGCCTACGGGTGTAGGGACCCCCTCACCCCCTTCTCTGGATGTGCTTTCGGGCACCTCCCTCTTTCCAGCGGCAGTCCCACTTTTTCTTTCCAAGATGACTGCCAAGAAAGCCAGCAGGTAGCCCATCGCCGACCGCTCCCCATTAAAGCGGCTCGATAGGGCAAATCCCCTTAGGGGGTGGGAGAGGGAAGCCAGGCCCCTTTGGTCACTTTCCTCGAAAGACCTGCTGGCAAGATTATTGAAACTTGCCGGGGTCAAGGCCTGTGCCTCCCCAGACGTGACTTGTGACAGCGCTGCCAAAGGGACCTGCGATGTCCTGGGGACGCGGGGAGGGGGGGGGATATGGCCAACTGGAGGCCCTCCCTGAGATAGATATGGTCCTTGAGGCAACCCAGCCTCAGACGGTAGGGTCTTGCATTGGAAGGAATCCGGGCTCAGCGCCAAGCACCGAACCTGAATCTGCCCCTATGCAAGGTCCTCCTCAAATGGCTAAGGTTTCCGAGGCAGTACAAGGAGGGGAAGCATCTCCTCCGACCGGTGCCCCTATGACTGGCAGGACCTTCTCCATTTCCAAGAAGGACATAGCTGAGGCCGGTCCATCTTGCCTGTGGGCCCCGTAAGGGGCGCGGCGATTTGCCATCCTGGCCGCCGTGCTGACGGGACTCAGCACCCCGTTTGACCCCATCTTAGCCTCTTCTCCTTCCTTCAAAACACTTGTTTCTTTGCTTTTCATACAACCTCTCCCACAACTTTCTCAGGTCAGCCTCTAATTTCCCAAGGTAGATGCTGACCTTCTTCTCAAGCCAACCGTCCGGATTGGTGCTGAGGGGAGAGGGGACAACGTTCCCTAACCCCTGAGCTCCGGTTCGGGATGGGTTTTTTTAACAACCTGCTTCATCCCCACCCATACCTTCCTCACATCCCTTTTCCTCTCCTTTTCACAATCTATCTTTTTACGCCTCGTCTAAGGTGGAGCCGCCATGCCGATGGACTGCCAGGCCACCAGGTGGGAGGGGTGGTTCCAATTAGCGGCACCTGGATCTGCCAGGCCTGTAAGCACCTCTTGCAGTGTGGGCAACTGCGAGAGGTGATGAGTGATTGCATCCCGTGAAACAAATAGGGTCACCATGCCCAATGATGAGAAACATAAAAATCTCCCCCTAATTCCCCCTGTGTCACCAACGGAGCCGCCCTCGGGTAGCTCCACCGAAAAAATGGAGGTCCCTTCCCTGTGCTTGCGCAGGGGACCCTCGATATCTCTCTAACCGGAGAGGAGGCTTACTCCTCTCCTTCGCTTACGGGTGTAGAGGACTTCCCCTCACCTCCTTCTCTGGAGACGCTTCCGGGCACCTCCCATTTCCCAAGGGCAGTTTCCTCTGTTCTTTCCAAGGGGACTACCAAGTAAGCCAGCAGGCAGGCATTAGCCAGCCGCTCCACATCGAAGCAGCTCGGTAGGGCAAACCCCCTTTCTGGGAGAGGAAAGCCAGGCCCCATCGGTCGCTTCCCTCAAAAGACCTGCTGGCAAGAATATTGAACCTTGCCGGGGTCAAGGCCTGTGCCATCCCACACAAGACTAGTGACGATACTGCCAACGGGACCTGTAATGTCTTGTGGATGGAGGGGGCAACTGGAGGCCCCCCCTGAGATAGACATGGTCCTTGAGGGAACCTAGCCTCAGACGGTAGGGCCTTCCATGAGGGGGAATCCGGGCTCGGTTCCAAGCACCGAACCCGAATCCGCCCCTATGCAAGGTCCTCTTCAAACGGCTAGGGTTTCCGAAGCAGTACAATATGGGGAGGGATCTCCCCTGACCGGTGCCCCCACGACTACCAGGACCTTCTCCATTTTGGAGAAGTACCTGGCTGGGGCCTGTCCATGTGGCCTGGGGGCTCCTTCCGGCGGAGGTGAGAAGCGGGTTCATTCCCCGCCCTCCTCTCCAAAAAAGAAAAAGAAAAAGACTAAAAAGACAAAGAAGACTCGGGGCTTCTCTCCATCTGTGGGGGCTACGGGGACGGATGGGTATGCTTCCACTTTGACAAGCGACCAAGCAAAGATCGGCACATCCGGCCCCTCTTCCTCCCCCCGGTTGCGGAGCACCTGACTAAGACCAAAAGTGCATAGGGCGGAGCCTCGATGACATCGGGGCCCCTCATTTAGAGGTTACCTGGCGTTTTCGAGCCCGCTGGCTTCAAACGCTTCCTCGTTATTATTCGATCCACTGATGGCACCATGTTGGCCAAGGGCAACATGATCCATCAGAAGAGAGGATTAGCTAGTGCAATTGGTAGAGAGCCGAAGGTGATCCGTTTCTCGGATGGGAGCCTTCTGGCGAATGTGGCGAATCCCGCTGAGGTGGCCAAGATAAGTGCTCTTCGGACACTTTGTGGCACCCCGGTGAGTGTGAAGCCGCACTTTACCATGAACTTTGTGAAAGGAGTAGTTTATGCGAGGGAACTCGTTGACTACTCCATTGAGGACATCACCTTAGAGCTAAACGACCATGGGGCGGTCAAGGTCGAACGTGTGATGAGAAAACAGGGAAGGGCCTCGAGACCCACTCCTACACTCTTCGCCACGTTTGACTGTGACAAGCTCCCTGAGTCGGTGAGTGCTGGTTGGTACCGCTACCGCGTAAAGGCATTCGTGCCACTGCCACGGCGGTGCTATTACTGTCACCGCTTCGGCCATACGAATCGATCTTTTAGACGTGCAAAGTCGGGGTCACCCGAAGTTTGTTTAAATTGCTCCAAGGCCGCACACGATAAGTCTTAATCATGTGTGGCCAAGTGTGTCAATTGCGGAGAGCCGCACCCTGCTTCTTCGAAGCAATGTGGTGCATATCTCCTCGAGAAAGAAATCCTGGCCGTTCAAGCCCAGGATCGAATCTCATTCCCGAGGCTAAGGACTTGGTCCTGGCGCACCCGGCTCTGCCTGTGACGTCATATTCCTCAATAGTTAGAAAGGCACTCTCTGTTCCTGGCCCATCCAGGCCAACGAGCACGGTTGTTTCCGCACTTATTCGCAGCCCTTTTGCGGGCTCTACTCAACCCGGGTGCTACCCTGGTAAAGCTGTCGGCAAAAAGGGTTCATACCCAGCCCCGGCTAAAACCAGGGCTCCCCCCTCTTTCCCCACTGTGACCGTTTCCCGTAAGGTGAAACGGCCACGCACCTCCACAGAGTCGTTAGACTCACAGGGGGCAACACCTCTGAAGCTGTTCGCCAGGCCATCTTCTGGGTTTCCTAAAGCTGTCCCCCGAAAGGAGGACAGCAACAAAGGAGCTTCGGCTCTTTTTCTCACGCCTAGAGGTGGTGCGAGTGGCTCGGAGACGGTGGTTCCTCTAAAAGAGGGTCCCCTGCCTCCGAAGCCGCAACGCCCGACTAAGGTTTCGAAGCGGAGGGAGGAAAAGACTCGCATGGCGAGACCAACCTCCCCTTATAAGTCATCGAAGGCGACAGCGCCTTCAGCGCTTTGTCCGGCCAACAGCGCCCCGGGTTCTGCCTCCGGGAAGCGTACGGCCATTCCCGTGAGGTTCTTCTGTTCGAGGAGGGCCCCCGCGTCTCCTCCAAGCTAGGCCTGGAGGGCATATTCCTTCAATGAAATTGCCGTGGACTCCGGACCAACTGGAAGGAGCTACGGAGGCTCGTCTCTTCCCGTTCCCCGTTAGCTATCTTTTTGAAGGAGACCATGCTAGGCGCGTGACCCCTGCCCTCCCTCCCGGGGTATAATGGTTTTGCGACCCCACCACAAACCTGGCTGGGGGATGCGCGGTTTACGCCCGGCATGATGTCTCCGTTCTTCTTTTCACTTTTGATACCTTTTTTCAGGCAGTGGCTGTCCAGCTTCACCTGGGTAGGAGGTATACTATCATTTCTGCTTACATTCCACCGTCAGCTGACTTTGACGCGGGAGACTTCAGCCGCGTCGTGGCGCGGTTGCCGAGGCCCTATCTCTTGCTTGGAGATCTGAACTGCAGTCATCCTCTCTGGGGAGATTACTCAATAAATCCCAGGGGACAAGCTCTTGCCGATCTGATCGAAGAGTTTGAGATGGGTGTCCTAAATGTGGATGAGTTTACCTATCACTGCTCGAGAACCGCTTCATTTTCTTGCCTTGATCTATCCTTGTGCTCTTCCGATGCACAGCCTTATTTTGATTAGGGGGTGGTCGATGACCTCCATGGTAGTGATATCTTTCCCATTCAAATATCATTTTCAGGGCAACTGCCACCTGAGAGCCCACCTGGGTGGTGCTTGGCGCGGGCGCGGTGGCCTGCATTTCAGGAAATGAATGAATTCTCTATCTCGGTCGAGGAGTTTAGGTTGGTAGATGAGGCTGTTGAGTTCTTCTCCGGCAACCTCATCGCCGCGGTCCTGACTACTATTCCCAGAACGTCTGGCCGTTTTGCACACCGACCACTCCCATGGTGGTCGGCCGAGTGTGAGACGCTCCTAAAAAAAAAACCGTTATGCCTACATGCGCTATAAGCACCGCCCGAACGATTTAACTGTCGATGAATTTCGTCGGGCTAGGTTCCGGTATATTTCGAAGTACCCCCGCCGCTCTTCTTGGCGGGCATACGTGTTTTAACTTAACGGGAAAGACTCCTCTGGCAGAGGTGTGGAAGCGAGTCAAAAGGATTCGGGGCAAGTTCTCGCATTACCCCCCCTCCCGTTCTCCAGGAGAATGGGACCGTAATCTCGGACCTCGTGTCCGTTCCCTATGTGGGCAGTCCCCAGATAAAATCCTTCTTTTAGCCCTACCGTCCTTAAGGGGGTACCGTTGAGAAGTTATAGGGGCTAACGGTGCAAAAAATCTCTTAATTCTGTTACAGTTTATTATTATCCTAAAACTATTTAGAAAAGGCAAAATTTTTGCCACCCCTTCAATGGGTGGGGCAGGGACCCCATTCAAATACTGATATTTTGACTATTTAAAAAAATATGATAAATTAAACTATTGAAGGAAATCAAATAATTTTTTGGTTATGTCTAATATAGCCCCTATGCACTTAAACTATGGTTAAATTCTTCTGATTTATATATATATATATATACACCTCAAGAAAATTTGTGTAAAGTGATATACCCACTGTAGCAGGATGCCCATTTTTATCACTCCACTCTTGACACTACTTTTGTCGCGGTATGCTTTGTGGTACGTGAGGTACTTCTTTGATGAAGTAGGCTTTGATATAAGAGTGCTAATTCGGTTGTTTTCTTCTTAAGGAAGAGCTACTTCAACACATAAGAATAAGAGTAAACACAGGAATTATTCCAAAATAAACATAGATTTTAAATGTAACACTTAACTATGACAAACAAACAGTTATCACCTTTCTATTCTTGTCTCAATGCTATACTTGACTATTCCGTTGGCATCTAGGCCTATCGCAAAGTCTACGATGACAAAAATAAACAAATAGGCTACACGTAAACCCACCGATTGCCGATTAGTATTTTTATCGCGACCCTATTTGATTAGCGTTAAACATTAAATAAAGTACACTCGTCTACTAGCAAATAAGACCGATGTTCACGAACAATGGTTTCTACTTCCCTTAAAGCGTGAGACGTAATAAACTCCTACTATCGCAATATGAATATAAATGTTCTTTCTAACTTACATGACAGGAGGGGTTAGGAAATGCCGGATGTCGCTGAAGGGCTTATCTCTCACTTTAGAGTGTTGTTGGGGCCGATGATTGAATTTCGTTGAGGGGGTATCGCGGGAGAGAGATGAGACGATGTAACTTTTATTGCACACTTGCCTCTGGTTAATTAAGAAGACGGCGAGAGTTACGGTGCTCTTCGCTCCACGAGTCCTCTTGGGAATGACCTTTACGCCTCTTGGTGTCTGATTCTTTAACGTAGTGTGTTCTCCTAGCTTTTGGTGTATTCGGTGAAATTTTTACCGTAATTAAAGAACGGGAGCTCATTGGGGCTGGGTTCTTCTCCTCTCACTCTTAAGGAGCTTGAGATGTGAGAGTCACTTGAGTGTAAGTGGGTTTGGTTTACTTTTCTCCAGTCAGACTTATTCTCATTCTGTAAAGGATTCTTTGGTATGGCACCGATATTAAGATTGACTATTTATGTTAATTTGGCCCGGGAAGGGGGGGATCGATTTTCTCAATCTGATCCTATCGTTTCTCACGGAAATAGCCTTTTATGGCTGAAGGATTGATCTTGACGAACTGAACCTTCTTCTCTCTTATCGAATTCTAATCTTCTTGTCTGGCTGAAGGATCGATTTCACGAACTGATCCTTCCTCTTTCGTATCGACTTCTAATCCTTTCTCCTTCTTTCCGAGGCTTATTTATAGGCGTATCACCGCCCCATCTAAGGGGGAAGTGACCAGGCCACAGGGGAGTGGGGGGGCGAATGGTGAGAGCGAGCAGAGGTTGGCACTGGGGTGCCCAAGTCGGCTTGCTAATTAGAGACTCTCATTCGCCCCACTACTTGGCGTGACTTTTAACTAGCACCCCTTTTTTTGTGACCTAACCACGGGTTTATTGGTCTCGTAGGTAATTTGATCATTAGAGTGTCTTTTAAGTGCCTTATGTGGTCGCCTTAAAACAGATGTTAGCTCCAACTGCCCAAAGCGGCAGGGAGATCAAACAGGGTAGGCAGTTACTGTTATTCGCCGGCTACCGTTCCCACGCTTCTCCTCATTGGGGGCTCGCTCCTCCGGCTTTCTCCACAAGGTGGGGGGTGGGGGGCTTTAATGTACATCTCCTCCTCCGGGATGCTTAATGTAGCCATTTCTCTACACCCACAAAAATATTTGGGGGGGGGAGTGTTCCATCCATAACCAAAAACCTATGAATGAATTAAAAATGTTTAACCATAGAATTGTTGCAAGTAAAAAAAAAAAGTAACAAGAAAATGAACACTTACATCATGCCATCTGTTATTTTTCTCCTTTTTCTTTCTGGAGAGAATGGTATCAGAGCTTGACAGGCTCCTCATTGTTGCTGTTTCTTTTGATGTTTTCAATTTGTTTTCCGGTGATTTTGACATCTATTTCTTTTTGTCTTGCTCTTGCAAAAATCCAGTTAGCATGCTTGAACCCAATTTTATCTTCTTCAGGAGACTTGCTTGTTCATAACCTAGATTGTGGTCAGGAGTAGAATGTTGAGCGATAAAATTCATTCTTTTCAAACCAATGAATTTAGTCTTTTTTGCCCTGCTCCATATTTTGGAATGAAAACTTTCATTTGCATTCTGTTAGTCCTCTTATACATTTTTCAAGCAATTTTTTTGTGGTCAGACTCTCATAAATTTTCTTTATTTTACACTGATCTTCATTGTCCACTTTAATTGCGAAAGACCTTTTTCCTCCCTTTATGTTTTCAGGCATTTCTCCATTTGCAACAGCTTTTTGATCAAAACACCAGGAATCTTTTCCAGTTGGGCAAAAACCATGTCGTGGATTAGCATCTGTACTAAAGACATGGTGTAACGTTGACATAATAGAAACGTGCATTTCCATCACAGTTTTTCCTACATTTGACCGAATATGCCGCCCAAAGTAAGATGTCAGAGTATCAATAGTAAGTTTATCCTTACTGCTTAGGGTGCTCCTTCTTATCTTCTTTCATGTTTTTGTCACTACATCTTCTTTGGATTCATCTCTAGTTTTATAACATCTACTTCATCTGGATATGAACCCTTGCCTCTATTTAAATTAATTACTTGGTTATAAGCAGAAGAATCGCCATCTCGTATAAAATTCTTATAAATAAACCCAAAGTTCTTTGACCTTTGAAACATCTGAACTGCTGCCTGTTTCTGGGTTTATGGCTGTTTTTTCGTTTATTATACTTCTTCACTTACTGTTTTGTTTTTAACTTTTTTTCACTTGTTCCACTCACTTGACAGAATTTTGAAAGAGCAACAAAATCCACAACGAAACTAGTCAGAACTTCGATTATTACACTCATACCAATATTTGGTGTATGTCCTCGCTTTGCCCATGTCCCATCATAGCTCACGTCAATTAGAAGATTGCCATTTATACACATGTTTTTACCTTCCTCCTTGTAGTGTTCCACAATAGCTTCATGGACCATATTTTGTTTGTTTTCATAATCTTCATCCATACACTTTTATAAGACATTTAAATGTTTATAATAAATATACTTTTTCATGCATTTTGCTCCCATCATTGAAAGATGACCATTCAATCCAGGCCATCCATAGTCATGAATCACTGACATATAAACCAAGCCTAAATTTATGCATGGACAATTTTGGTATTCAACTGTTTCGAATATATCGACAGTGTCGTAGAATAACCCTTTGTCGAGTAATATACTTCTTTGTTGAAGTATGCTTCGATCTATGAGTGCTAATTTTGTTGTTTTTAAGGAAGAGCCACTTTAACACGTAAGGATATAAAGAAACGCACAGGAATTATCCCAAAATAAACATATATTTTAAATTTAACAATTAACTATGAAAAGAAAAACGGTAAACACATATATATCCTCTTCCTACGCTAACCGAGACTAACCCGGTGTCAACTGGGCCTATTTCAATATCTTCAATGACAAAAATAAACAAATAGGCTACACGTAAAGACACCAGTTGCCGATTTGTATTTGTATTGCGACCCTTTTAGATTTGCGTTAAACATTAAATTAAAGTACTCTCTTCTACTAACAAATAGGACAGGGGTTCACGCACAATTGTTTCTACTTCCATTAAATCCTGAAACGTACTAACCTCATACTACTCATACCTCATATGAATATAAATGTTCTTTCTAACTTACATGACAGACGGAATCAGGGATTGCCGGATGTCGTTGGAAGGCTTATCTCGCACTTCAGAGATTTGGAGTGGCCGAGGTAAGAATTTCGTCGAGATGGGATGGAGGAAGCGAGGTGGTGCGAGGTCAACTTTTAATTGCAAATATGCCTCCGGTTACGTTAAGAAGAGAGAGAGAGAGAGAGAGTTACGGTGCTCTTCGCTCCAAGAGTCCTCTTCTGAATAATCTTGAAGCCTCTTGGTGTCTTAATCTTTAACGCCGAGTGCCCAACTAGTTTGGGGGTATACGGGGGAGGATTTTTACCGTAATTAACGAACGGAACCTCGTTGGGGCTTGGTTCTTCTCCTCTCACTCTTACGGAGCTTGAGATGCGAGAGTCACTCGAGTGTGAGTGGGTTTTCTTTTCTCCAGTCAGACTTCTTCTAAGTCTGTAAAGGATTCTTCGGTATGGCACCAATACAAAACTTGACGATTTATGTTAATTCGGCCCTGGGGTGAAAGAGGGATCGATCTTCTCAATCTGATCCTTTATCTTTTTTCACCGAACAATCTTGATTGGCTGAAGGGTCAATCTTCACGAACTGATCCTACGTCGTTCTCACCGAATAATCTTGACTGGCTGAAGGATCGATCTTCATGAACTGATCCTACGTGATCCTTTATCGTCTCTCTTCGAATAATCTTGACTGGCTGAAGGATTGATCTTCACGAACTGATCCTACTTCGTTCTCACCGAATAATCTTGACTGGCTGAAAGATCGATCTTCACGAACTGATCCTACGTGATCCTTTATCGTCTCTCGAATAATATTGACTGGCTGAAGGATCGATCTTCACGAACTGATCCTACTTCGTTCTCACCGAATAATCTTGACTGGCTGAAAGATCGATCTTCACGAACTGATCCTACAGCGTGTTCTGAGAGCAAATCTTAGCAACAGCCGTGTCTATTTCTTGATCGTACTCAAGTTTTGTCTGTGATGTAAAAGAACTTTCTTAACTAGGCCCTGGTTGTGAGTGTACACTCTTATTTGCCATTACTTTTACAGATATGTTTTTGATAGGAAAAAGTTTTTTCTAAATGGCATTTTGCACTGCACAAATCACGTAACCTTACCTCAACAAACAAGTTCGGAAACTGATCTCAAGATTTCATGAACATTCTGGTATCCTTAGGGGCATGGTGGTTGCTAGATTTTTCATTTCATATTATAAACTAAAATAACTAAAGTAAATTCATAATTATCCTCTGATAAATACAAAAGTAGAATTTTTTGAAGAAATAGTTATAAATACATAATTATATATATCTAATTATGAATATATATCTAAACTGTTTATATATTTATTACATGATAACATTTAGCATAAATTTTATTCACTAAGACTAAACTAAGAGAAAATTTTCGCTCAGATATTTAAATTTTAAAAATTATCGGAAGTATAAATAGTAAATAAGGTGATTTATGCTGAGTCATAATTCACTTTCTTGAACGGACTGGCTGCTATAAATAGGGTCATAATTCAGTAACTAAAGTAGATATAGCCTGAAAATTTGTATGGAAACATATGAAACATTATGGAATAAAATCAGAAATACGTAAATTTGACCGAATTTGGGTCTGATCAACACAACGGTGTCCTTAATGATGACTGAAGCCATAATCAACTGACTCCAGTCGGGGTACCGCCCCCTCTATTTGGTTTGGGGTATTTTCAGTTACGTCTCCCCTTGTTTATGTTAACGGGCTACGAAATCTGTCGATTCAGAGTTTCTTGGCCAGGAATATCGAGTCTGGTGGAGCCCGCGGGACGACAGTGGGGGAGGGGGGGATAAGTATCGGCCCACATGCCGTTATAGTATATGGTTATTCATGTGATTAATTTTCTGTTAATAAATCAGCCTAAATAGCGTTTCAAAAACCATAACCATAAATTTGTTTGATCTAAGTTGTCGGATGATAGTTTTTAGGCCTAAGATGACAGCGAACTAAATTTTGGAATAATGAACTGGGCTTTAAGAAAGACAATTACACAAATATAAATATATTCATAGAATCAACGAATGTACAATGAGATAAGTAGATTAGGTATACAATGTAAGATATTTTGTCATATGATTTACAGTAAGAAGATGCGAAGAGAATTGAAGTATGTGAAATTTATATGGTGGAATAATAGTGAAATAATAATATAGTTACTATGATGGACTGTGAATTAGAGGCTGTATACGAAGAAAGCTGCGAGTCGACCGGGGCAGATCGTGTGCTATTTGATCGAGCTGAAAGCGTGTGTTTGTTTGTTTGCTTGTGAATTTTTAAGAAATGTTGTTTGGAACAGTATTACGTTAAATGAATTGACAAGTAAAATAAATGAATTAATTAATTATTAAATTGTACATAAAATGATTTAATATACAAAAGTTAAGTAAAATAATTTAATGATTAAATTGACAAAGTTAAAGGAATGCATAATATGAATTTTACATATTAATTGATGTATATATATATTTAAGTTTCCCAGGAGGTTTTTATTATAGGAATGCCTAGAGGCATTGCTATACCGTGTAGCTCTTGACGCTGTGTAACCGAACTGGCGTCTGGTTTTATCCTCAAGATATTGATTTCCCCACATTGTTAGTTGACCCTCTTTTTTCTTTTTTTTTAGTGTGTATTTTGTGTAATATGTACTGTATAATTTACTTTTTGTTATCTATTTTAATTAAAATAAAATGTTTATTTTTTTATCTTTAAAGCTTGGTTTCTCTTTGTATTAGTTAGAAATGGCTTATTTAGGGTAAAAAACCCCCATTAAATTCCCTTTAAAAACATTGAAAGTCGCCTTAAAAACATTGAATCGCTTTTAAAAATATCGAATCATTTAAAAAAATCGCTACTCGTACTTCATTTTTTTTCGAATCACACCCACCTTCTATTTGGTACAGTGGTTACTCCCCCTCAACCCCTCCTTATTATGATTTGTGAGCACTAATTTATAACTCCCAGAATGGCCCTCTGGATCACATTATCCCTGAGGGGTCCAAAACGTAGGACAGGTGCCATGCGACACACTGCGCCGCCGCCGCAAAGGATTCCATCCTCAAATTTTTCCCCTTATCAATTGCAGTTGATCCACTCTACCATCGAAACTGGTTGGGACGGTACTTCAGGCAAAAATTTAATGAGATTATATCTAATTTTTCTCGCTTGAAATAGTAATATACTTTGTGTTTGACAATTTATAATTGCTATTGCACCTAGTTCCGTAGGGGCTTCGTCGATCTGGAATTCTGTTAGGTTGAGAAAGAACGCTGGACCATTCCCCTCCCTCTTGCTCGGGGGCGACGTGTTTCATTTTTTTCTCCCGCGATCGTGGTTTGGTCCCAGATTTCAATTAAGGGTTTAAGGTAGGGAAAGTGTTGGGCAGCTGCCCAAGCCAAGTGGATTCTAAGTGGCAGCGGAAGTAAAAAGAAGCAAATTAGTTATAAAAGAGGGAGAGCACTACGTGAAAAATTAAAATTCGTGTGCCAGAATGAAACTAAGGCGGGATAGTCGAGAAACAGGATTACCCGAGTAGCGAAATGAGGGCATTCTGTAGAAGATTGGCGACCGAATGATCCCCACCACAAAAACTGCATCAAGGTCTGATTCGAGCATCTGTCGAAACAAAAACCACGGGTAAGTCTAGGGCCAAGAGCAAATAGACTTTTTTCATTATTATTTCGTATTTAAATGAACATCCCGCCCATTCGTCCTGCTACAACTGAAATATACTCTTATAGAGGGAAAGAAATCTATATAAGGCACTGCAGTTATCTTGTAGTACAGCAAGCTGATCAGCTCCCATGTTGCCCGGTGACCCAACAAAAAACTTTTGGGGTGCATTCTGGAACAGCCAGTGGCAGAGTTCTGACTACGGAATGGGATCAATTAAAAGAGAAGTGCTTGTAAAATTGTTCGGATTATTCTAAACGTTTGAGCGGTAAAAATATGCAGAATCTGCCGAATTGCCTCAACCTATGATGCAGGGGCTTTCTGCTCACGACAGGAATTGCATACAGATCTGGAATCTGATTGTGGCAAGGGTAGCACCCCGCTATCACAGTAGAAGCTGTTGACGCGAGAAGTGCGTAAGTCGAATTAGGTTCCAGCATTTTAAGGTCTGAGGAGTATACCTGGCCATAGTCCAATTTGGCTTAGACCACTGCAGTGTATAGTGACCATTGTTTGATGATCACTACCCCTACGACGTATGGGAGATGACTCAAAATGTCGAGCCCGAAGAAGGCCTATATGTGGTAACTGTCATCATCGGCTCCAGCCTCTGTTCGAGTATCAGTTCCGTCCTCGGTTATCCGGTCTCCGCGGCTGATGTTTGTGCCGGATATGACAGGAGGCCCAGTCTTGTGGAAGAGCCGCAGTCAGATCTCGCATGGGAGGGCAGGAGGAGGTAGAGGTTGTAATAGACTCCTTCCTCAAAGGTCGTAAACAGCTGCAAGAAGGGTGGATGGAGATGCCGAATCATAAAAAAATGGACTTCATCAAGGCCAGGAGAAGTGGATCTAGGAAGGAACAATACAGCATGCAACTCTTGGAAGGAGATAGGGCATTATACGGAAGGTTTGATTTTGTAAAATTGAGATGATGAGACTTGGTTTGATTTATAGGCTAGAAAAGCCTTATTGCAACTGCTGATGGCACGTAAATGCTCGACCAAGGCATTGTTGACCCAGTCTGTAATTCACTAATGATCCCTGTAAATTTAGTGTGGTATATATATAATTGCCAGCATACAAACCCAAATCTTGTTAATCCTCTTCCAGATCTTTGCGGTAGGGGTCCTAGGCGAAGCATTTCGCTTAACTATATTGCACAAGGTTGGGGTACTCCGGGATCGAGCATAAGCTGATTTGTAGTTTTTTTAACGGCTGTCGCACACTCCTAAAGTAACCAGGGCACAATTGGGCGATCCGTTAGGGGGTGCCTCCGTGGAATGGTCTGTGTGGCCGCGTTTTAGATACTTGATCTAAAGTACGTCACTGCTGCGTCTGCATCATTTAAGGTCCCCAAGGAGGCACTTGTGAAAGACTACTCTTGGAAGCCTTCACAATCGGTTGTACGAGGGCTAGGATGAAAGGCTCACAAGACACTAAGGAAGTGATCACTCCCATGGAGGTCATCAAAGGTTAACCATCGAAAATCAGTGAAGCAATCCGGGGAACAGAGAGAGACAGGTCAACACAACTAAAAGAATCCGTCTGGACATAAGAGGTAAAATCGCCGGTGTTTAAAAGGAAATCAGATAATAAGAGACTCTAGAACACTGCATTGGCATTCCGAGTGATGTCGCCCCAATATGGGTGACGGGCAAGAAATAAAAACCGGGAATGCAACATCTACAAGTTCTAAAAGCTCTGGCCTTGACAATGGTAAAGGAGGGAGGTAAATAGAGCAAACAGTAAATAGCCTTTTAAGAAAAACTACGGCAACAGCTTGGAGGGTAGGGGAGATACATGGTGGGATGACGAAACCATAACTGACACCGACAGGAGCAATAGAGTTGTAAATACTAAAACCGTGTACCCAGTTTGTTCTTTTAAAGACAAATGACCGGGGTGGAGACTCGTCAAAAGAACTTCCAATTTGGGAAGAACGCCATTTGACAATTACATTGTGTAAAATGGAGGATATCGTGGGACCGGATATAGTAGATATCTTTTTCTCCTTTGTGGCTGAGGTTAAATTTGACGTGCGGGACTTGACCCAACAACCGCGGGTGGCGATGTTGGAATATCATCGGATCATGATTAGGAGGGTGAGTGGGTGGAGCAGGCAATCTAGGCAAACTATGAGGTTTGGTGGATTTCTTCTACCGTTTGGACCGTTAAGGGGCCTACGTCCTGTTAAAAGCGGGACGGGCTTTAAGGCAGAGCATATTCAGTAACAGGAGGAGAGTCCATTGAAGATTCTCGAGGCTCGGCTCCAGAGGTTGCCCGATAATTGGTGGTCGATGACCAAGGTGAGTAGTCTTTCCTCTTACCACTGTGCTTTGAGTCCCGTGGCCGGGTAGAAGAACCTGTAGATGGAGGAAAATGGGAAAAGAAAAAATAATAGCGTAGCTTTTAAGCCGCTCGCCTGCACTTCTCGTACGCTACACAATTCTCCTCCTAGAAGCGGAGCGTATTTGGAAGAAATGAAGAGAACCCGTTTGGAAATGTTATCCAAGGGCTAAGGCTCCCCCTCCTGGGTCAGAGTACCATTGTTGATAGAGGAGAGTAGAAAAAGGGAACAGTTTCCCGCGTCGCTGTACCACTGTTAGCTAGTGGTGAATCCAAACGGTCATCCTGAGTCCCAAAAAGACTCACTCAAGCGAAGCTTTTAAGCCGCTCGCCTGCACTTCTCGTTCGCTACAAACCTTCCCTGGTCCATATAGAATATTCTTTCCTTTCAGATAACGTTTGATGTCTTGAAGTGTCTCACCCTGAGCCTTGGTCCCGGAGAGAGGGGGGCAACATTAGGTATCTCGGTGTGAGAGCGATGCTTCTGACACTAATGGTAGATGGGCAGTGAGATGCTTCAGGCGTGTCGAAACTCGAACGTGACGGTTGGTTTCGTCCAGCTTACTCAAGACGTCTGAGAAGAGACGGCCAATAGGTGAGGTTTGTGTTTGAACATGTCCAGACGCAGAGTCTCGCGCAAAACTATGACCTCCTTTTCATATAAGAAGATTTTGGCAGGTATTTCACGCAGCACTGTGGGCACCACCGCGCTTGGCACAACACGGTGTTTTGGGGCATCCAGGGTAATCGTAATCAGAACTACAATTCACACAGGAATGGGAGTGCCAACAGGCATGACGAACATGTCCAAATTGATCGATTCAAGCAACATCTGGTTAGTTCTACGTAAAGACTTACGGGACATGAACAGTGGCGTGCCGTGACTTTTATAAAAAAAATGTTAATTGAAGTAAATATGCTGTTCATTAAAAATAACTATAAAATTGTAAGCTACTGCCTTTATTTAAATGTTATTTTTTTAACAATATTTAAATTTTAAAATAGCTTCTGTAAGTATGCACAACCAGCTAGCAAAGATATTGGCCTACATTGCGAGTACAACACTGTTTTGAATGACAGATCTAGTGTTCGCATAAGCTTACTTGTTTTAATAATAGTTTCTCTTCCATTATAAGTCATCGCACTGAACTTCCTCTTTAATAATTTTCCAATAATGCAATCGTATTTTCTCACTTAAAAATATTAATAAACAATACGCCACACTTATCTAAGCATTTACTCGCAGCTACTAACATATCTCAAAGATACGAGGGGTGAATCCAGGAGGGGTGCCAGAATCCAGGAAATACATATAAACAATAGAGCGTAACCATACAGGGTTTATGCTATATAGCTACTTTTATCCTCAGAATCAGAAATTTAAATAAAGGGTCTTTCAATAAGGTCGTTCGACATTTAAATGTAAATAAAACAAGTTGTGTGTGATATATGCACTCAATTTATTTTAAATTTGAAAGTACATTTTATGGCATTTAGTGTGGAATATGACGTTGTTCAAATTTCCGCCGCGGCTTTGCTTGGTAGAACGTATTCGGGAGGCCCAATTTTTGATGACTTTGTCGCATAAATCTGGCCGGATTTGCTGGATGGTGTTCGTTATGTTGACTTTGAGGACATCAACTGTTTGCGGATTATTCGCATAGACCTGCGATTTAAGGTAGCCCCAAAGAAAGTAGTCTAATGGCGTTAAATCGCATGATCTCGGTGGCCCGTTGACGTCGCCACCGCGTGAGATGAGCCTGCCCTGAAATCGCTGGTGCAAAATGTCTATCGTGGCGTGCGCAGTGTGGAATGTAGCGCCGCCCTGTTGGAACCACATGTCGCCAGTATCCATATCAGAATTATAATCCAGTTGAGGCCACAAGAAGTTGCTTATCATCGATCTGTATGTCTCGCCGTTGACGGTTATGGCAATCCCATCTTCATTCTAAAAAAAGTACGGACCGATGATTCCGTTAGACGAAAATCCGCACCAAACAGTGACTCTATTGGGATGCAATTGGTGCTGGTGTATCTCATGTGGATTGTTTTCGACCCAAATCCGACAACTTTGCTTGTTCACAAATCCATTCATCCAAAAATGGGCCTCGTCGCTGAAGATGATTTTTTGGGGGAAATTTGGAGCAACTTCCAACTGCTCTAGAGCCCAATCAGTGAACACACGGCATTGTCTATGGTCGTTTACCTTAGGTTCCTGGGTAAGTTGGATTTTGTACGGGTGCAAACCCAAGTCCCTACGCATAATTCGCCAAACTGAAGTCGCAGAAAGGCCAAGTTCTTGTGAACGACGAGAAATTGACTACCTCGGATTTTCCCGTACACTCTCATTTACGGCAGCGATGTTTTCAGCAGACCTTGCGTTTCGGCGACGTACGGGTGTTGGCTGATTGTTAATCGACCCTTTTGCCTGGAATTTGGCCACCGAGCGTCGAACAGTGGACTCGGGAGGAAGATTGTGGCGAGGATAGAAATCACGAAATGCGCGGAACGTTTGTCGAACCGACAACTGATTTTGATAATAATATTTGATGATTTGCACACGCTCTTTAACGCTATAACCTTCCATCGTAACTTGCCAAGTACTACTGAATAGTTCAAAGTGAGGTTGCCAGATGTCGTTTTAACAACATGGCTATTATTGCCTGACAAAGCTCGAGCGTCCTTGTTGAAAGACCCTTTATAACCTAAAAATTGTTTAAGCTTGAAGGGCATAATAATAGTTACGTCATTGTGTCTTAAACCTTTTATTGCTTTTTCCTAGATTCTGGCAACCCGGCAGGGTTGCTAAAGCTAAATTTGCTTCCTTTTCTGTATACAAATAGGTTATTTTTTCTTAATTATAACACGGCGTTGAAATATCTAGATAAAAATCATAAAACTCTAATGACTTTATATTATTACTAAAAAAAAACCCCCACCTTTTAAACTATTCATTCCAAAGCACCAAAAGGCAGAAATATTATTGAAATTAAAAGAAAAAGTAGAAATCTCGACGAAAAGGATGTATTTCTTTAATTGTAGTCGGGCTCATCAGAGTCTAACGCTAATTCAATTGAAAGTGAACGGTGCCGTATGGCGTACAAGTATAGGCATGCTTAAATGTGGGAATAAAATTGATTCTGCTGTCATATGAATTGTTGGGGTGTAATTTATTTTCCTTTTCTTCAAATAGGAAGATCATTGCTTCCATTGACTGCACGGCACTGGACATCAAGGTACCCCAATTTTAATAAACTGCGGCAGTTCCTGACGTTCAAACTTTAAAATCAATGTGGCAGTTGGGGCTCTATAGAGATTACAGTTTTCGTCACCCTGTGTACATGTGTCACGCGTTAGGTACTCATCGTGCTATGGAGATGGGTGAGGTCATAGTCCCTTAATTCGTTTGAATGGACGACACCTTTGACAAAATTCAGAAGTGGATGGGGCAAAATGGTTACGGGAACTTCGGGAATTGAAGTCAGATTTCACACAAGATTATGTTGATAGTATAGCAATTTCCTCTGGGCATTCCTATAATAAAAACCTCCTGGGAAACTTAAATGTATATATCATCATTTATTATGTATAAAATTCAATTCTTTTGTCATTTAAATAATTCATGCAATCCTTTAACTGTTAATTTAATCATTCAATTATTTTCCTTTAACTTGTCAATTTAATCATTTAATTATTTTACTTTAACTGTTAATTTAATCATTCATTTATTTTACTCTAACTTTGCCAATTTAATCTTTCAATTAATTTACTTCAACTTTTGTAAATCAAATCATTTTATGTTAAACTTAATAATTAATTAATTCATTTATTTTCTTGTCAATTCAATTAACGTATACTGTTCCAAACAACATCTCTTAAATTTCACACACAAACAAACAAACACACGTTCCCAGCTCGATCAAGAGAGCGCGCGATCCTGCTCACTCTCCTTGCTGCATTCTTCGTATAAAGGTCGGTAACCATTCCTTCTACAATTATTCATTTACCTCCAAACAAATCATACTGAGTTAATTCCACTCTCACATTCTTTGCAAACGACATACGATAGTAAGTCCTAAAAAATATTTGCTTCTCATTGCAGCCTCAATTCAGTCCATTATAGTTACTTTAAAATATTCTAAATTACTACACTATATTACTTACAACTCAATATTATTTACTATATCAAAGATACTCAAAATTACTACGCTATATTACTTACAACTCAATATTATTTACTATATCAAAGATACTCTATTATACTCTATATTACTATATTATTATTTACTCTATTATTCACTCTATATTGTTTCACCATATTATTCACCATATTTACTTAACCTACTTATCTCTGTACATTCGTTGATTTTTATAAATATATTTATATATGTGTAATTATCTTTCTTAACGCCCAAGTCATTATTCCAAAATTTATCTCGCTGTCACCTCTAGGCCTAAAGCTAACGGCAGACATCTTCGATCAAACAAAATTTATGGATATGGTTTTCGAAACGCTATCTAGGCTAATTTATTTTACCGAAGATAAATACCATTGATAGCCATACACTATAATAGTGAGATGACACCTTGACTACAATAAAACCACTACCTCTTGACCACATCCGGCGGGGTTCACCACAGCCGGAATGAAATGATTGATTAACGTCAAACACTTGCTTTTGCAAGTGGGGTGTCAGATGACTAACTCATGACAAGAAAACGAGGATAATTTAAATCTGGGTCTACATCGTTAGATTACGGATCCAACGAGCGAGGTAAGGCTGAAAGGGGATCAGAAGAACTGCACATAGGTGGGCGTTATCGAGATAACGATATCGGGTTATCCGATATTTTTTCCGCGTTATCGATTAATCGGTATCGCAATACTTTTGGTTCCAAACTAGCGATAATTTCAGTTCAGTTTTTGGTTCCAGTTTAGCACAGGGGCGAGCCGCGCGTGCCTTGGAGGCAGAAATATGTAGGTCCGAGCTGTGAGGAGGATCCTCAAAACCTATGACGAGATGAAGGAGAGCCTCACCAGGTAAGAAACTAAGAAACACTATTCAAATATTTTTAAACTTGTATTATAAACTAACGCTATATATAGTCAATACTCAATATTGTATTATAATTTTGCATTTATCGATTATCGGTTATCGCGCCCACCTATGCTACTGCGACTCTCGATTCGGTAGCGTCCGGTATTTCTTCTTGGAGAATGGAAATGGATCCACCACCTAAGAGGCTGCCCGAATTCTCCTCCACGCTGAGAAAAGGTGCCAATGATGGATTTCTTCATGGGCATCGGCAGACTAAGGCGGTTGAGATGCCCACTCTCCTCCGACCTTCACGAAAGAACAATTTAGAATCTGTCCGAAAAAAACAAGCAGAGGTCAGGTAACCGTCAGGACCACTAGATAGGAGAAAGAAGAGGGAGAAATAAAGGGCAGTAAAGGAAAGTAATACGGGGGGGAGGGTATATTAAATGTCTGGTTCGTAGCACGAGGGGCCTGGACTGGTAGTCTATTCCCCAACAGAGCTGTCAGTGGGGTAGGCCAGCTCCCATCTCTTTACAATCCTTCGATCCACAGGGGAACCTTTGAAAGAACCAGGGAGCGACATCTCTAATGGGGTTGGGGTGGTTCATCTGCCTCCATTGAGGGGCTCCGAAAACTCAGGCCGCACTTTCTCTGCTTATCCTTGGCGTAAAAATGAGAAGCTAGTTTTCCCCAAAGTCGAGTCTTCTGGATGTAACTAGAGTGATTAACTCACTCACTGTTGAAGAACCCTGGAGGGTCTCCTGAGAAAGTACAGGTGGAGCTGCTCGAGAGTGGATCTGAAGATGGCAGAGGATAAAATTCTTTTTGCCGCAGACAAAAGGCTGTAGGGTACCCCTAACAAAGTCGGGCAAGAATTTGGAGAGTGAAAAATTCGAAAGGTTTCAGAACACTACTGTAACTAAAGAGGGTGGGGGGATATCCCTTGCCCAGCACCCTGAGTGCTTGCATCTGTGCAGCAACGTACACATAAAAGAACTTTCCCTAAAAGGTCGCAATTCAATTGAGCCCGAGGTCATCAACAGGACAGCAAAGATCTAAAGAATTATTGTGGCATACCCAGATATTGAGACAAGACCCGACACTTTTCGTTGGCGTGGCAGCCGAAAAGTCTGTAAAGCCCGCAATCCATAACTAGTTTATGCACCCGAAAACTCGCGCATGGAGATGGTCAACCCATTACATGCAGAGAAGGGGTTATTTTCCAAAACCGATCTGACTATTAATCCTGCATTAACGCCCATTTTTAAGACCTGGTCTCTTGCGACCTGTGGGCTTTAAATCCTCTTCTGATAGGGCATAGGTTTGCTGATCGTCCTTACACCTAAGAAAAATTCAGAGTGAGCTAAAAGCAAACGAACCACAAATTCCACAATTCGAATCATTGCTGGCATTCCTAATTGCCACTCGCTCCGGGAAGGAAGAGCTTCTCCCGACCGCCCTCCACGTTCGATGTGTTTCCAGAGGGTAGCTGCGACAGTGCTCCTGCCTTGTTGGAAAGGGGGCTCATTATAGCGGGCTGCGAAATAGAATTTTACTAGACTTCTCCCTCCTCGACCTTTATTTATGGTCTCCATATGTTATTCGTTGTCTCCTCCTATTCCCATCTACCTCTTCATTTTTCCTGTCCTCAAGTGTGATTGATTGCGCGGTTGTAGTGTTTGAGTGAATGAATGTGTGGGTGCTAGTTCGGATTTTTGCAGTCTCGGTGCACTTCTTCTGCCTCACCGGGCTGCGTCGTTCCGTGGCTGAAACACGCTGTTAGAGGTGTTGGGTGCCCGGACCGCGGCTCACTAGCGCCATGGTCTTTGCGCCCTCGAAGGGAAAATCCAGAAGGCAGCCCTCCATGTTTAAAACGACGGTCCTGGTTGATGAGTGCACAGATCCCTCTCTCCCTCCATTCCTCCCTTCGATGGTGCGCATCGCGTGAGGTTGCTGCCTAGGTTGGTTTCTCTCTACGCGAGAATGCCCCCCCCCCGCTAACAAATAATAATATATGGAGAAAAATAAAATATTTGTTGCAGTTTGCCTTATCATGGGATGGCTGCAGCGGTAACAAGTTACATTCGGTAATAAGTTACATATCTAAGCCATCGGTTTTACCTTGAGCTAGCTATTATCATTCTCGCCAGAGCTCTGAGGTGGTCCTTTGTCGCCTGTGAATCGGCCACACACGCCTCACACAGGGGCATTTAATGAGTAGGGATGGGCCTCACATCGCCCCCTTCCCTTATGCTCTCTCTTTTCGTCCCCTATATCAGTACGTCATCTTTTGGTCGACTACCTGTCCCTGTCTTCCTTATGGATGGAATGTTCCCATCTATTTTACACGTCCCACGTAACCATCGACTGAACTTCCTCTTAGCTGAGAACTCCTCTTTTAGCACTAATTTCCTCTTACAATTTCTAATACGCTCTGGCCTTTTTTTTTATAGCTTGTACTTATACTTTTTTTTTAATTAACTCCAAATGTAAATGTTAGTATGCGCGCGTCTTTTTTATCCTTGATGTGGGAGCAATAGTTGACCCCTAACTTCGTTTTTTAATTTAGATAGGCTATACCAGACCATGTATTTTTTTTATTTCCCCCGGGCCCTCTTTCTAACCATCTTATCGTTTCAGTTCGTATTCACCTTCACAGAGTTGCCTCCTTTCTATTCGTCTCCCACCCACCGAGCCCCCATTCCAGCGCCTTCTGCGGGAGTTTTCCGACCTTACCCTTCCACATACGAAGGATAGGCTCATTAAACATAATGTGGTGCATCGGAGCATCGGATCGAGACGACAGGAAGCCCTTGTATTCTCCCGAACTCGTCGTCTAACCCCAGATAGACTTTCTGTAATGCGTGATGAATTCTAATTCATGATGCATGCTGACATTTGCAGGCTTTCCTTTTTACCTTGGGCCTTCCCACTCCATATCGTTGCAAAATCCACACCAGGGGAATTCAGAGCAGTTATTCATTGGCGTACATAGCCGATTTTATCTCTCTCCGCCTGTATAATCTTATCTCGCCTGGATCTGGTTCGTGCTTTCAACAAGATCCATATTCACCCATTCAATATTTCAAAGACTAGCATCACCACTCCGTTTGGTTCCTTTGAAATGGTTAGAATGCTCTATAATTTATTAAATTCTGGTCAAACCTTCCAGCGTTTCATGGACCAAGTTCTGAGAGTCTTGCCGTAGTCTTTTGCTACATTGATTACTTGCTAATAGCATCTCCCTCGCTCGAGGAACACCTTTCTCACCATCGTCAAGTCTTTTCTCGCATCTCTCCTTCTTGGGACCCTTTTCGAGTGTCGGGATTAGCCCACTCAAAGACAAAGTTACCGTGATGGGCAATTTTGCCCAACCCACATCACGCAAGCAACTCAGACGTTTTTGTGGCCTGGTCAATTTCTACCACAGATTCATTCCGAATTGTGCCCAGGTGATGCAACCTCTCAACTCCATGCTGTCTAAGACCAAAAATAACTCTCCTTTCGAGTAGTCTACTGAGGCGTGCAATTTCTTTTCTCGCACAAAAGAGGCTATTGCCCGCGCTGTGGAATTGGCTTATCCTTCTCCAGAAGCCCCCATCAGCGTCGCTTTAGACGCATCCTCAACTCACGTAGGTGCAACTACGCAGCAGAAGATTGGTGACCTATATCAACATCTTGCTTTCTTCTCTCGCTCTCTTTCTGACTCTGAAAAAAGTATAGTACGTTCTTATGTGAGCTGCTTGGTATATATCTCTCAATTCGTCACTTCCGTCCATATTTGGAAGGGCGTAACTTCACTATTTTTACTGACCATAAGCCTTTGGTCGGTTCTTGCTCGTCTCGTTCCACGACTTCGGTGCACACTACAGTTGATACTCGTCACCTTGGCTTTATCCTACAGATGACGAGCGATATTCGCTATGTTCCTGGCTCTTCAAACGTCGTAGCAAACGCGCTTTATCGTATTTCCCCGATTTCGGCCACGCAACACTCTCACATAGGGCCCAGCATTCATGCGACAATAGCGCTGGCCCAGGAACAGGATGAAGAAATGCAAACACTGCGTCATTCTTCTCAAATCGTTCTTCGCGAAGTCGAAATTCCATACAGTCCTTCCAGGCGCATCTTGGTCGACTATTCATTGCCTGACTGACCTCGTCCTCTCATTCTCTCGCTTACCGTCGGCATATTTTCGACTAAATTCCCAGTCTTTCACATCTTGGCATCAATGCAACACGCAAGTTCGTCGCACACCGCTTCGTATGGCCAGGTATGAATGCTGACGTAGCTAAATGGACTCGCTCATGCCTGGCATGTCAGTGTGCCAAAGTCCATTGCCGCCCGAAAACTACCCTGGTTCCTTTTCCTCTTTCTTTGTCATGTTTTGACGCAGTTCATGTCAATCTAGTAGGTCCTCTTCCTTACTCCCGTGATTGTAATTATCTTCTCACCATGATCGATCGTTTTACTCATTGGCCAGAGACAGTTCCTATCCCGGACATCAGAGCCTCCACCGTCACTCCAGCTTTCGTCTCAGGATGGGTTGCTCGTTTTGGTGTTGCGTCCACGGATGAACTTATGTCAGTGCTTAATAATATGTGTAATAGTCAAATCAATAATCTACATTATACGAAAAGTGCGCGTTTAGTACCTATCAATCCTTACCCTGATGTTAACGGGTCATTTTGTGCCTAATAATTATGAGTGATAATATAAAATGTACATCATTACGACTACGACCTTTCCGTTGTAATCAAAAGCCTGTTGTGTGCCGTACACATTCGTATTACGGATCTAATGCTAAATATTGTAAACCCTGGTGCAAGTGGCTAAAGCGACGTGAAAAACTACAAACCCAACCATTGTATAGACCAGGAGTTGGCAAACTTTATAAACTAGAGGGCCACTTTTTGACTTTGGCGAGAGGTCGAGGGCCATATTCAATAAAAACATTAAAATTATCGTCGAAATAACATATTTAAACTAATAGAATAAAAAATTAGACAAATATTAGAATTCTTACCTTTATCTCAATACTGGTGCACCTAATTTTGATGTAGAGAACACTAATTTTAGTTTATTGAGACGGGAGCTTTTGCTTGAGGACTTCTAAAGATTTTAAAATCTGGATCTTTTTCAGAAGTATAAATTCTTAAAAGAGATTCAAGATTTAAATTCCTCAGTGAGCTTCTTAATTTAGATTTGACATTCTTCATGATGAAAAAAGTTTGCTCGCAAATGTACGTCGACCCAAAATAAGCAGGTAATTTTTAGCAAACTGCTTAAGATTCACAAATGATTGATCATTGAGAGAGGCATAAAATTTAATCATATGAAAATTCTCCAATCATTTGAATGATACAAATTACTTGTCAGCTCGATCATTTCAAGCTGAAGATAGGCGGAAGCTTCATTAACATCAAAATGAAATGGGTCAACTAACAGGCTATGGTCACATTCTAACGACGAAAAATCTTTAAATCTTATAGAAGATTAAATGTGTAAATTTTACAACTGGAGACTATATTTTCCAAAGTTTTCAACAGAAACTTCAACTACTTGCAATGTTTTAAAATGAAAAAGTTGCTTTTGTTTAATTTTAAGATTAAAAGCTATTAATTTTGTCATAAATACTTTTACTTCGAGATACATTTTATGAAAAAATGTCTTTTTCTATGCAATTTCTGAATGAGCTCACATAGATAAGATACAATATCAACGCCAAAAGCTAAGTCTGCTAGCTAATTCATATCTTTTAACTGGGAGTAACCCATTTTTGTTTCATTTCTAAAATCATGCCTAAATTAAGCTATTTTATATAGTATGAAAAATAACATCACTATGTTCTGATTCAAATTCTTCGAGGAAATGTATGAACTCTGTATCGTTCAATCACCATGATCTGATAAAGATTACTCTTTCTATGATCCAGTTGGAAAATATTTTCGCAATGAGATTGCTGGTGAATAATACAATGGAAAAATTTAGCCAATTTGACCTAGATTTATTTCATACACTTTATCATTAATTCTTTGCAGTAAGCCCTTATTTTTGCCTATAAGACCTGGGCACCAAATCTAAATTGAAGTTTGAAAAACTTTTCTCTTCTTCTCCCAATAAATCTTCTCCTGTTGTTGTTTCTTTCATAGGTTGAAAAGCTTCTAATTGTTCTGTCAATTCATAATCACTTGTAATTCTTGTAATAAAAACGTAAAGCTGTGGAGTGTCTTTGATGTCACAACTTTCATCAAGGGCCAAAAAGAAGAAATCGAGTTTAATTGTTCCATTTTTTAGTTGTCCATGAACATTATCCGCGATTTATGTGATTCGTCTTACAACAGTACGACGAGAGAGACATAATTTTTCAAACTGATCTTTTTACTGGACAAATTAATGCTGAACTGTTAACTAGTCATTGCTGAAATAGATTTGCTATCAGAAATGGCTTGTTATGTTCGGCAATATTATAACTAATCATGTAACTTACTTTGTGGAGTTGAATATGTTTATAAAATACTTGCACAGCATTTTCTAAAGCATTCTCCATTTCAGTATTTTCTTTTTGGTTTATTCATCTGACAATTTGTCATATATATTGGCATGTTTCCTTTCATAATGGCGCTCGCTTCAAGTTGTACTGTTTACAAGCGGTAACAAATTCCTCACATATGACGCACAGTGCTTTATCATTTTCGAGCTTGGAAAAGTACATATAATTCCACTCATTATTAAATTTACGATAATTATTATTTTTGTTTATTTCCACTCGTTATTGCTTTCACTAAAAAGGGATAATAAATTATAAGATTATAAGATGTCAGAGCCGGCAAAGACCGTGTGGTCCACTTCTGGGTCAGCTCTCCTTCAAACCACGCCGATGCACTTAAAGTGTGCATCTAAGCGGTTCTTAAAGATGTTTATGCTTGATTTAACAACGATCTCCGGCACTCATTCCACGAGGAAACCATCTTGTTTGAGAAAAAAATTTTTGCTATATTTGTTTCAAATCTTCGTTTCTTAAGTTTGTATCCATGGGTTCGGGTTCTTGGGGAAGCGTCCAACTCTAAAAGGGTTTCAATTTTTATCTTATCAAAATTGTTTAGGATCTTAAAGACTTGTATGAGTTCTCCTCTTAACCTTCTTGTCTCAAGTGATTGCAGGTTGAGTGCTTTAAGTCTGTCTTCGTAGGACTTTTGACGTAGTCTAGGTATCACTTTTGTACCACGATGTTGCACTCTCACTAACATTTCTATATCTTTCCGCAAGTATGGATTCTAAAACTGAACTGCGTACTCCAAATGAGGTCGAACCAAAGATTTGTACAGGGGAATTACTATATTTTCCGATTTGTAGGCAAAATTTCTATATATGAAACCGAGCACTCTGTTTGCTTTCTTGCATACCTCCGCGCACTGTCTGCCAACTTTCAAATCGTTGCAGACTATAACACCAAGATCTTTTTCTTCTGATAACTTTTTCAGTGGCTGGCCTTTTATTGTATAGTTAAATTGTTCGTTTCTTGCTCCAATGTGTAGTACCTTGCATTTATCAATGTTTAATTTCATCTGCCAATTTTCTGACCATTCCACAATGCTGTTTAAGTCTCTCTGGATTTATATTGATCGGCAAGTGTTATTGATTTACCACTCAGCTTTGTATCGTTAGCAAATTTTGAGCATAGGCTCGCTATGACTTCATCTAAGTCGTTTACATATATTAGAAAAAGCAATGGGCCCAGCACGGACCCCTGGGGCACTCCGCTTGTTACGTCTTCGATGCACTTAAATACGTTTCCGCCGATTCCATGAGCGGCAATCTTCTTAAGGAGACACTTGTGGGGGACCGTATCGAAAGCTTTTTGAAAATCTAAGTAGATTACATCTGCTGCTCTATTCGTGTCATACTCTTCGATGGTGGTTGGAAAAAATTCTTGCAGATTTGTTAAACATGATTTGTTTTTCGTAAAATCGTGCTGTGATTAGCGGATGATACCCAATTTCTCTAAATGTTCGTGTATTTTCTCTTTTATAATAGATTCTAGCAATTTTCCGATTAGAGATGTCAGGCTCATTGACCTGTAGTTGCTTGAGCTTTGTCGGTCACTCTTTTTAAAGATTGGAGTAATGTTTGCACTTTTAAAGTCTTCTGGAACACCTTCTTCAAGTGATTTGTTGGATATTGTGGTTAGTAGCTTGGTTATCGTTTCTTTCAACTCTTTCAGGTGGCGGGGATGGATCAAATCCGGACCTGGCGATTTGCTTAGCTTCAAATTTTCGATATGTTTAATTACGTCTTTTTCTGTTACTTGAATACTAACTAGCCATAAATGATTCTTCTTCGATAACTATTGGTGCATCAATGTCTGGAATGGTGTCGATGTTTTCCGTTGTAAAAATTGACGCAATACAAATCGTTTAAAATCTCGGCAATGGCGTCTGGGTCATATATTAAGTCTCCATTTTGGTTTTTAAGTGGGCCAATTGAGTCCTTTGCCGTGTTTCTGTTGTTTATATTAATTAGAATCACCTAATTAATTATATATGCGGAAAAGCGGCATTGCACTCATCCATTTTTAAATAACTGCCCCGGTAAACAATCGATTCACTAAAATTTGCCAAATCTTTATACCTATCTTATTTAATAGAGCAAAGTTTAGAGATATTATGTTTATGGATTATACTTGTAATAAATTACCTACTACGGTTACTCTAATTTTAAGGGATTTGCAAGGACTACTGTTTTACTATATTGAAAAAAAAATAATTTCACCCACTTAACTATTTTTAAGTAGTTTTTAAATTTTATTGTTTCTTTTTTACATATTCTTTTGAATTTTGTTTCTAAATACTAATTAAATATACCAAAATTATCGAAAACTCTGGAAACAATTTTACCGCCATTAGTTTTAACATGTTTATTAACTGCGATATTTTTAATATAAGAATAAATTACGAGTACCATCCTAGTTTACTAAAAATATAACAGTGATTAGTGACAAAAAAATAGGATGACAAAAATGATAAATAATTGAAACGAATACGTTATTAGAGTGACTTGGATTGCTTTAATCATTAATATAAAGAAAAGTGCATTCGATCATGATTTACGAGATATCAGAAATTTTATGATTTGATATTTGCTTTACACTTGTTCTTTCACGGAATAATTTGAAATGTACTTTAAAAATTAAATATTTTAACGTAATTGGTCGTGGACCATATATTGAGCATTGGCGGGACAGTTTGGCCCCCCGGGCCATACTTTGCCAAGGCCTGATCTAGACCATCTTCTCTAGCCCCCTGCGGTAGACTAAAACGGCATGCCGCTGTAAATGCGACAATCGGCGTACCAACATTACTCACTGTCGCTGCGAGACTAAATAATAATAAAAGTGAATTTTTAATCGATATCGGTTCGAACGTATCTATAATTCCATCAAATGTTGTGCAATTTTGTGAAATGCACCACTCAAGTGTAAATATTTTAATGCTAATGAAGGAAAAATAAAAGTATACGGTGGAGTGCAATTAGAAAGTTATCCCTATTTTGAGCCGTTCATTTAGATGGATGTGCTTGGATACTACGGGGCCATTGTTCCCTAACATGCTGCCAGGCCCCTTTGATCTTTTGGTAGATTGTGCTCTTGGCATCCTCATTGATAATCAGAATAAGCTCGTATCCAAAGTGAAGCAATCCAGTGCACCCAGGATCCAGCACTCCGTCCGGCCCCAGGATAGATGCTGACCTTCTTCTCAAGCCAACCGTCCCGGATCGGGGCTGAGGGGGGAGGGGACAATGTTCCCTAACCCCTGAGCTCCGGTCTGGGGTGGTAATTTTTAACAACCTGCTTCATCCCCGCCCATACCTTCCTCACATCCCTTTTTCTTTCCTCTTCACAATCTCTATTTTTACGCCGTGTCTAAGGTGGAGCCGCCATGCTGATGGACTGCCAGGCCACGAGGCGGGAGGAGTGGTCCTGAATGGTGGCACCTGGCTCTGCCAGGCCTGTACGCATCCTTTGCAGGGCGGGCTACTGCGAGGGGTGATGAGCTATTGCATCTTGTGGAACAAATAGGGTCACCATGCCAAATGATGAGAAAAATAAACATCTCCCCTAAATTCCCCCTGTGTCATCGACGGAGCCGACCGCGGACAGCTCCACATAAAAATTGGAGGTGCCTCCCCTGTGCTTGCGCAGGGGACCCTCCATATTTCTCTAACCGGAGAGGAGGCTTACTCCTCTCCTTCGCCTACGGGTGTAGGGGACTCCCCCTCACCCCCTTCTCTGGAGGTGCTTTCGGGTACCTCACTTTTTCCAGCGGCAACCCCCTCTTTTGTTTCCAAGGGGACTGCCAAGAAAGCCAGCAGGCAGCTCAGAACCGACCGCTCCCCAGTGAAGCGGCTCGGTAGGGAAAACCCCCTGAGGGGGAAGAGGAAAGCCAGGCCCCTTCGGTCGCTTCCCTCAAAAGACTGGCTGGCCAGAATACTCAGACTTGCCGGAGTCAAGTCCTGTACCTCCCCACACATGACTGGTGACGCTGCCAACGAGACCTGCGATGTCCTGGGAGGGGATGGCCAACTGGAGGCCCCTCCTGTGATAGACATGGTCCTTGAGGCAACCCAGCCTCAGACGGTAGGGCCTTCCATGGGGGGGGAATCCGGGCTCGGCGCCAAGCACCGAACCCGAATCCGCCCCTATGCAAGGTCCTCCTCAAACGGCTGGAGGGAAGGGATCTCCTACAACCGGTGCCCTTGCGACCACCAAAACCTTCTAAATTTCGGATAAGGACCTGGCTGAGGCTGGTCCATCTGGCCTGGGGGCTCCTGCCGGCAGATGGAAGAAGCGGGTTCATTCCCTGCCCTCCTCTCCTGAAAAGAAAAGGAACAGGAAAAAGACGAAAAAGACTCGGGACTCCTCTCTATCCGCGGGGGCTGCGAGGACGGATGAGTCTGCTGTCACTTTGGTAAGCGACCAAGCCAAGATCGGCACATCCGGCCCCTCTGCCCCCCGGGTGTGGAGCCCCCGATTATGACTAAGATGAAAAGAGCGTAGGGCGGAGCCTCGATAACGTCGGGGTCCCTCATTCAGAGGCTACCTAGCGTTTTCCAGCCCGCTGGCTTCAAGCGCTTCCGAGATATTCGCTCCACTGATGGCACCATGTTGGCCAAGGGCAACATGATCCATCAGAGGAGAGCATTAGCTAGTGTAATTGGTAGAGAGCCGAAGGTGACCCGTTTCTCGGATGGGAGCCTTCTGGCGAATGTGGCGAATCCCGCCAAGGCGGCCAAGATAAGTGCTCTTCGGACACTTCATGGCACCCCGGTGAGTGTGACGCCGCACTCTACCATGAACTTTGTGAAAGGAGTAGTTTATGCGAGGGAACTCGTTGACTAATCCATTGAGGACGTCACCCTGGAGCTAGCTGACCATGGGGTGGTCAAGGTCGAACGTGTGATGAGAAAACAGGAAGGGGCCTCGAGACGCACCCCTACACTCTTCGTCACGTTCGACTGTGACAAGCTCCCTGAGTCGGTGCGTACCAGTTGGTACCGCTACCGCGTGAAGGCCTTCGTGCCACTGCCACGGCGGTGCTATTACTGTCACCGCTTCGGCCATACGAATCGTTCTTGTAGACGTGCAAAGTCGGGGTCACCCGAAGTTTGTGTAAATTGATCCAAGGCCGCACACGATAAGTCCAAATCGTGTGTGGCCAAGTGTGTCAATTGCGGAGAGCCGCACCCCGCTTCTTCGAAGCAATGTGGTGCATATCTCCTTGAGAAAGAAATCCTGGCCGTTCAGGCCCAGGATCGACTTTCCTTCCGCGAGGCTAAGGACTTGGTCCTGGCGCGTCCGGCTCTGCCTGGGACGCCATATGCCTCAATAGTTAGAAAGGCACCCTCTGTTCCTGGCTCATCCAGGCCAACGAGCACGGTTGTTTCCGCGCCCATTTGGAGCCCTTCTGCGGGCTCTACTTAACCCGGGCGCTCCCCTGGTAAAGCTGGCGGCAAAAAGGGTTCATACCCAGCCCCGGCTAAAACCAGGGCTCCCCCTTCTTCCCCCAGCGTGACCGTTTCCCGTAAGGCGAAACGGCCACGCGCCTCCACCGAGTCGTTAGACTCATAGGAGGCAACACCCCTGAAGTTGGTCGCCAGGCCATCTTCCGGGGTTCCTAAAGCTGTCCCCTGAAAGGTGGACAGCAACAAAGGAGCTTCAGCTCCTTTGCGCAAGCCTAATGGTGGACTGAGTGGCTCGGAGACAGTGGTTCCTCAAAAAGAGGGCCCACCGCCTCCGAAGCCGCAACGCCCGCCCAAGGTTTCTAGGCGGAGGGAGGAAAAGAGTCGCATGGCGAGCCCAACCTCCCCCAATAATTCCTCGAAGGCGACAGCGCCTTCAGCGCTTTGTCCGGCCAACAGCGCCCGAGATTCTGCCTCCGGCAAGCGTACGGCAATTCCATGGAGGGTCTTCTGTTCGAAGAGGGCCCACGCTTCTCCACCGACTTAGGCCTGGAGGGCATATTTCTTCAATGAAATTGCCGTGGACTCCGGGCGAACTGGTAGGAGCTTCGGAGGCTCGTCTCGTCCCGTTCTCCGTTAGCTATTTTTTTTCCAGGAGACCATGCTAGGCACGTGCCCCCTGCCCGCCCTCCCTGGATATAAGGGGCTTGCGACCCCACCACCACGAGATGGCCGGGCTGGGGGATGCGCGGTTTACACCCGGCATGAGTTCTGCGTTCTTTCTTTCTCTGTAGATACCTCCTTTCAGGCAGTGGCTGTGCAGCTACACCTGGATAGGAGGTATACTATTATTTCTGCGTACATTCCACCGTCAGCTGACTTCGACGCGGGGGACTTCCACCGCGTCGTGGCACGGTTGCCGAGGCCCTTTCTCTTGCTTGGATATCTTAACGGCAGGCATCCTCTATGGGAAGAGTACTCAATAAATCCCAGGGGACAAGTCCTTGCAGATCAGATCAAAGAGCTTGAGATATGTGTCCTAAATGTGGATGAGTTTACGCATCACTGCACGAGAACCGCTTCATTTTCTTGCCTCGACCTATCTTTGTGCACGTCAGATGCACAGCCTGATTTGGATTAGGGGGTGGTCGATGACCTCCATGGTAGTGATTATTTTCCTATTCGAATATCATTTTCAGGGCAACTGCCTCCTGAGGTCCCACCTAGGTGGTGCTTGGCGCGGGCACGGTGGCCTGCATTTCAGGAAATGACTGAATTCTCTATCTCACTCGAGGAGTTTAGGTCGATGATGAGACCGTTGAGTTCTTATCCGGCAACCTCATCGCCGCGGGCCTGACTACTACTCCCAGAACGTCTAGCCGTTTTGCACGCCGACCACTCCCATGGTGGTCGGCCGAATGTGAGATGGCCCTCAAACGGAAGCGTTATGCCTACATGCGCTAGAAGCGCCACCGAAAGATTTCACTGTCACTGAATTTCGTGAGGCTAGGGCTAGGTTCAGGTATATTTCGAAGCACGCCCGCTGCTCTTCTTGGCTGGCATAAGTGTCTTCACTTAACTGGAAGACCCCTCTGGCAGAAGTGTGGAGGCGAGTCAAAAGGATTCGAGGCAAGTTCTCGCAGGACTTCCCTCCAGTTCTCCAAGAGAATGGGACCGCAATCTCAGACCCCGCGTCCCTGGCGGAATCCTTCGCGACCGCTTTTTTTCGCATTCTCTAGCCGGGATGCTGCTCCGCCAGCATTCAATGCACGTCGTCATGTCGCGGAAGGCCGCCGGATGGACTTTACCTCCAGAGGCACAGAACCCTTTAACGACAGGTTTAATTTTAGTGAGTTGCGCTCCGCTCTTGCTTCGTGCGCGGACACCACCAATGGTCCGGACGATGTCCCGTACGCCATGCTTCGACACTTGGGTGAGCGAGGCATGGCCTTTCTGTTAGTTTTGTTTCAACAGGATCTGGGTAGAGGGTTTCCTCTCAGATTCCTGGCAAATCGCTACTGTGCTCACCTTTCGTAAACCGGAAAGAGATCACTCTACTCCGGCCGGTTTCACCCCAATCTCTTTAACCTCTTGCGTGTGCAAGTTGATGGACAAATTGGTAAATGTTAGATTAGCCTTTTTCCTGGACAGCGGAGGCCATCTGTCTTCTGCACTGTGCGGCTTCCGCAAGTTCCACTCCACGTCGGATGCTCTGCCCCAACTGGAAAATGCTGTCTGTGAGGCTTTCCTTCGTAGACAGCACTACGCCACGGTGTTTTTCGATCTGGAGAAGGCCTATGATACCGCATGGCGATACTGTATCATAGGGACTCTCCACACGATGGGGGCTTATGGGACGCCTCCCAATGTTTATATCTGAATTTTTGAGAGATGGTCGATTCCGCGTACGGGTGGGGGGAGCCCTCTCTGGCCCAAAGTTGCACGAAGAGTGTGTCCCGCAGGGAAGTGTCCTCAGTGTCGCACTCTTTGCTCTGAGCATCAACGGCACCACATCGGTGCTGCCGGAAGATGTTCTCGCTACGCTCTACGTGGACGACCTTTCGATCTCTTTTAGAGTGGCCTAGATGCCAACTCTAGAGCGTCGACTCTAACAGGCATTGAACCGCGTCTCTCGCAATGCCGAAGCGCAGAGGTTTCGGTTTTCCTTGGCCAAGACTAAGGTGGTGCACTTCTCCTGCCACCCAGACGCATACTTGTTACTTAATGGGGTACTACTGGAAGTGGTTGAATCACACCGTTTCCTTGTTCTTGTATTTGACCGACGCCTCACCTGAGAGGCTCATATTCGCAGCCTTAGGGTCTGTTGTACCCACGCCATGGATATTCTCCGTTCCGTGACGTTCAGCGCTTGGGGTGCTGAAAAGGCTACTGCCTTACTTTTTGATCGATCCTTTGTTCGTTCTAAGCTCGACTACGGATGCGAGTTTCATGCATCCGCAGCCGAGCGTTTATTGCGGAAGGTTGACTCGATCCACCACACCTCGTGTCACGCTGGAACCGTGCCGCTGTACACGGATGGCTCAAAGTTCGAAGAGGGGGTCGGCTTCCATGCCGTATCCCCTCTGTTTAAAGTCAGCGGGGCTCTGCCAGGCGCTGCCTCTGTCTTCACGGCCAAGCTGGTGGCAATACACCACTCGGTACGGGAATTACGATACATGCCGGTTCGGAGATCGGATTGTGATCTATAGCGACTCACAGAGCGCCCTGAGTGCTCTCGGAGCATTGGAATCTCCGCATCCCTGGTTCACGATATCCCTGACGCCACGGTTTTGGCGAGCCGGGTGGATGTCGAGATTATCTTCTGCTGGGTTCCTGGCCATGTAGGAATTGCGGGGAATGAGCGCGTCGATGAGGGCGCCAAAGAGTCCACGAGGACTCTGCGTATGGACCAGCGTTTCGCTCTTCCTCACACCGACTACATGACAGAAATACGGGCAGCTCTTCGGACTGCTTGGCAAAGAAGATGGGAGACGGTCAAAGGAAACTTAAAGTTGGGTGCCATTGCACCGCGACTGTTCCCATAGAACTATCCCCCAATGCCGCGACGGCTTCAGGTCGCTTTCTGTCGTCTCCGAATCGGGCACACTCGTGTGACGCATCGCTATCTGATGGAGCGCTCCCCAGCGCCCTATTGTGACGACTGATTAGACCCCAGACTGTTCGGAACATTCTTGTATAATGTCCCAGTCTGGGTGATCTTTGCGCAAGATATCTGTCCCGGTACCGGGATGGGCAGGGTCGCTACCGCCTGTCCCTTGTACTCGGGACGAGTTCGTACACATTGACTTGTGGACTTGTTGACTTTTTTTTTGGGGGGGGCGGGGCCGGGCTTCTCCCCTCTATTTAACTAGGTTTTATTTTTTTTGTTATTGTTTTCTTTGTAGGTCGCACGCTCCTGCGCCGGTTTGAGGGGGACCTTCCCCCGACGCCGGAGATTGCTTCCTAATTGTTACGTCTTTCCCTTTTTTATCATTGTTATGTTATCATATTCTTATTTTAAAGTAGCCTAGTGCTAGGCTGTCGTGATTCCGGCGACTTATGCCAAAGTGGGCAGTCGCTAGATAGGCTCCTAAAATTATAAAAAAAAAATCCAGTGCACCGGGTACCATTAATTATTCATTATAAATAACCCAACGATTGTAGATACTAGTTCTTCCCCACCTAACTCTATCATTTGTACAATCGAGACTAGAAGCGCTCCACCAACTTTCGTCCGCCCAAGGTGCGAAAAGGTGCCTTTATTAAAGTCTCCATGGGCTTCACCTATTCATATGGTGCGAAAGTATTCCGCGGCGAGTATATTGCTGTTGGTGATTTTCGCTCCCTGAACGTAATAACAAAATTAGACCGTTCTCCTCTGCCAATAATTCAAACCATGGTTAATCATCTCCATGGTAAAGTTGTTATCTCGCGACTAGATTTGGTTTGGATATATTACCAAATTCCAAAGAATCAAGTGGATATAGAAAAAAAACTGTTGGGTCAACTCCATTTGGATCTTGGAATTTTTTAGATTGCCATTTGGTCTTAAAAATGCAAGCTGCATATTTCAACGCCATATGAACAATTTATTTCACGGCTTGGAATTCGTTTTTGTCTTTATCGAAGACATTCTAATCTTCTCGGATAATATAAATGATCACATAAAACATCTAAACAAAGTCTGGAAAATACTGGTAGTGAATAATTTGCGAATTTCAATTGAAAATGCGATTTCATGAAGGAAGAAATTGATTTCTTAGGCCACTGTGTCTTAGTTGAAGAAAGGTCACAGAAATCAGTGAAATGCCCTTACCGACGGATTCCAAAGAACCACGTCGATTTATAGGTATGGTAGACTATTATAAGAGGATGATGGCTAATTTTTCTGCAATTGTAGCTCTTTTAACTGAATTCGCATGGCTTCAACCTAAAGCTTGAGAGCTGGTCCGAAATGATGATGCACGGGAAGTGTTTAATGCTACAAATGAAGGCCTGGCAAACTTAATAAAATTACGTCAGCCGTAACCTAATGATATACCATACCAATTAATGACAGACCTCTCTCAATTCGCAGTTGGTGCTGCTCTTCATAAAATCGTGAATGGGTCTCCACAACTATTGTCATTTTATCCAGCAAGCCAAGCAAAACACAACATACTCCAACATGACAAGGAACTCCTGGCTGCGTATCTTGCTCTGATTCATTTCAGACACATAGGCGAAGGTTGACATGTGACCTTATGTACGAACCACAAACCATGGGTATCTACTTTTCCTTCCCGCTAAGTGCAAATACCGACAGACAATAACTTAAACGGACGGCTATATTAGAATATATTAATGACAGCGTACGTATGTAGTAGCAACAACGCAGGAGCAAGATGAAGAAGTGAAATATTTTTAATATGAGTTAAAATCATTTCCCTTTCCCGAAAATACTCACATTTGTTGTGAAGTAAGATCTAAATATCCAGAAGTGTTTGTTACCATAACTTGTAAGATCTCAGTTTTCAAACAACTACATAGTATGTCATCCTGGAACTAAAGCATCATTTCGGTTGGTCAAAACGAGGTATTTCTGGACTAATATATAGAAGGACATACATTCCTTGACACGAAAATACCTCCGATGTCAATCAGCTAAGGTAAATCGTCACACCAAGTCATCAATCATGCCCATTAGTATACCCACGTCGAGATTCGAAAAAATACTCATTGACATTGTTGGTGCGCTACCGCCGTGTAGGTAAAGCTTCAATCTATCTTGTAGATCAACCTATGCATGATTCGAGATAACGATTATGAGATGGGAAGTATCGTTCAGGCAGTGTACACTACTTATACCAAAGACATAAGTAGCCGTTGTAATTGTTTAACCTAATACTAGGCTACATTAAAAAAAAACAAAATAAAATGAATACAAACGCAACAAAAACCCCAAACAGAAAAGCAAAACCAAAGCTAACAAAAGCGAGAAGAAGGAATCACACTCCGGCGTCGAGGGAGACCCCCCGTACCCTGTTCCGGAGCATGAGAACAACAACAAAGAGTCGAATAAAATAGAGAAGTCCAGCCTGTTCTAAGAAATCAAAGAGTCTACAAGTCTGAGAGCACTAATTCGTTCTAGTACAAGGGACAAGCAGTAGCAAGCACTGTTACTGCATAAATCCCCTAGACTTGGAAATTCAACAAGAATGTGCGGAACAGTTTGTGGGGGCAGTGCAGTCCTCTCAGTAAAGTGCAGGGGAGCGCTCCATCAAATGGCGGTGCGTCCTGCAAGTGTGCCCAATTTAAAGACGAGAGAAAGCGATCTGAAGCCATCACAGCATTAATAGGATGGGGGGGGGGCACATGACAGGTCGCGAGAAATGTCTTTTGGATTCCATACTAATAGGTTGGGGAGAATATGGCACAACCTATTCAGTTTCTAAGTCTGACCTATTTGGCAGACCAGGTTTATCGTAGAACAGCCTAATTGCATTTATGCAGTTTTCATAAAGGATAAGTTGGTTGGGTGGTCTTACGAGCTGCTGGGCAGCGGGCTTTGCCACCTTTTCTCCTTTTTCATTTCCATGCCCTCCCACGTACGTAGGTAACCAGCAAAATAAAATTTCTTTACTGAGGCAGGACGCTCTATAAACTACTACTTTAATTTCGTGGATGATTGGGTTTAGATCATAAATTCTTTCGAAGGCTTGTAGGCTGCTCTAAGAGTCGGAGGAGATGTTGAAAGTCAACTCCCTTTCTGCCTCATATACCCATCTTATTGTGTGCCTCAATCATGGGACTCTGACGTTAAGATGCTTGCGGTTTGATTGAGTATTTCCAGGTGGATAGATTAGCGAGAGATCGTAAAATAATGCCCGCTCCATCTTCCGATTTCGATTTTTTTCAGTGTATTCGAGGAGCGTGGTACTGTATTCTCTCGGGAGCATTGTTGTTCCTTGGAAGTTGCTGCACCTGTAAATCTGAATAGTGCTCCCACAGAATGGAGTCTCGGAATATGCTACTCTGTGGATGGAGTTCAGAGTAACCCCGGACTCCTGCATCAGGAGTCGCGCCCGGGCCATGGGCAGCCGCGGGAGTGACGTGTTCGTAATAAAAGCGTGGTCGAGCATGTAGTTTAGAGAAGCTTTAGCGGTCGGAGAGTCTCAGCATGATATAATGTGAGCTTCAAAATCTGCACATCCATGGGCATTTCTCCCGTGTCACGCAATAAACGGTATGAGAGATGACTTAATGTCACCAGTAGAAATCCTGAGACTTGACTTTTGTTTCTATTAATATTTAAGTCCCCTTTGGCTGCGGAACAGTAAATATCCATACCATAGTCTAATTTTAAGTGAAAGACAGAGCGATATAGGAGAAGTAGGTTTTGCCTATTGGCTATCCAGCCATGTCTAGAGAGTGTTCTTAGTACCTAAGTGGCTTTATTAGCAATGATTTTTAGAGTCCTGATGTGAGGTTCTCATGTCAGGCGTTTTCCCATGAGCAACCTTGGCCATTATATTTCTCGACAACTGTAATTCACTGCTGATTAGATGTACAAGTCCGGCTAAAGAATGCAGAGGTCCATTTGGATATAGTACGACTGACAAGTTGTAAGTACCTCTCTATTGTAGCCATTTCATTTTCGAGCCCCCGTGGGAAAAGGATAGGTCATTCACATAGAGCATGGCTGCAACTCCTGTAAGAGGCTCCCAACAATGCATTAATCCAAATAGCAAAGAGTGGAACGCTGAGAACGCTGACATGGAGAATACCCTCTTCCCCAAGGAAAGAGCGCGAAGTGAAACTACCGACTTGTGCATAAAAGGAGTGATGGTTCATGAAATTCTTTATAATGAGTGGTAAGTATCCGCGCATGCCAATTTTGTGAATGGTCTTAGTGATTCCCTATTGCCAGGATGAATCGTAACTTTCTTCAAATTGCTTGAGGGCGTCCCTGGTCGAGTGTAACTTTCGAAAGTCACATTGCCAGGGTGAGAGATTCTTGTTGGCTTCCAAAAACTATACTAAGCGGACAGTAACCATTTTTTTTATATTAACTTACTAATCCAAGATGTCAAAGCTATAGTGTGATAGTTTTGAGGGATGGATGGATCCCTGCTGGGCTTGCGGAAGACTAGTACCGTTGAATTCCTTCATTTATCAGGGAATGAGTTCTCCCGCCATACTTTATTGAATATTTGTAGCAGGAAGATTTTTCCTCCTCTGCCAAGTTGGCAGAACATGTAGTAGGAGATTTAATCTGGTTTTAGGGCTTTGTTTTTACAGGACGCGAGCGCAGCGTCTAGTTCTCGCATGGAAAATAGAATTCCAATATGTTAGTCTATTTTGTATTCATGTGGATTTTGAAATGTTTCGGAGAGTAGGCTCGGCTAGAGATTTTTAGCGAAGCATCTTCCTAGAATTTCTGCAACTTGGCATTGGTTTAAGACCATTTGTCTCTCTTGGAGCAGGGCTGGTGATGAGATCTATAGAAGTCCACTTCGGACTATTCAAATCCTGTTTTAGGTCTTATTAATGCGTGACCCTACATTGATATAGAACACCTATGCCCTCCATGATTGACGGTGTTTTTTTGTGCTTTTTTATGATACGTTAGTAGTTGGCACGCTTTTTATTGTAGTCTTCCATTCGAGTGGTGTTGTTCAGCCAACGCATTTTGATTCTAAAGGCTTGCCTTTCTATTTTAAGGGTGGCAGAGAACTCTGGGTTTGCCGTGGCACTGGCCGATGCCAGGATTAACTTGCATACGGAGGAGGTTAGAGAAATTTAGAAGAAACTGACCGGGATAATGTGATCTTTCTCCGGTTTGTGAAAAGCGAACACAGTAGGTATTCGCCAGGACTCTGGTAGGGCACATTCTGTCCAGATCTTCTTGAACAAATGTAGAAAAAATGCCATGCGTCGCTCACCTAGGTATCGAAGAATGAAATACGGGTCATCGTTGCACAGGGCCGGTGTCTGCACATGAAATAAGAGCGGAACGCAACTCACTCAACATAATCCTGTCGTTCAAGAGTTCTCCACCTCTGGGTGAAAAGTCCAGTCTTCAGAATTTAGCGACATCACGGCGTGCATTGAATGCGTGCAGAGCAGCATCTAGGCTAGAAAATGTACAGAAAGCGGTCGCGAACGACTCATTCACGGGAGCTGGATTACTGTCCCATTTTCTTTGAGAACGGGAAAAGTGTCATACGAGAACCTGTCACGAATCCGGTTGACTCGTTTTAACACCTCTGCAAGAGGGGTGTTTCTCTTTTAGTGAAGACATGTAAGCCCGGCACGAAGAGCGGATGGGTTTCTTCTAAACATATAGAAACCTAGCCCTAGCTCGACAAAATTCCTCGACATCGAACTTGTTCTTGGGGAGGCTAACGCATGTAAGTATATCGCTTTTGTCTGATTGCCGTCTCACACTTGATCGACAACCGATGAAGCGAACGTCGTGCAAATGGAATAACGTTCTAGGGATAGTAGTTAGGCCCACGGTGATGAAGTTGCTAGTGAGAACTCAACGGCTTCATCCACCAAACTAAATTCCTCAATTGGGACGGAGAAACCATTCATTTCCTGAAATGCGGACAACCGCGCCACTCCAAGCAACATCTGGTGTGTTTTAGTCGCCAGGGGCCCAGAAACTGATAGTTAATGAGAATGTAGTGATTACCGTGAAGCTCATCAACTACCTTTCATCCTAAATCCGGCTGTGTATTCCGGAGAGCACATGGACATAAAAAACAGAAAAAATATGTGGTTCTCGGGCAGTGAAGCGTAAAATCATCCACGTCAGGTCAGAAAGAACCTGAACCCTGGGATTGATCTTGTAGTTTCCCTAGAGAGGCTGCCTACCGATCAGATACCAGAGCAGGAAAAGGGATCCCGGCAACCGTGCTACGACGCAGAAATAACAATATAACTAATATTCAGTTGTAGCTTCCCTGCCAGTGCCGGAAAGGAGGTATTTATACCGAATAGACAAACTGAGACATCATGTCTGAGGCAATTCGCACCTCCCTCTTCCAGCATCCATCTCGTGATGCTAGGGTTGCAAGGCACTTATACCACGGGGGGGGGGGTGCAAATGGCCACGCCCAGCATGGGCTGTCAACAGACAAGGAGCGGAAGGAGACGAGCCTCCTCAGCACCCCTCAGATGTCTAGGAGTCCATGGCAATGTAATTAAACGAATATGCCTAGCTCAGAAGAGATGCGGTCCTATCTTCGATGTGAATCCTCTCACATGAATGGCTGAACGCAATCCGGAGACTGGAATGCGCGAGCTGTTGGACGTCGAAGGCGCTGTCACCTCTGATGACTTATCGCGAGAGATTGGGCTGCCATGCGAGTTTTTGCTTCACTCTACTTCGAAAATTTTGGCGGGTGGGGAGGCTTCGAAGGTTGAAGTACGTCTTTTGGGTTCTCCTATTCGCTCCGTCCACCCTTGGGCGGAAGTGTGTGAACCGAAGTCAGCGTCACGACCACCTTCGAGGGGGAGGGGGCTCATGTTTAACCATCATTGGATGCGCGTGCCCATGTTTTATCCATGTCGAGTTATGAGCCTTTTGACCAGCCAACTATACCAGGAGAGCGCCCGTGAGAGATAGAGTGCGCATGATGGTTTCGAGTGCGCGTACAAGCGATTATGATTGCAGGTCTAGAAGGGCCACAAGCAGAGGGTGCTTGCTTAACTTTGGAAGCAGATGACATCCCAGGTCGCGCAGGGCGTGACAGGACCTAATCCTTAGCTTCGTGCGCGAAGAGACAGTTCTCGGCCTGAACGGCTAGAACCTTCTAGAAAAGATACCTGTTAGATTGCTTTGAGTAACCAGGGTGCGGCTCGCCATAATTCACACACTAAGCACTGCACAATACAGATTAATCATTCAGTAACTTTGAGCAATTTGCGTAGAGTTTGGGCTTAAAGACTTGGCACGTCGGTGAGTTTGATTTTTATGGCCAAAGCGGTGGCAATGGTAATACCTCCCAAAGCAGTGGCAATGGTAATACCTCCCAAAGCAGTGGCCCGAATTCCTTACCGCAGTAGCAATACCAACTGGAACGTACCTACTCGGGTGGCCTGTCACGATCGAAAGCTACAAAGAGTGTACGGGTGTGTATCTAGCCCGCCCACCCTCCTGCTTTCGACCTACATATATGGTTCCTTGTTAGACCAGCTTTTCGGTGATATCTTCTAATGGGTAGTTTAAGAGTCCTTCACATAAACCACCCCATTTCTCAAAATTTGTAGTAGAGTGCGGTGTCACCTGCACAAACTAAGCAGGGTACGCCGCATTCACCAGAAGGTTCCCCTCCGAGAAACGAGAGACCATCTGTTTTCTACCTAGAACCCTAACTAATGCCTGCATTATCTGCAATTTTCGCCGTCTTTCTCTGGGTCTCCCCGGCCGAGGATGACTCTGGGCCTCACGTACCAGACATGGGCTAGTCAGCTACTGACACGGCAGTGGAACCCTCCGTCCCTGGAACTTCCACAAAAGAAGAGGAACCCCTAGTCTTCTTTGTCTTTTTATTCTTTTTTCAGGATGCGAGGGAGTAGAGTGACCTGCTTCACTCCGCCGACGTGAGGGACCCCAATGCCGGACAGACCATCTTCAGCTGTGTCCTTCTCCGAGTTGGAAAAGTTCATAGATGACAAGGGAGCACCGACCGGGGGAGGGGATCCCTTCCTGACTCGTGATTCCTTGGGGGCCTTCGCCTTCCTTGGTGGATTTTGCACAGGGTCGACTGTGTTTCTAGATTTTCTCGCACCGAATCTTTGTCCGTCCAACCCCCTAGTGAAGACTGTGCAAATCTGGGGAGGATGCACCTCTTGGCCTAGTTCTATTTCAGGAGGGGGCTCCAAGGGCCATTTGTCCCAAAATGTCGGAGATCCTGACGCGGGGATTACTAGGCCTAAGGCCTATAATCATCATCGTTGGAGCCGGTGAACCCACTTCAGATTTTCCCCCATCCCCCCCGATGGGGGAAAATCTGAAGGTGCATGTGTCCAAAATTATTATTTAGCTTATTTTTTAGAGTATATTGAAAAGAAAAATACATAAAAAAACAGAAACAAAGGAAGAACTAAGGCAATAACAACAGAAAAGAAGTATCCGCAGGATACACTCTTGCGGTGGTGGCAAATTAAGCTAAACTGCATATTAGCAGACCTACATACCTCCACAGCAAGATTTTGATAGCCTACCTACAGCCATGTTGCAGATAATCAAAGTGTTGCTCCATATTTTTTTTTGTTTCCCTTCCGCTTTCTAACTGAGTCAAGACTTTCTGGTCAACCATATAACTAAAAATACGATGGAACAAGGAGAGGCATCGCGTATACAAGGCATATGACAAATGTGTTGCAGCATGAAAGCTAAATTAGTTTGAATTACGTATGAGATAGTTTATGGCAGGGTTTCCCAGCCTCTTTTAACTCATGGCCCACTTTGAACCGGAATTTTTATGCGGCCTATGAAATTATTATAGCCCCCCAAATACTTCAATTTTATATAGGCACAATATATTCAATAAAGATATCTAGCAGGTCTATTTATTGCACAAGCACAATTACACAAGCATCAAAAAATATTTTGCATTTCCAATGAAACAACCATTTATAAGCGCCAGGCAATGGCTTCGCCACTCCCTCTTACGAGAGGAGCTTGCGCTTCTCTCCTAAGATTCAAATTTAAAATCTAAGAAAAAGCAGCCATGGTTAAATTTCTATAAATTTTCTGAACTTCGCAAATTATAATAATTTTAAAAAGGAACTCTAAACTAAATTTTCCCCCTTTCAAAGTATCACGTTGCTAAAATATAGTTATAGAAGAAGATTTATAAAAATAAATTTTCTGAACTTCACCATTTGTAATTCACAAAATTTCGAGACATATATTTATTTCTGAACTTCACCATTTTCTTTTTTTGATATTATCATCATCATTATTTTACTAACTCTATAATTTAAGAAGGGGATTTTTTTTTTAGTATTTGAATAATAATTTCATCTTAGTTTGGTTATGACTTATATGTTTTTTATCAAAGTTATTTCTAATAATTCTTTTATAATGTTATCTTTAATGTAATTCACATTTCCAGTTTCTGAAGCTGTTTTAGGTCTACCACTTCCTGGTTTTCTGTTAGCACTTCCTGTTTCGCGAATCCTTTTTAAGTCTTTCCACAGCACGTCTTTTCCACATTCTTCCAGGAAATTCCCGCAATACTCTTCCAGTCTTCCAGCCCTTTTCACAGTGACAAATGAGAATAAGATTTTCTTCTGACAACATCATTTTGGGTACTGAGGAACTGTAAATAAAGATAGCCATAATATCACATGGCCATTTCTGGAGGCTTTTGTAACAACGTGAAAATTCCTATAGGATTTTAAACGATAAAATAATATTTTATTTCGATTTTCGTTTTTTTTACTCATGTTGTTATTTTTGTGAAGTGCGAGAAAACTATAAAGGGTATCTAAATTCCTTTTTTTTGCATTCGAAAAAGGAAGATTAAAAGTATATGAAAAAAACATGAAAATTGTCATGAATAGGAAAGAGGTTACTGAGATATTATTTTTTTTAATATGCGTCATTGGGGAAGGGGGGGCACTCGATATACTTAGAATTGTACACTGTTAAATCGATGTCTGTGCCTTTATCTGAATCTATAAAAACGGCTTATTTTTAATATTAAAAAAATTCTTATTCAGTTACCTGACAGAATAGATTTTTGGCTCAAAACCAAAAGGTAAACATTTCCTTTAATATAGATCCAAGCCGCTGTTCTCTTCCTTAACAGGAAGAGCTTGGTTACACAGGTACCCCTGCGGGGGTGTGGTCTACGGCATTATTTGCTAATCTTGACCGCCTTTTTTAATCTCCTTTATAGACTCTTTATTTTAACACCCTGAACACCCTTTTCTTCATCTTCATCATATTCTTCATCTTCATCTTCATCTTCTTCTTCTTCATCTTCATCTTCTTCTTCTTCATCTTCATATTCTTCTTCTTCTTCTTCTTTTTCATCTTCATCTTCACCTTCACCTTCACCTTAAGATCGGATGTCGATAAATTGCAGGGGGACCTAAACTCGATTGCCAATTGGGCGGACAAGTGGCAAATGGAATTTAATTTAAGCAAATGCAAGGTAATGCACTTGGGTTGCCATAATTTAAGAGTAGATTATACCATGAAAGGCCAAGTCCTCGACGCGGTTAAATTAGAAAAAGACTTGGGAGTATTAGTCTCAGACGATTTTAAATTCTCGAAGCAATGCGCGGATGCGTGTAAAAAAGCAAATCGCGTTTTGGGTTATATCGCGCGCAATTTCATCTTCAAATCTAAGGATGTAATTTTACCTTTATATAAATCCCTTGTGCGGCCACTTCTCGAATACGCTGTTCAATTTTGGGCTCCATATTTAATGAAAGATATCGCACAATTAGAAAGAGTGCAGCGTAGGGCTACGAAATTAATTCCAGAGCTGAGGAATAGATCATACGAGGAAAGGCTCAGGGCTTTAGATTTGCCATCGCTAGAAAGCAGAAGATTACGTGGCCAGCTAATTGAAGTATTTAAAATACTAAAGGGTTTCTCAAACGTTGACTTTCGCAATCTGTTCGAACTGGATCATAGGGGAAATACTCGTCAGCACGGGTTAAAATTAGTGAACAAGCGTTTTAACACTAGTATAGCCCAAAACTATTTTACATTTAAAGTTACTCAAAATTGGAATCGGCTGCCCACCCACGTAGTAGATAGCACTTCGGTTAATATGTTCAAAAATCGTCTCGACGTGCATTTGAATAGTTTAAATATAACGTAGTTGAGCACTGTGAATTTGGACGTCCTTGCAGAGAGAGAGAGTTTGGAGCGGAGGTTTAAGGATATGAAATTATGATGACTAAAAATGATGCCGGCGATTCTCTGCATGTGTAGCTTAGATGTCCCATTTCTTTTCCGCCTATCCTATAAGTAGTCTCTATCCCTAAATTAGTTTTTCACCACTAGCAGTCGAGTGGCTGCGGAAGATGAGAAGAAAAACTTTCTATCTCCCCCGACCCCTAGTTTGATTAGTTAAAATTGCACGATAATGTACACATGTAGATAAGTGTGTACAGTAGATAGTATTAAAAAAAAAAAAAAAAAAATAGCATGTTAGAGATACACTCGTAGATAAGGGTGTATCGTAGTTTTTGATTTAGTGTAGCGGACTAGCCTCGAGCGGACCTTAGGGTCTTTGCTGGTCCTAGATTCTGTAGTTCTGTAGTTCTGTAGTTCTTCTTCTTCTTCTCTTCATCTTCATCTTCATCTTCTTCTTCTTCATGATCTTTTTAACTATTTCAATCCTTTGAATTTCCAAAACACCCGAAGTCATTTGTCAACTAAGCAAAAAAAAACATTTCTAAATTTTCAAAATATCCCCATCTTAAATTATAGAGTTATGGATTAAGGATTTAAAAAAGAATCAAATTGGACAGCAAGTGGAATCCAAGTGGATTCTAAATGGCAGCAGGAACAAATGGGAGAAAATTAATTAAAAAAAGAGGGAAAAGACCACGATGAGATAATATTTTTGAAAATATGGGTTTAAAAGATTCCTCTGCCAGAAGAAAACGAAGGCGTGGCAGGCAAGGGATTCTTGGAAGGGTCGGGGAAACAGGACGACCGGAGAATAGCTAAATGAGGACATTTCAATATAAGATGGCTGACGGATTGGTCCCCACTATAAAAATGGTAGCAAAGGGTGATTCGAACACCAGCCGAAACAAGATGGTCGTGGGTAAGTCTCGTGTAACCGATGCGAACGCGGCAAAGGGCCATCTCTAGAGACGGTGCTCTTGTAGTCTCGACGGCCAATAACGAGCAGACTATTTGATATTGTGTAATTTAACAGATGAATACCCATTCCATTCGTCCTGCCACAAATGAAAGACATAATCCCTTAAAGAGGGAAATAAATCTCGAAAAGGCATTGCGGATTATCCGGGGCCCCAGGATAGGTTGAACGGGAGAGCTGATCAGCCCATCGTTGCCCAGAACCCCTACATACCTGGGAACCCAACAAAATAGAACCCAATAACGGGACGTATTCTGGATCAGCCAGGTGCAGACATCTGCATATGAGGGATGGGAGGACTAAAAGAGCGAATCGGTTGTAAAACAATCCTAGAGTTAGAAAGATAGCGAAATCTTTAAAATGCAAAATTTGGATCAGTCTGAAAGCTAAAAGAATAGCCAAAATTTCAGCGGTAAAAATAGAAGCCGCCAGATGCAAAGACAAAATTAAAAACTCTCCTGAGTCAACGGCAGCAGCACAAACGCTTCAGTCTGACTTGGAGCTATATGTGTATATGGGACAATGGTGTGTGTGTGTGAGGTCACATGCTCGATGAACAGGGACTTAAGGGAGCAAGTATCTACAGAGGACTTGTTCAAGCTCCGCATGCTTGTGCAAACTGTGGAAGGCTAGAGCACACCAAATCGGGGTCAGCGAAGACAGAAGGGCAAGGACCCTTGAAGCACCCATGTTGGAAAGATGATCTTTCCTAAGGTTCAAGAGGCTGCGTAAAGACGGCAGCCTATCGAATGCCGCCATTGATTCGGCAGCACAAACGCATCTGTAAACCTCTGAAGCAGGGGCCTCTCGTACACGACATATGTATGTATCATATACAGATCTAGGCTCGATGATAGGGCAAGGGAAGCACCCTACTTCCACAGAAAAGACTATTCACGGAGAAGGTGCGGAAGGCTCCAACAGAAAGACGAACTCCGAGGTTTCGAAATAGGTTCAGCATTTTCAGGGGAGAGTGAAGCCGAAGAGTAAATATGGCAGCCAGAGCCAAATTTGGATTTGACCACGGCAGTCTATAGTGACCGCATTGTTCGACGATCTCTACCCCACGACGTGTGGGAGAGAACCTTCAAAATGTCTAGAGTCCGCAAGAAGCCCATTCGGAGACTGCGTAGGTGTGATAACCAGGATAGTTTGGGATAAAGAGTTGTGCCCAGGAACCGAAACTCAGGGACGCACTTGATCTCTACACCTTGTAGGAAGAGAGGTGGCGGAGCAAGAGTCTCTCTACCCCGGTGGAAGCACATAACCTTCGTTTTTCTCGTGGAAAAGCGGAATTCCCTAAGTTGTGCAAGTTTCGAAACAGAATTGACTGCCAGCTACAGACGGCGGGCCGCTGAGGAAAGGCGAGGCAAGGAATACTAGAGTGTCAAGTCATCAACGAACAGGGTCACCGATACACCATCTGGGAGAGAAGAAATGATATTATTGATCGCAATTGTAAAACATAAAACACATAAAACGCTGCCGTGAGAAACTCTCTCCTCTTGGGGTTGCAGTTCAGAGTAGGTGGCTCCAACAATAATCCAACATGCACCGTAAATTTAGGATCGAGAAATTTTCAATAAAAGACTAAAAGACCTCTCATAACTCCAAAAGTGTCTCCATGTTGTATTGTGGGCTTTCTCAATGTCGAAAAATATGTCAAAAACTCTGTGCTTTAACGAGAAAGCTTTCCGGATTGATCCCTCAAAAGGTAATATGAGGTAAAGAGTGCTATGACCCCTGCAAAAACAGCACTGAAATGGAGACAGTAAGTGATTGGATTCCAGGAACCAGTTCAGATGCACAAGCACCATCTGTTTTCTAGCAACATGCTCAGACAACTGGTAAGAGCTATAGTGCAATAGTGATCTGCATCCAATCCGTCCCTGACCGGTTTTAAAATAGGGAGGACAATCCTAACGGACCATGATGATGGATAAGAGCCCTTCACACATATTAGTTGTATAAGTCAAGTAATAAGATGTTGACCCATAAAGGAATAATGCAACACACAACTCGCGCGAGATGAGCCTGCCCTGAAATTGCTGGTGCAAAATTTCTGTCGTGGCGTGCGCAGTGTGGCACGTAGTGCCGTCCTGTTAGAACCACATGTCGCCAGTATCCATATCAGGATTATAATCCAGTTGAGGCCACAAGAAGTTGCTTATCATCGATCTGTAGGTCTCGCCGTTGACGGTTATGGCAATCCCATCTTCGTTCTCAAAAAATTACGGACCGATGATTCCGTTAGACGAAAATCCGCACCAAACAGTGACTTGTTTGGGATGCAATTGGTGCTGGTGTATCTCACATGGATTGTTTTCGTCCCAAATCCGACAACTTTGCTTGTTCACAAATCCATTCATCCAAAAATGGGCCTCTTATATATATATATATATATATATATATATATATATATATATATATATATATATATATATATATATTGTATCTCCCCCCCATCCTCACCCCTATTTTTTTCCTTTGAAGAGAGGGAAAAAATATTGTCTGAGGAATTTAAAAGAATTGCTAAATTCATCAAACAATTTTCTCCATATTGTATGGCTGGGAGGACTCAACCGAAAAGCGGGTTTTATTTTGTACACTTTTTACTCCATTTTAAAGAACAACACCGTTTACTACTATAACATAATTCCACACTTATTATACCTTGCAGTATCCTCTAGTGAAGTTTTCTATATTTTTCTTATTAATATTAATATCATATATAATAATAATATAAACAATCAGGAAAATTAATAATTATTTTGTCTCGGCCTTCTGTGCCTAAGGGCAAAAACTTAATTATTATTCATTTTTTACATCCCCGCAGAGCGCCCTGAAATGCAGGGCCCGTAGCACGTGCTACATATGCTACTAGGTTAAACCGGCACTTCTACCAGGCTGTCATTCCCTAAAAAATCCTGCAGATTGAGGGCGGAGCTATTATGACCGGAATAACAACCGCGGATCTTGATAATCCTCTTCCAAATCTTTGCGGTATAGGTCATAGAGGAAATAGATGAAACATAGCGACGCGATGAAGTTCAGTGAGCCTGACGAAGGGTGCTGTGACCGAGTGCCCGAGCTCGAATTCGGTCAACCTTGTTACAAAACGTTGGGTTCCGCCGTAACTTGGCATAAGCTAACTTGTAGTTCTCAATGGCTATTGCACACTCCGCGGTCCACCAGAACACTGCTGATCGACCCATTATGGGTCCCTCCGAGGAATGGTTTGTGTGGACACGTTATAAATAATCGGTGTGAAGTACTACACTACCGCATCCACACCTTTGAAGGTCTCCAAGGATGCACTTATGAAAAATACCTCTTGGAAGTCTTCAGAATCAGCATGGCCTAAGTCCCAGTTGAGAGGCATGGTTGGGTCAGGGCTAGGATGAACGGCACACACGACGATAGGGAAGTGGTCACTCTTATGGATGTCATCAAAGACTGACCACTGAAAATCAGTCAGACAATCCGGAGAAAAGTGAAACAAGTCAACATAACTAAAAGAATCCGTCTGGGCAGGATAAGAGGTAAAGTCACCGGTGTTTGAAACGCAGAGAAAGTCAGATGATAAAAGGAACTCTAAAACATTACCTTTGACATTTCGAGTAACGTCGCCACAATATGTGTGACGGGCATTAAAATCTCCGAGTAATAAAACCGGAGGAGGGCAACTAATATACAAGTTCTAAAATGTCGGGTCTTAAGAATGGTAAAGAAGGAAGGAGGTAAATAGAGCAAACAGTAGGTAAAACGCCTTTTAAGAAAAACATTCACGGCAACAGCATAGAAAATAGTGTGATGGGGAGTGGGGTACATGGTCGGATGACGAAACCATAACTGATACTCCACCATGAGATGAGCCCGCCAACAGAACCAATGGAGTTGAAAATACGAAAACCGGCTACCAGCGGAAAAGGCCGTGTACTGGTTTGTTCTCCTGAAGACAAATAATAGCGGGGTGGAGATTCGTCAAAAGGACTTTGAGTTCTTCCCCACTTGAAAGGATATTATGTGGGACGATTAGATGCCACAGTAGATATCTTTTTCTCCTTTGTGGTTGAAGTTAAGTTTGAAGTTCGTCCCAAAGAGCTTGAGGGACGAAGAGCAGATTTCGAAAAGACTGCTGTAGCAGGGGAAGAGATCCTGGAAGGAGCATTGGCGGGGGATATTTCCGAGGGTTCCGAGGAACCGGCAGAGGCCTCTACCTATGACTAGGGAGCACGGCCCGGTGGAAACGGAAGGTCGATAAGAGAGATTTTCAGTCGGTAGATCCGGAATTGTGGGCCGAAGACGCTTTCGATGTCTGAGGGGTTGATTCAACAACCGCGGCTGGCAATGTTGGGATATCATCGGCTTCCATCGGATCATGAGTAGGAGGGTGAGTGGGCTGAGCGACCAATCTGAGCAAAGTAAGAGACATGGATGGATTTCTGTAACCGTTTGAACCTGTATGGGGCCTACGTCATGTGAATAGCGGGACGGGCTGCTGAAAAAGAATAATGAGCAACAGGAGAAGAGGCCATTGAAGACTCTCGAAGCTCAGCCAAGTCAGCTCAAGAAGCAGCCCGCTTATTGGTGGCCGATTAGCCAGATTAAGAATCCTTCCTCTTACCACGGGGCTTTGGATCACGGGCCTGGGGTTGAAGAACCATCACTGGTCGATACAAAAGATTCTTTCAAATAATGTATAATGTCGTCAAGAGTCTCACTCTGAGCGGCGGTCCCGGCTAGAGCCGACGGGGAGAGGGAATCCAATCTAATTACCTCGGTTTTAACGAGCGATCCTTCGAATGTATATCGGGAATACTTCTGACATTATGGGTTGAAGGAGCCCAAGGAAAGAATTCTTCGAACGTTGGCTTTATTTCACTAAATAAACACAGAACGTAAGAATACAAAGAAAATATTACATATAATAAACACATTTTCGCATAAGCACACACAAATATAGGCACATGTCTTTTAAACAAATAAATGTCATAATGTTAGTTTCACAAACCTAAGAGTCCAGTTAGTAGAAGAACTGAAAGATCTTCACCTTCCTACATTATCATCAGCAATAATTCTATTTCCTACTTTCAGGTAATATTTGAACTTGGCTAAATTTACTTTAAACAAAGTAATACCTAATAAAAAAAAAGAAAAACAGGCTAGTTATAAACTTACTCCATAACATATTATAACAATCTTCCTTTTTACAAAGAGAAAAAGGCTAAAGTGCAATGAAATAGTAGACCAAGCGTCTGATGCGAGTATTTACAGTATCCAGCAGTTTTCAATGTAACGTTCAACAGAGGCTTTCTAGGTCAAGTAGAGTGACGAAGAATAGTTTCAGGGTGAGCAGCTGGAGGAGGAACATCATGAGATGCATCGTTTTCAATAGAAGAGTCAACAAGCTTCCTATATTGAGTAAGGAGTTACAAGGAGTTGGGGTACCTCAAAAGACATTTTTGTCCATACTGAGGAGGTACTCACTTTAGAAAAGCCTTAACCTACCACTTTGAGGTAAGTATAGAACAGATCAAGGCTCTTCCCACCCGCCTCTCCCACCCGAAAATTCGGGCGAGGAAAAATGGAAAAGATACCTGATAGTGCTGGGGGGTGGAGGGGAAACACATTCAGGAATTTTTATAGTAAAGCTGAAACCTATCTATTTAGTGGTTTTATTTGCACTTGGTGGTACTATTTTGAGCTGCTTCTTGACTACGCTAACATTTCGATGGTAACATAAATTAACATTTGTGATATTGCGTTTCAATACTTTAAGTTTCTGTTAACGCAAAGGGTTGTTCTAAATTGTCTGGGAACAAGCTTCATGCCATTGTTACGAGTATAATGTCTCTTTAGTTCGAACCAGATTGAATAGTTGACATTTTCTATTCACTTGAAAATTTTGTATACCTCGATTAATTGACCTCTAATGACTCGGGTTTCTAGGTTGAAAAGGTATAACTTTTCCAGTCACTTTTTGTAATTAGTCACTTTTTGTAAGAAATATTTTCATGGGAGGCTTCAGGGAGAGCAACAGGGGTAGAAACATCATGACATGATGAATTAGGATCTCGTTTAGTTTCAACATTTACACGAGCATCAATAAATGGAAAGGGCGATTTTGTATCGGAATTAAGATTAGGTATATCTTCGATCTCGTTTAGCTGGCTCTCTCCGGTTGGGGCTAAATCATGGATAGCTAACGTATCTTCTCGGCCGTCTGGAAATCTGACGTGTGCATATTTAGAATTGGCTTCGATTAGTTCCGATTCGCGTACTAAGGGATCGTCCTTATTTCCTACATGTCGTTTTAACAGTACTCTACCAGATGAAGCAAGCCAGCTAAGTATACTCATTCCCGTTGTGGTCTTTCGAGAAAATGAAAAAGAAACGTTCGTGAGGAGTTGCGTTTGTTGAAGTACATAATAATAAACGCAAGGAATGAAGAGCATCCGGGAGTACGTGTTCCCAATGGTTAATGCTCAAGTTTCTAGACTCCAACGCCAAGGTAACAGTTTGACATACAATTCCTACATAGCATTCGCATTGTCCATTCCCGGTACGATGTTAAGGTGTTGAACGACTCGTTGGAGCCCCCTTCTCGTGCAAAAATGATTTTAGTTCAGCAGATATGAAAGAAGTACCTCGATCTCAATGCAAGTACCCTGGTAACCTGAAAAGAGAAAACAACATAGTAAGACACTTTATAACAGCTGACGAAAAAAAATCCTTAAAAGGAAAAGCAAAGGGAAAACGCGAGTGTTCGTCTACCAGAAATAATAAATACTTAGTGGGAGATGAAGAGGGTAGTGGCCCTTTAAAGTCTAGCCTGATTCGATCAGAAGGGCGAATTGCACGGATGAGCTCTTGCCTCTCTGGGTGATAATATCGAGGTTTTAATCTTTGAAAACGTTTTTGCACCCTGACACCACTCGCTTAACATCATCTACGGAATAAGGCAAGCTTCGTACTCGAATAAAATGGTGAAATCGTGTAATTCCAGGAAGACAGAGAGCTTTAGGAAGCTCGACAAGATTATTGTGGATCATGCTTGACCAGAAAGTGCGCGATAGGGCGTCAGCAGCTCTGTTGAGCGTACCAGGATGATGTTATAACTTCGTAACAAAAGGGCATCAATTCTAAACGCTATCTACCAATCTTTTCGTTCTTTATTTTACTTATGACATGAATCAAACATGTAAAATATAGATTTTTGATATGTAACTAGGGTAAACTTACGACCAAGACGAAAATGACGCCATCTTTTTATCGCCTCAACAATAGCATAGGCCTCTTTTTCAACAAAGTAGTGATTTCTCTCGGAAGAATTTAAGGATCTGGAAAAGGAGGCAACGGGTCGTCCATTCTTGTTCAGCGTGGCTCCAATGGCGCTACTTGAGGCATCAGTTACCAGTGTAAATTTTCACCTATTTTTGCCCTAACAGCGTTAATAATGGCTGATATTAATTCCTCGATAACATTTGTAGCTTCTTCAGAAAGTGGAAACTGGCAATTAATTAAGGGGCGAATTCGTTGAGAAAATCTTGGAACCCAAACAATCCGACCAATCGAGATAATGATTCTTGGCTTTTTGGTACGGGCATATCTTTGAGAGCAGCAAGACGCGAAGGATCTGGGCAAAGTTCATTCTGGCAAACCTGATAACTCAGAAATAAATATAGTATTAGTTGAAAAGGTGCATTTGTTTTTATTTAAGGTCATTTTATGTTTTTCAGCAGCTTCGAGAAACTTAGTTAGGTTTTCATCATGTTCCGCTTGTGTGTGGCCGCAAATAGTAACATCGTCTAGGTAAGCAAACGTGTCCTCAAGATTATTTTTACGAATAAAATCGTCCATAATTCTCTGAGGAGCAGCCAACAGCGTTGGTTAGACCAAAATTTAAGCGTTTAAATTGAAAAAGCCTCCCATCCGCCTCAGAAGTAGTGTAAATTTTATCCTCAGGGAGGAGAGGAACACAATGACAAGCATTACTTAGGTCGATGGTGCTAAATATCTTATAGGTCGATATCTTATTAACCAATGTTTCAACATTGGGTAATGCATACGCATCCAAGTGAGTAAATTTGTTAATCGTCTGAGAATAGTCAATTACTAACCTTTTCTTTGATTGATTCGACACAACATGAACTTGAGCTCGCAAGGAAGAGGTGCTCGGTTCCGCGAGCATGCGGGCTATTTCAGAACGAATAAATTCAGTCAGACGTTTAAAATTTGCGTGACTTAGTAATTACTGGTCTACAATCATATGATAAGTTGGTGAAAACTCTTAGAGGATCCGTAATCATAGAAGCCAGTTCGAGGTCAAAGAGGAATGTTTACTTAGGATAGAGATTCCTAAAATAATGTGCGCGCAACATTCAGGTAAAAAGAGCAAACGTACAGATCGGTACTCACGGCTTCCGACTTTTATACTAACTTCAGAACATTCCTTGATAGGAGATATTAAACATGAATTTCGCGGAACAGCCGGTATCTAGAAGAGCCGTGAGAACACAGCCATTCACCTCCACTTCTAGAGTTGAATTTTTCAAAATTGATGTCACGCTAGCTAGAACGGGATTGGAGGTTATTCTGAGGCTTCATTTTTAGATGACTTGCATACCTTCCAAAAAGGTCCTCTCTTCTTGCCTTTAAATCAAGTAGCATCACTTGCCGAACAGCGAGCACGGTTCTGGTGTGAGGAATTTCCGCAATAGTAACATTTTTTATGTTTTTGAAGCGAAGGAGCTGCAGCACAATTCGAACCCGCAGGATTAGGATTATAACAGCCGACTTCAGCATCCAGCTCATGCGATTCTAATGAAGCTACACGACCAGAAGGGAATGATGCATAGGCTTCCGAATCCTCGGTGGCAATCTCTAACGCTCTCGCTTGATCAACAGCTGAAGATAATGTAAGAGTTTTGTTTTCTAGAAGTTTTGTTCGGATTTTTTATGATGAAAGCCCAGTAATAAAGGCATCTCGAATATACTTGTTTCTATACTTTTAGGCATTCACAGCCTTGAAATTGCAATCCAAACGGAGTGTCTGAAGAACACGTACATATTCATGAATCGTTTCACCTCATTCGCAGGTTGAATGAAGGCGCTTTTGAGAGCAGCAAGAGCATCGTCGAAAGTAGTACATTCGGAAATTATCTCGAAAATTTCAGGATTAACTGAATTGGCTGGAAGCCCTAAATGCGAATCGATTGTACCTTCAATTAATGCTTTGTATCTCGAGAAGACAAAGAACCAGTGTTTAAATACACATGCAGCTCCTGGTGCAGTTGGAAGAACATCCAAACGATCAGAATGAAGACGATGTTCCATTCTTCTTAGTGAAATAAATTGAAGGACCTCAAAAGAAAGAATTCTCTGAACGTTGGTTTTATTTTATTAGAATAAACACAGAACATAAGAATACAAATAAAATAATACATATAATAAGCACATTATTGCATAAGCACAAACACAAATATAGGTACATGTACATTTCACAAACAAAGAATTACTAATAGCAATGTATAAATGGCATAATGTTGGTTTCACAAACTTAAGAGTCTAGTTAGTAGAGGAACTGAAAGATCTTAACTTTTCAGGTAATATGTGAACTTTGCTAAATATACTTTAACTAATAAAAGAAAGAAAAACAGGTTAGTTAGAAACTTAATCCAAAACAAAATATAACATTGGTAGATGAGCGATGAGATGCTACAGGCGTGTCGGAGTTCGAACGTGATGGTCGGTTTCGTCTAACGTCATGCAAAACATCTGAGAAAAGTCGGTGGTGAAATTTGTCCTCGAGCACGGAGGCGAGCCTCTCTCCCATCCAGACGCAGAGAGTCGTGAAAAGCCAGGACCTGCTTTTCGTATCAAAAGATTGGGCAGGTTTTCGACGCACCGCTGTGAGCACCACTGCAGTTGGCATAGCGAAGTGTTTTGGCGCATTTAGTGCCATGGTAATCAGAACCACTATTCATACATGAAAGGGGGGTGCCGACACTTAAGACCAAGATGTCCGAATTGATTGCAATTAAAGCAACGTCTGACTAATTCAATGTAGGAGCTCACCGGGCACGAAGGTACACCACTTTGATACACTGGGGTTCAAACGGTAAAATGAATTTGTCCGTTTGGGAATCGAGAAGAGCCCTCAGTTTTAGTCACCCTGTTTACATGTGTGACGTTTTGGACAATAAGCTTACTCTGAAGACGAGTGAAATCGTAGTCCCTTAATTCATTCGAGCGGACGTCACTTTTGACAAAATTCAGATGTGAGTGGGGAGAAACGGTTCTGGAACTTTGGTAATCGAAGACAGATTTTAGACAAAATTGTTTTGAGAGTGAGATGTCATCTCAAATACGATATCACCACTACCTCTTGACTACATCCAGCTGGCTTCACAACAGCGGGACTCAAATGATTCATTGACATCAAACACGTCATCTTTTGCAAGCGGTGTTTCAGATGAGGAAGTCAAGACCAAAAAGCGTGGATAGTCTAAATCTGGGTCCACATCTTTGGTATATGGATCAAACGATCGAGGGGAGGGTGAAAGTGTAACTGAAGAACGTTTGGCACGAGAGCCCTTAGGGGAAGTGTAAGTTTTAGGTATATGATAAGCCATAGCAAACAAAATTTACTTCACATTCTCCCTCGTGACTTCCCACCACGGATGCCTACAATGTCCCGGCGCTACTGCAACTCTCGATTCGGTGGCGTCCGGTATGTCATCTTGAAGAATGGATACGAATCCACCACACTATCTCTATGGGTCGAAGAGGCTGCCCGAGTTTTATGCACGGAGTAAAACCGCCAATGGTGGGTTTCGCTTTAAGCATCGGCAAACGAAAGCAATGGCGATGCCCTACCTCCGAACTTCATGAAAGAAAAATTCGGAATCAGTCCTCATTAAACAAGCAGAGTTCAGGTAACCGTCAGGGCCACTAGATAGGAAAAAAGAAAGAGGGAAATAAAGGGCACTAAAAGAAAATAATTGGGGAAGGAAAAGAGGGATGTAATAAAGTCTGGATCGCAGTACCAGAGGACCCCAAGGGGCCCCATTCGCAGTCGTCAACTACGTTGTCCTGACCACTCACATAGATGATATCGCTGATGTATTCCAAAAATAGCTGTCTAATGGCTTTGCTGCCTGTCTGTTTTGGCACACAATGGCGACGAAAATGACGATACTAGTGGTTTGTGGTCTGTGCATAAAGTAACATGGCTAGCTGTGTCCGGCTTAACTTGCTTGAGAAGAATGCCAACGGTCGCGGCGATCCATTTACCATTTGTTGAAGGGCAGCACTCCCCGCGTATTGGGAGCAATCCGTCACCAGATGATATGGCGAATCATTGGGCAGCGAGTGACAGAGCTTGACGGAATCGATCAAAGCCGATTTAGTACTTTCAAATGCTTCTCGTGCATCATCGTTCCATTCGAGCTCACGATATTTAGGCTGCAGGCGGCGTACAGTCTCGGTCAACGGGCTGCAATCGAGGCAAAATTAGGAATCATCCTTCGGTATTACCCCAACATGCCAAAGTATCTTCGTAGTTCCTTGTAATCCTTCGGTAGAGGCATGTCCCCAATTTCTTTTATTTTCTTGGCCGGTGGGCAAATTCCTTCCGCCTAAATGTGATGTTCTAGAAAATCAATTTCCTCTTTTACTCGTTCGCATTTTTTCATGAATATCCTCAGTTTATTCTCGACCAGTATTTTGAAAACTTGATCTAAAATGTTCCAAATGGTCATCCCGATTGTCCGAAAATATTGAGATATCGTCTATATATACTAAACGAACCCTGATCCCCGAACAGCTTATCCCTGTGTCATTGGAATGTGCAGCTTGCATTCCGGAGGCCAAAAGGTAGCCTTACGTACTCCCATAAACCAAACGGCGTTACCACCACAGTCTTCTCTATGTCCGCCAGATTCACTGGGATTTGATAGTAAGCACGAACAGATCCAACCTTGAGAAAAATGTCTTGCCATGGAGGTGGTTCGCCACGCTTTGTACTCTTAGCAATGGATATCTATCGGGCTTTGTGGAAGTATTAAGCGCGCAGAAGTCGCCTACCACCCTGTATTCACCCGGCGACTTCTTCGGGACCAGGTGAATCGGCGAAACCCATGGTGATTTTGACAGGCGCATGACCCCCTCTTTCAATAACGTTCCGAACGTTGCTTTGGTAACTTGCAGCTTCTCCATTAAAAGAGGACTTGGTCACCCGAATGTCGGGGGTGCATTGCCAGTCTCAAATGTGTGCATCACTAAGTTAGGCAAAAGCAGAGAGGAATTAGTGGGCGCGGGGCTATACAAAGCCTCAGAACTCTCTAACAAGGTCTTGCAACCGGGCGGTAGGTGTTGTAGGTCATTAATGATTAGTGCTACTGTAGGCTCCCCGGATGGTTTCATTTCTGATATGAGCTTAGTTTGGATGTCGATAAGGATGCCGCACGCGCAATCCACCAAGAGATTAAAGTGCCCCAGAAAGTCAATTCTCTTTGGCCACCTACACCAGGATTTGCAGAATTTCGCACTTTCACCAAAACATAAATGTGAACGGCATACGACGGGTCCCTTGTTCCTGCGAAGAGGTCGCAGTCCTATCCGTATATTATTGGCATTGTATTCATCATTATGCTGTACAAAATTGGAACGGCTTCCATTAGGGTAGGCGCCTATGGACACTGATCCCGCACTTTTCGTATAATTCACATTATTTATATGATTATCACTTCTATTAAAATCGGGAATACACATTGTGGAGAAATGGCTACATTAAGCATCCTGGAGGAGTATAGGTACATTAAAGCCCCCCTCCCTTATGAGGAGAAGCGTAGGAAAGGTAGCCAGCGAAAATGCTTACCATGTGTGATCTCCTCGCCTCTGTGGGCAGTTGGAGCTAACATCTGTTTTAAGGCGACCACCTAAGGTCCTTAAACGACGCTCTAACGATCGAATTACCGACAAGACCCATAAACCCGTGGTTATGGAAAAAAAGAAGCGGTGCGAGTCAGAAGGCACGCCAAGTAGCGGTGCGGTTGCGAGCCTCTAATTTGCGAGCTGACTTGGGCACCCCAGTTCCACCTCAGGAATTCTTGCTCTCCCCAGATGCTAACTCACCATTCGCCCCCCCCCCCTTCCTTTGCCTCTGTGGCCTGGTCACTTCCCCCTTTAGATGGGGCGGCAATCCGCCTATAAATAAGCCCCGCAAAGAAAGAGAAGAGGATTATCAGAAGTCGATACGCCAGAGGAGGATTAGTTCGTGAAGATCGATCCATCGGCCAGACAAGAAGATTATTAGTAGTCGATTCGCCAGAAGAAAGATTAGTTCATGAAGATCGATCTTTCAGCCAGACAAGATTATCAGAAGTCGATACGCCAGAGGAGGATTAGTTCGTGAAGATCGATCCATCGGCCAGACAAGAAGATTATCAGAAGTCGATACGCCAGAGGAGGATTAGTTCGTGAAGATCGATCCATCGGCCAGACAAGAAGATTATTAGAAGTCGATTCGCCAGAAGAAAGATTAGTTCGTGAAGATCGATCTTTCAGCCAGAAAAGAAGATTAGAAGTCAATACGCTAGAAGAAGGGTTAGTTCGTGAAGATCGATCCTTCAGCCATACAAGACTATTTCCGTGAGAAACGATACGATCAGATTGAGAAAATCGATCTCCCCTTTCAGGGCCGTATTAACCTAAATAGTCAAGCTTTATATCGGTGCCATACCGAAGAAGCCTTTTCAGTCTGCAAAGAAGTCCGACTGAAGAAAAGCAAAGCCGCTCACAGTCGAGCGACTCTCACATCTCAAGCTCCATAAGAGTGAGAGGAGAAGAACCCAGCCCCAACGAGCTCCCGTTCTTTAATTACGTTGAAGAATCAGCCCCCGTCACCGGCGACAAGCAATCCCTCCACGAAAATTCAACCAGTGGCCCCAACACTTCAAAGCGAGAGATAAGTCCTCCAGCGACATCCGGCAATCCCTAATACCTACCTGTAAGTTAAAAATAAGATTTATATCTCTATTACCATAGTAGAAGTTTAGTATGTCCCACGTTTTAAAGGAGAGTAGAAACCCTTGTTCTTGAACCTAGGTCATATGTGTTTGTAGACGAGAGTACGTTAATTTAATGTTTAACGCTAATCAAATAGAGTCGCGATAAAAAAATACTAATCGGCAATTGGTATGTTTACGGTAAGCCTATTTGTTTATTTTTTGTCATTGAAAGATCTTTGATGCCAAAGATAGAAATGTGTTAACTGTTGGTTTGTAATAGTTAAGTGTTTCATTTAAAATACATGTTTATTTTGGTAGATTCTGGTGTTTCCTCTCATCCTTATGTGTTTAGAAATAGCTCTTCCTTAAGAACAAAACTACTGAATTAGCACTCTTAGAACAAAGCCTACTTCATCATAGAAGTAACTCACGCCCCTTAAAGCATACCGCTACTAAAAGGGTGTCAGAGAGTATAGTGATCAAAACCAAGGGTCATTATACGACACACATTTCGGACAAAGGAATGACACTACGTTCTATGGATTTACCGCTATTATTAACGTTAGAACACTGTGCTCTATAAAATGGCACTAGTTTATATGCAAGCTTTCCTAACTGGGCTGGGGTCAGTTCCTTCTGGGTAGCGATTAAGGGTGCGATGTTGGCTGGCCGGGATTCGATAAACTTGTGCCTCACGAGTTCTTCCCCAACTCCTACCTGTAGAGCAGTCCTCCTTAGTTGTTCCAAATTGATAGAGGGTCGACCAGTGAGAGTGGAGGAGGGAATAAGCTTCTCGAAGAGCTCCGGTTTAGTCTTCACGAAGAGCCCAATCACCTCGGTTCTCAATAGCTGGTCATTTTGGGTAGACAGGACCCCAGTGGGAAGTCGGTCAACAATCTCAGGGGGTAATGGAGCCAGGACATGAAATAATTTTGTATCCTCCTTACTCACTCTTGAAATGTGAAACTGGGCTTCTACAATCTTAAACCAACCTGCAACTGCTGCCTCATTAAAGATGGGTGGCCTGATAGTGATGGCATTCACGATCTCCGTCTCTCCTTTCTTGCTTGTTGATGGTCCGATGCGTCCATTTTCTTTCTTGTCACCTTCACTTTCCGGCAGAAGGGATCACCAGTTTATAGGGGTCACTAGTTTATAGGGGGCGAAGGTTAGCCACGGTGTTATTGCGCTTCTTGAAGTCACCTGTTTATAGTAGTGGCGTGTGTGTGTGTGTGTGTGTGTGTGTGTGATGGAGTATGGCTGAGGGTAACGTGACAGGCATCGAGGGTTTGTAGGTAGTAGGCCTACTTTTGTCTTCCCAATCGAATTAGTTCTGACTCCCAAAGTTTATCACGGTGAATGCGCGTTTAGGCTTATAGATATAGTGCCATCATGGTATGAACCTAGATAGATACTTCACAACAAACCTATAAGTTTTTGAAGAGGGAGAATTATTGAAGGATGAATCGTAAACAAGGCTCGAGCGGCTGAACTGGCGGCGAATTTAAGCGTAAAAGCTCTCCTTGAATGAGTCTTTTTTGAGACTTAGGATGGCCGAGTGGATTCGCCGCTGGCTAACAGTGGTCCAGCTACGCGGGAAGCTGTTCGCAACTCGTACGCCACAGCTTAAAGATGAGGGCTGACGCCTCTAGCCATGCGATTGGGTTTGTCGGATCGTACACGGGAATAGAGATGTAAGCGTGGGCGTGCCTCTGGATGAGTTGGAGATTTGAGGCAGGGGTTCGCTAATTTGCTCGATTGGGCCGTTGACTGAGGTCATCTGATGTTCCATGCTAGTCACCACTGAGTTTGTGTACATGTCTAGATGGATGGATATGATTGATGTGCGTGTGTGTGCAAAATTCAGTCACGCGAATCAACGTAAAATAAAAAACAATGATCGAAAAAAAAAATTCACTAGTTGTATTTATATAGATATAGTAAATTTAATTAAATAAGGAAATTATTAATTCAATTAAAGATGTAATTGGAAACTTGGGGTTAGAAACTAACACGTGCTGAAAGTCGATGCGGGGAAAAATGAATACGTGACTAAATGACTCGGCTGGCAGGCGCGCTCGAAAAATATGAAACCATGTGACACGGTTGAAAATTTATATTTGATTTTATAATTAAGAATGAATGAACGCACGGGAGATAATTAAAAGAATTCTGGGCACCAATTTATAGATATAGGGCCATCGTGGTATGAACCTTGATAGAAAGAGAGAGAATTATTGAAGGATGAATCGTAAACAAGGCTCGAGCGGCTGAGCTGGCGGAGAATCTAGGCGTAATGATGGCTGACCGCGAAATCGTTAAGGGAATGGATGGAATACAACGAGGATAGGACAATATATATATATATATATATATATATATATATATATATATATATATATATATATATATATATATATATATATATATATATATATATATATATATATATATATATATATATATATATATAATTTATAGATTAACAAGAATGGAACATAGTTGAAATATAATGATTGAATTCGAGTTTAATTATACAAAAATGAACAGGTATAAATTGGTACCAGTAGATAGCAAGGTAAATATTAGTAAAGGGTAACTAGGCAACAAGGTAGCAACTAGTGTGTATGGGAGTCTGGAATGAGGGGGCGGAGAATTAGACTAAGTATGATTTGTTTGGAATTAAAGGATTAACTAGAGAAGGAATATTTACTGAGCTTTACGATGGGAATGACGAAGCAGGAGTGGGAATTTTTGTGTCCAATGTGAGACAGCTGAAAGCGTGTTAGTTTCTGTGTTGACCAAAGGAGGTATTGCAAAAAAAAATTTATCTTAGCCACGATTTTTGAGTCAATTATTTATAACAAAAGATATATGAAAATACATATACAAAAAAAAATTGAGTGTCGTAGAATAGGCTCTCGACGATATACCATATATAACTATTCGTTGAGGAGATTATTCTAATATTTCGAGTGCGTGGTAATCTGATTGACCGAGGTTAGTCCAAAAGGAGGGGGGCTAGAGAGGCTTACTTATCTTCAATATGCTTAAGAAGTGGAACGGTGCACAAGGATAAATAATATGGCTACCATTAATAAAATAGAGTTTTATTAATTAAACTATCAACAACACACAAAAAAAAATGTTTACATAAACGGAGAATGAAAAGGGTCGTGGGAATATCTGACTAATCCGAGGATTAAGATTTGGAGAGATTTAAAAAGGTAAACAAATAAAAATTAAAGGGGGTGGGAATGGTTTGCTAAACCATTTAAAGCACAGGGTTGCGTTGACAAAAGTTTAAATGATTAAAGGTAACGCTCAGCTTACGTAATTACAAAGTTGTTGTGCAGAGGAAGACGATGCGAAGGAATCTTCGGTCCACTGGCGATTTCCAGCAGAAGGGTTCTTCGGGGGGTTGTCCTTAACGAAGGGGAAGGACTGTCTTCGAAGAGTGAGAGCAAAGTGGGGCTCGGAAGTACGAGCGATCTTTGTCACGGCAAATCGGAGATGTTCTAGATGAACAATGGAGGTTATTGTTGAAACCAAGCGTTCTCTTGAAGAACGTTAAAAAGGGGGGAATTAAATTATCCGGACGTGATGTCTTGGGAACGAGAACCGTTTCTTGACGAACGGGCTTGAAGAACAATGGCTGTTCTAACGTTGTTTCCTTTCCGAACAACAGGGGTGGGGGTGAGAACAGTCTCTTGTCAAACGGGCTCAAAGAACAATGGCTGTTCTAACGTTGTTCTCTTTCTGAACAACAGGGGGGCCTTGTTGACTTGGCGTCTGGAAGGCACGAACCTTGGCACTCAAGGGATATTGTCCTCTTCTGGACCCTAAGGGGTTTCTCGGCAGAGTTCCTAGGGGCACAAGGGAGACCGGATCAGCTTGATGCCTCGCAAAGATAATCTGGATCTGCTTCAATTGGAAAAAGCTATTGTATAAATTCCCGGAGCCATCTCCATGGCGTAGGGGATAATTGAGTGGGGGACTTCGGGGGAATGTCCAGGTGGTGCCTGGGAAAATACCTTATCTGCCCATAAGCCTAATTCAATCTGGCGAGATCGACGTATGGAGGCGAAACGGGGGAGTGAACCTCCTTGATTAAACATTGGCTATGATGGGAGATAACGCACTTCTGCTTCCTCTCGCAGGCAGGATGCACGTAGCTAAGCATGGTTAAAATGTGATAGAGGCTGAATTAAAGCGGCCTCAGACCGTTCTATCACATTGAGATTTTTGTTGATACATTAATAATGGGATTATTTAAGATGATTGATAATTTATATATAACTAAGTTGAGATTTTACATAAGATTTAGTTGAAATTGTAGAAATTAAATAAAAAAATAAATAGATATTTTTTACATTGAATTTAAAATGGAAACTATGCTAATATTTATGCAAAAGGTACATTACGTCAAAATGATATTAGGTAATGGTAATATTTAAATTAATGCAATAGAATATTGATACATGAAATATTTTATAGGAATGACAGAGGGCATTGCTATAGGCTGGGTACCAGAATGTGCCTCTGTAATCATGGGTTAAAGAAAAGGACTTCGAAAAGACGCCGGCGATAAGTAGGTTCTCTTCTTAGCTTGGGCTCTAAAATGGGAGCAAGCGGAACCATTCGAGTTATACGCAGCTATGTGGAAGTTTTCCATTAAAGGCTATATAGCTGAGACTAAAGGCAGCAGGATTCAAGGGTGAGGAAACGGATTCGTGATGCTAATAATAGCAATAGGATGCTGACAGACGACTTGATTGGTTCTCTCTCTCTCTATCTTAGCCCCTCTCCTCTGTGTGTGTTTAATATATATATATATATATATATATATATATATATATATATATATATATATATATATATATATATATATATATATATATATATATTAAAGATGTGCTGAGTACTCGGCATCGGCTATAATCGACATCGGCAAAATTTTGCCGATTCTTCGTCAAAATTTTAGCTTTTTATACAGTTTTGGTGGCTGAATTGGGCCAGACAACATACTTTGTGTTACTAGTTACTACAGCTTTATTAAGTAACACCTTTATTGTTCATTCTGGTCAGATTATGGTATATGCTTTCAGGGGTGCTTGAACGAAAGTAGCAAACTACAGTGATATAATTACTAAAAAGTTTAAAAAAATACTCAACCATATGATTTTTTCTAATAAATGTGGTTTCAATGATCAGTATTTTGTCTTTTGATTTTTAAGTCCTATATAACGGTTCACCTACTCAGGGACGTTTTATGGTGTTCCTTACCCATGGGCATTGTCCATTTATCATGATATACTGGCCCCGTGTCAAAATGTATACAGAAATTAAAAGAGATCAAAACAGTGGATCCGAATGGCTTCAATCCGAAACAAGATAAAATACTAACTAATAAAAAGAAAAGTGTAAATATACTAACAAAATGTTTAAAAAACGAAGTAAAAAGTAAAAGGAAAGCAGTGAGTTCAGAAAAAATAAAAACAAAAATGCTAAAGAAAGTTAAAAACCCCCCACTAAAATACAAGAACTTTGGTCAATGTCCATATCAAATATCTCGTATATAAGAAATGTGAAAAAAAAGAAATAATAATAATAAGAGGGCTGAAAAATTGAAACAAATAGCGTTCGGGAGGTGCCGTTGGAAAGGTTATACTTCAACACTCAACTAAACTATAAAAAGTAAATAACATACCTAACATGCTGACACAAACGTCTCTGCAGAGTGATGTACAATCAGAATTCTTGTCAGTGAATATAAAAACCTTAGGTTTAGTAACGAAATAAGGATGCAAAAAGCAATATAGGTGCAGAAAAGTTTAATGACCTTGAACAGCGTGTCTTTAAAAATTTAAAGGGTATGTGTGTCTTTATTTGTTTTTGTGTGTACGACTGACTTACCGGACGGCGGCCACGCCTCCTCCCTATCTCCCCCTAGCTCTACCCTAACCATGGCGCAAGAATGAAAGCGCGCATGGAGGTAAATAACAACCAACCCTCAATTTTACCGTAATTGGGTTGAGCACTATGTTTGCACAGCCAGCAGCAAAGAATCAAAACACTAACTCCCACAGAGAGGGAAGAAGCTGAAATTGCAACTTCCAGAAAGTGGCCATAGCCCTAAATACATCGGCGAAGAGACGCCTGTTTTAACCAAGTACAAAGTTAATCCCTCTAAATAAGCAGTATTGACAACCCGAGACGCACAATTTGCTAATTAAAATGGGTACAGATGCTATTTTAAATTTACGTAGTTTACGTTAGGGATTTGAAGAGGCCTAAATTTCCCCTGGATTTGAAGAAGCCTAGATTTGCCCTCTAAAGTTGTTGGTACGAAAAATCAAGTCAGCGAAAAGTTCCCCCTCGAGCTAACGCCGAAGTAAAAACAAAAAGCCAAGCAAGTCATTTGTCTTCAAATAAGGTTGACCTCCCCCCCCCCCGCAGCAGCGATCCCTCAATCTCCTTCCACGTTAATGGCTATATATATATATATATATATATATATATATATATATATATATATATATATATATATATATATATATAGAAAGGCCAAGCGAAAAGTAGGAATTGAGACCAGGTTAAGCACAGAGAAACGCCCTGTGTTCCTACGTTCGTTTAACCCAGTTACGAACCCGAAAAGATAGCCATTTTCGAAGCCGATCGTTCCCAAAAGTACCCAGAAGAGACTTGTAAAACGATAAATTCTACAAAGTTCTACCGAGCAAGGAAGAAAATTTCTCGTTCTCGACCAGAGTATTATTCAACCAGAAGAAAGATTCCTTAATCTAAAGGAATAGCCATCAGGAGCTGTAGATAAGTAAATCGACCGGAAACCTCAGAATTTCCACCTACGAACGCGCAACTAACCAACGCCTACCTTTTTTGCTGAAGAGAATCTATGCCAGTCAGCTGGGATCTGCCTACCATAGGCCCAAAACCGCACCGAGACGGTGACGTCACGCACAACCAGCCATCCTTGAAAAAAATAGCGGTAACTCAAACATTTTTTTAGTATTTTGTGGAATCTATCCACAGTTCGCATTGTTGGGCGATTACTGAATTCTTTAAAATGAACGATGGCCCAAAGTTATCTGGGTAGCCCGTTGTAATATTCCTTTAGTAAGCGAGTGAATTGAATTTTTTTCGAAGATTAACATTTGCGTATTTAAGGGAGTGTAAAATAATTATTTTATGAGTCAAGCCTTATATTAATTAGCGAGTTAATTTTTAATTTTTGTTTTTTGTTTTGATTGATTAGTTTGTTGTAAAATAAACTACTATTTTTTTTTTTAATGATTCCATCTTTTGCTTGAACGAAAGTTTTGGCAATATTAGTAGTCATAATTCGAGATTCTACCTTAGTTTGTGATATTAATCCCTTGAAGCGCTAATAACTGCCCTAATCGAGTACATACGAGGTGCAAGGCACCAGCTCTTAACCTCAGCATCGGTCAAAAATATATATAAAACCACTACATAATAAATTGGTGTCAGGTTTTAGAGGTTTATAACCCCTCTCCCTCAAAAAAAAATAGTTAGTCGCTTTGCTCCTTGTTGAATAAGAACAAATTATTGCCAAATCGTTCAAGGATAGATAAACACAATAGCAAGATAAATTCGGGTTGGAATTTTTGTGTGGCTAATTGAAGGCATTCAACCCGTCAAGGGGTGAAAAGGGAAGTTGTTTTTTTTGTGCCGATTGCTAACCTAGTTAATTTAAAGAGAGAGGTTAGGTTAGGTTAGGCAGAGCGCTAAGTGTTTAGTGGTGGTATAAGTTCCGTTCGCTTAAGTAGGCCCCTTATCAATTAGTTGAAAATGTTACTGCGCCCCTCCCGTAGAAACATCCCCTTCGTCAGCGCCTTATGCGTTTCCCTCAGATCCACCAGAGCGACTGGTGAATTGCATAATAGATATGAGATCACCCGGAAGAGTAAAATTCGAGTCTGAGGCTGTAAATGGTCATCCCTTGAAGCACTCTTACCTGGTCTAATGCCAAAAAATATTGATCGTAATTATTAAAAAGATTTCCTTGCTTATGAGAGAGACGAACGATGCTATGTCAAAACGTTAGTAACGCCATTATCGATTATCGATGGGAATAAAATTTTGTGCAATGCTCGGCCTATGCACTCTTAATATCAGGCTCTTATCTTGCGAGCGAGTCAAGAACAGCGTGCTCAATACTTGTTTCTGAGCCAATTTTGGAAAGTGTTTCGATGACTTTGAGGTAACGGAAAAAATAAATAAAACACTGTACTCCAAACTACTATCTGTAATGCACGCTCTCGATAAAAACCTTGTATTTTGTCATTATCGCCACTTTAAAACAATGAAAAAAGTATATAGATTTGATAGGGATTTCCAAAATTGGCTTGTATACTTGACTCTCCCATTTTTCAATAGTTTGATTGGTCCCATTTTTCAATTTTACTTTCGTGAATACTTTTGTGTTCTCTCTCTTTTGCACAATGGATTATAGTTTCAGGTCAGGACTGTAGCCTTATTTCGCTGCGTATGATGCCATTGTCCGGCGTTTTAAGAAATCTACCATCCTGGAAAATCGTGTCGTTTATCAATTCCATGATAAGCAAATTTACCTCCCTCTGCTTAGTTTAGAGGTTATTTATTGATTTTTTTCTTTATTTTATTTATTGGCCTTGCCTTTTCATATACACCAATGGCCTGATATATTAAATATGAACAATATAGTGGGGAAAGGGGTTACAGTTGGGGACAGCACTCCCTGTCTAATAATTACGGTGAGTTTGTGACGGGTTTGCCCATAAAGTTTAATTTTGACTGGGCTAAGCTAGGTTAGTGGCCTTAGCTTAGAAATTCTGACCAGTAGGCCTAGCCATCGGTTAGCGCCTAGTATAGCAACGAAGGGGGAAGGCACTCCTTATTCAGGAGGGGGTGGTTTACAGGGCCACAGCACCGTGTCAGATGTTTGGTGAGCTTCTGACCGGTTCGCCCATGAAGGTTAGTTTGGGTGTGGTTAGGGCTAGGCTAGCGGCTGTAGATTAGTAAAGAGTATCCATATAGTTGTGGCCAGTGAAATTTCTTTATCAAACCAGATCACCAAAAGGTTGAAAAATCACCTTGATCACTTATCTTACTGACCTGCCCCAAAGGTGGTTTGGCTAAAGGTCTTTGGTCATAGGTTAGCCTAGGTCTATGTGGAAATATTGCGATCTATGAAGAGAGTACCAGTAACCTAGGAGCGGTTGCTCTCTTTTCCTTGCACCTTCAAGATTGAGACGCCCTCCAGAAATTAAATACACCTATTGAAGTATCCGGGGTCGTGTACTTTCAGAATATATATGGTCATGGAGGCTATCTCCAAAATTGTAAGAGGAGTTCGTTAAGAAACCGACAAACAGACACAGACAGACAGGAGCTACAACTTTATTATAATATATATATATATATATATATATATATATATATATATATATATATATATATATATATATATATATATGAATTCATTGCGTTTGTGTGCATGTGTTGTCTCACACACACCCACACCCTGTTCTCAGACATAGATGCAATCTAATATATTTGTACATTAATAATTCATATTATAATACATTTTTCAGGAAAATATCTTTTAAGTGCCTCATTGAACAGTTACTTGTTTCCGTAATGGCTCACAAAGGACAAACCAAGAGTGTTCTGTCGCGATTATTCGCTGTAAATGAAGATGACCAAACAAAAGTCACTTTTACAATATGTAACAAAATATTGCCACAAGTTAATAAGAATTAAAAAAAATTCTTTTACTACCACGAATATGTAAAAGCATTTGAGGACCCAACATCAAGAGCAGCTGGAGCAAGAGGGAGTTACAGGCACAGGAGCAAGCTCAAACTGCACAAAATGCACAATGAGTGATCACATCACTACAAAGAAAAAGACCAAAGGTGATTGCAGGCCATCAACAGCAAGCAGTTCGCATTCAGAATTGCAAATAACATTAGAAGAAACCCTTGAGCTCAAGAAGATTTGGGACATAAACAGTGATCCATCCAAAACAATTCAAGGCCATTTTCAGTTGTTGAAGATATTGGATTTACAAGATTTATGAAACTGCTGAAACCCAATTATCAACTGCCCTCCAGAAAATATTTTACTACCGATATTATTCCCAGTTTGCAGACCAAAGTAATGACCAAAATCCAAAGCAGGATTAATGAAGGAAGCAACATGAGCTTCACCGGAGACATCTGGGCGAACAATGCTGATGCGTCCTTTATCAGGTAATAATCAACAAGCTTCTAAATTTCAAATTTCAATGGCCATCAAGATTGCTTACTCAAATAATGTACAGAGTTGTTATTTAATAACTATGTTAAGTAATGTTAAATCATGAGTTATTTCAAGTTCAACAAATTAAGGTTTTTAATTTATTTCATGCTATTAATATTAGACAGTTTAGACTAAACTAAAAATTAAAAATCTTTGACGGTATTTCTATTTCATTCTTTTCAGCTTACTGGCAAATTGCATCGATGGAAATTTCAACCAGTCATTAGTTGTCTTACGAGTGAATCCATTCCCAGATCCACAGACTGCAACTAACATATGTGACTCTGTTCAAGATGTAGTCGATAATTACAAAATCTCCCCTTACAAAGTCCACATGATCGTTCATGACAACGCAGCAATTATGGTGAAGGGAATTTAGTACTGGCTTTAACAGTCTTAGCTGTTTTCTTTACACCAACCAATTGGTCATATATGATGCAATATTCGAATAGCGAATGATAAAGGGCATAATTGCAAATTGCCGCCAAATAACGGCATTTTAATCACTCGTCATTAGCATACACTAAGCTTGAAAAGCTTCAAACGTAGCATAATTTGCCCAAACATAAGTTGATTAAGATGGAACCACTCGTTGGAATAGTACATACCTCATGCTTGAACAAATTGCAATTGCTAACTACTGTGCAGAAGTCCCAAATTTGCCAGTATTTGAGGCCAACAAATGGGCACTAATTTGCAAATGCTCAAACCTGCTCAAATTTTTTCATCTAAAAACACAAAGGTAATATGATATATATATATATATATATATATATATATATATATATATATATATATATATATATATATATATATATATATATATATATATATATATATTGCTAAATTTACTAGCAATCAATAACCTTTGTTTCACGAAGAGATTCACTGGAAGATATTTTATCGCTTGAAAAGTTTTTTATTTTTATATATTTTTCTTTTTTTATTTCCGGATAGTGGTTATGAAGGGGATACACCTTCATCTTCAGCCTAGTATGTGACCTGAAATTGGTAGTAAAGTAAGAATATAGAAATCAATAAAATAAAAAAAGTCTCTGTAAAAGAGATCAAATATCTTCCAGTTTTCTCTTTAATATCAAGCAAATAGATAAATGGTGGGAGGAGTTCGTTAACAATACAATTATAATTAACAGTTTAATTTTCAGTTGTTAATCTGTGACGGGTTAACTCTGTCAGATAATAACTGTTAATTATTTTAAATTATTATTTATTGCATTATATTATAAATTAATTATTTATTACTATTATGATTTATAGTTTAATATTTTACCATGTAGCCAGTTAATAAATATTAAATAGGTAAAGTTCTTCAGTTTCTTTCTCTACGGTAATGAACGCACATTTGTCTCAGATATTAATTACTTATTACTGCCTTTGTTCACAACCTAAAAATTACAAAATATCAATGCAATTCTTATAATTTATTTTTTTTTAGGCGGAGTGGAAGGACAGCTAATGCTTCAGAAATTATTCCACAAGTGAGAGTCTTGAAACATGCCATAACCAAAGCTATATCAGATTCAAGGTTCAGTGGATTGGGTAGCAGGGTCAGCACAATCTCAAGATCAATGGACAGCAGATTTGCTAAGTATGAAGCGAACGAAGATCTAATAGCAGCGACCATGTTGGATCCAAGATATAAAAATAGTCTTTTCAAAAGTTCTGAAGAAGGTACAAAGACCCATTTCATTTCAATCCAGAATTATTTGACTGGTACTCATAAGAAAATGCATAATGATGAGAATTATGAAGACTTTAAAGAGAATGTAAGCTCTGCCTCCAATGACATATAACCTACAAATGAAAATCAAAACAATGAAGCTGGAGCAAGTGCCGATCTTTTTGACTTTGACTCGTGTTTGAATGATTTGATAGCATCAGCAGAGTCAAGTACGACCACAAATGTTGAAAATGAAAACAAGAAACTTCGCCGGCAACTTCATCTTCACATACTGTTAGAAATGAACTCGAGAAATACTGCTCACTACAATTGGAACCACGGGATACGGATCCACTACTTTGGTAGAAAACAAACATAAATGTATTTCCTGAACTTGGAAAAGTTGCCAATAAAATGCTTTCATCTCCACCCTCATCAATTGAGAGTGAGAGACTTTTGAGCATTGGTGGCAACATCTTCACGACACATCGACACCGTCTTACTCCAGAAACTGGACGCGGAGTGGAGTCAAAGATCAGGAATGTCTGTCAGTTCCTTCGTTGGGCGGAGCTACAAGAGTTATGTGCAACTAATAAACCTACATGTTTTTCCACGTTAGGGCCTATCCTGTATCAGAGAAATCGCTTGCCTTTCACAGTTCCTCCGAAATAAAAACCGGTCAAGGCATACATTACCCTGTATTTTTTCAGTTTTTCCCTGTTATTTATCATTTAGACCTTTCCGTCTGGCAGCTGTTCTAGCGTAATCGCAACTGCATCCCTCTCACACACACAGACTATCATGTCTCTCAGACTCATCATTTACACCAGCACCCGGCAAACAAACTTTCAGTCCCTTCCATTTGCTCGGACTCAACTTGCTATCTAAATATCTAATCTGAGAGTCACCCATCACAAACACCTCAGTTATTCTCCTAGTCTCACTAGGACTAGCTTTACTCTCCGCCCCATTCTCATCCAAACTGCCACAACCACATCAGACCACTTTCAACCTCTTCCTCTCTTGGCGCATCGAATCTTTTAGTCAACCTAACAGCTTCCATGTCCCTTTTACTCACACACTTAACCTATCGATTAAATCCATATTTACCCACCATTCATCTTCACTCACATCAGTCACTTTTTTCTCGCCAGTCCCTAGTCTAGGCCTAGCTTCCACCCTCATGGTCCTAGCCACATTCTTCATGCGTACACTCGCATCCCATCTCACTTCAACCACCAAATCATCTATTCTCTCACTTTCATCACACAATCGACTCACTTCCTCTACTAAAGCAACATTTGCACGAGTCACAACACACGGGTCATTCAGATACATTTGCTTTTCTTTCAACACCTAAGAATAACACACTACATAAACACTACTTACATCCAGAGGCATACTCACTTCATCCAAAGCGACAGCTATACTGAGAAAACATATTCCAAACCATTTAATTAAGCAATAAAGAAAAGTGGAAACAAAAGGTGGAGGAAATTAGGCCGCTCTGAAACGTAAACAAATGGGTGCTATTTCACGATTTAATTTAAAATATAATTAGAAATTCCTTGAGTATTTTGTCGTAACACTCAATGTTAACTATGTTCCCGAACTTAAATATATTACACCGACAAAAACAACAAAATAAGTCACTGAATAGAGAGTTCGCTGTTAACACGTCCGATCGCTACCGTTGTCGTTAGTACTAATGAATTTTAGCAGTGGATCTTCGCCCTTTCTATTATTTTCATAAATATACAATAACGTTCTATTTATTAAGGAAGGTTATCGCCGTGAGTGGGCATTACAGTGGAGAGTTGGGGCTTACCTTGGCTGACGTCCGCTTGCGAAGCAACATAGCTTGATACTAGGATTAAAACCAGCAAATTTTATCTTTAATAGAAATTCCTTAATCCTCTGGAGAAGTCTCCTGGAGTTCCTCAACCCTCTTTAGCTTCCCCCCTCCCCCTTTCATTTTATTTCTCTGTGACTCAGAGAGGAGTTGCAAGACTGAAGAGCTTATAGGACCTACATTCTCGGTGCTAATAACCTTTTATAGGATTGAAGCTCCTTCGAAACAAAATTTATCAATCAATATTTTCCACTCTCATAAAGGACGTATGCTGGCTACAACGATCTAGAATATCTTAAAAACAAGTACCTGATGAAAATAAACTATTTTAAGTGATCAATTTTAGCATTTTCAAGGACTTTTTACTATTATAAATGCATATCATTTTGTTTTGGTGATATTAGTATATACACAAATTATACTTGTGTTTCCTAGTGAAATCTAGTTCAGGAAAAAAACTTTTCACAATAATCATTTTCCACTAAAATCTGGATAGGTAAGCTGGTCTTTTCTTCTGCTCATCATGGCTGTGTCAGGGGTAATTATTTTGGTTTCTTGCATCTTAAGAGTGTAACTTCATCTTTCCCATTTAACTAATTTCAACGACAGATATGGTTTTAAGTGACACTGGAATTTTTTGTAAGCTATATCCAAATTTGAGTGGATTTTCATTTATATAGAAACTTGTCAATTCTCACACGTTAGGAAATTGAGCTTATTTGTCCATTGTTTCCTTTGGGTATGTGCATTTTTTGCCCATACTTGCATTTAGATTTTTCTTAAACTTTGATTTAGCCGGTAAAACCATGGCACTTCTGCTTTTTTGTGTCTACCTAATTCCTGTTTTCGTCTCGTGTCCACCCGGCATTTTATCTAAAATGAAAGTGCAAAAGGCCGATCATTAGCCTATACGTGGCAGCTCATGTTCACATAGCTTAACATGCATAATTTCACGGATGACAAAAGTCACAATGGCCTACTAAATGTAAAGAGGGAAATAATTGGCTTATAATTTCACGGACAAAAGCCTCGAGAACCTATCAAAAGTTATCCGCATGTCAAAACCCACCTACAAAATGCATCCATAGGATTGTGTCAAGCATTCATCTACACTATACAATTTAAACAATATAGGATTTTCTCATCATTCATCTACACTATACAATTTAAACAATATAGGATTTTCTCATCATGCATCTACACTATACAATTTAAACAATCTAGAGGATTGTCAGATCATGCATCTACAATTTAAGCCATACACAGGAATCTGTCAAATGACTTTCAACCTTGATAAGTGCAAAGTTATTAACATGGGAAAAGATAATAGAGAATTTAACTATGAAATGGATGGGCATTGGCTGAGCTCAGTAGAGGATGAGAAAGATCTAGGAGTAGTAATAGATAAGTCATTAAGGTTTTCTAAGCAGTGTGTTGAAGCAAGAAATGGGGCAAATAGAGTGCTGGGTTTTATTAAGTGAAATGTCAGTTACAAAAGTAAGGAAGTTATTCTTAAACTCTATAACTCTTATGTTAGGCCACATCTAGAGTACTGTATACAGGCATGGTCCCCACATTTTAGACACGATATTAACCTCGAGTCAATGCAACGGAGGGCAACAAAGATTATTCCTTCCCTGAGGCACCTTGAATATATAGATAGACTGAGGGTATTAAATATGTTCTCGTTCAAAAGGTGTGTGAGGGGGGATATGATTGAGCTCTTTAAAAAATTTTACGGGATAGATAAATTGGATGTTAGCAAGTTTTTTGAGTTAGATGATGGAAATCGGACTAGAGGTCATCACTTGAAAATTAAAAAGCAAGGGTGTAGGTTGGATTTAAGAAAATATTTTTTCACCAATAGAGTGGTAGACTTCTGGAACAAATTGCCGCAGAGGGTAGTAGTTAGTCCAAATCTAAATGTATTTAAGAGTAGGTTGGATGAGTTTATGGGAAGGGAAGGTTGTGATGGTTCCTAAGTTTTGTATATATTAATATTGTTTGTATATATCTATAGCTGCATGATTTAGTTCTTGACAAGCCTTGATTGGTGATACCCTTGTTTCTGGATGTAGTTTTCCTGGGAGTTTGGGTGCCTTGAAAAAGAGGCCGTTTGACTTGGATGACCTATGATGAGCCCTTGTTGCTTTTGTCATCTGTTATATTATATTGTGGGGGACTTTGATTTTGTCTTCCCCTGGTGATGGTGCTTTTTGTGGGTGGGTGGGTTTTGACAAGGCGGATGACCTTTGATAGGCCCTTGTGGCTTTTGTCATCCGTGTGATTGTTATGTTAAACAAAAAGCATCAAGACTTCAAAATCCAAATCAATCATACAATAATAATAAAAAAACAGCCACAGGAAGTAGTCCAGAATACCCCACATAGTTAACCCTCCCTTCCTATATAATCATCTAATTTGCCTCTGAATACATTCAAGTTTGGACTGTAACCATCTTGGATGGCAAACTATTTCAGTAATCTACTTTTAAGTGGTGACCCCTTATTCCTATCTTCCAACTTAAATAACTTGCTAAAATTCAACTTATTTATCCCAGAACTGATTTTATAAACCATATCTTCCCTCACATCTTGTCTCAAATGAGAACGTATTTAATACCCTCAATCTATCTTCATTATCAAGGTGCTTCAGGGAAGGTATTATTTTTGGTAAAGATGTAGATGAGCGGCCCCGGCAGAAAATTTTTGTGTAAATATTATCGTTCACCTGTCTCATTTCTGACATTATACCTCACCCCCAACCCCTATTATAATTCGCAAAATGTTTAAAGGCGCTGACATGTAGTTAAAGCATTCACCTCTGTAAACGTCAGAACATAAAAATTAGGATTGTATACTGGGGGGCTGTGCCCCCCCAGACCCCCCCACCAATTTAATGAAACTCAGGATCATCGTAGTGCGGTTCACACATTGTTTCCCCCCCTATGAGCCGTCCCCTTTAAATGTACTCCAAAAACGTAAAACGTTTTGGAACACAGAGACAAAATAATACATCTTATTGGCCGGCCGCTTGTCTACATATTTACCTTATTTTTGTTGCCCTCCTTTGTACTACCACAGGTTGATGTCTAAAATGTTGAGACCATGCTTGTATACGTAAGAGTTGTAGCGTTTAAGGATAACCTTTACTCTTGTAGCTAACATTCCTCTGAATATATCCTAGCACCCTATTTGCTCTAATTTTTGCCCCAATACACTGCTTTGAAAACTTTAGTAACCTATCTTCTACTACGCCTAAGTCCTTCTCTTCTCATCCTAAGCTAAATTCCCTATTATCCCTTCCCATGTTAAGAACTTAGCATTTTTTAAGGTTTAAAGTCGTCTGCTACTTTTGAGCCCAAGCTAATAACTTTAAAGCTACCCTCAATTTATTTGACTACAGCTGCCAATTTAGTGTCGTCAGCAAAAATTGACACCGCTATTTACAGCCTCCCCAAGATCATTTATATAAACTGAATGGATCCCTGAGGTACGCCACTGATAATGTCCCTCCACTGTCACCTCACCCCATTCAACAACTGTTTCCTGTCTTTCAGCCATTCTGTTATCCAATTCAAAACTTTGCCACATATCCCATGCATTTTTTATTTGTGAACTAATCTCCTATATGGAACCTTATCAAAAGCTTTGCTAAAATCTAAGTAAATTACAGCAACATTTTCTCCCTTGTCTAATTGTTTAGTAACAAAATCCATAAAATCCAGTAAATTTGTTAAACACAATCTACCTTTTCTAAACCCATGCTGAGCATCATTTATTAACCTACCATACTCTAGATCAGACTTGGGCAACCTTTGGATAATTGTGCCAAATGTGCCATGCCAACGACTTCTACTTGCACACTAAGCCAAATGCTTAACTTAAGAAAACAAAATAAATGCATCTCCAATTTATTTTATATAGCAACCACATTGTTTACAACCTGTTATAAATTATCAGTGAGGCAGCAGCAGAAGTCTCATTGATGGTAAATAAATGAAAAGGTCTATAATTTTTCTTTCTCTATTTTTAATTTTTTGTTTTCTGCTTGAAATGATAGATTCAATTCTGTTTAATATAATATGTATATTTTTAGGTAAAATGACCATCTTTTCCTTGTAATTTTTATGCATTATAAAGGGTTGGGAATGAATAAGATCCTCTGGATGTAGTTTTCTTGGGATTTAGGGTGCCTTAAAAAAAGAGGCAGTTGACCAATGATGAACCCTTGTGGCTTTTGTCATCTGTTATTATATTGTGGGGGACTTTGATTTTGTCTTCCCCTGTTGATGTTGCTTTTTTGTGGGTGGGTTTTGACTGATGCACATGACCTTTGATAGGCCCTTGTGGCTTTTGTCATCCGTAAAATTGTTATGTTATTGTTTGTCAAGTATTGCCATATGAGAAAATTTTGTAGCTAAAATTTGGCTAATTTTGGCACATCCACTTTAAAAGATTGCCCATCCCTGCTCTAGATGGTCAGAAATCCCCTTCTTAACTATCTTAAGGATTTTACAAACAATATAAGTTAAGTTTACTGGCCTAAAGTTATTTGGGTGTTCTTTACATGGCTTTTTAAGAATTGGCACTACATTCACTAATTTTCAATTATTAGGCATTTCTCTAAACTAGTGATCTAATATACATCTCAGAGCTACTGCAATGCTATCTATACCTTCTTTGAGTAACCTAGTATTTCACTCCAATATAAGCCCTTTAATTATTTCCTTGTTCACATTAACGGTATTCAACACTACTTCCCTTGACCTGAAGAAAAATGACCATTAAGACTTAAATATCTACATCAGATTCTTTCAAAACCCCTTCATATCTAATGGGGCCTAATTTTTATCACTGTTCTATAAGAATTTTCTTGGATCTTTATTATTATTTTGAACTAAATTAATTTCTGCCGCCCTTTTGCTCTTAATAATCTTATTTAGCTCATTCCTGGACAACTTATGATTTAAATTCTCATAAGTACTTTCTCTCTAATCAGAAATTTTCCTAGCTATCTTGTGATTCCACCACAACGGTTTCCTACATTTCTTCCTAATAACTTTCATTGGAATACACTGCTCCTGGACTGTTTAATATAGTCTTAAAACTGTCCCACATCACATAAGTATTCTTCCCCCTGAAATCTATATACCACCTAATCTGATTTAGCAAGTTTCATAATTTATCGTAATCTCCCCTATAAAAATTTGGAGTTTTTGTAGTTTGTTGGTTCTTCCTTTCACTTCCCAAGTTAAAATCAACCATCTGATGATCACTATTTCCCAATGCTTCCCAGACAGTCAATTCCTGAACCAAGTGATCATCATTTGAAAGAGTTAATTGAAAATATAATTAAACGTTTACTACTCTACCATAACATAATTTTTACATGTCAAAACTCAAAATCCACCAGCAAAATGCATCCATAGGATGGTATCAGATCATGCATCTACAATTAGAACCATCCACAGGAATATGTCAAAAACAAAAAGCATCATCAAGACTTCAAAAACTAAATCAATCATAATATACGATAATAAAAAACTGCAATCACATCCCCATATAATCATCTAATCTGTGTTTGAATACATTCAAGTTTGGACTGTCTACTGTCTTAGATGGCAAACTATTCCAATAATCTACCACTATTACATAGCTAAATTCACTATTATGCCTTCCCAGGTTAAAAGTTGTCTGTCACTTCTGAGCCAAAGCTAATAACTTATTTAAGTCACACTGCAGTTTAAAGCTACCCTCAACTTCTTTGACTACAGCCAGCTGAAAATTTAGTGTCATCAGTAAAAATTGACACTGCTATTTACAGGCCCTCCAAGATCATTTAACCAATTTGATGACAGAAGCTGCAAGGGCCTATCTAAAGTTATCCCTGTGTCAAAACCTCCCAACAAACTGCAATCCATAGGATTGTCATCATGCTTCTACAATAAACAATTTAAATCATCCATAGGAATGTGTGAAAACCAAAAGCATCATAATAGCTGGTCAAAATCTAAATCACCCACATATACAAAAATAACTAGGTCTGGTGACCTTCAAAACTTTGAATAATTGGAAGCCTAACCTTAGGGAGGACCTTGGAAGTGTGTAAAACATGTTTTTCAAATTTTGTTAGAATCTGCCAAATGTATGGTATGATATTGCCAAAACAAAATAATTAATGGGCTAACCTTTGGAGCACTTTGGCAATCATATCATTCAAAACAGAATGTAAACCAATATAAGGGTTTCAAATTTCATTAGAATTGGCCGAATAGTTACAATGTTATTAAAAAATGCTATAATCTTATTAGTGTTGAAATCCCTTGTCCCCATTGTGAGAAACCACTGTGTATCCCAAACAACCACATTTCACCCACCAATTTTTCCTGCATTCTGCTACTTTGCTGTTTTGGTGGCTTCATTCCAAATTTTACCATAGCTTGTTTCATCTTTCATTCATCTGCTCATTACATCAGATGCCTGCCTATACCCTAATACAAATCAGAGCAAAATACAGTACAGACACTAACAATGGGCACCCAACCCTAACATTAACTGAAACATGCCTAACACATGATAATTGACTGAAATTCAGATAAGAGCCTACAAGTTACAGATAGGGGTAGGCCAAATACATGCCAGACCTATAATATATATGCCAGAAATCATCCCATGTGAAGTTCTCACACTCAAATGGTCTTTATGAAATCACAATATCAATTAAAATGAACAGCAGGGAAATTTTACTAGCAAACATATCCCTCCAAATTCCTCATCCGAAGAGATGAGGAATAGCACAAAGCCCCCATATCAAACATCAGTCAAAAGAACTGATAATTACTTGATACTTTAATCTACCAAACTGCACATGGAGCATGCATTGAATGAGGGAGGCTAAATGAGATGATGGAACCCCTTCTAACTAGACTTAATATTAACTAATAATGCTAGAATATTTTTAATAATGCCAACCCTATACTCAGACCATAACAGCATTAAAGGCAAGCTGGAATCGAGGAACAATCCCCTTCTCAGATATTAATCTTCATAAAACCAATTGGGAAATGATGAACTACGCGCTCAAGACTAAATTGGAGAGAACTGGAAAACCTAAATACTAAATGTTGGGTGAGGATAGAAAACCACCTGATGAATGCTCTTGCTTTTACAGGTACCCTCATTTGGTTGTCCCAGGGTTGGCCTTCTCGTATCAGCAGCCTTAATCATCTCATCTGTTGTCTCATTGCATAGTCCTCGTAGCAGGGTCATCCATTCCATTCCATTTTTTTCAATCACTTTATGTATTTCACAGCCACATTCAGTCAGAATGACACGCATCATCTCCATTCTGTCTCTATCATACTTCGCACATTCCAGTGCTACATGTTTTACACTCATCCTTGCCTAATTCATACATCTGACATACCATGCTTTGAGTTGCAGACCATCTATAGTCACATCTATACATTGGGCCCTCGCTCGGAAAAGTAGGTCACCAACCAGGCTTCCATCATACCATCTCGCGTACTTTGGGGATTCCTTCTTTGTTCCATTTCATTGTTTCACTTCATTATCAATCTCATCCTTCCACTTTCTTGCATCCCACTCTAACTCTTCTCTATTCCTGCTCATCATTCTCTACCTACCACATCATTTATACGCCTTTTTTTACAATTCTTCCCCATTTACTGTCTTTCATCCCACAGATACTTTCCTTGCCAGTCTTGCATCATCCATTCATTCCAAGTCTCTAAAATGTGCTCCATCCTAGCCACCTGGTTTTGCCCACCTTCCAACTTTTCTATCTCACTCTATTTCTATACGACCACATCCATACCATACATAATACTCTTGCACAGCTACCCATTCACCCAAGAAGGAAGAAGAAAACAAAGGAGCAGATACAGCAAATCACTGAGAAGACTAGCCAAGGTGGAAAAACTTCTCAAATGGAAACCATATGAACTACAGTAACAAGACAACTAGATACAGAAAATGAACTTTACAGTATTGAAAGGAAAATTAAAAGGTCTAATGAGGAAGAGAACAAAAGGAGAAAAATGCCACCAAAACAATAGGAACTAAGTTTTTCTTCAGCTATGCCTAAAAGAAAGCCACACTAAAAGATTGAAACTTCACATAGACGTGGATAGCAATTAAATAATTAAAAATATCCCTAGTAACCCCATACTATAGCAAAAAATCACTAGATTCAGGTAAAATACATAAATATTCAAATATTCAATCTTTAAGGCTGGATTAAAAAAAAAAGGAAGGGAAGAACTACAGGCCCATTGCTCACATCGAACATCCTAAAAGTTCTTGAAACTGATGAAAAAATAGTAAAATTCCTTGAGGATAACAAACTAATACAAAATTTCCAACATAGTTTCAGAAGCCAATTGATTTTCACCACTATAAATTCATGGCAGAATAAAAAATGTGGATGCCATAGACTTAGATTTTGCAAAAGCATATGATCAAAGTTGATCACAAGATCCTGCTACATCATTTCTGACAAAAGAAAACATGTAGGAACAGTATCCAGAAAAGAAAATGGTGGTGGAATCCCACAAGGTATTTTTACTCTACTGGGACCAGTATAATAATAACACAAATGTCAACAGCTCATTAGTAGATTTTGCTGATGACGTGTATTTAGGTCTATCAGCACAGCTGAAGACAACATTAAACTCCAAAGACACTTACAGAAAATCTATAACTGGCCTAATGAAGACATTCAAATTAATAAAATTTGGGATACACACCAACCAAGACAATGGGATACATGCTGCTAACCATTTCCTGTTTAGGGTAGCTGTAGCAGGTATCTTTTCCCTAATATTTTGAGTGATTTACCTTACAGTAATTTTTGTATAGACAATAGTTTTAATTTTAAGTTTTTAATAACTAGTTTTGTTGATGGGTCCCCACCCTCCTTTGTGGTAGATGGTTGGTAGTGGGTTGTCTTGCCTAGTAAGCATTTTGTTCTGTTTCCAGTGCTACACAATTTCACTTTTTTTTTCTCCTTTTTAGACTTTGTACACCTATCCCGAAAATTTTAGGGCCTTCAAGGCCCTTATTGCTGCCCAATATAGTGGTTCCAATGTGAGGAGTGATCCCACATTTGTGTTTGGAGAGACTAACAAATCAGAAACCTTCCTAAAGAAGTTTCCACTAGGCAAGGTAAGCTTGGGTTCATTTTTAAACTTGCTTGAGCAATAATTTTTAGCTGATGGTTGTTTGGTCATTGTTACATTGCCATTCCAGGTTCCTGCATTCGAGAGTGATGATGGACACTGCGTCTTTGAGAGTAATGCCATCTCTTGGCTTGTGGCCAATGAACAACTCCGGGGGAAGACTCCTTTTCATCAGGCTCAAGTGGTCCAGTGGATGAATTTTGCTGGTGGGTACTGGCATTACTGAGAGTTGCTTAGAGGCTTTGCCAGTGACTGTTGCAGCAAATTTTTTGGATTGCCTCTCGCTCATCCATGGGTCGCATCTTTCAGACAATGAAATCTTGCCTGCCTCCTGCACCTGGGTGTTCCCTTGCCTTGGCATCATGCAGTTCCACAAGGGGAACATGGAAAGGGCCAAGGAAGATGTCAAGAAAGCCCTTGCCACCCTTAACTCTCACCTTCTCACCCACACCTATCTGGTTGGTGAAAGAATCACTCTTGCCGACATTTGTGTATGCTGTACCCTGCTACACCTCTACCAGGTGGGATTTTAATTTATATAGGAAGTTTTGTTTACACCCTATTAACTTTAATAGTGTAGTTGGTTGCTGCCAAGTATAAATTACCAGTCATCCCATCAGGAAATACTTTCATCTTAGGTTTGGTGATGGTTCAGTGGTTAATGGTACAAATCAATTACTATAGTTACCCCTTAAGTAGCCTGAAATGGTCTAGCATCAACCAGCAATTTGTTTTGAGGTTAGAATCACATGAGTATCTCCTTATAATGGCCTTCCATCACAGGTGCAGGTAGTGTGTGTGGGGGGGGTTAATTAATGTCTACACTGCGTCATGGAGCCCTGAATGCAAAGGGAGGGTGGGCCCTCATTGGTATTTTAGGTTTGAGCTGACAAGTTGGCGTTTCTGTAGTGGGCCCTTTTTTATGTAAGCAGTCTTTGATGCACTACCGTTACTTTTATCCCATATTTTAATTATTTTCATGCTCTGCTTATGTCCTTAATGCACTGGCACCTGAGAATGACTTTCTATTTGTTTTTAAAGTTTCAATTCCGTGCAATTGTTGTCAAACTTCAATTTTTCCAGTTAATGTTTTAATTGCAACTCATACCCATTAATTTGTCCCAAAAGGCCAAAATTTTGAATTTTTAAACTCAAGTAGAACTCCCTAAGACATTGACATGCTAATTCCAAACCTGAAACATTTGTGGGTTTTCTAGTTTTCTAGTATGTTGAAGCAAACATTTTTCATGTGCACCCGACTGCTTTATCTATATGTACATATGTAGGTAATTATTATAATCTGCCTGCTCATTTTTTTTTCTTAGTACGTGTTGGAACCTGCATTCCGCAAGCCCTACCAGAACACGAACCGTTGGTTCACAACGATGGTGAATCAGCCTCAGGTGAAAACTGTGATTGGGGAAACCAAGTTGTGCGAGAGGATGGCTCAGTTTGATAACAAGAAGTTTGCCGAGATCCAGGGCAAGTTGAAGCAGGGGGACAAGAAAGGGGTATGTACCCATCCTACTGGGGGATTTTATGGTAGGAAAACTGTTTGTGTTTTGTTTTGTTTTTTATGCGGCCTTTCCCTTGCAGGACAAGAAACCGAAGGAGGAAAAGAAAGAAAAGCTGGAGCAGCCTAAAAAACAACAGGCCCCAACCCCCGACAATGAGGCCCCAGTTGCTGTCAAACCCAAGGATCCCCTTGATGCCCTTCCTGCTGGGTCAGTGCCCCATTTGCTATCCAAGTTAATCCCCATCAATTTGGGGCTGTATGAAATGTGTTGGTGCATTGATTTTGCAGGGGGGGGGTGAAATAGAGGTACTAGGACCTTTACATAAACACAGGACCACTATAGTCTTTCACCATATACATAATTATTGGCTTTGTTATAATGGAAGCTGATGACCCCAACTGTGGTAAGCTACTGACCAAATCCTGGTTAGGTTCCAAGGTAGGGAAATGGGGAATAGCCACAATGTGTTGTATTTTTAGGCTGATAATTTTATGGTGCAAAAGTAAAGGGGACGTGTATAGTTTTGTATATACATACGAGTTGGAGTGGAATACTGATGCCCAACTTTTGTATACCAGGATCACCGTTGACTATATTTTAAGTGTGCAAAAATGCATTTTTCTGAAAGGCTTTTCCTGCCCACCTTTGACTGGAAACTAATTTTCTGAATCAACTTTCAAAGTTATATGTTCCTGTATCTTTATTTCAAACCAACTGAGCAAAAATACACTTGAAAGCAGAACTGCACTGAAGACTATAGGTATCTAAGATAACCCTGGAGAACATATCTTGTTTCATTTATAATTTAATGGCACTTGTTCTTAACTAGTATTGATTTTGCAATTTGTCAAAATTAAGAAATTTATTCTTCAAATGTAAGCAGATCTAATATTCACAAAGCATACTAGAATTTGAAATAAAAGCAATATAAAACCATTAATCATCTGAAACCTGTATTCATTACATCCAAATATCAGTGCATCAAGCCATTCAGACATCAATATAAAGCCTTTTGACAAGGTAATCTCGGTTGATAGATGTATGCCATATCTTGGTGGAAGCTTTCTCTCCTGTTAATCACAAGTTAGTTTCAATGTTCTTCAAAATAATGTAGGAAATAAAGCTTGATTCTCCTGTTGCATCCAAGATCATGACATTTCTTAACGTTTTCTAAAGGAAAGTGGCTTTACTAAACTATGATAAACATGCCAGCACATTTAAATATGTGCTCTATCAAACTTCTATCAATTAACATCTTTTAAAATGTAAAATAAAATCTTAAAAGAACCTATAAAATTTAATTACATGGCGATCACTGAACTATGAGACCAGCATCAAGGCACATTCCATCAATAAGCGCAGGAAAGTCAGAAATTGCCGAACTCATTCCCTGCCACTACTCCTTACCACACTGCTTCAAATTAAATGGGGGGTGGTGGGGACTTAGTCCCTACTGCCTCACTGAAGATGAGGTCATTGTTTCTAGTTTTACTGATGGACCACTTTCGTGATCTAGTGTTTGTCTAGAGATGAGTAGACTGCCACATGCAGAGAGCATGGAAAGTTTATGTTCACCAAGGAGCAAGTTGACCATTTGTCGCGGGTTTCGCAAATGCAGTCACCAACTTTTACTCTAATCTTGAAACTCTGAAATCTGGTCCCATCTTCAAGGTAAGACTTAGAGCTTTGATGCTAATTTCTGGTACTAGTTATTCAGCTGTCTCTAGTAAAATGCTGGTTTCACAATGGCCAAAGTCTTTATAAACTTAGCATCCGTCTTGAGAAGAGGCTTTTAACTAGAATGAACTCGTAAAATGTATTTGAGAGTGCATGCCAAAATCGGCCAAATATCTAACAAAAAAAATTTTTTTTTATATTATTTGACATCTCTTAAGCATTTGAAGAACTTTTTTAAAATAATCACTCAAGAGCAGTAAAGACACAGTATTGTAAGTCATGGAAATTATGTAAAACTGACTGAATGAAAAAGATTATAACAGGCTTTACGAAAAGGTTCTTGTTGTAGATTTTTTCATTAGCCTCTTAAGTATTAACTAACTGCCATACCTATTTACACAATTTAACGACTATTTTAACATCAACACAAAAAATTAACATTGATATTTTATCTGATTAATCAGTCATTATTTTTTCCCAGTTATACCTTTGTATTACTAAATCAATGTAAAAGGTTACTAACCGATAATCTTTTGCTTATTTTAAATCCTTTATAATTGATGTATAAAAAAAAGAAAATATATTTATTTACCTTCAAAACTACATGCAAACAACCACTCAGAGAAAACTTGCTGAGTCTTTCTATATATTTTTCAGTGGGATTTCTGCTGCTGTATCACTGATGACAGATTTTATCAGGTTTATATTTAGTAACCTTGAGAGATATATTCATGCACTAGTTTCATCCATCAGGTTACTCCTCTTACGAAACTCAACAAAGTTCATCCCTGAGAACAGAGGAAAACATGGATAGTAATGCTGTTGTAAGGTTCTTTAAACAGATAATTTTCTGGAATAGTATTCTAAATCCTTAATACTTCATTTTCCGCATTTCTCTGTTACTCCTGTCTCCAATCGCTCCCTTTTCACTCTAAGGTCAACAATTTTTTTGTTTCCAAATTGAGCAACTTTGCAAGTCAATCAAGTGCATTCAAATCATCCATGTCTATCCAATGAAAACATTTGCAAGTTTAGTTCATCCAGTTTCATACCGTCTGGAAACTTAATGAATTTTGCCGTCTCCAGTTCTCTAAACCTAGAAATTCTTGCAAGACATTCGCGGTCTGTTATGTCATCTTTCGGGAGATCATAGATGTACGTCTTTGTGTTTGGAAATTCTACATCCTTCTTAAAAACCCAGTAACCTGTGCTTTCGCGTGCCAGAAATAAGTAATTGGCGTGCCAAAGGTTGCTCGCCCCTAGTCTAGACCCATCTTGGTCACCAAGGCCACCATCAAAATAAGCCAGAGGATTCTAAGGGAATTTGCTTGCCTTAACAGCCACCGATGTAACCATTAGGATCATTTATGCATGTCTACTGAAGACATTAGGTGTGCTTACCAAGCATCACGGCTTACCCTTCCAAATTCAGCCATAGAATGTAATTCCTTCACTCAGGCAAGCATATCTGCAATGGTGAAAAATGTCTAGATATCTACTGATCAATACAATTTAGAAATGGTTCCCCCTGCCACTGACTCCCAATACAGTAAGGCCGAGGCGCTCTTAACTACCCACAATTGCTCTTGCTTTTGAAGACTTTTTTTTTTTGTCGGCTCCAGATATGTGTTGTCAATGTTTATGGGTGTTTGTGTGCTTGCTTCGTACCTTATCCCCTAGTATGAATGGTGACTGGGACCATATGGGATGCAGCGCACCCGAAAGCTACTATTAAAGAGTTTTGCTGGTGGAGATGTTGAAGTCAATCAGGCATATTGCAACAAAGGTTACAGTAATTTTTTAAAAAATTGGTGTTGGTTTGATTGCATATATTAATTTTGGTGTTCTCTAGTGACCAGATCCTCTTTTGGTCTAGTTTTGAGGCACTAATTACAGTAATTATTAACATGCTAAATAAAAAATTGTTGCCCCCACACCCAGCCCCGCTATTTTAACCCAAACTTGTTTTAAACTATTGGTGCTGCCTTTGACCTAGACAATTTGGTTTGCTATTTATCAGTTTCAGATATTCATTCTTTTGACCCCCCCCCCCCCCCCCATGAAATTGTTTCCTGCTTTATTTAAGCGTTTTTGGCAAATATTTGTTGCAGCTGCTATCCTGCTAGTTTTTTTTTTTAGTGGCTTTTGTCTGCATATAATAATTTGGGGAGTTTTCTAGTGATCAGATACTTGTTTGGTTTTGGAGAACCCCAAGATAAATTCACTGGCCGTGCCTCATTTAAAAATTAAGGGCTCCAAAGTCAGCAAATTTGTAGGTTATGGTTCCTTTTTTTTATTGTCATTAAATATTTTAGGAACTTCAGCATGGATGACTGGAAGAGATTTTATTCAAATAATGAAGAAGAAAAGTCTGTTCCATATTTTTGGGAGAAGTTTGACAAGGACCATTATTCAATTTGGTTCTGTGAATACAAGTAAGTTTTCATGGTTGCTCCTTTAATTTGCAACAAACTCAGAGCTGCTACTCTGAAATAAGGCACTACTTAAATAATAAATGCAGCAAAATGGTGGGATGGGAATATGTACTCAATTTCCTAAGATCTTTTCCTCCAAGTGATTTACTTTTGAAGCTAAATTACCACATTATCCCATAGTAATAGCCCAGTGTAATAAGCCAGTTTTGGCCAAACTATTTTGTTCTGACCTGGACCACAAATTATAATTCATCACCTTAACGTCTTCCTCCTCATACTTTGGCATCATTTCATTCGCCAACCACTTCTTGACTTTCCTCATCAATCGCTGTCGGCGCGATCATGCACTTTGCGCCGAGCCACTTTTTAACCAACTAATCAATCATTAGTCACTCGTTGCTTCCGTTCCAACTATCGCAGATTTCAACTTGTGTTCCCTTTCTCAGCTTGTCTGTCTATATCTTGCCCTCCCATTGCCCCCTTCTGTCATTCTTCACGAAACCATCCTTTGGTTCTTGGAAATAGTTTCCCCGGTAATAGTAAAATATGGTGGGTCGCTCAAACGAATGAAATAAAAAAAATTCCCCTGCCCCAGTGCCACTTGCGTATCCACCTGTTTGCATCCGCTGCACCTTTTCCCGGTACTCTTTCTAAACTGACTAAAGGTGGAAAGCCACATTCAAATTTTGCATCTTAACTTTAGTAGAAAATAATAGGACTTGTTAATTTTAAATCATTTTCGACTAGTTGTGTGTGTGTGTGTATATATATATATATATATAGTCTAGCTATATAAATCACAGTAGGGGTTGGATAGATCCGTTGTTGGTTATGATTGTGTTATTAGTCTTTACAAGTAGGAAACGCTAGTAGTGGTGAGCGGAAATATTGTACCGATAGTACACAGGGTCATTTAGGGAAAGAGAATAGAAGTGAAGGTGGTATTCAGTGGTCCGAGGGCCGAGTTCTCTATACCAATGCTGTTGTAAGTGAAATTAAATTTATGCTAATGTCGGTGAATTTGATCTACTGGCATTAGTCAAGAGACGCAGGACTGGTGGAGATATTTATAGTCTTGTTTCTAATCTTAATAATTTGAGAACGAGATAGTGAAGAATTAATGGAGTTAGTAAAAGTAAAAGGGTGTATTCAATTTAAAAATATAATCCACATGAAATTCAAATTTGGCAACGGGACAATCCCTCCTTTGCCCCCAAATTTTAGTCTTAAATTTGAAAAATACCCCCTCGACCAAAGTGGGAAGATTCACCAAGTGACCATTGTGACGGCGTCATCACAAAACTTTGTTGTTGAGATCTAGAATTTTAAGCGTCTTTGCTGGTCAAAACAACTACTATTAAACTAGTTCTCCTTGTTGGTACCGCTTCGATGGTGGAGAAATCTAAAGCTCTCTTTCCCTCCCTTAACCTTGGGGAAACCAATGTCTCCTCCGATACCGTCACTAATCTTTATTTTCGATATTGTTTTTAATTATATACGGTTTTTTTTCTCGTTTAGCTTTGGTTTTTATAACTTTTATGACCACTTTAGCCAGATGAGTCTAAATGGCAAAACAGGCTATAAATCCTTAAAATTTGTTATTTTCGACGAGCAACTCTCGCTTAAAGCGCACATCCATCGTATCTGTAAGTCTTCCCTCTATTTCCTCGGCAACTTCTCACGTGTTCGATCGATGAAGCCTTGAGACTGCTATTCATACCTTCGTCACCTCACGCTTAGACTACTGCAATTCTCTTCTAGTCGATCTCCTTTCTCAGTCACTTCGTCCCCTATAACTAGTTGAAAACTATGTAGCCTGACTCTTACTTCGATGCCTGTTACAGGAGCTACCCTGGTTACCTATGCGCTTCTGTACCCACTATAAAATTTTTCTCCGTCACCTACAAGGCCCTAAACCTCGAGGCTCTACCTATCACTCGTCTGCCCTCCCCTGTCGTCAAACTCTTCGGGCACTCCGGTCTAACCTCGCTCCCATCCTGAATGAACACTGCTCGATGGGTGACCGTTCCTTCTCCTTTGTGCTCCCCAGACTGGAATTTTCTTCCTGCCGAAGTCCGATCCTCTCGCCTCCCTTTCTACTTTTAGACATCTCTTCAGAATTGCCTTCTTTTCCCTACACAACCCTGAAGGGCGCATTATAAATACTTATTTTATATATATATATATATATATATATATATATATATATATATATATATATATATACACACACCTAATTTCATCGTGAGATTGGTTAGTCTTTGCTTTACAGGTGTTATTTGGGCTAATAATTACACCACTTTCACCAAGGTGATAAGGATACTAAATCTCCTCTAAGAAAAGAGTTGGGCTGGGTGGACTCAATTGTGGTAAAAGTTTCTCATTTTTATTTAAGTCTATATCAAGGGCCGCCTCCAAGTACAGCCTCTCTCAAGCTGAGGGAGCAGGTAATAACACGAAACATTAATTGGTTGAGAGGTTCTCCACTCCATTCTCACGTTTCAAAAGGGGATTCCCCTTTGGCTACGTCAATGTACTTTTAACAGAGGTGGTTTATTTACTCTTGTAATTTGCATAGTTGAGGTTCCTCCCTCCCCCATTTTTGAGGCTTGTTTTTTTTTCCTGGAATTTCCCTGCTGTTATTTGGGCTAATAATTACACCACTTTCACCATGGTGATAAGTATCCACCTTAGCCCTATAATAAATGCCCTGAAAATCTAGCAGGTGAGGGCCAGACCCAATCCTTCCACTCTCGGACACAACTCTATGGTTTCTAGCTGTGTGTAAGTGTTATAGGCGTTTAGACTGGTGTAAATTCTGCCGAACAGTGGTCATGTTTTGTGCGAAAAATATGTACCCATCTTAATTTGCTATCCTTTCCTTTCACTCGTAAGTGTTAAGTGGGTGTTAGGTCTAGATCAAGGGCCCCAAATTCTGAGAGGTTGTCAATATCTTGGGCACATCTATCGACTGTATTGTGCCTGGTGTACCTATTGATTTCTTGAAACAGGGTTTTATACTTCCCTTCCCTGTGTTTCCAATTTCCATTGTCGGGATGCGGCGTCAATAGAAGGGTAAATGGATCATCTTTCTTGTTGTATTTGGCCATTCGTGGCTGGATTCATCTCATCATAAAGAGACATTAAATCACTGACCAGTGTTAACCCAGATTTATTAAATGTACACCTGGGAGAAGATGAGCGTATGCCAGTTCTTTTCTCTACGGTTTGCTAGAGCCTCCAATAAATTGATTAGTGCATAATGCATGTATCATGTGTTGTTTCTAGTTTTATTAAGAAAAATAAATTAGATATGGTATATGGGAAAAAAAACAATTTATTTGGTAAATGATGCCTGTCATTACTACCTACGATTGTAATTTCCTATAAAATCTTACTATGTTGATTCATGTGATAGGAGTAATAATTGATAGGTTGTTTTGAATCCTCAAAGTAATGATTAGGTTAGGTTGTTTAAATTTGTTAGCATAGTTGCTTATGTATTCTTAAATCAGTGAAACAATATTTTTTTACGCAATCACATTTGTTGTTAGCTCTTGATTGTGATATTGCCTTCTCTAATAATCAGTTTTGAAGCTGGAAAGTTTAGTCTCCATGGTCGCCTAGTTGCGGGATAGATTCTGGTCAATTTATACTTTTAGTCGTTCAGACAATTCTTAAAGATAACCCACAGAACAACCTTGATAAATTATCGAACTAGGCGGAAACGTGGCAAATGCCTTTTAACACCGACAAATGCAAAGTGCTCGGTATCGGATACCGAAATGTCCAAGCAAATTACTCACTAAATGATACTCTTAAGCAAAGACAGAGAGATAGACCTAGGAGTAACAATATTGAGCCATCTTAAGCCCAGACGTCATTAAAAAAGCGAATAAAATAATTGGTTTCATTGGTAGTGTTAAGAGTAAAAGTCCAAAAATACAATCCTTACTCTATAATTCCTTAGTCCGTCCCATTATGGAAATACTGCGTCCAAGCCTGGTGCCCGTATTATCAGAAAGGCTCCCTAAAATGATACCAAGTCTAAGGAACAAAACATACGAAGAGCGACTTAGAGAACTGAATCTCTTTGCGTGAAATCACCGTAGATTAAGAGGGGACTTAATTCTGGTCTTTAAAATTATCGAGGGCATAGACAATATTGACCGCGATATACATTTCACTATCGACCAGTCAAATTACAGGAGGAAACTGTTGTAATATTATAGGTAATTATTTTAACTCGCCCTAGTCAAAGAACTTTTAACCGAATCCTTAACTTGTGGAATGGGCGTCCTAGTAAAGTAATAGACTGCAGCACCGTTAGATACTTTCAAAAATGCCGTATAGATAAATACTCTGAATCAAATTCCCGACTAACGGCGTTTTTATAAAGATTAACTAACTCCCAGCATTCAGGTGTCAGGTTAACCCAATTTCCCCTAAATAATTTTCACTTCGGGTCGGGATCTCCCATGTTTCCTGTACGACTCGCTCTGACAAAGACACTTGATAAAAAGAAAAGGCATGTTCTAAGCCTAGATGAATTAAGATATGATTCTACATCTATATAAAATGTAAATACGTTTGTCATCCTTTTCAGAACACACAAATCCTAGATACATTTAAAAATATCCTGCAAAAAATCTGTCTCAACGCTACTAACTGTCCAATAAGTCAGTTTTAAAATAAGAACGGAAGTAGTAGATGGATTTAATAGATAATAAGCGTCAAAAATTTAAAAAAAAAATGCATGTTAAAAAAGTTTTAAAAGAGCATCTTTTAATATAAGGTTAAGATAAGTCATATTTTCGTATATTGTGTTTCTGCTCTCCTGTTAAAATTTCCTGGTTGCGTCAATTTTCTAACACTACGGTATATATATTTTCACTATCCCAAGCCCGGAAACGGGTGGCAAAGGTGGGTGGGGAGAGGCGTCATCTTTGCTATCCTATGCCTTACACGAAGTATTGTATATAGTTAGAATTTAGGATAAAAATAAAGGTACTTCCATTGTAATGGTCCGAACGGTCTCTCAAGGTAGTTACTCTCTTAGTAATTATCTTTTATTTCGGGCAACCTAGTTTGGACCTCAAGGTCTGTGGCCTGTTCATCTATTTAACATGAAACATTGTTACAGATGTAAAAGAATATCTTAAGGTGTCTGGGTGTGATAGTTTGGAAAGATTTTCAAATGCTCATCCATTTTTACATTTCGAGCTACAGACATTTACAAAACTTGGTTTCATAGCGTAATTAGGCCGCACACCCATTATCACTTACACTTAAATCAGAATTTGTCAAAAGTACATTTAAGCATTCCAAGACAATTACTCACTCCACACACATTTAAACATTCCAAGAGCATTACTCCAGATATTTTATTTTTATTGCCTTGTCCCAATGGGAGAGATTTTATAAGGGCGTATTCAAGTGTCGTACACCTTATGGTTTTTAGTAAAAGGGTTAGGACGGTTAGCAATGGGTTTAGTACTGGTAGAATTTAGCTTACAAAATAACGGGCTAAATGGAATATAGGCTCAATAGAAGGGGCAAAGAAGTATCCTCCCTAGATTTTTTTCTATGCCCAGTGAAACGGTGGTTTGGTTCTCCACGTGATTGATTATTAGCCAATTAAGAGCCTCTTTTAACGTGAATGTGGATAATTTATAGTAGTAACCTAAATGCAGCTTGATCGTCCCAACAGCCTTTAAATAACTAATTACTTATAAGAGTTGGCAAATATATATTGATTATAAAAAAATTTGCTAACTAATGAAAGTCTAGGAATTTAATATAATCACAAATGACTAAAATGGTCAAAATCCGTCCATGTCACTTCATATGTGAATGTGCGTATACAGTTGGCAAAGATTTGGCGTCTTCCAAGAGTGGGGCTTTTTCCTACATTGACCTAGTTTGAATTTATAGCGTTAATATGTCATGAACTATTTATGATGGTGCAAAATTTACTTGTCATTTGATTTGTTTTCTAAATGGCCTGTTAAACTCATTAATCTTCAAACTTTTCCGGTTACAAAGTTTATTTGAAAAATACTGATAAAGGTACCTCAAGATGACAAGAAATTTGAATAGATACCTTTAATACCGAATTATATAAAATCGTTCCCTCAGAAACCGTAAAGTCTGCAACTCCCCCCCTCCCCATTTCGCTCATTATTTGTTATTTGGCTAATAACTACACCACTTTCACACTGGTGAAAAGTTTGTTCTTTAGCCTATAGTAAAAGGCCCGGAAGAACCCAGGAGAGGCTTAGTGACCCGATCCTTCCACTCTCGGACACATCTCTCAAAGGAATCAACCTTGATTTAAGTATGCTCGATTTTTGAACCCTCGAAAATTCTCCTAAGACACAGGTTTTCACGTCTGCAATCAATGGTTTCTTAGTTATGTCAATAGAGGATGGAGCTAAGCTATCCACTCGTTTTGCATGTGGGTGTGAACCAGGGAAAACTAGGTAGAAAGAAATTAATAATGCATATTGAGATTTTAACTGAGGGTCTGAGAGGAATAAATTAGTATTGTTTTTGGAAGAGGATTTGTGAGTGTTGAGCCACTTTCGAGCAGATTATAAGTATAAACTCCCAGGATACTAAATCTCTTGGCCGATATCAAAGGCCATATTTGTTATCTTGGCCGCCTCCAAGCCCACCCTCCCTCTCATTCTGAGGGAGGAAGTAACACGAGACGAACCTTTAATTGTTTGAGAGGCTCGCCGCTCCATCCTCATGTTTCCAAAGGGGATTCATTTCCCTTTGCCATATTTGGCTAAATCATAAAAAGAGGCTGTGCACCCCTATCCTTTATCAAAGTCCCCCCCCCCCCCTCCTCCTCCATCAACGGACTTTTAGCAGAGGTGGTTTACTCTTGTAATTTGCGTAGTTAAGGTTCCTCCCTCTGCCCACCTTTGAGGCTTTTTTTTCCCCCTGGAATTGCCCTGCTGCTATTTGGGCTAATAATTACACCACTTTCACCATGGTGATAAGTATCCACCTTAGCCCTATACTAAATGCCTTGAAAATCTAGCAGGTGAGGGCCAGACCCAATCCTTCCACTCTCGGACACAACTCTATGGTCTCTAGCTGTGTGTAAGTGTTATAGGCGTTTACACTGGTGTAAATTCTCCTGAACAGTGGTCATGTTTTGTACGAAAAATATATACCCATCTTAATTTTCCCATGAACTTGTTTATTTTTCTTGGATATATATGTATGTATATTCATTTGGTCTAGATCAAGTGCCCCAAATTCTGAGAGGTTGTCAATATCTTGGGCACATCTATCGACTGTATTGTGCCTGGTGTACCTATTGATTTCTTGAAACGGGTTTTTATACTTCCCTTCCCTGTGTTTCCAATTTCCATTGTCGGGATGCGGCGTCAATAGAAGGGTAAATGGATCCTCTTTCTTGTTGTATTTGGCCATTCGTGGCTGGATTCATCTCGTCGTAAAGAGACATTAAATCACTGACCAGTGTTAACCCAGATGAGCCTATGCCAGTTATTTTCTCTTAACGTTTGTTAGAGCCTTCAATAAATTGATTAGTGCTTAATGGATCATGGTTTTTAGTAAAAGGGTTAGGACCGTTAGCAATGGGTTTAGTACTGGTAGAATTTAGCTTATAAAATGACTAGGGGTAAATGGAATATAGGCTCAATAAAAGGGGCAAAGAAGTATCCTCCCTAGTTTTTTTGGATGCCAGGTGAAACTGGAGTTTGCTCTTGTAGTATCTATAGTAGTGAATTAAATGCAACTTTATCGTCAGAATAGCCTTTTTTAATAGCCTTTGTTTATGAGTTGGCAAATATTTATTGATTATAAAATTCATTTATAACTAATAAGTCGTACTTTAATATCACAAATGACTAAAAAAAAACTAAGAAAATCCGCCCATGTAACTTCTAATGTCAATGTTCGTATACACATGCTAAGATTTTGCTTGCGAGTAGGGTTTTTCCCCCCACCAACTTAGTTTGAATTTATTAGGTTAATGTCGTATGATATCACTTCACTAACTATAATTTAAGAAGGGGATTTTTGAATAATAATTTCATCTTGGTTTGGTTATGATTTTTAAAATTTATCAAGGTAATTTCTAAGAATTAGTTTTAAGAGTTTGCAAATACAAAATGGTTAAGCTCGGGAAAAAAAATGATTATCCAATGCTTTATTATGTTTTAAAAGAAAAAGAATTACAATTGTGGAAGTTCAGAAAATGTCTTCAAATTTAGGCAAGGCTGCTTGTTTTTATCTTCTATAAGCAGTGTTTTTTTGAAAGGGGTGAAATTTGTTTAAATTATTATAATTGGTGAAGTTCAGAAAATATATAAATATTTAACCATTGCCTGGTCTATTCATATAGAACCATTCTATTTAGGATGGTGCTAAAATTTACCAGTCATGTCTTGTTAAAAAAAAGTTAGGTGAAATTCAAACTTTCCACTTTTCTTATTACAAAAAATGTGTATTGAGTTACCTCAAGATGACAAGAAATTTTAATCCTTAGAGTTTGGTTATTTTTCATCGTCTTTTCAGAAGCACCCTAAATTATGCAACCTCCCCCCACTTTTCTTTCTCATTTAATTGAGTTATTTAGGCTAATATCTACACCACTTTTCATTATAGTGAAGAGTTTGTTCTTTAGCCTATAGTAAAAGGCCCGGAAGAACCCAGGAGAGGGTTAGTGACCCGATCCTTCCACTCTCGGACACATCTCTCAAAGGAATCAACCTTGATTTAAGTATGCTCGATTTTTGAATTCTCGAAAATTCTCCTAGACCCAGGTTCTCACGTCTACAATAAATGGCTTCTTAGTTATGTCAATAGAGGATGGAGCTAAGCTATCCACTCGTTTTGCATGTGGGTGTGAGCCAGGGAAAACTAGGTAGAAATTAATAATGCATATTGAGATTTGTTAAGAAAATTTTAACTAAGGTTCTGAGAGGAATAAATTAGTATTGCTTTTGGAAGAGGATTTGTGAGTGAGCCACTTTCGAGCAGATTATAAGTATAAACTCCCAGGATACTAAATCTCTTGGCCGATATCAAAGGCCATATTTGTTATCTTGGCCGCCTCCAAGCCCACCCTCCCTCATTCTGAGGGAGGAAGTAACAGGAAACGAAACTTTAATTGTTTGAGAGGCTCGCCGCTCCATCCTCATGTTTCCAAAGGGGATAAATTCCCCTTTGCCATATTTGGCTAAATCATAAAAAGAGGCTGTGCACCCCTATCCTTTATCAAAGCCCCCCCCCCCTTCCCTCAACGGACTTTTAGCAGAGGTGGTTTACTCTTGTAATTTGCATAGTTAAGGTTCCACCCTCTGCCCGCCTTTGAGGCTTTTTTTTGTTCCTGGAATTGCCCTGCTGCTATTTGGGCTAATAATTACACCACTTTCACCATGGTGATAAGTATCCACCTTAGCCCTATAATAAATGCCCTGAAAATCTAGCAGGTGAGGGCCAGACCCAATCCTTCCACTCTCGGACACAACTCTATGGTCTCTAGCTGTGTGTAAGTGTTATAGGCGTTTACACTGGTGTAAATTCTCCTGAACAGTGGTCATGTTTTGTGCGAAAAATATGTACCCATCTTAATTTTCCCATGAACTTGTTTAGATTTCTTGGATACATATGTATGTATATTCATTTGGTATCCTTCCTTTCGCTCGTAAGTGTTAAGTGAGTGTTAGGTCTAGATCAAGGACCCCAAATTCTGAGAGGTTGTCAATATCTTGGGCACATCTATCGACTGTATTGTGCCTGGTGTACTTATTGATTTCTTGAAACGGGTTTTTATACTTCCCTTCCCTGTGTTTCCAATTTCCATTGTCGGGATGCGGCGTCAATAGAAGGGTAAATGGATCCTCTTTCTTGTTGTATTTGGCCATTCGTGGCTGGATTCATCTCGTCGTAAAGAGACATTAAATCACTGACCAGTGTTAACCCAGATGAGCCTATGCCAGTTATTTTCTCTTAACGTTTGTTAGAGCCTTCAATAAATTGATTAGTGCGTAATGCATGGATCATGGTTTTTAGTAAAAGGGTTAGGACGGTTAGCAATGGGTTTAGTAGTGGTAGAATTTAGATAATAAAATGACTAGGGCTAAATGGAATATAGGCTCAATAAAAGGGGCAAAGAAGTATCCTCCCTAGTTTTTTTGGATGCCAGGTGAAACTGGAGTTTGCTCTTGTAGTATCTATAGTAGTGAACTAAATGCAGCTTCATCCTCAGAATAGCCTTTGCTTATGAGTTGGCAAATATTTATTGATTATAAAATTCATTTATAACTATAATGAAAAAGTCTAATACTCGTACTTTAATATCAAGCATGACTAAAAAAAAATATGAAAATCCGCCCATGTAACTTCTAATGTCAATGTTCGTATACACATGCTAAGATTTTGCTTGCGAGTGGGGGGTTTTCCCCCCCACCAACCTAGTTTGAATTTATTAGGTTAATGTTTTATGATATCACTTCACTAACTCTATAACTTAAGAAGGGGATTTTTTTTGAGTGTTTGAATAATAATTTCATCTTGGTTTGGTTATGATTTTTAAAATTTATCAAGGTAATTTCTAAGAATTTGTTTTAATGATTATCCAATGCTTTAGTATGTTTTAAAAGAAAACGAATTACAATTGGGGTCCAATGTTTTCAAATTTAGGCAAGGCTACTTTATTTTATCTTCTATAAGCAGTTTTTTTTGAAAGAAGGGAAATATATAAATATTTAACCATTGCCTGGTCTATTCATATAGAACCATTCTATTTAGAATGGTGCAAAAATTTACTAGTCATGTCTTGTTAAAAAAAAGTTGGGTGAAATTCAAACTTCCAACTTTTATTATTACAAAAAATGTGTATCGAGTTACCTCAAGATGACAAGAAATTTTAATCCTTAGAGTTTGGTTATTTTTCATCGCGTCTTTTCAGAAGCACCCTAAATTATGCAACCTCCCCCCACTTTTCTTTTTCATTTAATTGAGTTATTTAGGCTAATATCTACACCACTTTTCATTATAGTGAAGAGTTTGTTCTTTAGCCTATAGTAAAAGGCCCGGAAGAACCCAGGAGAGGGTTAGTGACCCGATCCTTCCACTCTCGGACACATCTCTCAAAGGAATCAACCTTGATTTAAGTATGCTCGATTTTTGAACTCTCGAAAATTCTCCTAGACCCAGGTTCTCACGTCTACAATAAATGGCTTCTTAGTTATGTCAATAGAGGATGGAGCTAAGCTATCCACTCGTTTTGCATGTGGGTGTGAGCCAGGGAAAACTAGGTAGAAATTAATAATGCATATTGAGATTTGTTAAGAAAATTTTAACTAAGGTTCTGAGAGGAATAAATTAGTATTGCTTTTGGAAGAGGATTTGTGAGTGAGCCACTTTCGAGCAGATTATAAGTATAAACTCCCAGGATACTAAATCTCTTGGCCGATATCAAAGGCCATATTTGTTTATCTTGGCCGCCTCCAAGCCCACCCTCCCTCTCATTCTGAGGGAGGAAGTAACACGAGACGAACCTTTAATTGTTTGAGAGGCTCGCCGCTCCATTCTCATGTTTCCAAAGGGGATAAATTCCCTTTCGCCATTTGGCTAAATCATAAAAAGAGGTGCACCCCTATCCTTTATCAAAGCCCTTCCCTCAACGTACTTTTAACAGAGGTGGTTCACTCTTGTAATTTGCATAGTTAAGGTTCCACCCTCTGCCCGCCTTTGAGGCTTTTTTTTGTTCCTGGAATTGCCCTGCTGCTATTTGGGCTAATAATTACACCACTTTCACCATGGTGATAAGTATCCACCTTAGCCCTATAATAAATGCCCTGAAAATCTAGCAGGTGAGGGCCAGACCCAATCCTTCCACTCTCGGACACAACTCTATGGTCTCTAGCTGTGTGTAAGTATTATAGGCGATAAATTCCCCTTAGCCATATTTGGCTAAATCATAAAAAGAGGCTGTGCACCCCTATCCTTTATCAAAGCCCCCCCCCCCCTTCCCTCAACGTACTTTTAACAGAGGTGGTTCACTCTTGTAATTTGCATAGTTAAGGTTCCACCCTCTGCCCGCCTTTGAGGCTTTTTTTGTTCCTGGAATTTCCCTGCTGTTATTTGGGCTAATAATTACACCACTTTCACCATGGTGATAAGTATCCACCTTAGCCCTATAATAAATGCCCTGAAAATCTAGCAGGTGAGGGCCAGACCCAATCCTTCCACTCGGACACAACTCTATGGTTTCTAGCTGTGTGTAAGTGTTATAGGCGTTTAGACTGGTGTAAATTCTGCCGAACAGTAGTCATGTTTTCTGCGAAAAATATGTACCCATCTTAATTTGGTATCCTTTCCTTTCACTCGTAAGGTGTTAAGTGGGTGTTAGGTCTAGATCAAGGGGCCCAATATCTTGGGCACATCTATCGACTGTATTGTGCCTGGTGTACCTATTGATTTCTTGAAACATAGGTTTTTATACTTCCCTTCCCTGTGTTTCCAATTTCCATTGTCGGGATGCGGCGTCAATAGAAGGGTAAATGGATCATCTTTCTTGTTGTATTTGGCCATTCGTGGCTGGATTCATCTCATCATAAAGAGACATTAAATCACTGACCAGTGTTAACCCAGATTTATTAAATATACACCTGGGAGAAGATGAGCGTATGCCAGTTCTTTTCTCTACGGTTTGCTAGAGATCCAATAAATTGATTAGTGCATAATGCATGTATACTGTGCTGTTTCTAGTTTTAATGAAGAAATAAATTAGATCTTATACATAGAAATAAATCGATTTATTTGCTAAATGATGCCTGTCATTACTACCTAGGATTGTAATTTCCTATAAAATCTTAGTATGTTATGATTCATGTTATAAGAGTAATAATTGATAGGTTGTTTTGAATGAATGGCCTGAGTGTTTAAGTGATTTTAAAAGGTATGCTAAGGATTTTGTTGTTTGTATGGATGTTGTATATTTTGTGAGGCATGTGAAGGGTGGTGATGATATGTATGTACCTGTGATGTCCTTGGCTGGTATGATTGGTCTGGTGAAGGTTGTGCATGATAATTATGGGCATATGGGTAAGTTTAAGCTGGTTAAATTTGTTAGCATTGTTGGTTATGTATTCTTAAATCAGTGCAAAGATTTTTTTTTTTACTCAATCACATTGTTGTTAGCTCATTTTAATTGTCTCACTCTCCTAGACACCCCCCCCCCCATCCTTCCTTCCCGCTACTGTATGCTATCCGTAATAATCAGTTTTGGAGCTGTAAAATTGTCTCCATTGCTGCCTAGCTGAGGGATAGATTTGGTCAATTGATACTTTGTCATTCACACAATTCTTAAGACAAGCCACATGAAACATTGTTACAGATGTAAAGGAATATCTTAAAGGTGTCTGGGTGTGATAGTTTGGAAAGATGTTCAAATGCTCATCCATTTTTACATTAGGCTGCACACCCATTATCACTTACACTTAAATCAGAATTTGTCAAAAGTACATTTAAACATTCCAAGACAATTACTCCACACACATTTAAACATTCCAAGAGCATTACTCCAGATATTTTATTTTTATTGCCTTGTCCCAATGGGAGAGATTTTATAAGGGCGTATTCAAGTTTCTTACACCTTATAGTTTTTAGTAAAAGGGTTAGTAGTAAACTAAATGCAGCTTGATCGTCCCAACAGCCTTTAAATAACTAACAACTTATAAGAGTTGGCAAATATATATAATAAAAAAAATTTGCTAACTAATGAAAAAGTCTAGGAATTTAATATAATCACAAATGACTAAAATGGTCAAAATCCGTCCATGTCACTTCATATGTGAATGTGCGTATACAGTTGGGTAAGATTTGGCGTCTTCCAAGAGTGGGGCTTTTTCCTACATTGACCTAGTTTGAATTTATAGCGTTAATATGTCATGAACTATTTATGATGGTGCAAAATTTACTTGTCATTTGATTTGTTTTCTAAATGGCCTGTTAAACTCATTAATCTTCAAACTTTTCCGGTTACAAAGTTTATTTGAAAAATACTGATCAAGGTACCTCAAGATGACAAGAAATTTGAATAGATACCTTTAATACCGAATTATATAAAATCGTTCCCTCAGAAACCGTAAAGTCTGCACAACTTCCCCCTCTCCCTCATTTCGTTCATTATTTGTTATTTGGCTAATAACTACACCACTTTCACACTGGTGAAAAGTTTGTTCTTTAGCCTATAGTAAAAGGCCCGGAAGAACCCAGGAGAGGCTTAGTGACCCGATCCTTCCACTCTCGGACACATCTCTGAAATGAATCAACCTTGATCTAAGTATGCTCGATTTTTGAACTCTCGTAAATTCTCCTGGAGAAAAGTTTTCATGTCTGCAATAAATATCATCTTAATTAAGTCGCATAAAAGGATAGACGATGGAACTAGTTATGCGCTCGTTTTACATGTAGATTGGAAAGTGTTCTGGATATTGGGATTTGTTAGGAAACTTTTTAATCTGCTCAGGAGCTCCCCTCTTCATCCATACTTGTCGATGGGGGTTCTCCGTTGCCATATTTTGGAGACTGGCGCCTGCAGCTCTACATAAAAAAAGGCTTGTTTACTAGTCTAATGTGCAGGGTTGAGGTGCCTTGCCCTTTGTAGTCTACCTCTGAGGAATTTTGGAGCAGGCTTTGGATTTGGTTTCCCTTGTCGCAATGCTGAGGCCATTATTAGGTCGATTTATCTTAGATTGAAGACCTAGAGGGAAAAGATAGACAGCCTTAATATGTATAGTAGTACTGGCATCTATTTTCCGTATCTATGGTGCAGGTCGCGCCTCTGTTCGTTCTACCTTTAAAATCCTTTCACAAGGTTACTCATCCTTATTTCTCTGACAGGTATGCAGAGGAGCTCAGCAAGATTTTCATGACGTGCAATTTGGTTGGAGGTGAGTTTGTTTTAGAAATATTGGTAGAGGCTTTGCTGACAAGCAGTATCTTTCTGAAGCTGCAAGGGCTCCTTACGCTGTATCTGGTGAATTTGCAACCTCCTCGCCCGAGTTCTTGTTAATGGCTATAGTATTTCGTTTCATATTCTTTTATTAATCTGACCATCATCTGCAGGAATGTTCCAACGTCTCGATAAGTTGCGCAAGAATGCATTCGCCTCAATGTGCGTTTTTGGAGCTGATGGCAGCAATAATATCTCTGGCGTCTGGGTGTGGAGAGGTCACGAATTAGCTTTCCCGGTAAGAACTAATTTCAAAGTCGACCCTGCCACACTGGTGGAAAGCTACGTAGATGGGGTAAAGCCTATTCTGACCTCACAATATATTGTATAACCTCTTGCGACTGACCATTTTCTTCTGGTCCTTTTGTCATTCCTGTACATAGGCCCTGAACCCTCTTCCCTGCACACCCCTTTCCATTTAATCGTGTGCCATAGATCTCGTGTCTGCTCCCGAGCGCACGCGCTTTTTCCATAAATTAATCTAGCTTAGTATTAGGTTGTAGCATGAATTAGGGCACCTTGCTGTTTAATTACTATTTAGCTATAAGAAATGTCATTTTATACTTTTCTATGGGATTTTCTCAACAGTGGTGAACTCTACTTGTAATTTGTGTGTATGTGTATATAAATAAGCCCGTTTTATCCATTTGGTTGCGTATTTGTTGGGATGCTGGCTGGTGCAGGTAAAATCTCATTCTACCAGTTAACTGACTATTTGCACAGCTACAGTAGACTCTTGATATCACTATCGCGTCAATGCATTTGCCATTAAGGTTCGTTCAATCGGAATAATGGGATCTGTAATGTCGATCCGTGATTCGCGCCTATCGCGACCCGGTTGAATTAGTCGTCATATAGAATTGGTCAGGGCCCAATGTCATCTGTGCTCTCTTTGGCACATTACCTATCGCCCGAATGGCGACCTCTCCCCAGGCATGACTGCCCGACCGAGCTTGATTTTGGATGATGCTAGCGGCCTTATTTTACTTATTGGTTGCCGGACCACTAATCATGCCCTTTTTGTTTTTAGATGTTCATCTAGCCTAAGAACACTAGTTACTACAAATTTCGACGAATGGTTGCATTATAATGTTCCTTTTTAGCTAAAGGATGAACAGTTTCCTTCGGCCTTTATTGCTCAATAGTTAATTATATGTCGACGGAGCACTCAAGTACTTAACAGACCTACGCTCGGGACTTCGGCGTACATGGTCTGGTCCCTGAGTAGCCTCCGACACCTGATCATTAATATCGCCATTTGATGCCACGCCCCCTATTACTTCAATCTTTAATTGTGCCCCTTTTCGTTTGCAGTTGAGCGACGATTGGACCATCGATTACGAATCTTACGATTGGCGTCGCCTCGACGTCGAAGCGCCAGAGACCAAGAAGCTGGTGGAGCAGTACTTTAAATGGGAGGGTGCCGACGCCAAAGGGAAAAAATTTAACCAGGGCAAAATATTTAAATAGACTATTGTACGGCATCTACTTTTTTTTCTATTTATTTCCACGAGTAGTAATAAAGGCTGAAATATTGAAATTTACCGAAACACTCCTATTCGACTGGTGGCCGTGGGCAAGTTGTAGCCCCTGTGTATTAATTAAACACATCGTATAATAACTTGGTTAGCAGTTGCGGTGCGGCAGTGTATAATAATCAAGCAGTAAGTCCATCCACCTACTCAGAATTAAATTGCCATCGAATATAAACTGCTGCGCTGCCCTCCTCTTTTGTGTCTTCTGACAAGTCTGAGACCACAAAGTTTTCGTTTATCTAGGCCACGTTTCTAACAAGAGGGGTGATTTGCTTGTTCGTATCTGTGCTAGTGTTAGAGGTGATGCACTAATATTTTGTAGGTTCCGTTTGTAAAGTATTGTTTCATCTGAGAGTAGATTGCTTTCAGGTTTTGCTTGATTGTCTTCTGTCGTTTTCTTAGGGTCTGTAAGTTCTAGTTGTTATCGAAAAGGCTTGTTTTTTTTGTGTTGGTGATTGGGAGATTCTCTGATATGGTGGAGGGGATGGTTTAGGTTTAAATGATTCTTTTTGATTGGTATGATGTTCGTCGCGTCGTATAGGCGTTTGGCGTTTGTGGCATTGCGGAGTGCTGTGTGTGGGGTCAAAAGTGAGGCCATGGATCTTGGGTTCTTTTGTGGTGGGTAGTGGTATGTTTAGATTTAGGTTTGTGTTGTATTCGCAGGGTCTGGTGTGGACAGGGTGATCATTGTTTTGGCGGCTTTAGTGAGTGTTTTATTGTCCATGTGTGTGTAGTTTGTTGAGGTAAGGTATCTCTTGTGCAACGGCTTCTGGTTTGTTGTGTGATGAGAGTATTGTGATGTCTGCGTAGGTTACAATTTCTACTGTTTATGGGAGAGTTGGTATATCTGAGAGGTTTTTTTTTTTTTTTTTTTTTTTTTTTTTTTTTTTTTTTTTTTTTTAATTATTATTATTATTATTATTATATATAGAGCCCATCTGGCAACTACCCACTTGGGCATAAGTCGCCGAAAAACACGACAGCCTAGAATTAGGCTACTTTAAAGTTAAAATATGAAAACTTAACAATCAATATAAATTGGAAAAACTTAACAATCGAAGCAATCTCCGGCAGCGGGGGGAGGTCCCCCTCACCCCGGTGCAGGAGAGTGCAACCTAAAACAAAACAATAACAAAAAAAGGAACCTTAAATAAAGGGGAGAAGGCCGGCCTCCCCCAAAAAGTCAATAAGTCCACCAGTCATGGTGCACGCACTCGTCCCGAGTACAAGGGACAGGCGGTAGCGACCCCGCCCATCCCGGTACCGAGACAGGTATCGTGCGCGAAGATCACCCAGACTGGGACATTCGACAAGAATATGCCGAACAGTGGGGGACGACGCAGTCGTTGCAATAGGGCACATGCGAGCGCTCCACCAAGTAACGATGCGTCACACGAGTGTGTCCGATTCGAAGACGACAGAAAGCAACCTGAAGCCGCCGCGGCATTGGGGGATAGGTCCATGGGAACAGTCGCGGCGCAATGGCACGCAACTTTAAGTTCCCCTCGACCGTCTCCCATCTTCTTTGCCAAGCAGTCCGAAGAGCTGCCCGTATTCCTGCCATGTAGTCGGTGTGAGGAAGAGCGAAACGCTGGTCCGGTCGCAGAGTCCTCGCGGACTCTTTGGCGCGCTCATTCCCCGCAATTCCTACATGTCCAGGAACCCAGCAGAAGATAATCTCGACATCTGCCCGGCTCGCCAAAACCGTGGCGTCACGGATTTCGCGAACCAGGGGATGCGGAGATTCCAATGCCCCGAGAGCACTCAGGGCGCTTTGTGAGTCGCTATAAATCACAATCCGGTCTCCGAACCGGGCACGTCGCGTAATCTCCCGTACCGAGTGGTGTATTGCCACCAGCTCGGCCGTGAAGACAGACGCAGCGCCTGGTAGAGCCCCGCTGACTTCAAACAGAGGGGATACGGCGTGGAAGCCGACCCCCTCTTGGGACTTGGAGCCATCCGTATACACTGGCACGGTACCAGCGTGACACGATGTGTGCTCCAAAAAGATCGAACGCAATACTCCCGGCGCAGTACAAGCTTTGGGAGCAGAGGCGTGGCGACAAATAGCCAAATGTGGTACCCTCCAGGGTGGCGTCCTGGGCAGAACCAGGGGCGCCACCGGCCCGAGAGCTATATCTACCTCTCGAAGGAGTTTCCTGGCCCTAAACCCAAAGGGCTTAGGGTATGACTGGCGTCTCTCGGCGGCATAGGCACCATCGAGATCAGCTGCGGATGCAGTGAGAGCTGTTGGCGACTGGGGGAGGCGCCGGGCTCGCGCGTACAGGCGAGTGATGCACTGCACGCGGCGCAGAGCGAGTGGCATCTCCCCAGCATCGACCAACAGGCTCTCAATGGGGGAAGTGCGGAAGGCACCGGTCGCAAGGCGAAGGCCGGTGTGGTGGATCGAATCCACCTTCCCCAATAAACGCTCGGCTGCGGATGCATAAAACTCGCATCCGTAGTCGAGCTTCGAGCGAACAAAGGATCGATAAAAAAGTAAGGCGGTAGCCCTATCAGCGCCCCAAGCGCTGAACGTCACGGAACGGAGAATGTCCATGGCGCGGGTACAAGAGACCCTAAGGCTGCGAATGTGAGCCTCCCAGGTGAGGCGTCGGTCGAATACAAGACCAAGGAAACGGTGCGACTCAACCACATCCAGGCGCACCCCATTAAGAAACAAATCTGGGTCGGGGTGAAGCCGTGGATGGCGGCAAAAGTGCACCACCTTAGTCTTGGCCAAAGAAAACCGAAACCTGTGCGCTTCGGCATAGCGAGAGACGCGGTTCAATGCCTGTTGGAGTCGGCGCTCCAGAGTTGGCATCTGGGCCGCGCCAAAAGAGATCGAAAGGTCGTCCACGTAGAGCGTAGCGAGAACATCTTCCGGCAGCACCGAGGTGATGCCGTTGATGCTCAGGGCAAAGAGTGTGACACTGAGGACACTTCCCTGCGGGACACCCTCTTCCTGCTCCTTTGGGCCGGAGAGGGCTCCCCCCACCCGTACGCGGAATCGACGATCTCGCAAAAATTCAGATATAAACATTGGGAGGCGTCCCCTCGCCCCCATCGTGTGGAGAGTCTCCATGATACCGTATCGCCATGCGGTATCATAGGCTTTCTCCAGATCAAAAAACACCGTGGCGTAGTGCTGTCTACGAAGGAAAGCCTCGCAGACGGCATTTTCCAGTCGGAGCAGAGCATCCGACGTGGAGTGGAACTTACGGAAGCCGCACTGTGCAGAAGACAGATGGCCTCCGCTGTCCAGGAAATAGGCTAATCTAACATTTACCAATTTCTCCATCAACTTGCACACGCAAGAGGTTAGAGAGATTGGGCGGAAACCGGTCGGAGTAGAGTGATCTCTCCCCGGCTTGCGAAAGGCGAGCACAGTAGCGATTCGCCAGGAGTCTGGGAGGAGACCTTCCACCCAGATCCTGTTGAACAAATCTAATAGAAAGGCCATGCCTCGCTCACCCAGGTGTCGAAGCATGGCGTACGGGACATCGTCCGGACCATGGGCGGTGTCCGCGCACGAAGCGAGAGCGGAACGCAACTCACTCACAGTAAACTTGTCGTTGAAGGGTTCTCCGCCTCTGGAGGTAAAGTCCAGCCGGCGGCCTTCCGCGACATCACGACGTGCATTGAATGCTGGCGGAGCAGCATCACGGCTAGAGAATGCGGAAAAAGCGGTCGCTAAGGATTCCGCCACGGACGCGGGGTCCGAGATTGCGGTCCCATTCTCCTGGAGAACGGGAGGGGGGTCCTGCGAGAACTTGCCCCGAATCCTTTTGACTCGCTTCCACACCTCAGCTAAAGGGGTCTTCCCGTTAAGTGAAGACACGTAGGCCCGCCAAGAAGAGCGGCGGGCGTGCTTCGAAATATACCGGAACCTAGCCCTAGCCCGACGAAATTCAGCGACGGTGAAATCGTTCGGGCGGCGCTTATAGCGCATGTAGGCATAACGCTTCTGTTTGAGGGCCGTCTCACACTCGGCCGACCACCATGGGAGTGGTCGGCGTGCAAAACGGCCAGACGTCCTAGGAATAGTAGTCAGGCCCACGGCGATGAGGTTGCCGGAGAAGAACTCAACGGCCTCATCTACCGACCTAAACTCCTTGACTGAGATAGAGAATTCAGTCATTTCCTGAAATGCAGGCCACCGCGCCCGCGCCAAGCACCACCGAGGTGGTCTCTCAGGCGGCAGTTGCCCTGAAAATGATATTTGAATGGGAAAGTGATCACTACCATGGAGGTCATCGACCACCCCCCAATCAAAATCAGGCTGTGCATCCGAAGAGCACAAAGATAGGTCAAGGCAAGAAAATGAAGCGGTTCTCGGACAGTGATGCGTAAACTCATCCACGTTTAGGACACCCATCTCAAGCTCTTCGATCAGATCGGCAAGGACTTGTCCCCTGGGATTTATGGTGTAATCTCCCCAGAGAGGATGCCTGCCGTTCAGATCTCCAAGCAAGAGATAGGGCCTCGGCAACCGTGCCACGACGCGGCGAAAGTCCCCCGCGTCGAAGTCAGCTGACGGTGGAATGTACGCAGAAATGATAGTATACCTCCTATCCAGGTGCAGCTGCACAGCCACTGCCTGAAAGGAGGTATCTAAAGAGAAAGGAAGAACGGAGACATCATGCCGGGTGTAAACCGCGCATCCCCCAGCCCGGCCGTCCCGCGGTGGTTGGGTCGCAAGACCCTTATACCCCGGGAGGGCAGGCAGGGGGCACGCGCCTAGCATGGTCTCCTGCAAAAAAATAGCTAACGGGGAACGGGATGAGGCGAGCCTCCGCAGCTCCTCCCAGTTGGCCCGGAGTCCACGGCAATTCCATTGAAGGAATATGCCCTCCAGGCCTAGCTCGGAGGAGACGCGGGGGCCCTCCTCGAATTGAAGACCCTCACGGGAATGGCCGTACGCTTCCCGGGGGCAGAACCCCGGGCGCTGTTGGCCGGACAAAGCGCTGAAGGCGCTGTCGCCTTCGAGGACTTATTGGGGGAGGTTGGGCTCGCCATGCGAGTCTTTTCCTCCCTCCGCCTCGAAACTTTAGGCGGGCGTTGCGGCTTCGGAGGCGGGGGGCCCTCTTTTCGAGGAACCACCGTCTCCGAGCCACTCGCTCCACCTCGGGGCGTGGGCAAAGGGGCCGAAGCTCCTTTGTTGCTGTCCTCCTTTCGGGGAACAGCTTTAGGAACCCCGGAAGATGGCCTAGCGACCATCTTCAGGGGTGTTGCCTCCTGTGAGTCTAACGACTCGGTGGAGGCGCGTGGCCGTTTCGCTTTATGCGAAACGGTCACGCTGGGGGGAGAGAGGGGAGCCCTGGTTTTAGCCGGGGCAGGGTATGAACCCTTTTTGCCGCCAGCTTTACCAGGGGAGCGCCCAGGTTGGGTAGAGCCCACAGAAGGGCTCCGAATGGGCGCGGAAACAACCGTGCTCGTTGGCCTGGATGGGCCAGGAGCAGAGGGTGCCTTTCTAACTATTGAGGCATATGACGTCCCAGGCAGAGCCGGGCGCGCCAGGACCAAGTCCTTTGCCTCGCGGAATGAGAGTCGATCCTGGGCCTGAACGGCCAGGATTTCTTTCTCAAGGAGATATGCACCACATTGCTTCGAAGAAGCAGGGTGCGGCTCTCCGCAATTGACACCCTTGGCCACACACGATTTGGACTTATCGTGTGCGACCTTGGAGCAATTTACACAGACTTCGGGTGACCCCGATTTTGCACGTCTACATGATCGATTCGTATGGCCGAAGCGGTGGCAGTAATAGCACCGCCGCGGCAGTGGCACGAATGCCTTCACGCGGTAGCGGTACCAACCGGCACGCACCGACTCAGGGAGCTTGTCACAGTCGAACGTGACGAAGAGTGTAGGGGTGGGTCTCGAGGCCCCTCCCTGTTTTCTCATCACACGTTCGACCTTGACCGCCCCATGGTCGGCCAGCTCTAGGGTGATGTCCTCAATGGAGTAGTCAACGAGTTCCCTCGCATAAACTACTCCTTTCACAAAGTTCATGGTAGAGTGCGGCGTCACACTCACCGGGGTGCCATGAAGTGTCCGAAGAGCACTTATCTTGGCCGCCTCGGCGGGATTCGCCGCATTCGCCAGAAGGCTCCCGTCCGAGAAACGGGTTACCTTCGGCTCTCTACCAATTGCACTAGCTAATCCTCTCCTCTGATGGATCATGTTGCCCTTGGACAACATGGTGCCATCAGTGGAGCGAATAACGAGGAAGCGTTTGAAGCCAGCGGGCTCGAAAACGCCAGGTAACCTCTGGATCAGGGGCCCCGATGTCATCGAGGCTCCGCCCTGTGCATTCTTGGTCTTAGTCGTAGTCAGGGGCTCCGCACACGAGGGGGTAGAGGGGCCGGATGTGCCGATCTTGGCTTGGTCGCCTACCAAAGTGGCAGCAGACCCATCCGTCCCCGCAGCCCCCGCGGATGGAGAGGAGCCCCGAGTCTTCTTCGTCTTTTGAGTCTTTTTAGTCTTTTTCTTTTTAGGAGAGGAGGGCGGGGAATGAACCCGCTTTTCACCTCCGCCGGCAGAAGTCCCCAGGCCAGATGGACCAGCCTCAGCCAGGTCCCTCTCCGAAATGGAGAAGGTCCTGGTTGTCGTAGGGGCACCTGTCGGAGGAGATCCCTCCCCTCCTTCTACTGCCTCGCAGCCCTCAGCCATTTGAGGAGGACCTTGCATAGGGGCGGATTCGGGTTCGGTGCTTGGCGCCGAGCCCGAATTCCCCCCCATGGAAGGCCCTACCGTCTGGGGCTGGGTCTCCTCAAGGACCATGTCTATCACAGGAGGGGCCTCCAGTTGGCCATCCCCTCCCAGGACATCGCAGGTCCCCTTGGCAGTATTGTCACTAGTCAGGTGGTGTGGGGAGGCACAGGCCTTGACCCCAGCAAGGTTCAAAATTCTTGCCAGCAGGTCTTTTGAGGGAAGCGACCGAAGGGGCCTGGCTTCCCTCTCCCCCCTAAGGGGGTTTGCTCTACCGAGCCGCTTGCACGAGGGGCGGTCGGCAATGGGCTGCCTGCTGGCTTTCTTGGCAGTCCCCTTAGAAAGCAAAGGAGGGACTGCCGCTGGAGATAGGGAGGTGCCCGAAAGCACCTCCAGAGAAGGGGGTGAGGGGGAGTCCCCTACACCCGTAGGCGTAGGAGAGGAGTAAGCCTCCTCTCCGGTTAAAGAATTATGGAGGGTCCCTTGCGCAAGCACAAGGGGGGGGACCTCCATTTTCTCGGTGGAGCTGCCCGAGGGCGGCTCCGTAGATGTTTTGGGGGAAGTTGGGGGTTGGGGTTTTTGTTTTTTTTCATACATGGGCATGGTGACCCTCTTTTGATTACGGGACGCAATAGCTCATCACCTCTCGCAGTTGCCCGCACTGCGAGAGGTGCTTACAAGCCCGGCAGAGCCAGGCGCCGCCATTCGGGACCACCCCTCCCGCCTGGTGGCCTGGCAGTCCTTCGGCATGGCGGCTCCACCTTGGACACGGCGTAAAAAATATAGGTTGTGAAGAGGAGAGGAAAAGGGATGTGAGGAAGATGTGGGTGGGGATGAAGCAGGTTGTTAAAAAAAAACCCTCCCGAACCGGAGCTGAGGGGTTAGGGAACAATGTCCCCTCCCCCCCTCAGCCCCGATCCGGGGTGGTTGGCTTGAGAAGAAGGTCAGCATTCTACCCTGTGAAATTAGAGGCTGACCAGAGAAAGTTGTGGGAGAGGTTGTATGAAAAGCGACGAGGTAGGGGAGAAATCGGGCTATCTGAAGGAAGGAAGAGAGGCTAAGCTGGGGCCGGACGGAGCGCTGGATCCCGTCAGCACGGCGGCCAGGATGGCAAATCGCCGCGCCCCTTACGGGGGGTATATCTGAGGTGTAGATGTTGAAAAGTGTTGGGGAAGCTCCAGATTTTGTCAGTTTTGTATTTGGATGTCTCCTTCTCTGATGCTGTCAGTATCTTGGCGTTATTTTCGACGAGCAACTCGGTTTAAACCGTGCATCCATCGTATCTAAGTCTTTCCTCGGTTTCCTTTTCAATCAAGTTTTCGACCCCATTTTGATCGACGAAGCCTTGGGACCTATTCATGCCTTCGTCACCTCACGCTTAAACTACTGAAATTCTCTTCTAGTGAATGTTCAAAACTATGCTGCCTGGCTCCTCCTTCGATGCCTCTGTTACAAGATTTACACTGGTTACCTATTCGCTTCTCTACCCACTATAAAAATCTTCTCTAAGGCACCCCCTTCCTCTGGGATCATTTCTTCAAGGGTTGTTATCAGAGACGCCCTGGCCTTGTAGCGAGAGGGGTCAGCCCTGGACCCCTTAGGGGTCCCATGGTGCTGCCAACAAGACTTTTAACATACCCCTTTTCCACTGCCCTTTATTTCCCCATATTCCTTCACCTATCTAGTGGCCCTATAGATACCCGACCTCTACTCGTCTTATGGATTGATTCCGAATTGTACTTTAATGAAGGTGCAAGAGGCTGGTCATCTCCTTTCTCCGAGCGTAGGAGAACTCTGGCAGCCTTTTAGGTTTATACAGATGTGGTAGATCCGTCTCTATTCTGCAAGAGGACACGGGACGTAACTGATTGTAGATTTACGGTAGTGCCGGGCCCTTGTAGGCCCGCCTCCATGGGGAAAGTCCCGAGGGAGAATGCGTTTTTTTTTCTTTTTGCAAATGGCATTATCAGAAAGAGGAACTTTTATAATCCTTACAGAGATCAAGTTCGCTGAAGCATTTGGCGCCGGAAAACTTAAGATCTCCCTCCATGCTGCAGGTGGGTTCGGCGTGAATTACTGCAATAGATTTGAACTGACGGAAGTTGATGGCAATTCTAAAGGAACCATCAGCTTTCTTGAACATGACGACAGGGGAACAGTGAAAGGGAGGAGGCTGAAAAATTCGACCTCTTTCTCAAAGGCAGGCTTGAGGTGAATAGGTACGGGATACATCTTACCCTGTACCCGGTTGGTGGTCATTAAATTAATGTCCTGGAAAAAGGTGGAGGTACATCCGGGTTCATTGGCAAGAACATCCTGGTAGTACCAACCCATGAGTTCCTGTACCTGTGATAGATCCTGATGCAGTGTTCCAAACTTGGGGCTGTCGGATGAAGGAGAGTCGCTCAAACCATCAGGTGTTAGTAATCCGTGTTTCCTTCCTCAAGTATGGCAGTTTCGTCGAAAAATTCCAATTGTTGCACCCGAGTCCTACGGTGACACCTTTTTAACGGATTAGCGTGATAGAGTCGGGGTCCCCGAGGAACCTCGATAAGATGATCTACTTTACCACGCGCCTCCCAGTACCTTCTAAGGGCCATTCCACGCTACGAGCAGTTTGCTGGTATCACTAGTCAGGTATACCAGAACTTTCTCACCCGGTTTAAACTGACTGTCTTTAGATTTGAGATCAAAATAAGTCATACCGGGAACGGCTAACGTCGGCGTGTTGGGCAGCAATTTGGGAACACTGCCAGCTTCTCTTGCAACTCTTATGACATATTGAAAGCTGGTCCTTTCGTCTTCCTGGAGGTTACTATCTTCACACATCTCGGAGAACGAAGAGTCGACCTCGGACTGAACGACCACACAGCAGTTCGAAAGCCGAAAATCCAGTCCGGTCATTTGGCAGTGCTCTGAGGACAAATAAAGTCGACATGAGATATCTGTGCCACTCGCGAGGCTTTTCCGAACATAACTTACGGAGGATGGCCTTCAGAGGGGCATGTAGCCTTTCGATCCTCCCATTACCAATAGGGTGGAACGGTGTGGTAAAGATCAGTTTGACGCCCAGCAGCTTATGAAGTTCCTTCATTAAGTTGGATGTAAACTCGGTCCCACGGTCGAACAATATTTCTCGAGGGATTCCAACTCGAGAGAAGACGGAGAGCAAGGCTTCGGCGACGGAAATTGAATCTATATCCTTCAGGGGTACAGCCTCTGGAAACCGTGTAGCGAAATCGATGATGGTAAGGATTTACGTATGGCCGTCGGAAGATGAGGGAGAAAGGGGTCCCACTAATTCGTTAGCAATTCAAGCAAAAGGCTCAGTGATGATGGGCATGGGCTGTAACGGAACTGGTCGTACTTGTCATTTGGTAGAGAAACTTTGACATTTATCACAGGAACGGCAGAAAGTTCGGATATCCGTTCCCATCCCAGGCCAGTAAAATTGTTTCGTGACCTTTAATTCTCTCTTCCTATGGGAGAAATGGCCAGCCAAGGGGCTCTCATGAGCAACTGAGAGGATAATCGGGCGACAATCACGGGGAGCCACTAGGGTTGACCTGCCTACCTTATGGGAATGATCAGACGTCAAACATTTTCGGTAAAGGAGGCCGTCAACCATGACGAACTGATAGCTACACCCGTTTCTAGCTTGCTCGATTTCTTTTGAGGAGGCTTTTGCTTGAGCAGCAAAGAGTTTCACAGGAAGACTGGATACGACTGAAGTCATCAGGAGTCGCAGATAGCGGCTGGAGAGCAGGCAGAGTTAAAGGATGTATCCGCTTCATTTTTCCTGCTCTAATCTGGACAGCACGAACATGGCGAAGTTTTGGTTCTGACGGAGTTCCTGGGTCAACCAGGAGTTTTCGGAGGAGTATGGTTTTTAAATAGTGAAGGGGAAGCAAGGGTTTAGCGACATTAGGGTCTCCTGGAATGCTTCCAATTAAAACGCTAGCAAACTTAATTGGTGCTCAAATTACGTCCGTCCAGCCTTCGTAATAAGGGCAACGAAGGTAGCAGGAGACGAGGGGTAATGAATACACTCGTCCTAAGTAGTCGGCAACGAAGACTCCTGCAAGCAGTGACGTCGGCGTCGGGGCAATACGTCTTCCGAAACGACTACACAAGAGCATCCGGTGTCTCTGATGATGGTGTAAACCCAAGTCCCGTTGATAGTACCAGAGGCTTGGAAATGAGGGACACTTCAATCAGATAAACAGAATCCCACCTTAAATGCTTGCGTCGAAGACGAGCCATCCTTTAAGTCGCCGGGGTTCTTTTGGCTCCGAGGTATAATGTGTCCAACCTCGGCGCAGCCATGACAAGTGACGGTAGAGAAAGAATTCCCTTTTGGAGATGGATGAACTTGGAGCTAGAACTAGAAGTTCGGGGAAGAGTGGGGTGAGCTGAGGTCCAATTGTCGACTAGTTGGATCGCTTCCGTTAGAGCAAAGGGTCACCGTTCCTTAATGAAAGCGCGTAAATCTGGGTGGAGAGAAGACAGGAATTGATCAAGGATTATAAATTCTTTTAGCTCTTCGAAGGTTTTACCTATTCCGGAGGCTTCTAGCCCTACCTGTAACAATCGGGCCAGATGGAAGGTTTCCCCTGTTGAAACCTTAACACTCCGGACCGGAATTCGGCACAGTAACCATCAGGAGTCTTGCTGAAACCGGTGAGAAGGACTTTCTTTAACAGATCATAATCTATGGTAACATCCGTTGGCAGAGAGGTATATAATTCAGCAGCCTTACCGGTGAGTAAACTTCCTCAGCTCACAGCCATAACTCTTGGGGTTCACTTCGAGCAATTCAGCAACCCTTCCAAATCGGTTGAGGTAGGAAGTGATATCCTCTCCATCCTGAAATAGAGGAAGTTTAGATCGACTCACCGAATCAGTAAATTGAACAGGAGCAAGCTGCTGGGAGACGGAGATTCGAGCTAATTCAATCTCCTTTTCTGCTTCGATCTTAGCAAGCTGAAGTTTTCTATCCTCTTCTTGAGCCTTCCTGTCTTCGGCCTGCCTCTCGACTTGACGTTCTTTCCATTTTGATTGGCGGTCCTTTTCACGTTCCTCACGTTCAAACGCTTGCTGTTGGAGGACATACTGAACAATTTCATTACCAGTGAAGCCAAGCTTCACTACTTGGTCCTTAAGCTCTTAAATGTGGGGCATAATGACAGAAAACGAGTCAGTCAAAAAAAAATTAAGTCGATAATGAGAGTTATACGAATAGGTTACAAACCCCAAAATAAGTGAGCAGGTTATCTCTGCAAAGAAGAAAACAGACAAAAGAATGTTAAATAAAAGGGGGCAAAAATTTAACGTGGAAAAATATACAAAAACAAAACAAAAACGGGATAATACAAAATCACATGGACAAGAAGCAATCGGCAAACCTCAAAAAGAAAAAGTAATGACCCACTCAAATGGGTCAAAGGTAATCCAACAAACAATCACACGGACAATAGGCACAACCGTGTACAAAGAGGTAAAATGGCAAACCTCAAAAGACGCCCTGCAAGTGTCAAAAATAAATGAATTAATAACAAACACCGGCTAAATCAGAGCCGTGAAAAAAAGGCGATTAGCAAACCTCTGTAGCACAAGGGCTAACAATCGTATGCACAGTAAGAAATTCACTTCCGGGCCACAGACAGTGAATGCGCGCTCCAGGTGACTTAAACTCCCAAGCAGATACAGCGCCACAACCTAACCTGGCAAAACCTAATATCGTGGCAAGGTCGCCACTTTATGTGAGGGCAGACGAGGAACTCGGTTCTCTCGGCCCCAAAATCCACACAAGAGAAATGTTACCAAAAGGTTATCAGAAAGGTTACCAGGACGGTGCTCAAATATCCGCAAGGGTAAAATAAATAAACATGAAAATTCAACCGTATTACTCTTATTGACAAAAAGGAAAAATAACCTGTCAATAGAGTACAAGAGGGTACCAAAAATAATAAGTCACAAACTTCGAAACCACCTAACGACAACACGTCGTTATTAAATAAAATCCGCGTATAATAAGGGATGTTATAAAAATAAGCATTTTACGCCGAAACGACACGCGTCGTTAAAAATAATTAACTACACTACTTAGGTAAGAGGTATGTCGTAGAATTCTTTCTGCTAGAACCCTACTGACCTCCTCTGACACCTCTTTTATTTAGTTAGTGTCGTAGAATGCCCCTCCTTTTTGTTCTATTCTAAGCGTGCTAAGAGTGTCTAATATATTGATATTATAAGAATATCTTAATGAACAGAGCCTTTACCAAACACGTCAGGATATAAAAGAAACGCCCACTAATTCACAAAATAAACTTATTTTATCTTTAACCATTGAATACACAACCTTTATACTTTAACTACAGCAATACTCTAAATATTATTATAAACAAGAATTAATTAAATTAGTTGACCCACAAAATTAAGTTCACGTTTTCTCTAGACAAAACAATAATATTAGAATTAGGCTTACGGACTCGTGGAGTTTAAAGGGCCTCAGAAATATTTACACTTGACGCGTGTAGATGGGCGGAATTCCACGGTCGTCTTGGCGAGGGTAGCTGCTGGGGGGTCCACACGTTCTTCCGGGGGGGGAAGGGTTCTTCAAGGACGAGAATCAATACGGTGCTCTATGCAACACCCAGGTAGTCGTGGTCTCTCTGGCGAGAGTGAGTTGAACTTGGTTCTTGAATCAAGCTTACTTGGAGTGCGGTGTGATCACCGAGTAACGAGCTCGAGGAGGAGCTTTTCCTTCGTTACTAATTTCCTTATGGACGAGGACTGAACTCGGGGAGGGTCTTCTTCACGGGCGAGGATGACGGAGGGGGGTTTCTCTGGCGAGAATAAGTTACTTACAGTTTGGTGTGGCCACCGAATAACGGGCTCGAGGGGGAGCCTTTTCCTTCTTCTTCTTAATTCCTCAAAGACGAGGAATACCTCTGGTGTTTAATGTGCACCAGGATATGAGGAATCTCTCTGGCGAGAGTAAGTCGAACTTACCAAAGTTCACTTATTGTTTGGTTTGACAACCAGGGACTTAGCTCAAGGATGAGCTTTTTCTTAGTCCCTTAAGGTAGGTAGCCCTGCCTCTCTTGCAGGGTGCTTCTTGGTCTGGCGACACAAGTAAACTACCTCTCCAGTCTCGGTAGCTCGGTTGTGGATCCGAGGACTTCGTCACCTAGAGACTGACGTATACTACCAATCCAGTCTAGGTAGCCCGGTTGGGGATCCGAGGACTTCGTCACCTGGCCTGACGTATACTACCTATCCAGTCTAAGGTAGCCCGGTTTTGGAACCGAGGACTTCGTCACCTGGCCTGACGTATACTACCTATCCAGTCTAAGGTAGCCCGGTTTTGGAACCGAGGACTTCGTCACCTGGCCTGACGTATACTACCCAGATTTTCCTCAGAGTTCCTCCTTTATACCTCGCACCCCCACTGGGGGAGTGGTAAGGGGGGGGAGCTTGAGGACGGCCCCAGGAGAGTTCTCTTCCCAAACGGTCTTTCCCACGAAGTCAAACATCTGCTCCTCGTTAGCCATCGAGGTTGGGAGAAAACCGTCTCCAATTTCTTGTTCGACGTGAAACTGGATCTCACTCTCCTGGGGGGAGATCTTTACCTTTTTGACCTTTAGGGTCTTACATGGCCCCTAGTTATGCCACCCAGTGGTCAAACTTTCGCCTCGCCGATGCCTGGGGCGGATGTCCTTGTGGTAACCACCGCCTTGGGACTGCATCACGAGTGAACGATGGGGGGGGGGTGACCTCTTTCATGGCACGGTCTGGGGCAGTGCTGCGGTCACGCGGGACCCGCCGATGCCTTCGGCCGGATGTCTTTGCGGTGACCGCCTTGGAACTGCACCAAGAGTGAACGAGGGGGGGGGGGAAGTGACCATTCCCTTACACACCTCCCACCGAAGAAAATAATGGGGGGGCGGGGTATGCTCCCGGGAACTCAAAACAACTTACTCAACCTAGTCGAGCTTAGCAAAGTTGTATTTCTTTGAGCCCTCCCATACCTTAAGTTTCCTTACATCTGAGCGCCCACGCGCGCGTTTACACCGGCAGTGTGTCGAGCTAGACACTCGATTTACAATTTTACATGAACATAACAAAACCTTAATTCATCGATTACCCATAAAAAAAAACAACAAAACAAGCTACTTCCTTACATTTCTAAGTTTTTGAGAACTTAAATCCTACCGATAAATATTTACACGAACAACAAATGAAAACATGGTTTCACGCTCATTAGGTGCTGAAATAACCCTCAATGGTATTTCGTCTCCGCCTATAGAGCAGCTGTCCTTTATCGGCTCCTTTGAGGTAGCTAATACTAAAATGGTGCTCTGTGACCATTATTCTACCGCGCCTGAGTCGGCCGTCCTGGTTATTGAGTCTACCCAAGTATGTTACTAAATGGTAGTGGTATTTCAACCTACTCGACTTACACATATTATGGTACTTGACTACCTTTAAATTGAACATTAAGGCTTGAGCGGCCTGTTGTAGCGGGGCATAATTGATGGGAGCGTAGGTCCCATAGCTTTCCTTTAACCAGGTACACGGGAAGATCGTGTCTGGGTTCGATCTTTGGGGATCGAGAAAATTTTTCCCCGTGAGGTCGTTAATGGGCTTGGCGCTCACTATGACTTGGCGATTTAGCGGTAACTCCGTGGACGTTCCGTTCGGGGAGGAGACTACTAGGGGTAGGGGATACTCATCCGCGTCTACCATTTGACTAGTCTTACCTGGGTGCATAGCCATAGCACCTCTTTCCTCCTTCCTTGTCAACTCATTTGACCCACTTCTCTTAGTAGGTAGTTCCTCAGGTACACCTGCTCGTACCTCTACTCTACCTTCTTCTTCTTCCCTGATAACCCCATTTGGCTGGGTTCTCCTCGTAGGGTTTCCTTTAGGTACTCCTGCTGGTACCTCATCCCTACTTCCTACTTCTTCCATCGTTACCCCAATTGGCTGGGTTTCCCTCGATGGTCCTTTCTTAGGTCCAGGCCGGGCTCCAACTTCCTCGGCCTCTATGAGATTCTCGATAGATGCTCTTTCGAGTGCGAGCAATCTTTCCTTTTCTTCTCTCTCTTCTCTTTCCGCTTGAGCACGTTCTATTTCCCTCTTCATTCTCCTTTCATCTATTTCTTTTTTAATCTTTATTCTCCTCTCTTTTGACTCTTTTTCCATCTTCATTCTCCTTTCCTCGGCTTCTTGTTCTGCTTTCGCTATTTCGTTTTCCCGTTGAGTTCTTCTTTCTTCATCTTCCAGCTTTATCTTTAGTCTTCTTTCTTCATCTTCCATTTCTATCCTTATTCTGAATTCTTGTGCTTCTCTTTTCAACAATATTATTCTTTCGCTTGTTTTACCTCCTCTCAGCATTCTTCTTTCCTCTGTTTCTATTTTCTGCTGTATTCGGGATTCTTCACTTTTCCGGTTCATCCATATTTCCATTAATTCATGTTCTCTTTTATCCTCTCTTATTATATCCTCTTTTTCTCTCTCAAACTTTATTAATTCTTGTTCTTTTTCTATATCCCAAATTCTTTCTTCTTCTACACAATCTATTCTTAATTCTGCCATGACGTAGTCATGCATTTCTGTGCCTTCAAGTCCCAGACTTTGGGCTTGTTGGTAAAATCTTTTGACTGGATCCATTTCGTGTTGGTCCGTCGATTTTTCCTTTCTGTATTTTCAGATAATTATGCCGCCAATCACCAGGTAGCGCTCAGCATAACTTACCCTTAATCCCACTACTATGCTGATTGAAATATCACTCCCGACAACAAATTTACCACTTGACCTGCCAATTACCTTTATATTGTTACCACCCCTAACTCTACCAATTTTCCTCTCGTCAATTATTCTCTTACTCCTGATCTTCCTTTACGTGTTGGCTCTTTCTTAATTAGACACTGCTGGGTTCTTTCTAATAATAACCTACAAAACCTGACACCACTTTAATTATATGTCGTAGAATTCTTTCTGCTAGAACCCTACTGACCTCCTCTGACACCTCTTTTATTTAGTTAGTGTCGTAGAATGCCCCTCCTTTTTGTTCTATTCTAAGCGTGCTAAGAGTGTCTAATATATTGATATTATAAGAATATCTTAATGAACAGAGCCTTTACCAAACACGTCAGGATATAAAAGAAACGCCCACTAATTCACAAAATAAACTTATTTTATCTTTAACCATTGAATACACAACCTTTATACTTTAACTACAGCAATACTCTAAATATTATTATAAACAAGAATTAATTAAATTAGTTGACCCACAAAATTAAGTTCACGTTTTCTCTAGACAAAACAATAATATTAGAATTAGGCTTACGGACTCGTGGAGTTTAAAGGGCCTCAGAAATATTTACACTTGACGCGTGTAGATGGGCGGAATTCCACGGTCGTCTTGGCGAGGGTAGCTGCTGGGGGGTCCACACGTTCTTCCGGGGGGGGAAGGGTTCTTCAAGGACGAGAATCAATACGGTGCTCTATGCAACACCCAGGTAGTCGTGGTCTCTCTGGCGAGAGTGAGTTGAACTTGGTTCTTGAATCAAGCTTACTTGGAGTGCGGTGTGATCACCGAGTAACGAGCTCGAGGAGGAGCTTTTCCTTCGTTACTAATTTCCTTATGGACGAGGACTGAACTCGGGGAGGGTCTTCTTCACGGGCGAGGATGACGGAGGGGGGTTTCTCTGGCGAGAATAAGTTACTTACAGTTTGGTGTGGCCACCGAATAACGGGCTCGAGGGGGAGCCTTTTCCTTCTTCTTCTTAATTCCTCAAAGACGAGGAATACCTCTGGTGTTTAATGTGCACCAGGATATGAGGAATCTCTCTGGCGAGAGTAAGTCGAACTTACCAAAGTTCACTTATTGTTTGGTTTGACAACCAGGGACTTAGCTCAAGGATGAGCTTTTTCTTAGTCCCTTAAGGTAGGTAGCCCTGCCTCTCTTGCAGGGTGCTTCTTGGTCTGGCGACACAAGTAAACTACCTCTCCAGTCTCGGTAGCTCGGTTGTGGATCCGAGGACTTCGTCACCTAGAGACTGACGTATACTACCAATCCAGTCTAGGTAGCCCGGTTGGGGATCCGAGGACTTCGTCACCTGGCCTGACGTATACTACCTATCCAGTCTAAGGTAGCCCGGTTTTGGAACCGAGGACTTCGTCACCTGGCCTGACGTATACTACCTATCCAGTCTAAGGTAGCCCGGTTTTGGAACCGAGGACTTCGTCACCTGGCCTGACGTATACTACCCAGATTTTCCTCAGAGTTCCTCCTTTATACCTCGCACCCCCACTGGGGGAGTGGTAAGGGGGGGGAGCTTGAGGACGGCCCCAGGAGAGTTCTCTTCCCAAACGGTCTTTCCCACGAAGTCAAACATCTGCTCCTCGTTAGCCATCGAGGTTGGGAGAAAACCGTCTCCAATTTCTTGTTCGACGTGAAACTGGATCTCACTCTCCTGGGGGGAGATCTTTACCTTTTTGACCTTTAGGGTCTTACATGGCCCCTAGTTATGCCACCCAGTGGTCAAACTTTCGCCTCGCCGATGCCTGGGGCGGATGTCCTTGTGGTAACCACCGCCTTGGGACTGCATCACGAGTGAACGATGGGGGGGGGTGACCTCTTTCATGGCACGGTCTGGGGCAGTGCTGCGGTCACGCGGGACCCGCCGATGCCTTCGGCCGGATGTCTTTGCGGTGACCGCCTTGGAACTGCACCAAGAGTGAACGAGGGGGGGGGAAGTGACCATTCCCTTACAAGGTATAAAAAGAATACCCCTCCCCTCCCCGTCCTTCGTCTTTCAGACAAAAGCAATGAGTCTCGACACGGGCACTTAAGAAATTAAATATTTCCTAATACCTGATACGAAAACAGTAGAGCGACACCCAGTTGACGAAGAACACATGGGTGGTGACGATTGAGATGACCAGGGACCAACGGGTGGCATCGATGATCGATATGACGCAGGACCCACGGGTGGCATCGATGATCGATATGACGCAGGACCCACGGGCGGCGCGATCTAGAGGATGAATGACACGGGTGAATGAGGTCTAGATGACGACGGATCCACGGAAGACTCGATGGCTAAGTATGCAAGAGTGGAGGTGGTCGAGATGGTGGAGTGCCCAAGGGCGGAGGTGGTACAGTGACTAGCTCACGGTAATCTGGTTCCCAACGGAGAACTAATGAGGTACGAGTCTGGAGACAGCAAAAATCGTTGCAGCATCAAAAGGAATCAACGTCAAAGCTGGCAGGGTATAATGGCAGAAGGTCCCTGCTGAACGATGTCCAGAACGGTTCTCTCGCGAGTAGAGAAGGGGGCCCCTCTTTATACGAGCTCGCCAGAGTAGCGTACGTGACGTTGGTCACGCAGTCGGGGGCTAGATACACTGCTTTTCGATAGTAGCTTAGTAGGTTATTCGGCGGGCGCGTACTTTTCGCGAGAACTGACACATTTCGAAGATGAGTCAGTCGTAAGATTTTTCTATTTATCAAATATGAAATTGAAAATGTCTCTACAGTTAAAGAGTTAGCAGCTCTTGGATGAAAACAGATCTATTTGTTGGTGGAATTTATCGATGATATTAATATGTAAAATTTATTGAAACATTTACGAGACAAACATTGGACTGTTACTTCATTCTTTTATTTTTCAGCTTGAGGAAGCTGCTCTTGTCCGTCACAGTGGAGTATCGGCATGCTGTCGCTTCAAAGGAGAACATAACTACATCAAGATTGCTGAACATATGGAGAATATCATCAATGAATACCATATGCCCCTGCAGAAAATCACGAGCACCGTCACTAATAACGGCTCTAATTTTGTTAAAGCATTTAAGGAATTAGCAGTCAATGCTGTAAATGTATCCACAGAATCAAAAGATGGAATCCAGGTAGGTGAAGAAGATCAGGGTGAGCACGAGCTAGAGGATAGTTTCTTAATGAGAAGTGCCTTAGATCAAGAAGAAGACCTTTCGTGTGACCCGTGCAGCTTAAGCCTACCTAAGCATGTGCGCTGTGCTTCACACACATTCAGTCTCGTCGCTACAACTGGTGTAAAATATCAATCATGCTGCGATGGGGAAATGCTCAGAAATTATGGAACAGAAGTGGTTGTCCAAATTCAGCAGAGATTATCAAAACTGTTATCAACTGCTCATTAAAGGTGCCTTGCATTACAGGGTGGAACTCTCTATTTGATGCATTGTGATTACTTTTGAAACACAAGGACAAATTACATCAACTCGTGACGTCCCTTGAACTTCCAGTGTTCAGAAGTCACGAAATTGAATTTCTTCGGGAGTATGTCTCAGTTTTGGCTCTGTGGGGAAATCAATATTACGAGGATAAAACAGACGCTAGTTCGGTTACACAGCGTTAACTGCTACGTGGCATATGGGCTGATACCCCCCCCCCCCCCTCCCTTTTGCCCTGCTGGCACCACAGTCCGCTATAGCATTCGCAAGGAAACCATATAATCAGCAGATTTCGTAACCCGTTAGTATAAACAAAGGAAGGTGGTATAGCCTTTCGAATAAAAATCTATGAACAGGCTCACTGTCCCCTCCTATTGTTTAGGTCTAGTTTCGCCAAATAGACGAAGTTTCATTCTCTCCAACGAAAACCAGAAGAGACCATTAGGGCTAAGGGTCACCACGCTGAAAAGTGATGCCCTAGGAGAGAGACTTAAACATGGGCACTCATCTCCCCTCCCCTCCTCCCAGGAGATAAGTGAGGTATATATACGTCGATCTGGAGAAAAGGAGAGAATCGAGTTAGCGATCGAGAGAAGACGAGTACCGGCGTCAGTCCAGGCAGTAAAGTGGAACCGAGCGGGAGTTAAGAAGAAGAAGAAATTCCTCCTGAGGCTGTTCATTTTGGTCATATCGAAGAGTAGACTATCGGTATAGAGAAGAACTCTCATACCCCTCTCGTCAGAGAAACACCCTTCTCAGTTTTCGGACAAAACCAGAGATATCCCTCACCATTGAGGAATACCAAAGTGAAGTTCCACTCGAGAAAGGATTCACCTCTTGGTCACCTCTCATCATCGAGAAGCCCCCCAAGTGTAACCCAAGGATTGGAATAATCATACATTCACTGTCCCCTCGCTTAGATCGTCAAGTCAAGAAGCATCGAATCGCCCTTCCTCACTCACCTCGAAGTCAGCAGTTTTCTCCAGTCAGCCTCTCGTTGGCGAATCACTCACCTCGCCTCGCATCGACTCACTCTCCAACTCAACGAGATTCTCGGTCAAGGTCATTCCCCGTCTGACGCCACTTTGTTTAAAGGTGAAAGGATTCCCATTTAATTATGTTCTTTAATTAACATTCCGTACTAAAGTGAATTTTGGCGTCAACCATCGCGTAGTATTCATTGGTAGTATTATTTTTTATTCAGACCCTCTTATTATATCCTTAGTAGATTTAAAGTTTTTAATATTTCATTTTTTATGTAATTAAAAGTATATGTTTGTTTAGTTGTTAAATTAAATCCTAGAAACGATGCACATAGGAATAGATATATAACATTACTAATCCTCCCTGGTTAAAGAATCAAATCAAAAGATAAATAATGATATAGCATTCTTAGAAAAAAAGTAATGGAGTTATTTATGCACGTAACAAACATACGTACATACTCAGCCGTATACCACGACAGGCTCCTATTGCAGTGGCAAATGATCGCCTACAGGGAGAACAAAACTGTTTTTTGGGAGAATTGATCTCTACCTTGTTCACTGTGGAAAAAAAGCTGAAGAGCCTTTAGTCACGTTCTCTGAAACTTTTCCAACCTCGTCTATCTGCAGTCACTAAGGGCTTTGAAAAGCGCGACCAATCTTATTTGACCTTGGCAAATGAAGCCAGCGTTACAGATGCCATTATTGCATCAACGCGCCATCCATTCTTCAAACTCCGCTGGTTAGATATTAGTATTTCATGGGACAGTTTAAGCCACCAAGACTCTTTTAAAAATATTATGATTCAAGTGATTGAGAATTTAGCAGATGGACCCGAAGCTGAATCATCCAGTGGTGTATCAGACAGTGACGATTATTTTAGATTTACAAAACCCACTCAAACACGATCAACTGCAGATTTAGAATTGTTCAGTTACCTTCAGGATTCAAATAAAACTCTTCAAAGTTTAGATAAATATCCAAACATAAAACAAATATTTATTAAATAAAACACTACCCTTCCGTCGTCAGTTCCTATGAAACGCCTCTTCTCTTTAGGAGGATTGACCTTATCTCCAAAACGAAGTTCTTTGTCTGACGAAACATTTCAGCAACTGATATTACTTAAATGCAATGCTGATATAAATAGCTAACTGAAATTTCTTTCTATGTTACTTTGTATTTTTTTTTGTAGTACCTAAGTATAATTGTCATAAAATTCTACATTAGTAATTATAATATACGAATTCATTATAATGGATATTTTTTTGTTGTGATACCAATGTTCCTTATCAATTGTCATTATATTTATATCATGTATTTGAAATGTATTTAAAAATGTATCTAAATACATTTTTCTCATGTATTTACTATTTAGTATTTAAATACTTTAAATGTATTTAGTGCCCACCTCTGGGTATCCTCTCCTCCCAGATTCCTGGTGAGTAGCTACCCTCCTAGCTTTTCGCAAACCCGAGAGAGATTACTCTACCCAGGCCGGGTTCAACCCAATCTCTCTTACCTCTTACGTGTGCAAGTTATGGAGAAATTGGTAAATGTTAGTCTAGCCTTTTTCCTTGACAGTTGAGGCCACCTGTCTTCTTCACAGTATGGATTCCACAAGTTCCACTCCACGTCGGATGCTCTACGAGGAAATGGAAAATGGCGTCCGCGAGACCTTCATTCGTAGACAGCACTAGACCACGCTGTTTTTCGATCATAAGAAGATCTATGATACCATATGCCGATACGGTATCATTCAGACTTCCCACACGATGAGGGCAATGGGACGCCTCAAGATCGTCGATTCCGCATACGGGTGAGGGCAACCCTCTCTAGCCTAATGGAGCAGGAAAATGGTGTCCAGCAGGTAAATGTCCTCAATCTCACACTCTTTGCCCTGAACATCAGGGCACCTCGGTGCTGCTCTACATGAATGATCTTTCGATCACTTTTCGTGCTGTCGGATGTTCTCGCCATGCTCTACGTGAACGACCTTTCGATCTTTTTGGTGTTGCCCAGATGCCAACTCTAGATTGGCGACTCCAACACCCATTGAACCACATCTCTTGCTATCCTGAAGCGAATAGGTTTCGGTTTTCATTGGCCAAGACTAAGGTAGTGTCATTCTACCGTTATTCACGGCTCCACCCCGACCCGGACTTGTTTCTAAAAGGGGTTCGCCTGGAAGCGGTGGATTCGCACTGTTTCTTTGGTCTTGTATTTGACCGAGGCCTCACCTGGGAGGTTGCTATACGCAGCCTTAGACTCTCTTATACCCCTGACATGGAGGTTCTTCGTTACGTGACTTTCAGCACCTGGGATGCTGATAGGAGCACTGCCTTACTTTTACATAGATCCTTAGTTCGTTAGAAGCTCGACTATGGATGCGAGTTTTATATATCCTCTACCGAACGTGTATTGCGGAAGATGTACTCGATCTATCATACAGGCCTGCGTCTGATGACCGGTGCCTTCCGCATGTCCCGTATTGAGAGCCTAATTGTAGATGTTTGGGAGATGCCACTCGCTCGGTTCCTTGCACACTGTACTATTCGCCTGTACGCGCGAGCCCGGATCCTCCCTCAGTCACACATATCTTACTGCATCCCCGGCCGATCTCGAAGATGCCTATGCCACCGAAAGACGCCAGCCATACCTAAGCCCTTTGGGTTTAGACCTAGGAAACTCCTTCGAGACTTCGTTGTAGCTGTCGAGCCGGTGGATCGTCTGGTTCTGCTCAGGACACTAACCTGGAGGGTACCACCTTTGACTCTTTGTGACCATACCCTGCTAGCAAAGCTTCTACAGTGCCGGGAGTATTGCGTTCGGTTTGTTTGGAGCACATTTCGTGTCACGCCTCTGTATACGGATGGCTTCAAGTCCCAGTAGGCAGTGCCGGTTTAACCTAGTAGCACATGTAGCACGTGCTACGGGCCCCGTGCTTCAGGGAGCCCCACGGGAATGTAAAAATTAGTAATAATTAAGTTTTTGCCCTTAGGCACAGAAGGCTGAGACAAAATAATTATTCATTTTCCTGATTGTTTATATTATTATTACATATGATATTACTATATAAAACAAAATATAGAAGACTTCACTAGAGGATATTGCCTAGTATAATAAGTCTGGCATTGTGTTATAGTAGTACACGATGTTGTTCTTTAAAATGGAGGAAAAAGTGTACAAAATAAAACCCTCCATTTTCGGTTGAGTGCTCCCAGCCATACTAGCAGTTCTTTTAAATACCTCAGGTAATTTTTTCCCTCTCTGCAGAGGAAAATGGGGGCGGGGGTTAATATACAATATATATATATATATATATATATATATATATATATATATATATATATATATATTATATATACTCGTATATATATGCGGGTGGGGGCCCGGCTGTTCTTTGTGCTACTTAAAGAGGCCCTGCCAGGAGGGGGTAGGTTTCCACGCCGTATCTTCTCTGTTTGAAGTCAGCAGGGCTCTACCAAGCGCTTCGTGTCTTCACGGCAGAGCGGGTTGCAATACACCGCTCGCTGCGGCAAATAACACGTGCCCGGTTCGGAGACTGGTTTGTGATCTTTAGCTACTCACAAAGCGCCTTTAGTGGTCGCGGGGCATTGGAATTTCTTCACCTCCTGGTTCGCACTATCCGTGACACCTAAGTTAGCACGATCCGGTTAGATGTTGACATTATTTTCGTCTGGGTTGCTGAACATGTGTGAATTGCGGGGAATGACTGCGTCAAAGAGTCCGGGAGGACTGTTCCACCAAACCAGCCTTCCGCTCTTCATAAAAACCCAGTTCATGGCCGAAATCAAGTTAGCCTCCCGGGCTGCTCAGCAAAGAAGATAGGTGAAAGCCGATGGGGAACACATTGTTCTCTGACATTGCGCCGTCTCCGAATTGGACACACTCGCGGAATACACCGCTATTTGATGGAGCACTCGAAAGTATCTTATTGCGACGACTGCACCCCGCACCCCGGCATGTTCGGCCCATTCATGTTGAATATCCCAGTCTGGGTGATCTTCGCGCACGTTACCTGTCCCGGTACCGGGACAAGCGGGGTAGCTACCACTTGTCCCTTCTACTTGGGACTGGCTTGTGTACACCTACATGCGGACTATATGACTTTTTGGAGGAAGCTGGCCTCCTCTACTTTATTTGAAACCCTTTATGTATTTCGCATGTTCATGCGCCGGGAGGGGGGCTACCCCCGACGTAGGGGCGCGCTTCCTTCTTATTACCTTTTTCCTTATCTTGTTTTTTTTTAATTTATTTTTGGTAGCTTGTTTCTTAGTCTTTGTTTCTGTTTTTATTTTTGTTATTTGTTTTTTACTTTTAATCAAGTTTACCACTAGGTTGTAGCGTGATTACAGCGACTTTTGCCGGCAGTCGCCATGTGGGATCTTAAAATTAGAAAAAAAATCTCGACCCCAGGTAACATTAGATTCTGCAGGATCCCCTGGGAAGCAGCGGAGTCGAGAGTTCATAGTACCAGCAATAAAGCATGGTAGCCGCTCTCTATTGGTATGGGTATGCATGTCAAGTTCAGATGTGGACAGTCCCGTAGCTAGGCCGTGATTTTTGGGGGGGCTATTTCTATTTAGGGAGGCCTAATTTAAAAAAAAAATACCATCTTGTTATTTAAGTTTTCAGTTCACCGTAATTACATATATCTAACGTTGGGAATGGAGTATAAGAAGAAGCCACTTACCGTAAAGCCAGTTCGTTATTAGCTACCGCGACTACCAAGCCAACAAATGTTCAGAGTCCATAAGTAGCCTTATTGTTGTAGTTTTTTGAGTTGAGATTACAAGATTTTTTTATGATAATACATACAAACACCTGTATTTTTATCATAAAATTGATTTATAAAGTTATATTTAATATAATCAGTTTGGGAAATAGAAGTGCAAATGGGTTACCGTTATTTGAGGATTGTGAAGATGGTGTTTGCTACAAAATTATTGGAATGGACTTCCAGAATTGGCGATGAATTTTTAGAAAGTTTGAATGTATTTTAACTTATGGAATGGCTAAGGGCAAAATACAATTACAGAGCTTTACTATGCAGTCAGTTCTTCCAACTAGTAAGCCAACCAGGCAATTCACAAAACCAAAGTGGTAATATGAAGCTGGAACCACCAGACAAAATAACCTGTTCTAGAAGATATAAATGTACATGCTTGCTGTGTAACTGAAATCATATTATTATTTTAGGCTAAAAATTTTGGGGAGCTAAGCGCCTACCCCATAGCATCCCCGTGGCTACGGGCCTGGGGTTGGGTCGTCTCACCGTATGTGATGGCACCCAGAATTTAGAGAAGTAACAAGCTGCCTGCCGATATTACGTGCCGCCCTTGCCCCGAGACCTCTCCAGAAATGCTCGGAACATAATTTTCTGGTAGGACAACGCCCCATGTCACAAGTCTACGTCCACTTACAGTAGTTCCGGGACAACAATATCACGGTGATGGACTGTCCACATCAGTCTCCGGATATGAATCCACTGGAAAACTTCTGGTAGGACCTGAAAGAGGCCGTAAGACTTAGTCAGTCAGCCTCCAATGAGCAACTGAAAGCAATTATCAACGAGGAGTGGGCAAGCATCACAATCTTCAGGTGTCGCACCCTTGTGGAGGTCATACCTCGAAGAATAAATGCTCTCAACCATAGATAGAGGAACAGGGCCTGTCCCCTCCACTTTTCAAATTCAGAAATGTAAAAATATATGCCTATAAGTTCATCTCCCTAATGGTACATGTAGGCTATTTTACAAAAAAATATAGTTCCAATAGGCCTAACATGCATATCACAGCTGTTTTTTCCTGATTAGTCCAGGCCTTGCACTGTCAATGATCGTAGGATTAAATTTGGGGGGAAGAAATTTGTAAATACTTGCATTTAACATGGCTATCCTATTGAAAACAAATTGTATTACATATACCCTTATAAAAGCTATAATATTGTTGTGTCTATCTATTCTATTCCTAATTCAGTGAGTTTGTGTCTTTGAAATATAATTCTTGACTTTGAATACAATTTGATGTTTGTGTTTGTTTTGCACTGTGAATCTATGGTGGACTAAACTGCTAAAATTTAACTATTGTTGTTACATCAATGTCCTGTGCAGCTGTGTTATTCAAACATGCTCAGTTATAACAGGGCGCGCTGAACAGGCCGGGCCCTTGGGACACCCCCCCCGTAATTTGAAAAAGGTTTCTCCAACCATGCTCTCAATACTTCCAAGGTACTTTATACATGTTACAGAGCTCCTTGTATCAGTTTGGTGTTGCTGTAATTCTCACTGAGCTTCATCAGTTTATCTGTTATATGTTGTTGATGTTACATGTTTTGACAATTTTTCTTCATTCTTGTTGATTTTGGGGGGCATATATAACTTATTTCTATTTTTTCCTCCGATTTTACTTGTATATTCATAATGATAGGCAAATGCAATCTTTACGACCTGCATTTATCTAATTTCCTAAAATTTCCGAGGTGTCCGAAAACTTATGTCCGCGGCTGTAGTTTCTATCATTATTCTCAACGCACTTCCATCGTTTAACTAAGCAAGAGGTACCCCCTTTCTTGAAGAATTCAATTGGTTTTGTTGAAATATATGATTTGATATACTTTTCCATTTCCTTCATATCAGAGCGAACTTTGCCGTTTAGGTAATGTTTTAATGACAAATGGATGATAATCACATAGAGCAAGGTCACTTGAATAAGGGGGATGACGAAGAACTTTACAACCTAACACATTTTTTTTTCTTGGGTCAAACATGCCACATGTGGGTGTGCATTGCTATAGAAGAGGAAGACACCTTTTCGGGTGACCAGTGTAGGGCGTTTTTGTTTAAGACCTTCAATGGAACGTTTAATTTGTTGAACATTGAAGTCTGTATTAACTATTTGTCTATTATTTGAGCAATTCATAATGAATAATTCCTTTCACACCCTTCTAAATGCTTTTGGGGAGCACGTGTAAGAGGAGGAATGGCTTTTTGGTTTGCAATAAAGTCATTATTTTTATTGCAGAAAAGAACCCACTTTTCATCCCTCGGAACAATTTTGTCTAGAAATGGCTCACGGGCACTTAGAGCCAAGAGAGAGAAAGCAATATTCACACATTGTTAACGTTGTACTTCAGATAGTTCTTGTGCCCCCCCAAACACAATTTTTGTAGACTTTTCATATGTTTATAAGATGTTTACGCACTATTTCATGATTGATATTTAAAATTCTTTCCAATTCACCAGTGTCTTGTCGAGGATTAAACTCCACAAGGGCCTTAAGAGCATCAAGATCAATTGCAGTACGCGGCCTCTACCCTCGGAATTTTTAGTCCCAAATAGGTTAAAAGAATTTTTTTTTTAGCCAACGCTGACATTTCCGATTATTCAACACATTTCCATACAATTCTATAGTTTTAGAGTTAATATGGCACTATTTCCTTTCTGGTATTCATAGATCATGATAAGACTTATGTGTTTCACTCAGGGCCGCCAAAAGAATAAATGGTACTCGGTACAAGACAAAATTTGTGCCCCCTCCCCAGGTTTCCAAAACAAAGGCACATATATACTTTATTTTACATTGTTTACAATATTATATTTCTTTTTGCAGGTGTTCATACTGTATATTAGTAACTATTTTCTTTACCTAAATAAAATCATAAAATGCAGATCGAAAAATATCATTAGTAGCAATTCTTTTAATAGTAGAGCGACTTTTTGGCCATCCAATTACAATGAACAATAAAGAATAATCATATACTGAATAATGCTTTTCGAGCTTTCATTGCAGCTAAATATTTTAGGACATCATCATATTGGATTTTTCCAGCAAGTTTACATTCACATTCAGATTCACCTCTTTTCCCATGCTTGATGAAGCATGTTTTGCTTCATTCCAGATTTTCTTCCAGATCCCAGGAAGATCTTACAAACCTGCTATCAACATCAACATCAACTGTGGCATGTCTTGCTTGCAGAATCTTGTTGCATTTCAATTCGTGCCAAAATATTAAACTAAATTGCTGAAATAATCACACGAGTAAACGATGAGACATACTTAATAGTGCCATTTATTTCAGTCCTTTTTTTAGGTATCAGATTCAATGTTAATAGTTCTTCAGGTGCAGCCATAATACTGGTAAGGTTTGGTGCAAATGGTTTTACACAAGCTATTCTCGAAGACCATCTTATATCGAACTTGTTGTGAAGCGACTGATTTCCTGTCTTTTTCAGAAGAATCCCTCAACGCCGTGAACTGGAGCTGAAGAGAGTGTATGTTGTCTGAATTGTTCTGAAAAGGGTGATGGCTTCAGGGCAACATTCAGCAGAGAGTGTTTCACATAAATTTAAAGTATGGCATCCACAGGGTGAAAAGAATGCCAAAGCATTTGCAAACAGAAGACGTGTCTGTACCTCTTTGTATTTTCCCGTCATATTGGGTCCAATGTCGTAACTTTGCTCCCTGCAATCTGAGAAAGGGATATTTTTCTCTTTCAAACTTTCCAGTACCATTTTCACAATATGGTTTCCAGTTTTGTTACTGCAATCAATAAACTTCAAAAATCGCTCCTCGATAACATAATATGCAAAATCGTGTTTCACAAGATATCGTAGTATAAAGGCGGTTTGCTCAACGTGAGAGGAGTCTAGTGTTGCATCCACCATAATTTAAGAGTATTTAGAGAAGCTTGCTCCAAAGAAAATTTGTTTTGCAACAAGTTCTGAGCAAAGAGAAACAAATTCGTTTTGACTCTCTGCTGAGAGATAGTGTACTTATAGTCTCACTCCTTTCTGTTGCCATTCCTTCACCTTTAGCACATGTTATTTCAGAACAGGATCCCACTGAAACAACAGTTCTACCAAGCCCAAATTTTTCATTTCTTTCATCTCCAATTCTTTGCGAAGATCCTCTAAATGCTGTGCCTCTCTCCCCCAGAAAAAGAACAATGTCTATGATCTGCCTCAAGAGATTGTGCCATCTTACTCCTTCAGATTCAATGGAAGTTTCCATAAGATTTTCAATGCAGTTGTCTGATTTCAATCGTCTATAAAAATCATGCCAGACCAAATAACACTCCTATGGGCATTGCATCTTTCGTGTTCAGGAATTCTGTTAGCTAGTTTGCTCTATTTTCCGCTTGAAACGTAGCCCTGTGATGTTGCTAGACGCGAATGCGATTTTTAAGTTTTGGTTTCTTTTTGAAAAAGACGGCATGGAAAACAATAGAAAACCTGTTGTGATGGACTCCAATCCAGCCAATCTCGTCTTGAAATTTCACCATTTTGATTTCGTACTGAGAGTATACTCTCAGGAAATGCTTGCTGAATACTGTCACATGGAAATGAAGTTGAGAAATTGAAATGGCACTTTCTGACACATTCTTCAAATCTCTCCGCGGTTAATTTTTCACGAACACCAATAACAACACTAACATCTGGCATACAGCCTGCCATTGTACTTGCAGCAAGAAGCGCACCATTATTTGTCCATTTTCTGAATATCGTAGCAGCAGGTACCACTTCTGTTCTTTGATCATCTTCAGTTATCTGACTCACTCCTCCTTTATGTTTATTTAAACTAAAAAGCATTTCATCAATCTGTTCCTCAGGAAATGAGACAGTATTAACAACTTGTTACAACTAACAACATGACAATTAACAACTTAGTAACAACCAGTATGCACTCACCCATATTTTGTTCCGTAATTTCGGGTATTCTTTCGCCTCTCCTCAGATTATACCTATAGCAATGATATATCTAATACATAATATATATATATATATATATATATATATATATATATATATATATATATATATATATATATATATATATATATATATATTAGAGTTTATTTTATTTTAATGCATAAAAGAAAGAAAAAAAAATTTGATTTGTAGAAAACAGATGGGAACGCCCCCCTCCCTCCCCCATCACTAAAATTATGTAATTTCGACAGAACACTTACCGCAATAACATTTTTCGCAGCGTCATTCATTCTCCTTCTTGGCCTCTTCTTCTTTTACATATCGACGAAATATTATTATCAACATCGCGAGCTCAAAGGCGAGTTGTAGTTGCATGCTCGTTTCGAGGTAAAATAGAGAATATTATTCCCACTAGAAGTTATTCCATACAATAAATATAGGTTCGAATCCCACCCCTGTACGGAATTTTTGCGAATAACATTTCCGAAGAAATATTATCCTGTTTTTCTGTTTCTTGCGGTTTGCTGGATTCATTTCATCATTCTTTGGCGTCCATGAAAGATTTATACATTGTATATTCGCTGCGTGTTTACCTCACTTCTTTGTCCTTTGAATTCCCTATTAATTTCTTTCTCTTTCATAGTCCCGATCGACCTTGCGAAGCGTACCTTAAAAGCTTGTTTATTCGGAAGATTTTTGTCTTCCACGTTGCAGAGTGGTCTAAAGGACAGTTTAATTGAGATCAAAGCGACTGCTCGCTGTTTCAGTGTGCACGGTTCGAATCCCACCCCTGTATGGAATTTTTGCGAATTAGGAAATAACATTTCCGAAGAAATATTATCCTGTTTTTCTGTTTCTTGCGGTTTGGTGGATTGATTTAATCATTCTTTCGCGTTCATGAAGGATTTATACATTGTAAATTGGCCGTGTGTTTAACTCAATTCTCCTTTGTCCCATTAATTCCCTATTAGTTTCTTTCTCTTTCATAGTCCCGTTCGACCTTGCGAAACGTACCTTAAAAGCTTGTTTATTCGGAAGGCTTTTGTATTCCGCGTAGCCGAGTGGTCTAAGGAACGGTTAAATTGAGATCAAATCGGTCGCTCGCTGCCTCAGTGTGTACGGTTCGAATCCCATCCCTGTACGGAATTTTTGCAAATTAGGAAATAACATTTCCGAAGAAAAATTATCCCTTTTACTGTTTGTTGCGGTTTGCTGGATTCATTTCATCATTCTTTCGTGTTCATGAAAGATTTATACATTGTGTATTCGCCGCGTGTTTACCTCAACTCTCCTTTGTCTTTTGAATTCCGTATTAATTTGTCTCTTTCATAGTCTCAATCGACCTTGCGAAGCGTACCTTAAAAGCTTGTTTATTCGGAAGATATTTTGTTTCCGCGTTTCCGAGGGGTTTAAGGGACGGTTTAATTGAGATCAAAGCGGTTGCTTGCTACCTCATTGTGCACGGTTCGAATCCCACCCCTGTGCGGAATTTTTGCGAATTAGGAAATAATAATAATAATAATAATATATATATATATATATATATATATATATATATATATATATATATATATATATATATATATATATATATGTATATATATATATATATATATATATATATATATATATATATATATATATATATATATATATATATATATATATATAGTACGTTTGTATAAAAATTCCTGCAAAATTTGCGATTGATTATTGTACATAAGAAGAACTGAGTGTACTCGTAGCATATCTCAGAAGGTTTACGAATCCTAATATTCTGTACCCACAGGGGAGTAGTCGAACGCTTTATTTCAACATATGAAGTATACCAACCATAGCTTCAATTAGAAAAAAAAAAACAGAATTCATCTCTACCTCTAATGACTGGTTGAAACGAAAAATAGCTGAACCCGCATTTATCGATTTCATCCCAAACTTTAAGGGGAAAACACGAGTCAACCAGGCTATTAGACCGCTTATCACACATTAAATAAGAATCACCTGATCGTGTTACTTTTACATATGCCCCCAACAAGTTTTGGCATTTCTTTCTCTTTTGATTATTTTTTTTTTTTGCTTCGTAGGAATGTTAAGAACTAAGCTTGTACTTGTCGACCAAATAAAAAAGGCGTTCTCTTAAAAAAACAACTTGTATTTGTATTGCTAGGTTAGGGTATTATTGGTTTTATTAGTATATCACATTGCAACTAAAAATATGGTAGTTCGAATTAAATAATATTATTTTTAATAAGTGTAATAAGCTCGAAACGTAAGTTACATGGATGAAGCATTTATCATGGTGTTTTCGCTTCTAGTGACCTATTTTTAATCCATTCTATAGACCTATCTGAAATATCTGCTCTATTTATTTAGTGCGGAAACCACTATTTTCCGAGTTATAAGCATAGGTGAGCGTTATCGCGATAAATTATCGCGATAACGATATCGGGTTATCGGTTATCCGATTTTTTCAGCGTAATCGATTCATCGGTATCGCCGATACTTTTGGTTCCAAACTAGCGATAATCGATAATTTCAGTTTTTGGTTCCAGTTTAGCACAGGGGCGAGCCGCGCGTGCCTTGGAGGCAGAAATAAGTAGGTCCGAGCAGGGAGGAGGATCCTCAAAACCTATGTAGAGATGAAGGAAAGCCTCACTAGGTAATAAACTAAGAAACATTATTCAAATATTCTTACTATTGTGTTATAAATTAACGCTATATATAAAGTTATCAGCTTATCGGGCGATAAATTTATCGCCAGCTATCGATTATCGGTTATCGTCGATAAAGTTATCGTTATCGATTTATCGGTTATCGTGATACATTTTTTCGTTATCGCGCCTACCTATGGTTATAAGCATTTGGAAGTAGTATTTTCCAAGGTATTATTTGGCATTGTCGGTATGACGCTATAAGTCTTGGTGAAAAAGAGAGATTGATGATTAGCATCACATTTAGTTAAGACGCAAATTTAACTACGCTGTAGAAGGTTAGGGGTAGTAGGCTATTTAAACAGGTTTAGTATTTGTAAATCCTAAGTAAAAATTATATTTGTAAAAACCTATCCTCAAAACTGCGTCTTAATTTTCGTATTAAAACTTCATAGTGAGTACTAAGGAGTTTTTATATGAAAATTAAGACGCAGTTTTTAGGATAGGTTCTTACAAATATAATTTTTACTTAGGATACATGTTTCGGAAGTAACTGGCTTTTGCTATAAAACTGCGTCTTTCCTTTTTTGTTTGGTAATTCTAGAGATTACCAAACGCGAGAACGTAAGCACTCTTGTATCCCAACCGACACAAAGATCAGCCAGAATAGGATTCCCGTTTAGTTTCCTCCCGCCTGGAAAAACAACATACAAAATCTTACAAACCAAATGAATCCTCAAAACCTAAAATAGTCTAAACATAAACTAAAAAAACTTAACCTAACAACACGAGCATTATTTTTTTGTTCAAAACAAGCTATCAATGACAAGATGGCTGCCAAGCTATTTTTCTTTATAACAACATAAGTATAATCATCCTCCTCATCATCATCACTATCACTAACTCTATAATTTAAGAAGGGGATTTTTTTAAGTATTTGAATAATAATTTCATCTTAGTTTGGTTATGACTTATGTTTTTTTATCAAAGTTATTTCTAATAATTCTTTTATAATCACAAAATGGTGAAGTTCAGAACTGAATATAAGTATCGAAATTTTGTGAATTTTTTAAAACCCAAAGAATTACAAATGGTGAAGTTCAGAAAATTTAATTTCATATATCTTCTTCTATAACTATATTTTAGCAACGTGATATTTTGAAAGGGAGAAAATTTAGTTTCGAGTTCCTTTTTTAAAATTATTATAATTGGCCAAGTTCGGAAAATTTCTAAAAATTTAACCATCGCTGCTTTTTTATAGCTTTTAAATTTTAATCTTAGTAGCGAAGCGCAAGCTCTACGGGGGGAGGGAGGGAGTGGCGAAGCCATTGCCTGGTATAATATATAGCATTTACGTATTTTTTTCAAAGTACAAATATGTATAACAAAATGCCTTCGTTTGCGATGGAGTTTTCATTGTTTAGAATTACCGCGAGTCTTTAATGAGTGTCACTTGGGTACAAAATTTGATCGGTTGATAGAATCTACTTATAATTTCTTGGTCCTTTTCTTAAAAGCTTCCTTTCGTAGGGTATTATTCTTGACCCAATTTTTGCCATCATGCTACACTAAATGTTCAAATGTATCTGCTATATATTTTATTCGCCCAAACAGAGGTACGCACTAAATACATTTAAAGTATTTAAATATTAAATACATGAGAAAAATTATTTAGATACTAAATACATTAAATGTATTTAGATACATTTTTAAATACATTTTAAATACATGATAAATAATGACAATCGATAAGGATCATTGGTACCACAACAAAAAATATCCATTAAAATGAAATAGTATATTATAATTACTAATGTAGGATTTGATGACAATTATACTTAGGTACTACAAAAAAATAGGAAGTTCCATAGAAAGAAATTTCAGTTAGCTATTTATATCAGCATTACATTTAAGTAATATCAGTTGCTGAAATGTTTCGTCAGACAAAGAACTCCGTTTTGGAGATGCGGTCAATCCTCCTAAAGAGAAGAGGCGTTCCATAGGAGCTGACGACGGAAGGGTGGTGTTGCATTTAATAAATATTTTTTGTGTGTTTGGATATCTATCTAAACTTTGAGGTGTTTTATTTGAATCCTGAAGGTAACTGAACAATTCTAAATCTGCAGTTGATCGTGTTTGAGTGGGTTTTGTAAATCTTAAATAATCGTCACTGTCCGATACACCACTGGATGATTCTGCTTCGGGTCCATCTGCTAAATTCTCAATCACTTGAATCATAATATTTTTAACAGAGTCTTGGTGGCTTAAACTGTCCCATGAAATACTGATATCTAACCAGCGGAGTTTGAAGAATGGATGGCTTGTTGATGCAATAATGGCATCTGTAACGTTGGTCAAATAAGATTGGTAGCGCTTTCCAAAGCCTTTAGTGAGTGCACTTAGAAGAGGTTGGCAAAATTTCAGAGAACGTGACTGAAGGCTCTTCAGCTTTTTCTCCACAGTGAGCAAAATAGGGAGCAATTCTCCATAAAACAATTTTGTTCTCCCTGTAGGCGATCAATTGCCACCGCAATTGGAGCCAAAACTGAGACATACTCCCCAAGAAATTCAATTTCGTGACTTCTGAACACTGGAAGTTCAAGGACGTCATGATGTAATTTGTCCTTGTGTTTTAAAAGTAATGACAATGCATCAAACAGAGTGTTCCACCTTGTAATGCAAGTCACCTTTAATGAGTAGTTGATAACAGTTTTGATAATCTCTGCTGATTTTGGACAACCGTTTTGTTCCATAATGCTGAGCATTTCTCCGTGACAGCATGATTGATATTTGCCTTTTTTGCATCAGTTGTAGCGACGAGACTGAGTTTGTGTGAGGCACAGCGCACATGCTTACGTAGGATGAATCTGCATGGGTCACACAAAATGTCTTCTTGCTGATCTAAGGCACTTCTCATTAAGAAACTATCCTCCCGCTCGTGGTCAGCCTGATCTTCTTCACCTACCTGGATTCCATCTTCTGAATCTGTGGACACATTTGCAGCAGTGACGCAAAATTTCTTAAATGATTTAACAAAATTAGAGCCGTTATCAGTGACGGTGCTCGTGATTTTTTGCAGGGTGATATCGTATTCATTGATGATATTCTCCATATGTTCAGCAATCTTGATCTAGTTATGTTCTCCTTGAAGCGATAGCATGCCGATATTCCACTGTGACGGACAAGAGCAGCTTCCTCAAGCTGTCTCATAAGTGTTTCTGTAGGGGAATCGTCCCTCTCCCGTCCTCTCCCAGTTGAGACACGGGACGGTGACCGCAAAAACATCCGGGCCCTGCACCGCGGGTCAAGCTTGTAACCACAGCACCCGCCAATCGTCTTAATGAAAAACTGAACAGTTTTAAAATGCAAGATCTTCCCTACGAGTGTATATTCAATTTCACCTCAAGTACGAAATTGGAGACGCGTTTCTCTCAAGCTCGAAGGCCAGCTGGGGCAGAGTTAAGACTTGCTGAGAAAAACCATTGGAGTAAGAACGCTCCTGCGGCCCATCCACAAGCCCCCCACCCCACCTTCTACCCCTACCCCAGTGGGGTGACGAAGTATAAATACCAAGCACTTGGGAAAAACGAGGTAGAATACGTGAGTCACCAAGCTACCAAGTCCCCGGCAATAGAGGCCGGGCTACCAAGACTGGAACTAAGAAGAAGCTCATCCTCGAGTTAGTTACTGGTTACCAAACCGAACTTTAAGTTAACTTGTTCAACTTCAACTTACTCTCGTCAGAGTGACTCCTCCTATCCGAGTGCATCCTAAAGCCCAAGGATAGTCTTCGTCCTTGGGGAATTACGTAACAAAGCAGAACAAGCTCCCCCTCGAGCCCGTTACCCGGTGGTCACACCAAACTCTAAGTTAACTTGGTTTAGGAACCAAGTTTAACTGATTCTCGTCAGAGAACCCCCCCCCCTCCCTCCACTATCCTGGTCTAGCACAAAGCACATTGATAGTCCTCGACCTTCCGAAACGAAGAAGAAAAAGCTCCTCCAAAGACAGTTACCCGGTGATCGCCCCGAACTCTAAGTTAACTTGGTTTAAGAACCGAGTTCAACTTACTCTCGACAGAGAGACCCCGCCTATCCTGGTGCCTCACAAAGCACCGTGATAATTCTCGCACTCGAAGAATAAGACCCCCCCTTCCTCCCTGAATATCGTGTGGACCCTCATCTGCTACACTCGCTAAATTCCCTTTGACTGCCAAGTCATCCAGTCCACCTCCAACAATCTGGTCGAAGCACGCGTCAAAGGACCCACCAGATTCCTGTGGTGTCTGGGTTCATTGAGTTCAGGCTCAAACTCAAACCCGCCGCCAAAGCAAACAAGGTATTATTTAAACTCCAGTAGAGAAAATTAACCTATTTCTTTTATATTGAAGTGAGCATCGAATTAGCCAATATTAGAGGGTCAAGTTAATTGAATTCATTATTGTGTATTTTAAATTAGTAGTATTTCTGTGGTTCATGTTTTTTTGTGTAGTAAATTGCTAAATTTAAAATAAATGTATATTTTGGAAAAATTCCAGTGCGTTTCTCTATATCCGGACGTGTTGAAGCGGCTCTTCATTAAAAACAACAAAATTAGCACTCTTAGACAAAAGCATACTTCAAAAGAGAAGTATATCACGACAAAAAGGTATACTTTGACAAAAGTATTACGCGATAAAAGGTATTCTATGACAAAAGTGGCGATCAAAAAAGTATTCTACGACAGTTTCTATAAATTATACATATTAATATAATCGAGATAAATTTCACCAACAAATAGGTCTGCTTTCAGCCAAGAGCTGCTAACTCCCTAACTGTAGATACATTTTCAATTTCATATTTGATAAATAGCAAAATTTTAACATACTCAATGAACTGTAACGCCCCCAAACTACGGTGACGAGTTGACCAAATATCTGCAGTAAGACATAGGCAAGAGGTGCTGTCTAGTATATTCTTCAGTAATGCTCTGGTCACTTTTCTTCTTCTATAAGATTTTGGCCTAGCGTCAGCCTTGAAATCAAGTCAACTGAAGAATTTAGACTTGCGGTAGTGGAATGTGTGATTATTCTGAGTGAAATTGATTTTCACAGTGAAATGAGAATATATGGTATGCATATAAAATTTTATATACAAAATGTAGCCATATATGGAGGAACAGGGGAGGCCTGCCACCCCCAACCCCCACTTTTTTTTACTGGGGAGCGGGCCTAGCCCCTCCACTTTTCAAATTCAGAAATGTAAAAATATATGCCTATAAGTTCATCTCCCTAATGGTACGTGTAGGCTATTTTACAAAAAAAAATATAGTTCTAATAGGCCTAACATGCATATCACAGCTGTTTTTTCCTGATTAGTCCAGGCCTTGCACTGTCAATGATCGTAGGATTAAATTTTGGTGGAAGAAATTTGTAAATACTTGCATTTAACATGGCTATCCTATTGAAAACAAATTGTATTACATATACCCTTATAAAAGCTATAATATTGTTGTGTCTATCTATTCTATTCCTAATTCAGTGAGTTTGTGTCTTTGAAATATAATTCTTGACTTTGAATACAATTTGATGTTTGTGTTTGTTTTGCACTGTGAATCTATTGTGGACTAAACTGCTAAAATTTGACTATTGTTGTTACATCAATGTCCTGTGTAAGTGTGTTATTCAAACATGCTCAGTTATAACAGGGCGCTCTGAACAGGCCGGCCTTCCCCCCACACACTTTGAAAAAGGTTCTTCCAACCCTGAATGTAGCTATATGAATATCATATAGCTATATAGGACTGGTACATTAATTCAGAAACATATTATTAGTCCTTCAAATTCCGAATTACATAGTAAAATATTGACTTTCGGTATTGTTAGGAATATATACATTATCAAGCTTTATTTCCTACATTTTTGACGGCGAGCATGAAAGTTTTGTATAATCATATACAGGTATTTCTACTATAACGAAATACACCGTTATAGGAATTCATCTAATAATTACATATAATCGATCAATAATTGTACTAATTATTCCTGAAAAAATTTATTCAATAATATCTTCAAGTAAATGATAGCGCGCTTTAAGAATATATGTATGTGGATTCTCATGAAATTATTGCAATATATTAACCTCTGTTGTTTGTATATGTATTCCTTTATTTAACTTCGTTATATAGCCTACATACTGACCAATTTTCCGAACGCTTTAGTATTCGGTCGTTATAAGAGCTTAACCTGTACTACTCATACTATAATTGTAAACAACATTTGTAACTCAGAACTCACCTTTAATTAATCTCACAAAAGCTGATTGCTCCATGGTTGATAGGGGATGCACACCTTGTATGATAGAATCTGCAATCAGCTTATCAACAACGGATTGTTTAGCCTTCTTAGTATTCACCCAAGACACTCCGGAAAATATCTTTACACTTTAACACCGCTGCATAAAGGACCATCGTCTAACCCTGAACATTTTCTTTTTGAATCTTTTCTTTGACAGGTCACGTAGTTATGCACTTTTTGCACCAAAGCAGGATGCTTTCTCTGTTGATAAATGTACATGCTCAGATAATTGAAGGATATTTTTTTCACGTTGCCATAATTCAAATTAAATTCAATCAGCATATACTATAAATAAAGGTGTTGCAAAAGGAAGCAGGTAGGTTCGTGCATGCTAAACCTACTCTACCTAACATTATCGTTAGCTACTAGCAATTTTGCCATTTTTAAAAATAAGAAATGGGTAATCTTTTCAATTCAATTAAGTATCATATAATTATATTTAATACATTGTTACCTTCAAATGAATGCGTAGATTGGAAGTAGCATTGCTCGCCTCAGAGATTTCGCCATTGCATGATGTACATACACACTTCACTTTTTTTCCGTCGGAAGATTTCACTCTAAAATATTTACCATCTAGTAAAGGGTGATTATAACTACACGATTCTTTATCTGCCTCGTCTTTATTATTGTCTAGTCTCTCCATTCCACACCCTGTCGAAGAAGCTGAAGTTGACATGCAGCAGTTGAAATAACGCTGAGCGCTCTCACTATACAACCAAACACAACTGTGACCATCTGTTAACTGAATCTAAAATTATTCAAGCAATCTTCCCTCACCGGCTCACGCAGTCAACCGTTTGTGTTATACAAGTTGCGACAAGCTAAAACATGTATTACACGTTCTTAACAGCTATATAAACCTATTATCAGTAAAGTATTTGGAAAAGTATTTAAATACATGATTTAAAATGGGTTTACAAATACAATTTTAAATACATAAATGTATTTAAATACTGCCCACCTCCATATCTCAAATATTTTCCTATCTAACATTTGCAATCTATCAAAGACTAATAGCATGGGTTTTATATATTTCAGTGCATGGATATATACAGGACAGGTTTAAGGAGCTGCGGGGCCCGTAGCGCAAGGAACAGCGGGCCCCCCACCCGTATATATATATATATATATATATATATATATATATATATATATATATATATATATATATATATATATATATATATAAATATATATATATATATATATATAAATATATATATATATATATATATATATATATATATATATATATATATATATATATATATATATATATATAAATATATATATATATATATATATATATATATATATATATATATATATATATATATATATATATATATTGTATCTCCCCCCATCCCCACTCCCATTTTCCTTTGCAGAGAGGGAGAAAATTGTTTGATCAATTTAAAAGAACTGCTTGTATGGGACATACTAGCATTCCTTTTAAATTCATCAAACAATTTTCTCCATATTGTATGGCTGGGAGGACTCAACTGAAAAAGTGGCTTTTATTTTGTACACTTTTTATTCCTTTTTAAAGAACAACACCGTGTAATACTAACACATAATGTCAGACTTATTATACTATGCAGTATCCTCTTGTGAAGTTTTCTATATTTTTCTTATATATAGTAATATCATATATAATAATAATAATATAAAAAATCAGGAAAATGAATAATTATTTTGTCTCGGTCTTCTGTGCCTAAGGGCAAAATTTAATTATTACTCATTTTTTACATCCCTGCGCGGCCCCCTGAAGCACGGGGCCCGTAGCACGTGCTACATGTGCTACTAGGTTAAACCGGCACTGGGTATATAAAAGGAGAGAGAAAAAGAGGTAGGGAGAGAGGAAATGATTAATGAGTATATAGCCAAGTATTGCACAAGTGCCAACTGAAAATGTGACACCAAATATTATTTCAGTGTCTCGCCAAAAAATCAAAATCTATTTCCCACTCGTTAATCTCCGCCGTTACATTTAGAAGAAAAATAAATATTGATTTTCATTGTTTAATAATTAAAATTTTTGCTAGCCAGTAACAATGATTATTTCTTTTGCTTCAATGTGCCAGAAGGAGGGGAGCGCTACTATATGATTGGGCTACTTTTGAAGGCAACATTATGCTAATTTTTGCTACTTTTTTTTGCAATTGTTTTTGCTACACTTTTTATGTCCTGTTAAAGCGAAATGAATGCAATGCTATTTATTTCTTCGCATTTCGTAAGAAATATTGCACAACATGTTTTAAAAGTTTACAAACCAACCACTCTTTAGGCGACGGAAGAGGGGTGGCTACTAAGGCTATCCTCTCATAATATTCTTGCAAGTAATAGCCACTGTTTGGGGGGTTAATTTAACATTTATAGATTGGGTAATATAATACCCTTTATATATACGAATAAATAAAGCAATTAATGTTACATTCAAATGTATTTTTCAATTTTAAATAAGTATATAATGAGTCTAAATCTTTGAAATAGATAACTGATAAGTGCCGCTCATCAAACTCAGCCGTGGTGTAGCTCAAATTACTATCTGACATTTGGCAACTCTTTCGACATCATTGCCAGTGTCTAAGAGGGGACTCTGTATCCAGATGTTTTCCCTCTCTTCCTATATTATGTGAGTGTTTTCCATACAAGTCATTCATTTCCCCTGTATATTTATCAAGTCATTCAAGAAATTTGATTCCTCCCTCGTCTATTGTAGTCTTATTTTTTTAGGTTTAAACCTTTTCCTGATAAAGTTCGGTCACAAACTTCTGTCCGTGTTCTGCTGTATAGCAAAATTATTGATCCGTGTAGCAACCATAAATGAGTGTGTAATTAAGTTATTTGACACTTCTTTAAGTCTATTTGTGGAAATCATCTTTGGAAATGAATGTAAAGGTCTTAGAACAAATTAAATCCGAGAATGGCACTGATAGTCCAGAGCAAAAACTGAGTTGTGATTTATTTTTAACAATCTTCACACCCCTCAATTTACCTCGTTAATTACTATTTACCGCAAAAACATAAACGAAAAACATTGGAAGATATTGTCTCTGCATCCAAACTTAGTGCCAAACGACTAAAATCTCTCAATACAAAATAAATATCCCCAAAATACATAAAAACGTGTCTGTAAACCAAATAAACGGCCATTAAGGAACGTGAATCAATTGCAGGAGAATTAGGTGGGGTTGTATTATTGTTCCTATCGTCATAAATAGATAATTGACCAAATTCTCTATAGCCCCTCCCCTCACCACATCCATTCAACATGTCAGATCTGATAGGGGATATCAGTCACGGCCTATCTTCCTCGCGAGCAAGGTCCGCCATTCTTAGCTCCGGTTCCACATCTCCCGTGAGCTCAGAGCCTCTGATTATGGACTCTACGGAGAAAAAAGGTAAGGCGTATATTCAATTGCGCCTTTTAACACCTCAATTACGGAGGAAAGAATAAAAGGCTCCCCAACAGATCTCGAAGAACGAAGGCGTTAAACCGAAAAAAAAGACCTTTGGAATTAAAAAGGAACTTTTTTAACACATTTGACTCTCAATGGGGGTCTTTGCTAATTATTATAACGTACTTTTGAATCTGGGTTTCGTCATGGGTTTTATATATTGTTTTTCTCGGGGGGGATGGATTATTTTGAAGTGCAGGGTCTGTTTTGGTAGGGGTTATAAGTACAAATTTGTACTTTTGCTTGTTTAAATTTGAGTACTTTTGCTTTTATCTACTTATTTGTTCGTGGAAGCTCGCATCGCCTAGGATTCGCTCTTTTTTAAAATTCTGATTCCTTTTTTTATCCTGTCTTGGTTGTTTAATATTTGACTTACCATTTAAGTTTTTATTCATAATTTGTTTTTTCTTATGCACTTTGCCGAATCACGTGAAAATTCACCTTTCCAACCCACATTGAATCTTTTGTTAGGTTTTCTAAAAATTATTTTTTTAGACTATAAAATAGGCCTAGTAGCTTTCTTTAAATTGTTACAAATTGGGTACAACCTGTTTAAAAATAATTAGTAATGTCTACTAGACCTTTTATAAACAGGAAATGTCCAACAAAAATAGTTTGGGGATATGAAAAGAGTTATGATCTCAATAATAAACAATTACTGCAGACATAGCTTCATTAATGCAACGTTTAAATGAATCTCTCGATCAAAATATCCTCACTGGTCAACCGAAAGGGTCCTCTTCCATGACAATACACGCCCATACAGTAGGTTTGACCCATAACTTATGTAACATAAGAAACAAATAAAGCCTGAAAAAAAATCCACTAGAGCCTATCAAACTCATCCCAGTCAGAATATCAAAAACCACATCAAATCACCATTATGGGGTAATTAATATATCGAGTAGGCTCGTTATATTGAATTTAGAATACAAGACCCCATGGATGCAAATGCCAATAAAAGTTTTGCTATAATATATACGAGTATGTACATATAAACCTGCACAATCAAGTTCTTTATATATGCTCTTCTCTCTGTAGATACCCGTGTTTCGCATCACCCGTTAATCAATACATACCCACTGAAAAATTTAAAAAAACATTATTTATTTATTTTTTTTAAGGAAAATGTCATTCATTTTTCTTGGCCTTGCTTAGTTTATTATAAGTATAACCTTTTAGGTAATTTAGGTATGGCCTTTAGGTAATTTAGACATGATCTTTTAGGTAATTTAGGTATGACCTTTTCGGTAATTTAGGTGTGACCTTTTAGGTAATTTAGGTAGGATCTTTTAGGTGATTTAAGTATAACCTTTTATATAATTTCCAATAAAAATAGGTATTTTCATGAAAAGTAGGCAAAATTGCGTGAGTTTTATCAAATTTGAGGCCCACTAATAACCACACTCCTTTTATATTGAATACATTAACGAAGGTGTTCTTAAAGTAGTGCCTCAATACCCTCAGAGGGTATCGAAACCGGTTCTTGGGGTATCCAAACAGGCATCCTGGGCCGGATGCGCCCTAGAATTGAGGCTTTGGTTGCTTCGAAAAAAGAGGAGCACAAAGGCCCCTGCAGCTCACAGTCGAAAAAAAAATTCATGCTGAATGAGCGCAAATGGTGTTGTGTACAATAATATAATGTGGAAAAATGTACTATAATGGTATGTATACTGCTTTATTTATTTACTGAAAATAAAAAGAGGCCATAGAATTCAGTTGTTTGTTCATAGCCGTCCTGTTTATCTTTTTGGGGCAGGAAATTAAAAGTTGGGAGTGGAAGGCCAATATTGGAGAAGGGGTATCAGGTTGACTTGGTGCTGAACCTTGGGGTATAGGGGCTGAAAAACTTTAAGAACCACTGCGACTACCCTTTCATAAGAAAATGTTAGAACATAGTAAAAGGGCCTTAGTTCACTACTAAAAGCCACTGGGACATATGCAATATCCCTTGGATAACTCCTTTGGATGGTTTTATAAGGCGGGGTTTGGCTGGTCGAGAACATTTCTGTTGGTGCTCACCAAGATAGGCCCCCAGTGACGCGCTGGCTCTGCACGTCTCATTATGTGGCTGGTTCCCTACACATTCTGAGATATATTTGTATTGCTCGGATCCAAACCTATACCTCGGCGTGGAAGTACCGGGTTCAACCGTTATATGATTACACTGGTCAACATGGATTTTGGTTCTGAAATGATTTGACACTTTATTGACTAAATCAATAGTGTTGCTTTTGAAGCTGACATCAAGTTTTCCCTCCTCATGGATTTACTTATCATTGTCAATGTTGTGTATATTAAAGTTGTACTTAAAACTGGTGTGAAAAATAAACATTCAAGTAAATAAAAAAAAAAATTGGACAAGAACATCCTAGACATAAATCTACTCTATTTCCTATCAATCTCAATCTGATCTGATGATATTTTGGACATGAACATCCTACAAATAAATAAATTTAAATATGTACTCTATTTGACATCTATCTCAATCTTATTGGATGATATTTCACTCAAAAGTGTTTCTGCACTTTGCTTTTACGCCTCTGATTGTCCTCAGTTTTACACGCCAGCATCCATGAGTAATCGCTCATCATTGTTGGCCTGAAGCGTCCTTGGTAACGAGAATCCATTTTTACAATATCATGGTGAAATCTTTCTCCATGTTCGTCACTGAAATTTCTGACGTTTGGAGGAAAAAGGTCAAGGTGGGTGAAAGAAGTGTAACCAGAGATATCCTGGCTCCAAGAGCTTGGTAACTGCAACATGCGGTGTACGTCCTCGTAGTTTTGTGCACGGTGATTGCCCAGGAAGTTACGACATCAACGAATACAAGCTAAACATTCTTCTCAGAGTGATTTAGGGCTTCTAAGAATTCACCGTTGTCAATGAGTGAACGAACTTCAAGTCTATTCAATACACCTGCTTTTAAATTTGCTTCTTCTGGTCTGTATGAGCACGTCTTGCAGAGGTCTGCCATTGGAAAAATAACATTGACATAGTACCAAAGTTGCCCATCTATTTTGTAAAGTGACAGGCAGTACTAATCCGCTCACCATGCTGCAGTAAATTTCGTTGTTTCAGCCGCGATCCAAGAAGCTTCGCTTTTTCTTTCAGTGGATCAAAGTCTCCTCAAATTAGGTCATGTAGATCTTTCTGACTAAGCAGTTGTGGTTCCGTGCTTTGGGAGTCATCAGCCTATTCACCACCAGCTTAGCTTCCGGCTTCGGATTCATCACTTCCTTCATTGCATAACTGGTGGACTAGGAACCGGTAGCTCATCACTGTATGGCACTGGTCAAATTTGCGGATGCCAGGTTGGGATACTTAATTCGACCTCGTGTCTTTACTAAATAGCTCTTGATGTGGTCATTGGTTCTCGCCAATGAAAATTGGTATGGCAAATGGCAAGCCGGAAGCCCGTTTGCCATGCGCCTATTCATTCAAGGGATTTACACATGGCTGGCAAGTTACATGGGGACCAAGTGCTCGTCTTGACCTCGCAGTCGGCATGTGAAGTAGTTCCTGTAGTTAATTCGAACCTTTTTTAAGTCATAGTTTTTTTATAGTTTTTTGGAGTAAAATTGAACATGTAGCAGAACTTTGACTTTCCACTGTCAAAGAAGGTTTAACTTGAGTGAGAGTATTACCGCCACTACAATCTAACTGCAACCAGAAAGGGCACCGTAATCAATAGTCAAGCTGTATCAAGCGATAATGTGATGTATATGAAGCAACACAAAAAACGAGTCAGATATTGAGTAAAAGAAATGCAGGAAAATGAGAAAGAGTATGAATGGCATAAAATAAATTGATCAGTTGTCAAAAGTTATGTGTAATAGAGAAAAACTACTGTCCTATTTGCATTCAGCTTCTTGATTTACCTTAAGTTCACATAAATTTACCACAAGAACTATGAAACTTTTTGAATTTTGTTGATCAGTGTTATCGGTACTTTGTAATATCGAGGTCAGTGCGTTGATGCCCACCGACCATAGCTTTAATTCATAGATCCTCGCCGATCTCAGTCGTGTTCATTGGATTATTCATCATTCATTCCGTTACAAAATATGACTTCCACAAAATGGGGTTGGAATGCATCAGCGCTCATAATTCGTTAATAATAATCTAGAGTACATCTTATCGTGGACCTAAAATTCCTCCCCCCCCCTCTTTAACATTCCTTCTTCATCCTCCCCTCTTCAATCTACAGATCCTAATACAACTCAAGGCACACAACCCTCGCCATGGCAATATTGGCAGTACCAGCCAATGGCACTATCTGGTACTCACGGATATTTTTCAGTGTCAGGTTCCGCGATCCCGTGTTGGAATCCCTTTGGCTTCGTTCCTAGCTTTTCTCGCAATTTAAACGTATGATTAAATGAAATAAATGATTTATTGGGTAATAAACATTTTAATGAAATTTAATAAGTTTTTAGAATTGATACTGGGTATTGCAAAAGTCCTGTTACACACGTTACGACGCTCTCAACAAAGGATACAATCATAGTTTCGATGCATCTAGACCCGTTTTTATTGTTTTGACATATAAATATGTGTTTAAATTGTAATATTAATCAATGCTACCGCCCTTTGCTGCGAGCAGACGTTGAAGGCCACGCACATGTTGCAGACGAAGTCCTTCCTCATACTGGCCCACACGCGTTTGAGGGACTACTTCAGCTCGTTGACGTTGTTATGTCGGATATTGCAGCCCTTGTCTTCGACATGCGACCACACGCTGCAGTCAATGGGGTTAAGGGCAGGCGACTGCGGCGGTCAAAAAATTTTCGACCAGAAGTTCATGTTCAACCTCCAACCACTCTTGCACGGTCTTGGCCGCGTGGGGCAGGGCACCGCCCTTCCGAAGGACCTAGTCCGCATTTTTCGTGATCTATCTACACCAGGGCAGGACTCTCGTAGCAAAGCTGTCCCTGTTATCGTCCGCGATCCACGCCGGGGGCATATTCTCGCCATTCGAATCCATGACGCCGTGGTTGGGTAGAGTCGTCATCTTGAATGTCCAGTTTTGATATGATTTCGATCCCCCCAACTTTAGAAACGTTAGGAACCTTCCAAAAACACCTTGTATGGATTGCAGGGTCTTTTAAGGTGCTTGCGTTTTTTTGTTTTTTTAATTTGTGGTGTTTGGGGAAGCAAAAGAGGTTAGGGGTTGATTTGTATCTTTCGACGGGGGGGGGGGGTAGTAGTGATGGTTCGCAAACTTGCCTTTATCAGGCGGATAATGAAATAAACATAAAGGTTAGTATGACAGTCGCTGGTGACCCCGCGGGCAACAGGGGGCGGTCCTCTTTGGAGTGTAGTCACACTCACAAATCTAATATAACAAATTATTTGGGCTTAATAAGGTAATCGTTTTTGTCTGTATTTCTTTCAAGTTATTTTTTTATTTCGTAACAGATGTAAAAAATATTACTCAGTAAATTTATAAAGTATCAGAATCTACTTATTGATTCTTATTCCTTCTACCATAATCAAGTTATTGGAAGGTCTTTGAACATGCTAGGATGTAGCTATTGCGTTCAGTTGATAACGAGTACCCGTTTATTAGATAAAAATTAACTAAGAAATCTATAAAAAGTATTAAAACCACCAAATATCAATAAACCAATGAAACCATGGGTTTGGGAGTTTTTTTAAACATTGTTTTTGTTGTTTTTTCCAACCCTGCCTATAATGGTGGACCAGGGGATACTAGTTTAAGAAAATGGATTGTATGGATGTTGGTGAGTTCTGCCACGGCGAAACCGAGAACGAGAGCTACTTTATCATGTGTGGCTGAAAGATCCGCTGCAGAGGCCACTGCTGCACAAATGTCCATGGCAGGATAGACAAATACTTTCAGTGGTCAGTCATGAATGGATTCGGGATAAAATGCTCTACCAAACAGTTGGAACACTGCCCCATATCTGTGTGCTATGATAAACTCATTTCCACGCAAGAAAATAGGGTTTATTGAAACGAATGGAATGTTTTTGTTTATTCAAAGCGCAATAACAAAGAGGCTCCAAGATGCATGAAGCGCATTAACATCGAGGCCTCATCACACAGAAAGTTAGTAAGGAGGGATGTGTGAAGATAGCTGACAGGAGACTGTGTAGAAGAGATAAATCTGGAGTCACGGGCCGGAAGGCGTGTTCCTCTAGGTTTCAGTTGTAACAAGGTCATTCATGACTCCTATTAATTATTATAAATATGAAATATTCGTGACATGGGAGAGAGTAAAATAATGCGATAATGATTATTTTCCAATTCATACAAAAGATAAGAAAGAGTGAGAAAGCGTTCGGAATATATTTCACTTACTAATTTATTTATTTTTGTTGGTTTTTATTAATTAGAAGGAGGTAGAGGATTTATTGAGACATATTCAATATAATTTTTCCTGTTCAATTTATCTACTGTAGCAGATAGGTTGGTATAAATCTTAAAACGGAAAATATCGGTAAATTACCTATTAAATTTTAATAATTACTTCAGCATTGAATATACATATAGTAGTGTATAAAATTTTTGTTAGTGAACAGACTCATACATTTTTGTAAAAATGTATTAGGGTCACGGAATTTTGGTTGATTTATTGCGCCTGGCCTAGTCAACTATTATGAATTTTTGGTTTTATTTCTCGTTTTATGTTTAGCGGATAAAATTGTTCGTTATTGAATTAATGGAACGTCATTATTTTGTATTAATTGGTTATCTACCTTGAAAGTGAATTCCATATGAAACCCTTTTTTGTTTGTTTTGAGAACTTCATGCGGCTGTCCCCCAAATGGGGAATTAGTTTCGTCTATTGACGTCTCACTGTTTTCAAAGTCAAGATTTTTTTTTTTATTTATATCCAAAAATTGGGATTAGTTTGTTGACTTTTGGAAAGGGGTGGGGCAGTTGGAGGTATACTTTTAAATTCTGAATCTCGTAAAATTTCGTCTTACCTAGTTTGGAGGTAATGATTTTTAGGATAAATTATATAAAGTCGCCTTCAATTTCAACTACCTTTTTGTGGCCATTTCACCATTCTGTCTAGGTCATCAACTACCTCATGATGTAGTAGGTCATTTCCAGGTTTTAATTTCCTTCCACCCGAGAATTTGAAAGTTTGCAAAATTAAATCGAAGATCATGAAGACTTGGAAATACCCTTGAAACAAGAAAGAAACCCTGCGGAATGCTTATAATTACTAATATAACTAATGAGAAAAGCCACAAACTTCTATCAAAGGACATCCGAGTCAATCGCCAGCCCAAATTCCTCCATAAACTACATCCAAAGGAGTGTCCATAACATCGCCTTGAAGCTACCCACCATTCAAGACTCGTCAAAAACTCGACCATGCAACTATTGGGTTGAGGAATAAGTTCTTGCGGTTTTATCAAATTTATTCATTGCTATTAATAAATTTAAAAAAACTTCATTTTTAATTGATAACAATATGCAATTTAATCAATAATGTATTCTCCGTTGTTATTTACGACTTCTTCCCAACGTTCAACTAGTTTTTCGATGCCTCTACAATAAAAATCTCTGGATTTTGACTCGAAGAATTCATCTAACCAGGTTCTTAATTCCACATCAGTATTGAACGAAACGCCGCGCAAATTGTCGGAGAACGATCGGAACAGATTGGAATCCGATGGAGCCAAGTTTAGCGAATATGGAGGATGCGGCAGGATTTCCCAATTAAGCGTTTGGATGACGTCTTTTGTCATATTGGCAATGTGAGGAGGAGCATTGTCGTGTTGCAGAAGGACTCCATAACGTCGATGAGGTTGCTTTTCACGAATAGCTTCGTCGAGTCGATACATTTGCTGAACGTAGAATTCTGCATTGACAATCTCGTTGTTCGCAAGGAGCTCATAAAGAATAATGCCTTCACAATCCCACCACACACAGAGCATCGTCTTTCGTGGATGAAGTCCTTGCTTTAATCGCGGAAGTGTTTTTTTATTGGGGCTAAGCCATTGTTTTCGATGGTTCATGTTGACATAAACACACCACTTTTCGTCGTCAGTGATGATGCGGTGAAGAAATCTGTCCTTATATCCACCAGTAGCCTCGTGACGAGCAAGCAAACCTGCGGCAATCGTGGAGCGTTAAAGTTTGTTGCTTTCGCTCAAAGCGTGCGGAACCCATGTACCGAGTTTTGAACTTCCCCATCGAATGAAGATGATTCACTACAGTTTTCTGATCACACGCCAATTGTACAGCCAATTCTCTAGTCGATTGACGAGGATTTTCATGAAGAAGGTCGTTCAATCGATCTTCATTCAACTTAATGGGGCGACCAGAACGTTCTTCGTCATTAAGATTGAAATGACCGTTTTTGAAACGTGAAAACCACCATTGAACTGTCCTTTCTGATAAAGCATTTTCTCCGTACACAGCACAAATTTCGCGACGAGCTTTGGCTGCGTTTGCATTGTTCCCGTCTCGATTGAAATTGAATAACAACAAGTGTCGAAAATGCGCCTTTCTTTCAACAACTTGACATTCCATTTTGAGGGAACAGAACAAAAATTAAATTAACACAACTTATAAATAAATCGCAATGACTTATTACTCAACTTCAAGACGTAGCCTAAGCAAAAGCCTAATAGTCTACACTGTTAAGAGACGTAGCCTAACCTTTGCAAATTGTGCTCTCATTATTTATTATTGTCTCTTAATATGTGCACAAATCACGTCAACAAAACTTAAATCAACATGACATTAAAAAAACGCAAGAAGATAGAGAAAAAGAAGAAAGTAATAAATATATTTCTTAAGGAATTTTACATTATAGGAAAAGTGATCCCTCAAATATGTAGATGGTGAAGGGCAAACTCCTCCTCTAAGGAATGGCGAGGCCGCTCCTCGTGTATCGGAATTATTAAATATTGCAATTGCATGATTAAAACTTTAACAAAACTTGATTATTTGATTACTCTGAGCAGTGTAGTTGACACAAACTTGCGGATGCAAGTTGTAGTGGTCAATATTAAAATATGTACAATTCATACATCAAGACGAAACTAAGAAACCTGCGCTTAAAAACATTTAGATTTCAGCTCTCTATTGCCTCCTATGGTAAATCATTCCAGAAATCTATTGGTGAAAACATATTTCCTTACCTCCAACCTTATTTTCTAAGTTTCAAGTGGTAACCCCTAGTCCTATTGCTACCCTCCAACTCAAAGAACTTTCCCAAATCGAACTTATCCATCCCAAAACAAATTCTAAAATGCTCAATAATATTTCCTCTCAAACACCTTTCAAATGAGAATACCTTCAGTCTATCTACATATTCAAGGTGCTTCAGGGTGGGTATCATCTCTGTTGTCCTTCTTTGCACCGACTCTCGCTTGTTATGGGGACCATGCCTGTATATAATACTCAAGATGTCGCCTAACATACTAGTTATAAAGTTTAAGGATAGCCTCCTTTTGTAACTAACATTTTTCTTAATGAAGCCCAATACTCAATTTGGTTTATTTTTGCCTCAATACATTGCTTAGAAAACCTTAGCGACCTATCTGTTACTCCCAAGTCCTTTTCACCCATAGCTTAATTCTCTATTATTTCTTTCCATGTAAATAACTTTGTATTTCTGAAGGTTAAAAATCATCTGCCACTTATTTGCCCAAGCAAATAACTTAAGTCGCTCTGCACTTTAAAGTTAGATCACACCAATTTGGTGTGTTCTGCAAAATTGACACTGCTATTGACTGCTCCCTCAAAGTCATTTATATAGATTAAAAATAAGTTAATTTAAGATTTACACTTTTAGTCTTGAGCCCATAAGAACTCCATAAGAAAAATCCTGAATAGCTTTGCTTTGGGTAGTCCATCGAGGTCGATGATGACGGATGCCCTCATATTGAGGGCATCAAACCAGCGCTAGGTTTTACCGGGTAGGAATGTGGGCAGTCTTCGGACCCGTACCTTGACCGAGGGAAGAAGGAGCCTGGTGGCAGGAGAGGCTTGAGAGGACCAAGCATCATCATCGGCGATCTTGGTTTGTGATCGAGTTATCCTTCCTCTAGCCCTTGCCTAAAAAGGCAGAACACACAAGGGAGTGGGGGAGTGGGGTGGAGTGGTTGGTAAGCGCTAGGGCGTGTGCACACACCGGTGGACACCGTAAACAAGGTGGGTCAATGAAACGCTCTAAAGATCAAGAAAAAGAAACCCTAAAAGGTGTAATATTGAACCCCTGATTCTGGAAGTCAAAGCCAGTGACCGACTAGGATGGAGATCGACGTGTATGGAGGGACTGTCGCACCTTGAACAGTCCATCCACAACGAGAGAGAGGCGAGAAGACAACGGCGCCACAATCCACCAGTCCAGCAGCCAAATAACCCCCTAGAATAAAGTGTCATTTCTGTGACAGGGTGTGTGCATCGCGCATCGGACTACATAGTCATCTTCGCTGGCACAACCGACAGCCACCATAAATTCATCTCCATTTTCATCGAGGGAAACTTGAGTCATCTTCGTATTCGAAGGACAACCATAAGCAAACCTCTGGGGCCCACTGCTGCTCTGAGATTCCCTGCTGATGAGTGAACATCGGTAGTTGTTTACCTTGAATTGGCTCGTGAAACAGTAGGGAGTAAGTGGGATTTAGGTTCTTGTGAGGTTTTCTTGGGAGTTTGGGGGGGGCTTTAACTTTGCGGAGCTACATACGATAGATTATCACCGACCTTAAAAGATTACAATAATTTTTTTTCATTTTAAGAGTAAAAAAAATCACAGCTTGTGATCTACATTGTATTTTTAAATGATATTCGTGTTGTATACAAATAGTTATAGTATTCATCATCATCATCATCACTAACTCTATAATTTAAGAAGGGTATTTTTTTTTTAGTATTTGAATAATAATTTCATCTTAGTTTGGTTATGACTTATGTTTTTTATCGAAGTTTTTTCTAATAATTCTTTTATAATATCAAAAAACAAAATGGTGGAGTTCAGAAATAAATATAAGAATCTAAATTTTGTGAATTTTTTAAAACCCAAAGAATTACAAATGGTGAAGTTCAGAAAATTGCTTTTTATATATCTTCTTCTATAACTATATTTTAGCAACGTGATATTTTGAAAGGGGGGAAAATTTAGTTTCGAGTTCCTTTTTTAAATTATTATAATTGGCGAAGTTCAAAAAATTTATAAAAATTTAACAATGGCTGCTTTTTTTTAGATTTTAAATTTTAATCTTATTAGCGAAGCCATTGATTGCCTGGTAGTATTCATGTTTCTAATATGAAATAAGAATCAATTTAGTATTTTTTCTTCGTATTTTCCTTTATCGATGGAATTTTATACATTTTTAATATTATCTTTTACTGTTTAACTCCCTCCTCTAATTAAAATTGCACATTTCTAACAAAAATTTTGAATGTAGATCACAAGCTAGTTTAGATTTAAGTTGATGCAGATCACATTGACATGTAGACCACATACTCTACCGGCACAGAAAGTTTTCTGCTGGAAGAAGATAGAGAAAAAGAAGAAATTAATAAATATATTTCTTAAGGAATTTTACATTATAGGAAAAGTGATCCCCCAAATATGTAGATGGTGAAGGGCAAACTCCTCCTCTAAGGAATGGCGAGGCCGCTCCTCGTGTATCGGAATTATTAAATATTGCAATTGCATGATTAAACCTTTAACAAAACTTGATTGTTTGAATACTCTGAGCAGTGTAGTTGACACAAACTTATGGATGCAAGTTGTAGTGGTCTGTTGGATGGTGCGTTGTGCCTGGTTGATGGACTTAAGCTCTGGTAATAATAATGATTTTTTTTTTGTATGGTCTTCTTCAAAGTCATGGGTCTTCACAGAGCGCTTATCTACCAACTAAGGAAAGACCTGGACGAAGAGGTGGGTCAAAGCACGCTGGAAAAGACCAAGGTAGAGTGATGGTTTCTACCCTAAGGTGGCACTCGTATCTACATACCCCTGCCACGTAACGGGGCTCCCATTTGAGTTAGGAAGGGTTCTAGCATCGCTGGTGGGTGTCAAAAACACTACAACCCAGGCACCACTATCGCGAATACTGCAGATTAGAACCCTAATCGCTTTTACACACAAAAAGACCTTTTCCTATTTATTAAAGGTGCTATAGATAAATCTAACATTAATTTCCGTCGCAAATGAAACGTTATCGAGATAGACCTAACCTAACCCACCCAACCAATCATTCCTAAGGCAACGCAACCTTTAAGTTAGAAATTTACTAATCAAAACATCGAGACATACCTGATTATTCTTGAGCTTCAAAATCAGATTGTATCAGCCTCTGAAATCTCGTCGTTGTCCGGCGCCAAAGATGTTTTTCTTTTCGTTAAACTAATTATTAGATTTCCGACAAAAAAAAGTTCGATAACGCACCATTTGCTTCTTTTAAATAAAGTACTATTTTCCTCCTGCTCAAAACAGTCGAGTCAATATTCTAACTAAAAGGTTGTAAACGATCGAAGTCGATAGAAAAAAAAAATGCAGAGCATATAAGAAACGAACACAACTTCACTATTCAAACGAACGAAATCGGGTGACAATTACATGACAAAGTGTAACAAAACGAAAAGAAAAGCGAAAAGATGTTAGTAAATTACATATATATATATATATATATATATATATATATATATATATATAAAATCACCTACCTATTTTAAAAAGAATTAAGTGTTTATAAAAACGCCTCGACTGGTGCTTATGATCCTAATATGCACTAATACCCCTTTCTACAACGTGGACTCACCAGTAATTGTCATTCTGATCTTTAGGTGCATTTCATTATTAGGCTGGGTGATCTCATCCACGATGCTAGAGACGAATGGCTCTGCCTACCCTATGTAGAGATGGAAAAAGAGTGAACTAATTACTGCGCCCTGCAGAAAATGAAAATGGACATCCACCGCCGAAACATATGAGTATCACTAATATGAAAAGATTGAGTTCGAGATGGCCGGTGCCAGCGAAACCAGTCATGGACAGTTCGGAGAAGCCTGTAAACCACGAATACTATGAAGAAGAAGCATTCGAGATCAAGGAGTTCTCGAATGGAAGATAGACCCGCATCAGCCCCTCGACAACGCCGGTCGTTTACATTAGGAGAGATTATTCAGCGCTACCAGCCTCGAGACCAAACTGGAGTATGTCATTAGTGTTGAAAAAGGACACGAGCTAGAATCCTTGGCTTATACTAGTGGGAGTTAAGAGATTGGAAGGTAGCTTGCCTGGTCGTTTAGGTTCAGGTTGGGTTTCTTAAGAACAGCTGCATGTTTAAAAAACATATGGTACCACTCCAGATTGAGAAAAAAAAAGTCTAGAGGAAAATAAGTAATTTTCGAAGAAGAGTGTGGAGGGATACCCAGGGGCGAGGAATAGAGGCACACTGTCCCAGAACCGATATGGAATATTTTGTCAGAGAATAAGGCAGGAGATATAGGGAGAGACTGGGCCGGTTGAGTGAAGCATTCGACTCTCCCCCCCCCCTCCCGAAGATTCGGTGGGTTTGGGCTTTGTTGACAGACCAGGAGGGCAATGCAGGAGTAGCAAAGGAACAGGATACAAAGGCTTGTTGCCTATGCATCACGACCACGGTCAGTCCGAAGTCTCCTCTCGCTTGCTCGCCTCACTTTCTTAAGATTCAAAAAGAGGCTGAGAACCATGGGGTGCTTTTGTCACGTGTACCCCCTTCGGTAGGAATCCTCCAGAAATATATGCGGTGACTGGTTACAGGGCAATCACCTCGTCCTCACACGAATGATAAGCGCGGTGATATGGCCTGCAATCGTGATGAGGAAATGAGGTTGGCCAAGGTCTGAGTGGAAGAGAATTTTTTTTGCCGATGATAGCTGAAAAGAACACGGCAGAAGAGAGACAAGTCAGCAACTGGTGTGCGCACGGGCAAACGCTGTCACACGACTCGAAAATAGAGAACAAACCTTATGTGCTGCTGCTATCTGGTCTCCCGAAACTGGCAATGGAAGGAAGAGTACAAGAAAATTATTCCCATTTACGCAACTTTAGCATTTGTAAACGTCGTCCGCACATGTGGAGATTAGGCGATGTTTTAGGCTATTGATATCCCAAGGTTCCGTTTATTTACCTCAGTTCTTTCAAATCTTTGGTAATAATTTGGAGGTGGGTGATAATTCTCACGTCCATTGACTGTGTATTGCGTTTTATCACCACTAAATAATATATTGCGCCACATTTCTGGTGATGCTCTTCATTTTTATGCTTATAAGTGTTTTAATAGTTTATACAAGATTCTATACTCTCTTTTTTTTCAGTAAATGCCATTTATTGAAGAAACGAGCAATTTTCGGGGGTAGGAAAATTACTAAGAAGCATATTGTTATATTTTAAATAAATCAACAGTTTTTTCGTTGTCATAGTAACCTTTTAATTACAAGAATATCCGTTTATTTACTGGCCAAAAATTCCTAGTGAAAAACTGTATATATCATATATGGCACTGGAACATAGATTATAATTTTTATAATTTAAGGCTTTAGTGACTTAGAGTCATATTAAAGCTGAGGTTTAAAGTCAGGAATTTGGCGATGGTTTACGTGATTTAAGTTCCAACAATATTTAACTCGAATTTATTGATACTTATACCACTATTTTACAAGTTCCATCAACGTGACTATTTTTTATTACTTCTTATCATTATTAAAACTTACTCAAGGATATTGCAACCTCGGGTCTGCCCTTTTGTGATTTTATAATTTAAACGAGTTGATTTAGGTTTTCAGCTGCGTTATTTTCAAAATGGACATCTCAAATGATGAATTCCTTTTTTTTTTGGTCTCTTTTGTCCCGTTAAAGTTGAAACAGTGACCCATTTTAGGATTGGTTTTTCCTTTTAGAGGATGTATGCATGTACCGTGAAAATGTAGAGACTTTTTCACTTTGCTTTTACAAATTTGATAACTTGTGAATGGCAACACTTCCGGAAATGATTTAGCCAATTGAGGCCGCATTCTATTTAGAGGGATTTTAGTTAAAGGATGTTAGGGCGGGTGGGAGAGGGGGATTTCGGATTAAGAAAAGGTATATCTTGGGGAGGGGGGAACTCATTGAGAGGAATTTCAATTAAAGAAATTTTTTAGGGGGTGATTTAATTGGATTTAAAATAATTTTAGGTTAACCGCCATTCATTAAGAAAAAAAATCCAAGCATCTCTTTAGTGAACATGGGACGAATTGCTTTCATTGAGGGGTTAATTGCGGGACCAGGAAATAGTCAAGATTCTCTCAATGCCAGGAAGGGGGAAAGGGGGGGGGAGATCAGAGTGGAGGTAAAGGTAATACGAAAAAAATGAATGTCACTCGATGTCACTGGCACTAAATTGTAGGCCAGTAGGAGCTATTTGTTTATATATAACTCACCTTCGAAACTAACGAGGGCATTGGCTGCTCGGAGTGAATTTGGAGGATGTTGCATATATAATCTATTCTGGAAGATTGCGAAGAAAGAGATTGGATTTGGGGCTTTTATTACATAAATAATTAATTAACGACACTAATTTAATATATGAAATAATATAGAGACATAAAAGATGGAATGATTCACTTTACTGAGATTTAATTCGCGTATTATTGCACTGAATTTATCCCATTCATTTTAGGCACTGTGAAAGCACTGTAACTAAATAGGAATAGATAACTATACCTTTCACCGAATGTTAAAGTTAGGGATAAACGTTCAAAGTGAATGAATGGTCTTTTAGTTCGGTTTAGTTATGCGAGAAATGTTCATTGAAAATGGTTGAGCAAAATGGAGAAGTAGGCTTGAACATGGTGGATTCTCTCATCGATGAGAGGAAAAGTGAACACCTTTTGCCTTGAAACAGCGAGTAAGTAGAGTTGTGAGGGTAGTAGAGGGCCGTTGCCATGGATACGAGCGAGAGATTAAAGCGTCTCAGATTGAGGCAAGAGAAACGTCTAATCTCGGCATATGAAATACGGGTTAACTGAACTGATCGAAACTTTGTATCTTCTCGACAAGATGGATTTATTCCTTCCTAAATTGTGTGAGTCGGACCTGTGTGGGAACAGCCGAGAGCTAGCAAGTTGTTATATCATAATTTCTATTAGTTGGACATATCTTGGGTAGATTAACATGCTCGTCATATATATATATATATATATATATATATATATATATATATATATATATATATATATATATATATATATATATCGCTGCTTATTTTCTAGGCCTAAAGGCAAGAAAAAAACTTATCGTAATTCTTTTGAAATACAGGAAAAAAAAAATCCTCATGACCTTTTTTTCATCTAAATTTGCTCCAATAATTTCATTTTGCTTTACTCGTTTTTAGGGGCCAGTAGCTATTTTATCCTGCTAAAGATTAAAATTGAAAATCTTTTAGAAATAATGATAAAAGCCACGAATATAGGAATATAAATAGCCATTGCCTAATGGTTTTTAACTTCATTTGTGATTCTTTTTTAAAAAAAATCCAAAACCATCGATAAATAATCATAGTTATTTTTTTCTGAGAATTCTCCATTTTGTTTTAAAATATTCCAAAGTTAAAATATTTTACTGGCCATGTTTGTTGTTTAATAACGAAATAGGTATATGGAATTCAGTTTGCTTTCCTGATTCAAATAATCTGCATAATGCAATCCAAAGATACGAACTTTCTTCTACTCACATAACATCTGCGATAGATTTCTTATTAAACAGCCAACACAAGAAGAATGTGGAAATCTATAATGAACATGTGAAAAAGAATAGACTTTAAAAAGGTTAATAAACGTGGTTTGTTTTTTTAGGCGAGCAGCAATTAGCAGTCAGAGGCCATGATAAATCAACAGATTCTGAAAACAAGCGTAATTATGTTGAGTTGTTTAATTATGTAAGAAACACGACCCCTTACTAACATTGTATTTGGAAGAGTCCAGCGTTTTTTCTGGTGTTTCAAATAAAATCCAAAATGATTTGATTAATTGCGTGGCCGAAGCTCTGTCATGGAAGATTAAAAGTAGAATAGAAGAGTTCATTTGTGACTATTATTTTAGACGAGCCTACTCATATAAAAACTCTTTCGCAACTTTCTTGTGTTGTGCGGTATGTCTTGAGTGATGGTAATGTTTGCGAAAAATTTCTTGGGTTTATAAACGTAAGCGCTGATCGTACGGGCTGAAAGGTTATCCAAAATAGTGTTTAATAAAGTTGAACTAAATAATGGAAAAAATGTTGCTCAAACTTATGATGGTGCAAGTGTTATGGCAAGCGAACTGAATGGACTTAAAAAGAGGGTCAAAGAAAAGTATCCCAATGCCTTTTCCATTTACTGTATGGCTCATAGATTAAATTTAGTGCTGTCACAATCGGTTTCCGAATTCCATAAATATGATATATTCTTTTTAAAGCTCAAGTCTTTTTCATTGTTTTTTTGGGGGAAAGTCAAGTAAACCTGTGCATCTTTTAGTTACTGAAATTAAATAGTGATTTCCAAAAAGTTGCACTAACTCGTTTGAACTTTAATCACTCTTTGGTCGGAACTGTTCTCGAGCACCATTAACAAATTGCTGATTTATTCCAAATCATCATTGAGAACTGCAGCAAATGAGACACTGAAAACTACACCTACGCTCAAGCATTGTATTCCATCCTAGAAGATTTTGAATTCAACTTTTTGTTAAATGTATTTGGCGATATTTTCAATTACACAAATGCACTATTTGATGTTTTACAGACTAACATATTTAACATATCCTACTGCATTCGTAAAGTAAATGGAGATTTCTTTGACTGACTAAGGTTGAGGAGCGAACTATTAGTCTTATATAATGACAGCGAACTGAAAGGAAAACCGGTGCATGAATTTCTTCGCATTTTGCGTGACAGTGGGTTAGATGCAGCTTTACAGCAACGAACAAAATTGTGTGAGCTAACTTTGACCCTACCAGCAACAAGTGCTTGAGTTGAGCGATCCTGTTCGTACCTAAGAATTCAAAATTACGCGAGAAATGCGCAACGACAAGAAAGATTAAGCAGTTAGGAAAAAGAGAGGAGGATCGAATTGATATTCAAATCTAACCAATTTCCGCTTATTAGAAGATCGGTTATATATTTATTTCTAAATTTTATTTGTCATTGCTTGTTCAGAAAAGGATAGTGCCTAAGGATACGACTTTCTGGGAATGACATAGCAGGAGAAACAACTCCCATAACACTTCAACAATGATTTTGCTACTTGGCTTGTGATTTATACTAAATCGAGTATGCTGATTCCGAACCTGTAATCAGAATTGTTCTAGCACGTAAGGTTCCTGAGTTACACCCATACTCTTTAGTTACACATATGTGCAGTGTTGCTTCGGCTACCGTAGTGAGAGGATGTGTTGTGTATGGTTCCTGCGTTACACTCCTGCTTTATCACATCAAATTTAGCCATTATAGTAGTGGTGTTGAAACGGTATTTACATACAGTAATAAATTGCAATTTTCTTTCAGATTTATCTCTCACTTAATTTGTTAATGAAATAAGATTGTAGAAAAATATATAACAGGATATATACAAACTAAGTTGAAAAATGAATCGGATGTATAAATAGCCCAGACAACTTTTGTTATATCTGTGGAAGATATACTCCAAGCAACCAGCGAAAAAAATTAGCTAAAAGAGTGAAAACTGCATACAATTATTATTTTGGTTGTAAAGTTGGTGACCAAGACAAGCCATGGGCACCTCCAAAATCTTGTACTGTGTGTTATACGGGGCTCACACAGTGGTTAAATGGCAACGGAAAGGTATGCCTTTTGCTGTACCAATGGTGTGGCGTGAACCAACAAATGATGTTTTTGATTGCTACTTTTGTATGACAAATATTGCGGGATTCTCAAATAAGAACAAGTCAAAAATTGTATATCCAGATTGTAAGTCAGCTATAAAACTAGTCCCCCATAGTATGAAGATGCCAGTCCCAGTTCCTCCATCAGCTAGTGCAGTTAAAGAAGATGATTCATCGCCTGAATGGGATAACAATGACGATGAAATGTATGAGGATGATTCTAAGGAAAAGAAGATCCAGTTTATAAATCAAGAAAACGCAGAACTGTTGGGTTCCAGACTACAGCAATGGAATCTTCTAGAGGACGGTGCAAAAATATCTACTTTCCGTAAACGCCATGAGGCCTTAGCTGCCTTCTATAAAGAAGAAGATGGTGCTTGTTTCTGTAATGATATTAATGGCCTCATGAATCAGCTAGGAAACGAGCATTTACCTGATGAATGGAGACTATTCAACGATGCAAGCACTGCTAGCCTCAAAGCTGTGTTGCTACACAATGGTAACAAAAAACCTTCAATTCCTGTCGCACTTATTGATAGGATGATAGAGACATGACTCAATGAAATTTATTTTGGAAGGTGTTCATTACTCGCATCATAAAGGTAATTTCTTTACTTCTTGGACTGCAGCTAGGATATACAAAGAATATGTGCTTCTTATTCCTATGGAACAGCCGTGACCACAGGAATCATTATATTCTTAAAAAGTAGCCCGAAAGAGAAGAGCACATAGTTGGCCGATACAATGTAAAGCACATGCCTTTGGTACATCCACAGAAGATCTACCTTTCACCACTTCATATCAAACTTGGCCTTATCACGAATTTTGTTAAAGCAATGACCCATGATTCTGATGGATTCCAGTATCTCAAAGAGAAATTTGGTGAAAAGAAAACTGATGCTAAACTTAAAGCTGGCATTTTTCTAGGGCCGGAGATCATAAAATTGATACCTGGCAGGGAGTTCAGAAATAAACTAACTCCACTTGAGTTGGCAGCATGGGATTCATTTGTCCATGTAGTGCAGCACTTTCTTGGTATTCATAGGGCTGAAAACTATGAAGAACTAGTGGACAACATGTTAAAGGCCTCTCAACGAATGGGGTGTCGGATGTCTCTTAAGATGCATTTCTTGCATTCGCATCTAGATTTCTTTCCATCTAATATGGGTAATATTAGTGACGAACATGGGGAAAGGGTCCACCGATATATCGCAATGATGGAAAACAGTTATCAAGGCCGCTTCAACGAAAACATGATGGCTGACTACTGCTGGTTCCAACAACGGGAGGATCCTATACCCATGTACAAGCGCAAGAGCAAGATTCTCAAACATCTTTAAAGAAATTTATAGTTAGGTGAGTACTACCTCTTTCATATCTAATATATATCTTGTCTGGGTCTGCAAAAAGACGTACCTAATGCCAAATAGGGTGCCCCGATTCCAAACCTTTGCCCAGAAACGTCTCATTCTTCTTAAACTCGTAATAATTATATCATTAATTGACCCAAGGTGATAAAGTGAGCCATATAGCCTAGTTGCATAACATCCAGAAATGGCAATGAGCTGTTCGTTCCCATTCTACTTTAAATGTAATAGTTGGGTGGATCTTATTCAATTTTTCAAAGAAAGAATCAAAGCATATTGTTCCGTCTACCGTAAACCAACTAATTCTAATGCCTATATTCATTATTTCACGTGTCACGATGTATCCGTTAAAAGGTCTGTAGTTTCTTCCATGTTCCTGAGAGCATATCGCATTTGTGATCCTTGTTTCTTGCAAGACGAAATTAATACAATCATCCAAACATTTATTGAGCTGCAATATCTCCTTTGGTTCATAGAAAAGTGTCACTATAAAGCCAGAACCATCTATTACTCCCCAGCTAATTATAAGGAAAACAGATGTGACAAATATTATGTTACCTTCCCATACTCTCCCCAGTTAATCAATTTCAAAAGATTGGCACGGACCAACAACATCAATGTTGCCTTTCAGTACGAAAATACGATCAGAAATAGCTTATTCAAAAATAGATCGATCGATAAAGAACAGGGAGTTTATTTTGTTCCCTGCAAATCATGTAATGAAGTATATATCGATGAAAGCAGCAGATTTTCCAAGAGAATGAATGAAGATAAATGCGATATGCGACGTGGTGCCCTCTCCTCGAGTTTATTTCTACATATGTCCAATGAAAATCATCCAATTGATATTGATAATGCTAAAATAGTTTATAAATCTCACTATTATATACATCGACGCTTAATTGAATCGGCATTTATAAAAGAAATTCCTAACTATAATACTTCCGACGGCCAATTTAATACTAATACCTTAATATGCAAGAAATTCATACTTCCGCTTCTCAAAAATGCCGCTACAGTCCCACATCATCCACCTTAGCCCCACTGATTTGTGTGTTTGTACGTTAAGCAACTTCTGTATTTCACTTGTCCACCAGTGACTGACGATGACGGATGTTTCCGTCGAAACCTGGTTTCTCTTATAAAATTAGTCCTATTACTTTGGTTTTATCCCTATAGTTACACGTACGCTACTGTACTTTTTGAGATATATATATATATATATATATATATATATATATATATATATATATATATATATATATATATATATATATATATACAGGGGGTTTCAGGTAAATACATACAAATTGTACACAGAAAAAAAACAAATAAAGGTACCAAATGAAACAATGTACATATTTTCATCAGAATTTACACACAAATAGAACTATATATAGTTGCGAAATCAGTCGAAATGACCACCATCTTCCTTTACGACCTACTCAAGGCGAGACACGAACTTGTTACATGTCCTTGTTAGTGAGTCCTTGTGAATGGATGACATTACTTTCACAATGGTGATCCTCAAAGATCCTAAACTGCTGTGAGCAGCTTTGCAGGAGCAGAGTCCCGTTGAAAAACGCAGGGCCTTCCCGCGCCTACTTGGTCCACTCAAGGCTTAAGTAGAGTCTCCAGCACCTCAATGTTTTAGTTTTGCTGATAGATATATATGTATATATATATTTTGTTGAAGACATTATGTATTTTGCCTTAATTAATATTCTTTGGCAACTTTCTCTTCTTCTAACTATCTTTTTTTTCCATTTTGTAGATGGTGGATTATTTATCCAGTATTCATCTTTTTTTTTAAATGAATGTGTTTGGTGAAAACCAAACTAAAATGCTAAGCTTTCGATCTTATTCGATCATCTTCGGAGCGTAATGAAATTTCTTGCCTCCTTTACCGATGTAGTGAGTGGAGTGAGGATCTGGCAGAAAGTTAAGTGATAGCAGGTGTACTCAATAGTGGTAGATGATAGATGGTGAAAGTGAGGTGAGGTAGGGTTGCCCTTGTTTGAGGGGCATCGCAGGCATTTTTTATTTTTTAATACTTACGAGGGGCGGTCAATAAGTTTTGCAATTCGGATATAAGGAAACGAGATATGAGGAAAAGTATTTTATTATTTTTCGAAATAACTACCCTCGACTTCAATGCACCTGCGCCACTTGTCCCTGAGGTTTCGAATTCCCGTTAATCAGAAATCTCCCGACTGCTGTTCAATCCACTCCTGGAAGGCGAGCTGGACATCTTAATCGTCCCCAAACCGGCATCCACGCAGTGCAGCCTTGAGCTGGCGGAATAAAAAGTAGTCGCTAGGGGCCAGATCTGGACTGTAGGGGAGATGGTTGAGCTCCTCGAATCCGCACTCGCGCAGGGCAGCTTGTGCAGCTCTCGCCTTGTGGACTTTGACGACGTTGAAGTCGATCATGGGGCGTGAGGTTTCTAGGGACCCAACGGGCAGAGACCTTGGTCATGGCCAAATTGTCGTGGATGATGTTGATAACACTTCCATGTGATATTCCAAGTTCTCGCTCGATTTCTTCGACCTTCACCCGTCGATTTTCGAGGCTCGTCCTCTCCACACGGGCCACACTGTCCTCGTTGGTCACGTCTGACGTGCGTCCTGGACGGGGTCATCTTCAAGGGACTCCCTATTCCAGCGAGCAATGGTTGCATAGGAAGGGGCGGTGTCGGTGTACACTGCAACCATGCGTTCATGGATCTCTTTTGCATTCTTGCCTTCCTTGGTCAAAAATTTGATCACTGCGCGGTGCTCAGCCTTCTCCATTGTTGAAAAATTTGTGACTGACGATCTGCGATCAGCTACTGCTTCTTAAATAGACGAGGCAGGAGCGTGCGGCTGCAGGTCCTGACTTGTTATAACTTGTTCTAACACCCCCACAAACAGCCATCCCCCTTCCTCTGTTTTGCCCTACTGATTCGCAAAACCTATTGACCGCCCCTCGTATTTTTTCCTTTTTGTTTTATTTATGTTGTCAAGTGTTTGTCTCAGTGGGCATTCTTCTTTGTGTTTTTCTGTTTATTTGTCTCCTCGTCTCATTTACTTTTTATTCGTGCAGTGTTTTTGTTGAGCTGTCGAGCCTTTATTAGTGTTTGAATTTAGTTTTTTACCTCGTGTTTTTATCTGATGTATTTTCTTGTTATTTGTTGATTGTGAGTTTAGTATTGTCTCGTAGTATATTATGTCATACTCTGTGTTGTTGATGTTTATGTGTAAATTGGTAATGTATTTTCCTCGGAGCAGAGTTTAGTGCTTTGGAATCGCCGGTTTCGAGTGACCTTACCGTGCAATCTGGCAGGGATGTTAATTCTTCCTCCAGTTCTTCTTAATTCTGGAATTATATCATTGGCCATTGTAGACCAGACCTTTTTGGCCAGTTTCTGGGTTGCGACGTCAATGGGCTCCAGTTTCTGCCTGCGGTGCAGGTCCCTCTGCCGAAGATGCTCTCTTCGTCTGGTTTTGTTTATACAGAGGGATGCAGGATTCTGCACTCGTTGTAGCCTCCTCATAGCGTTCTTGCTGGCCGTTTGAGTCACTACTGCAGGGTAGATGAGCTTAGCCCGGATAAACGACAGGTATAATTTCCTGATATTCGCTGAGCTAAGATTACTGAACCTATATAGCTTAGAGATTTCTCTCTTCGCATATTCTGCCTCTCCTTGTAGTGACTCGAGTATCCATGGTTGGAGATTTTTAGGCCCAGGATGGTGCTTCCGGCGGAGTAGCCATATCTCCTCCCATCAATTACAATGGGCCACGTCAACTTACGGCACAGCGGGAGGATCTTAAATTTCTCCCTGTTTGTCCGGATTTTCCACCTTCTCTCGAATTGGTTGATGTTCGAGATTTCCACGATGGTGTTGTTAGCCTGATCCCTTGCTTTCCTAACCCTACTGGGGACGATCTGCGTGACTTCATCTGCGCATTGCAGATACATCGTATCCCTGTTTATTGGAGTAGGGAGGTCGATAGTGAAGACCAGGTAAAGCAGGGGACTCAGGAAGCTCCCCTGGGGAACGCCCGCTTTGAGCTCGAATTCTGGTCCTTTGTGCTCTTCGATCATGATACGCGCCCTTCTGTCCATAATGAAGTTACAAAGAATCCTTTCCAGAACCAGGTTTAGCTGGAGGGCTAGGATCTTGTATTGTAGTCCTCTCAGCCAAACCTTGTCGAAGGCCTTCTGCACGTCCTCATCACGATGTCTACATAATGACCCTTCGCTCGGCAGTGTGCGATCTTTCCTGTTAGGAGCGCCAGGGCCGTTTCAGGGCCCCGTTTCGGTCTGAACCCATGTTATTGTGAGTTGTGCGCTCCCAACTAGTCGAGTTGATTTTGTAGCCTGTTGGCTATAATTTTCTCAAAGATCTTGCCGGGTATTTCGAAGAGAGAGATTGGGCGATAGTTAGCCACTTGATCTGGGGGCTTATTCCCTCTTGGGATAAAGATGATTTTTGCCACTTTATACCCGTCTCGGAAGTAGCCTGTATTCACGGATGCATTCATGATGTTCACCATGCCCCGAATAATTTGTCGTGGGGCATTCACTAGGTTGTTCTTAGTGAGCCCAGACCAACCGGGGGCCCTTTGTCTGAAGGACCTTATGGTGTTAATGGTCTCTTCAACAGTGATAGGGCGCCCGTGGTTAACCATCTCTCTCTCTCTAGATACTTGCGGTTGTGGGTGGGTCCTATGTATCATCACTCCCAGGTCCTCGAGCAGTTGGTCTTCGAAGTCCTGGTCGAAATCGTCGTTTTCCTCAGGTGAGATTGCAAAGACCTCTTTCCATTGGCTCCTGAATCTCCTTTCTAGGGAATCCAGATCCTCTATGATGATGTTGCCTTCCTTTTTTTTTATTCCAGGCCTGGGAGGCATTTCCCTAAGTCTTCGGATGCTATTCCAAAAACTTACAGGATTTCTCTCCCTGTCTAGTCTGCCTATGATATCGTCCCAGATTTCCTTGTGTTTCTCGAGGATTATGGTTTTTAGGTCCTCGCTTAGCTGTCTCATTCGGGCTTTCCTTTCCTGGGTTGGGCCTGTCCTACCGACTTCCTCGTAGATTTCCTTGTGTTCTCTAGCGATATCCCTCATTTCGTCCGTCCACCTAGGTTGTGGGAGCATTTTGTACGAGATTCTGGGGACGCATCTTTCGTCAGCTTGAATGAGTAGATTAGTGATTTTATCAATCTCCTCATCAATTTCCTCAAGATTTGCCTCATCCAAGTCACCCGGCTGATAGGTGCTGAGAATTTCTCTGTACTGCTCCCAGTTAGCTTTCGCGTAACTTTTCCTAAGTGGGGCAGGCTTGAGCATTGGCGCAAGCGAAATGGTGGTGATAATTGGGATATGATCGCTCGGGATCACTGGGCCAGGGGCGTTGGTGATGTTGAAAGGGAATTCCGGACTTACCAACACAATGTCCGGTTTTGTCGCCGAGCATCGTGTTAGATAAGTTGGGAAGTCAGGTCCTACTCTCCAGGCTCTATTTCTTTCGAATAGTAGTTCCAGGTTCCGTCCCCTTTGGTCAACGTGCCTGTAGCCAGATGCACGGCAGAGGGCGTTTAAGTCCCCACCTAGCAACGCTAGCTTTTTGTGCCAGAAGAGGTTGAAGAAGTTGTTGATCGGTAGGTACTGTAGCCTGGGTGGCTGGTAGGCTGCCGCCACAGTTAGGCCTCCAACCAGGGTCGGGATCTCGACAGCCACGAATGATTCGTCTAAGTCCGGTAGTGTTCTGAATTGTATGTTTTTTCTGATTGTGATGGCTGCGCCATCTTACCTTTCTTGCATGTGGTTCTTTTGTCTTACTGTGTAATTGTGTATTTTTATGGTGTCTGTGATTGTGTTGATGCCGTGTTCCGATATGAGAATGATGTCCGGGTCCACCGTACGGAAGATATTACCGTAAGCAATGGCCTTTCCCTTCCATCCATTCGCATTCAGTGTGAGTATTTTTAAAGCGTTGTTTGTGTTTTCTATGTTCTTGTTCTTGAGTTTTTGTTCTCTTTAGTGTGTCTTATGTGTTGTTGCTTTTTCCGTTACGTATCCTCTTGAATTCTGCATCACTTAGGGTAATGCAGCAGTCCTTGTGAAGTTTCACCGTGCTTTCATGCATCGCTTGCTCAATATCTGTTTCTCGATCTTGAGCTGAGTAGGTCCATTTGTTTATCCTCTGTTGGATCCCCTGAAATATCTCCTTGGGAGAGAGCTTCTCGGGATGTGGGATCTGCTCATCTGTGATTATTTTTAAGTCGATCTCCTCTCTATCGTACTTGTAAGTACGTTTCAAGGTTGGTGTTCCGTGTTGTCCCGTTTGTTACGGAACTTCACGACTTCCAACACGTTGGCCCACGATTGGTTTCGGTTAATCTCCTCCTTAATCTCCTCTTTTCTGTGTTGACCGATCCAGGAGTCGAGCTGCCTGTTCTCCACGCTGCAGTGTGCCTAGATCTGAGGGGGGGTGCTGGGCTGGAGGTTTATTTCCTTTAACACCTTCTGACCTTCTTCTATCGTCAGCGTCTCCACGTCTGCCTCTTTCTCGCAGACTGCAGAGTAGCCGACTGGGGTGTCTATCAGCCTTGGGATAGCCACGTTCAGCCTACCGAAGATCGTTTGGAACACTGTTCCTCGGTCCGGCTTTGGTTGTCCACCAATTGTCCTCAATGGGACTCTAGTGGCTGGGCGGGACGCCATTTTTTGGTGCGTTTGCAGTCCCTCTGACTGGGAGGTGTAAATCGTCTTTACCAAGCTCTGTTATTCTTGGTTTGTAGCACGGCTTGTGATTTTTGCGTGTGTGTGTGTATATATTTTTACGTTTTATTATTTTTGATTTTCCTTGGGGATGAAGAGAGACCCCTCCCCCTCGCGCTCGCCAGCCGCCTGGATGGAAATGGGAATTGCCTTTAGGATGGATGATACGATGGATGAGATGAATCCGGGTGGGATCCTCTCAGGGGTGTGATTGTATGGCGGACTTATTGACAACGCCCCCCCCCGAGGGGTTTTTAATCGCGACCGCATCCCAACATACCATAGAGACGGTTGTGTGTCCCTCTATGGTCATGGAAGGGGCCCCTGCTGGGATGAGCAATGGAGGTAGCAGTCCGTCCCTTATCCGGAAAGGTTTCTGACATTGTTATCTGCTGTGGGCTATTCTTCAAACCAGCTTCCTCCAATGCACCCAATTATGGCCATGCAGCTGCCTGGCACAGTTGGGACGAAATATGAATGACAATCCCCTTTCATATCTGACTGCGGTTTACGCAGGGGGGTCGGCTGGAGACTTAAGCAGTCATCTGCTTAAGTGGGTCGCTGTAAAAGAAAGATGGTTAGTAGTGAATGATGATGAGGATAAGTGTGACACCAGGATAGTACTCTCTCTCTCTCTCTTAAGTGAAAGAAAACGGTTTTTAAGGGGTATTTATTCTCCTTGGTTGGACGTAACGTTAGAGCAAATGGACCACTCTTGTGCGTGGAATTTTTTAAATAGTTCTAACGTACGATTCCAGCTTGTCGCTTGTCTATTGATGGCCGGCGAAGGCTGAAGAATTCATTGAGAAAATTACGCTAATACTACATCTCTTATCCGATAAAGGAGGGAAAAGATTAGGAAAGGCTGCCTCAAAACGTCAAGAACCAAGTCATTATCCCCACGAGGACTATCCTGAAGACTTTTTAACCTGCTCCTAGGCGACTTTATGTCGACCTACCCCCCTCCCCCTCCCTCGACGGAGTTACGAAGCTGAAATGAACTGAACTGCCATTCATCTAGTCTCGCTCCAACTATGTCGGTCCACTTTGATAGATATAATTGGAGACGTAAAGGAAAGCAGGTTTGAGGATTTGCCCACTATGGAACTTTACGGAAGAGACCGCCCGGTTACGAGGCGATGCTGAAAGCTTTAGGGAAGAGTTCGCTCTAATCTCTAGGGGTAGTTTCCGGCCAAGACCATCGGGGGACATACAACCGTCCCTGTGTAAGTTGGAAGCAGCATCGATAACCAAACCCCAGACGGGGTGGGGGAAACCTCGAGTGGTGGTAGTTGATTCGATCACCATCCATCATTAAGTCCGCCACACTTCACCCGTCTGAGGGGCCTTCCTGGGTTCACCCATCATCATTCATTCCCTCATTTGGCAGTTCACGTTCACGGAAGCTGAGCGATGAAGTAGAGGGAGTCATCAATAAACAAATAAAGAAGAAAATACCATCGTATGAAGAAAGGGAGCACGAAACTTTACTTGAATCAAGTCACCACTAATAAGAGACGTGGGAGAAAAAGAAGAATCCAGTCCAGAGGGGCCACTCTCGAAGAGATGGCCCAAGACCATACAACCAGAATACCTCTGCGGGCAGTCGATGGACAGCCCAAGCCTAGCAGAGAGAAATTATTCGAAGCTGTGTATGGCAAATTGGGCATTGCCATGGTGAGATTGCTGGAGATAACCTTGTGGTATATCGCAATCTGCGAAAAAGAAAAGGACATCTGGGATATCACCAAGGAGAAGGCAGTAGAGGTCCTTAGGGAAATTGGACTGCAGCCAGCAGTACCACTGCAGATCCTGGCCCACAGGAGCGTGGTGTGCCGGCGACTCGATCCGTGGTTCGGACAGCACTCCAAAGATGAAATCAAGGAGGAGATCCAGCTTCGTTAAACCTGGGCCAAGGTAGCCGAAGTGATAAAATTAAAAAAAAATAGAAGGGATAACAGCGACTACACCCATGTCTTCAAGGTAGTCTTCACCCAAACCACTATGGCCCAAAAGGCAAAGGAACAAGGCCTATTAATGTTCAATGCCAAAATTAGTGGGGAACAGATAGAGAAGGGAGAATTCACTCCAGTCCAGTTCTGTTTCATGTGTTACAAGATGGAAGAACACGCCACTAAAGACTGTAAAGAGCTACAGGAAACATGCTCCAAATGCAGCGATAAAGGGCACAATTGGAGGTCGTGCACTAATAACTTTGAGAAGTGCATTAACTGTGGCCAAGAACACAGAACAATGGCCATGTCATGTCCTGTAAAAAAAGAAATAATTAAAAGTAAACACGAAGCGAAGAAGAAAGAGGAAACACGTAGAGCGAATACGTCCTACGCCCAAGCAGCAAAGGTGGCCCTCTCGGAAGTAGACTCTAAGAAGACATATCTCAAACTACAAAACGAGAACTCGACAAAAATTATGACGTGCATCGTTCACGCGTACGTCATGAATCTCACACGCCCTGGCACGTTTGCAACTGAGCTAAATCAAATGTTAGCTAAAACGGGATGAAACAAATGTGGTTCCCAGACAACCCCCTCTCTGGGGATGTACTGCAACTGCAGATGGTTCCAAACCAACAGACAAACGGTCAAGACACCACCAAAAATGTAACCAGGAAAGAGAAGAAACAAGCAGTCGATGTGAAAACTCCTGCCCCTAAACATAAACAAGAAAACACCATAAAGAGAGAAAATGCTGGGACTGACACCAATAGTTCCTCGGAATCCTCAGACTTGGACACCGAAGTCCCACAAATTAAGAAGGCCAAGGGAAAGAAAAGAAAAAAAACAAAAGATTGCGTGCGGATAGCACGCACTCCCGAAGAACTTGGAGCCCAGGGATATTTTCCATGGAATCAAAACTAAAATATTCAAATGGGAATACGACTACGGAGTCGACCCTGAAATGGTAGAAGAAGCTCTGCTCAGCCAAAATGTGACTCTACATCACAACACCTGCGAGCAGATTTCAAACGCTGAGTTCAGAAAAAAGAGAAGTGGGAGGAAGAAGAACATCACCCAAAAACACTAAAAGAAACAACCTGGAGAGAGTAAGCAATAGAATGAGGATTCTGACACTCAAAGTAAACGCATGGGAGGGGAAAGGTACGGCATATGGAAACATTCCGAATGCTTGACCCCGACATCATTCTTATAACTGAGCGAGGTATCGACACTACATCTGGTCAAATTAAAATACCAGGCTACAGAGTAGTAATGAAAAATCATTCTCAAGAAAGGTTTGATTGTATTGCAATAGCTGTCAAGGGGAATCCTTTGTGGTGATCGAGCTCCACACATTGGTAGGAGACCTCGTTATAGCTGCAGCCTATCAACCCCCTCATCGAGCCTATCTCCCGTTAAATAACTTCTAAACACTGTTCGGGCACCGCAGAATGGCATTCTTAGGGGAAGACCTCAATGCCAGATGCCGTGCGGCGGGCTATGGTAGTACCAACGAAAGAGGCCGAAACTTGGAACTAATTATGGGAAGAAAAAACATCCAGAGAATAGGGCCGGATTTTCCGACCTATATCACTTCCAGATCAGCAACCAAACCTGACATAATCTTAACAAGTGAAGGCTTCCCATTCAACTACCATAGTGAGCTAGGCCCAACAGTCCCAAGTGATCACATAGCGATCCTCACCACACTATCTCTCGCTTTGATCCAGCCTACAGTCCCTCTCCGAAAAAAACTACGCCTTGGCCAACTGGGATCGTTACAAGAGACTACTCAGTCAATACGCGCCAGCTGACCTAAGCGAGGCGGCATTGGAGGAGATAGACGAGGAGCTGGAGAGGATAACTACGTCCATACTAGAAGCGGACCGCGAGTTCATACCCAAAACTGGATATAAAACACCTCAGCCCAGATGGACAGAGGAGATGAGAGAGATCGCTCGTGTTCACGAAGAGATAAGACGGGAAGGTCCTAACCGGGAAAGAAGCTGGCTTCTTCGATGCCTAAGCACCGAGCTATAAGAGGCTATCAACCTCCAACAGGGGAAAATTTGGAACAACCTGATAGCCAAAGTCGATAGCGAACTCAACCTGGCTAAATTCTGGCGTCAATTCAAGAACTTAAAGGGACTAACAACAAGAACAAAGACTCGAATAAAAGAGAACGGAGACTATATAGAGGACCCGGCGCTTCTGAAAGACAGATTCAGGAATTTCTGGAAAAACGTTTTCAGGATCACCCAGAAGAAAACGATGAGTTCGACCAGGAATTCGAAGGCCAACTGATCGAATAACTGAATTAGGTTATGCACCGCACACACCCACAACATCAAGTAGACGAAAGCAGGGAGATGGCGGACCATGGCCGTCCCATAACAACAGATGAGGTCATGGCCACTGTGAGAGCCTTCCAACAAAAGGCACCAGGCTGGACGGGCATCACTAGAAACAACTTGGTAAATGCCCTACAGAAGATCATTCAGGGAATTACAAACATTTACAACGCTTCCCTGAATACGGGTTACTTCCCTGAGGTTTTTAAGATCGCAAAAATAATCTTCATACCCAAGGGAGGTAAACCCCCTGATCAACTGATAAATCACAGGCCAATCGCCCTGCTGGAATTCGTTGCGAATGTCTACGAGAAGCTCATGGCTGACAGGCTCCAATAACAACTAACCGAGCTAGGAGCTCACAACCCTCAGCAGCACGGGTTCTGCAGGGGACGAGGAATGGAAACCGCCCTCGCCCTCCTAACGGAAAAACTCGCTTGCAGCAAAGCTTAGAGAAGGTACGTAGACGTGGTGCTGCAGGATGTAAAGAAGGCCTTCGATAAGGTATGGCTGAGAGGAATACAATTCAAGATCCTCAACCTCAAGCTAAACTCAATCCTGGAAAGGGTCTTTTGTAACTATGTTACGGATAGGGGAGCCCAAATCGCGATCGAGGGCTGCAAAGGATCCGAATTCGAACTCAAGGCGGGAGTTCCACAAGGCAGCTGTCTGAGTCATTTATTGTACCTCGTGTTCACAATTGACCTACCTGCTCCAGTGAGGTACGATTCGATGTATCTGCAATACGCAGATGTCATCACTCAAATCGTCCTAAGTCCATTCAGGAACGCTGGAAGCCAAGCAAGGGCGACGGCTGCCGAGATTGACAACATCAATCGCTACGAAAAAAGTGGAAGATAAAAACCAACCACCAGAAGTTCACTATAATTCCAATGAGCCACCGAAAAGTAGAAGACGTCCTCGTCGATAACGAACTCCATCCGTACTCTAACGAGGAAAAAGTGCTTAAGACTCTACAAAACAGGTTACAAGGCCCACGTAAATACCAGTCTCCCTAGCCAAAAGAGAGCTGAAGAAACTTAACTGTATCCGAAGCTTCAGAGTGCCAAACAAAAAAAAGCTGTACATGGCCCTGGTACGCTCAGTCCTAGTGTACCCGGCTGTGATCACGCAGATGGCAAGGTGTACCTCTCTCAGAACGATACAAAGGGTACAGAACAAAGCCACACTGCTGATAACTGGCACGTAAAGGATCGACCGTATTCGGTAATCGGTTATACATCAAAGAATCAGACTAAAACTGATCAATATGAAGATCCAAAGGCTAGGGAGAAAGACTTGGGACAAAATCGATCACGAAATACTCCCAACTATAAACAACGATATAAACATACGAGGAAACAGAAGACGCGCAGTTGGAAAACAGTTCTATTCCCAAGCGGAAGAACCTGCGCAAGAGAGAACGTACTACCGATATATACATAGAATTATACAAAGGAAAATAACCTTAATGAAATGAGGCGAAATGCCCAAATTCAATACAATTCAAACTTAAATCCAAGATAACTAATTTTACCAAAAAGAGGCGAAGTGCCCAAATTAAATATTAAAATAAAAAGAGACTAAATGGTATTCAATTTGTTGTTATATTCTTCTTTGTTTAGGATGACGTATATGTTGGATTTGTCAGCTTTTCTTAAGACTATTTCTATGTTGTTTTTAGATTGCTGATGGCCTTACGTATTTCTGGTGTTATGAGTTTGCTGCCCGTAAAGCTTCTTCGTTTGGTGGCTTCTGCGGGTAGTTGGTCTTTTAGGCTGGAGTTAATTTCAATGATGGCTTGATCTTGTAGCTTCAACATCGATTGGAACATCTTAAGTGACACCACTAAATTTAAACGCTTGAAAAAAGATACAACAGATGACTTAAAAAAGAAAATAAACGGACAAATAACTAAAGCCAATGCACTCATCGGGGAACTTCACTTCCAAAAGATCATCGGTGATTACACACCGGGTTATCTGTATGGCAATGTAAAAATTAATAAGCCGCACAATCCATTGAGGCCCATCATTTTTCAAGTCACTACTCCTACGTACTGTTTATCTAAAACCCTAAATCCATTAATAAAAACGTACATCCCTTCGAAATACGAGTATAGTATAAAATCCATGGAGGAATTCATTGACATACTCCACGCTATAAGACCGTCAGGAGTAATATCATCCCTCGACGTAGAAATTCTTTTCACGAATGTGCCTATCGCTCAGACCATCGACATCATTATAAAAAACATGTACCACTATCCTACTATGTCTTCCCCAAATCTTGACCAAAACATCTTAAGGAGCATGTTACGTTCATGCACATCAGAGGCGCCGTTCAAAACACCGGATGGTAATCTATACACCCTTAGGGCTGACCTTCGCTAACTATTACATGGGTCAACTCGAGGAGAGATTATTGGAAACCATGGAAAATAAGCCACACAGATATTGCCGTTACGTAGATGACATCTACATCAACGTCGAAAACGAAGAACATCTCGTTAACATCAAGCAGCATTTTGAGGAGAACTCCGTGCTAAAATTTACTTATGAATTGAGCACGGGCCATAAACTCCCCTTCTTGGATGTTGAGGTCCATAACATCAATGGAAACTACATCAGTAAAGTACATAGGAAAAGTATGGACATGGTAAGATGCCTCAATGCAGATAGCGAATGCACTGAAAGGTAAAAAATAAGCGTAATCGGCTCATACATCCGCCGAGCTTACAAATGCTGCTCTACGTGGGATCTTTTCCACCAAGAGATTGCACGAGTAAAGCAAATACTCGTGAATAATGGTTTCTCAAAAAGCATGATTGACATGGTTTTAAATAACCATTACAAACATGCGGATAAAACTGTAAGTAATCATGGAGAAGTCAATATCATCAAAGTGTACTACAAAAACCAGATGTCCAAAAAACATCAAGGAGATTATTAACCACGCACAAGAGTGGTCCATTTCCTCTAACGTTACGTTCAACCAAGCCGAATAAATACCCTTTAAAAACCGTTTTCTTTCACTTAACTTTCTGCCAGATCCTCACTACACTCACTACATCGGTAAAGGAGGCAAGAAATTCCATAAAGCTCTGAAGATGAACGAATAAGATCGAAAGCTTAGCATTTTAGTTTGGTTTTTACCAAACACATTCATTTAAAAAAGAGATTAATACAGGACAAGTAATCCACCATCTACAAGATGAAATAAAAAAGATAGTTAGAAAAAGAGAAAGTTACCAAAGGAAATTAATCAAGGTAAAGTACACAATGGTCTTCAACAAAATTTGTATTCAAGAAAGACTACACTAATATATATATATATATATATATATATATATATATATATATATATATATATATATATATATATATATATATATATATATATATATTAGTGTAGTTGGGTAGCAGTCTTTCTTGAATGCAAATTTTGTTGAAGACCATGGTGTATTTCGCCTTAGTTAATTTCCTTTGACAATCTAAGGCGAAATACGCCATGGTCTTCAACAAAATTTGCATATACAGTAAACCCTCGATATAACTAATTTCGGATATAACGAACCAAATTTCCTGGCCGAACTCCATCCGGTTTAACCAACCGAAGTTCGTTAAATCCGATGTAATCAACTTAACTTTATTAGTAATTACATACGTATTACATATCCATGCAATACAGTCTTTATATACATATTTACGTATTCAGATTAACAAACGAACCATCGTTATTTCCATCGCTTTTAACGAACTTTCGGCTTTAACGAATGACCCCTACCATACAGTTCGTTATATCGAGAGTATATATATATATATATATATATATATATATATATATATATATATATATATATATATATATATATACCAATCAATCATTTCCTGTGGAACCCACGGAGATGCATAGGGCCTCAATGAACTCACGCCACCAGGCTCTATCTTGAGCTAATGCGTCAAGATCTTACCAACAATCATCTCCTGCTTCCCGCCTTATAGCCATTATCCAAGTCTCCCTAGGCCTACCTCTACCTCTTCTACGAGGGGCCACAAACCCTGGTGTATCCCGAACTATAACCTGCTTTCTATAAACATGACCTAACCATTTCCAACGGGAAAATCTAACAAACTCATCGACCGGTTGCACCCCCGTTATTTCTCTGAATCTGGTATTTGAAACTCTTCTATCCCACCATTTAACTCCCAATATTCGTCGCAGAGCTTTATTTTCAAATGCCAACAGTTTTTTATCTGTAGTCTCAGTGCTGTACCAAGACTCATGTCACAAATCAAAATACTTCTAACCATTACCTTATAAATTTTGATTTTAGGATGCACAGAAAAGTTGCTATTATTCTAAACATTCTTAAGCATCCCCATTGCCTGATGGGCTCTTCTTAGCCTTTCCTCAAATTCCGAATCCTTTACTAAATAAGTACCTAAATATTTGAACCTATTAACTTGTTTTATATCAATTCCTTCTACCGAGCAATTCTGCGCATTTTCTATATTCATATTTATGATTTCAGTTTTTCTGCTATTAATTACCAAACTAACCTTTCGTCCTTCCCAGACTAAACAGTCCAGCACTCTTTGTATCTCTTCTGGCCCATTACGAATAAGAACTATATCATCAGCATAATCTAAGTCCAGTAGTTTCCCCATTTTCTTCCCAGTTTATACCAGCATCAGTTTCTGCTTTTACCTTTTTCATGATGTAATCAATAACTAATACAAATATCAGAGGTGACAGAATGTCACCCTGTAGCACCCCAGACTTTACTTCAAATGGATCAGTCAAACTGCCGTCAACCATCACTTTTCAAGTTGTGGTCTCGTGCATATTCAAAATGACCCTAACAAACTCTTCTGATATTCCATAATGCCGCATGATCTTACCCAAAATGCTATCGAATGCCTTTTCAAAATCAACAAAGCAGAGGTTTAAAGGAACCTTCATTTCATTTGCTTGCTGCATCAAATGTCTAACGATAAAAATCTGGTCATTGCACCTACGCCCCATCCTAAACCCAGCCTGTTCATCTATTAGAATGCCATCAACCACCGACCGACTCCAACCTATTCAATAATATTCTACTGAAAATTTTCAAAGCTATTCGTGATAAAGTGATTCCTCTCCAGTTAATACACAGACTCAGATCTCCTTTTTTCGGAACTTTAACTAATACTCCATTCTTCCACCCTGATGGTACTATCCCCTTCACCCATATCTCAATGAAAAACTTTCTCAGAACATATACCAATCCATCCTCTTCCACTTTAAACATTTCAGGAAATAAACCACCCTCTCCCGGTGTCTTATAATTCTTCAACTGTTTTAATATATATATATATATACAAGGTGTCCCAGAAAAAAGTTAACCGTACTTTGAATTTGTATAACTCAAAACCTATTTGTTGCAAACAAACAAATTTACCAACTATTTATCTGTCTATTCTGGAAATTTCATTAAATTCCCTTTTACGATATTGATACACTAATGGGTTTAGTGTAGGCGATCAAAATTATGTTTGCGCAAAGAAGTAAAATAAGGAAACTTTGAAGTATAAAATCAACAAATATATTTAAATCCATTTTTAACAAAAACACCTCTTCATATGAGTAATACAAATTCATTTTTTAATTTTCTAAGCACCGTTTCCTCCCACATGTCCTCCATTTCTTTCCGGGCACAGTTGCGCCTCCTTTGATGGCATTGATTGAACAACTTTTAGGATTAACTTGTGATTTTCCTTAAGTCTATTGACTCCACGTGTGATACTATCTCTTAACTGGTTGATGCTTTGTGGTGGAGTAGAATACACTTTATTCTTTAGATATCGCCATAAGAAATAATCGCACGGTGTTAAGTCAGGGGATCTTGGGGACCATTCAATTGCATGATTTAGCGCGTCAATGCGGTCGTCAAACGTTTCTCTTAGTTTTGTTCTTACAGCAAGCTGCCTATGAGCTGGTGCACCGTCCTGAATCCACCAAAGTCTATTGAATTAATTGACATAAATCTGGCGGAGTTCTGGGAAGATCCTTTCGTTGATCATGCTCAGGTAGGCAGAACCATTCAAGTTATTCTCGTAAAACAATGGGCCGACAAGATAGCCATTCCCGCATATTCCGATCCACAGAGACACTTTCTGCTGACAAATACGTACGTCAAAGTTGAATGCTGAGGGGTGGGGGAGGGGGCAGCGGTGCATATTGCCGAATATTATGGCTAATTACCTTTCTATTTATGAAAAAGGCTGCCTCGTCACCAATCACAATGTCTCCAAGAAACGAGCAGGTTTATGGAGAACCCATTCGACAAATTGTCTACGACGAGGAACATCAGTTTCAAGAAGCTGGTTCTTGCATGCATCTTATAGGGATGCCATTTTAAGTCATGTTTATTAATGCGGTTAAATGATGACTTAACAATTGTAACCCATTCTTTCTGACTGATACATGTCGATTTTGAAGAAGCGTCATCTGAACATTTTCGATATTTTTTGTTGTTCTTATGGTTCTCATACGACCCGAACGACCTTTATTTAAATTTAAGTATGTTCCTTCATGTTGGTATTTGCGAACATTTGTCCAAATTGTGGGCTTTCTTGGTGGGTGCCTACCTGGAAAACGTTGTTCAAATGAATCTTGTACTTGTTTAATCCTGCCAGTCTTAATAAAGTTCGTGACTACAAATACGCATTGATCTTTTATTAACTGCATGATTAAAAAGGTTCTATGGGGGTAAACTTTTACCCAGAAACGCTTTGATTTGCTTAGTAAGAAATAATGAAAAGACCATACCACAGCGTGGCTGAAAACCCACTGTAAAATGGCCTAGGCTTTGCTTGAAGAATGGCACAGTGACCTAGGCTACCTAGGCTCCCTACGCTTCTCTTGAAAGTGCACGGTGGCCTAGCCTTCATAGGCTTCATTTCATTATTTTACCTCCTTGCGCAAACATATTTTTGATAGCCTCCACTAAACCAATTAGTGTATCAACATCAGAATAGGAAATTTAATGAAATTTCCAGAATCGACAGAGAAATAGTTGGTAAATAAAACACTTTTTGCAGGACCCCAAAATCTCCAATAGTGTTTGAGTTAGACTAATTCAAAGTACGGTTAACTTTTTTCTGGGACACCCGGTATATATATATATATATATATATATATATATATATATATATATATATATATATATATATATATATATATATATATATATATATATATATATATATACACGAGGGGTGGTCAATAAGTTTTGCGAATGGGTAGGGCAAAACAGGAAGGGGGATGGCTGTTTGTGGGGGTGTTAGGACAAGTTATGACAAGTCAGGACCTACAGCCGCACGTTCCAGCCTCGTCTATTTAAAAAGCAGTAGCTGATCGCAGAACGTCAGTCACAAATTTTCAACAATGGAGAAGGTTGAGTACCACACAGTGATCAAATATTTGACCAAGAAAGGCAATAATGTAAAAGAGATCCCTGAACGCATGGTTGCAGTGTACAACGACACCGCCCCTTCCTATGAAACCATTACTCCCTGGAATAGGGAGTTCCGCCATGGTCATGAGTCCCTTGAAGATGACCCCCATCCAGGACGCCCGTCAGACGTGACCAACGAACTCAATGTGGCCCCTGTGGAGAGGATGAGCCTCGAAAACCGACGGGTAAAGGTCGAAGAAATCGAGCGAGAACTTGGGATATCACATGGAAGTGTTATCAACATCATGCACAACAATATGGCCATGACCAAGGTCTCTGCCCGTTGGGTCCCTAGAAACTTCATGCCCCATGATCGACTTCAACGTTGTCAAAGTTCGGAGGAGCTGCTGCTCCTGTACAACCAAGACTAGCGAGATTTGAGTCACGCATAGTGACAGGTGATGAAACGTGGGTCAATCATTGGGATCCCGAGACCAAGCTCGAAAGCATGGCCTGGAAGCACAGGGGCTCTCCGACCCCCATCAAGTTCCGGACCCAACCCTCAGCCGGGAAGATCATAGCCACCATCTTCTGGGATTCTGAGGGAGTGTTGATGGTGGACTATGCGCCTCGTGGAAGGACCATCACAGGCCAATATTACGCCGAGGAACTGGCTGGGTTGAAGAAGTGCATCCGTCAGAAGCGGCGTGGCAAGTTGACACGCGGTGTCTTGCTCCTCCACGACAATGCCGCTGTCCGCAAGGCCAGAGTTGCACAAGCTGCCCTGCGTGAGTGCGGATTCGAGTAGGTTAACCATCCCCCCTACAGTCCAGATCTAGCCCCTAGCGACTACTTTTTATTCCACTAGCTCAAGGCTGCACTGCGTGGACGCCGGTTTGAGGACAATGAAGATGTCCAGCTCGCCGTCCACGAGTAGATTGAACAGCAGTCGGGAGATTTCTGGTTGTCGGGAATTCGAAGCCTCAGGGACAAGTGGCGCAAGTGCATTGAAGTCGAAGGTAGTTATATTGAATAATAATAAAACACTTTTCCTCATATCTCGTTTCCTTATATCCGAATAGCAAAACTTATTGACCGCTCCTCGTATCTCAAAGTAGCACGAGAGAATGATGAAAATGAATTCATTAAACCACATTGAAAGAGAAAACGGAATAATTTTTCCTCGCGTAGCATAGTGTACTAACGGCATACTTTTAACTGTGATCAAAGCGGTGCTCGCTTCCTCAGTGTGTCTGGTTCGAATCGCTTCCCTGCACGGATTTTTTCGAAATAAGGTAATAAAAATATTACTGCAAGGAAAAATTATTCCATTTTCTCTTCCAATGTGGTTTAATCAATTTATATATATATATATATATATATATATATATATATATATATATATATATATATATATATATATATATATATATATATATATATATATATATATATATCCGTTTGACCTTGAAGCCCTGGGGAAACATGTGAGGAAGCATAACTTGGCCGTCGTTGTTGACTGTTGACCAGGCCCAGAAGCATAAAAAAAAAACAGGAAATTTGCTCTGCATTACTATGAGTCTTCGCTCAACCAACGATTATTCTGTCGCTACCTCGGGTAGTTAAAAAGAATCACAATCTCCCTTACGCTTTTCCGGGGGTGGGGAGTCAAGAGGGCTGCGAGTATGGCGTACCGTTTTTCGATTTCAGTTGGCATTGTCAGGAGAAACCTCCTGGGTATGCACTTACCAGCATGGAAACTTAACGCCTACTGAGCGTATCCAAGGTCAAGTAACCAACATTAGTGCGGTCTTTAGCACCTTAGGCACATTTTCAACTTTGTATCGATTTACCTCTCTCTCTCTCTCTCTCTCTCTCTCTCTCTCTCTCTATATATATATATATATATATATATATATATATATATATATATATATATATATATATATATATATAATCGCCTTTTCTTTTAGTGCACCGTGGCTTCCTGGTGACAGAGGTCGCCGTTTCGATTCCAGGTCGAGGCGGATTTTATGTACATATTTAGCGTGGGGTAGATCCCCCAAATGCGATTCTATTCCTCTTTTATGCAGAAAGGGACGATAAATGAGCTGTATGCGGCGGTCATTTTCATCTCTATTCTTTGTGTGTGGACCGCGGCGTAGAGATTGGGAAGAATGTATGAACTCACTCTTTCTTGTTTCAAGTGGCGATTAGAGAAGCCTTCTCGGCTCTTCTTTGATCCTCGAGGACGACCTAATGTGAACAAAAGTAGTAAAATAATTTCCTAAAAATACAATCGGACGACTTGTCTTATCTGCCCAATCTCCCGCTTATCGATTCTAATGACCGCTTTCTCGAAGAAATTACTAATGGGAGGGAATCGGGGAGTGGGAGGGGGGTCCTAATGTGAAGGAAAGTTTTTTTCCAAATTTTCCACTCACTCGAGAGCAAAGATGCAACAGGTATTTGCAATATCACGATGCCACTGATAAGATAGTGGTACTCTTTGAAGGGACTACTTCCGATGTAATGGTCGTTTGAGGAGAGGTCTGCCCCTGATTTCGGGGGGATCACGCAATGTTATGGGTTTGTTATGGTTCTCTCTACTGGCATTAAATGGTGCCGTCCCACTTGTAATACTGTGATGAGATGGTGAATCGGGGAGTTTTGCATGTCTCGCCCCCCACCCACCCACCACCACCACTATTGACATGGAGGAACAGGAAGACGCCCTCCAATTTCCTTCCTGAACCTTAAAGTAAAACCATCGGGCGAAAATATTCGTTTTTTTGTTGTTTTTACGCTACGATTATTTTCCAATTCGTCATTCATTTATGCCATTTGATTATTACATTTTATTTTATTTGAGACTAGCCTAAAATGCTTCACTTATAAGGCAACTTGAAACATTCTTTTGGAAGGTGCTGTATGGTAGCGAATGGTTTAAAATATTGGTTCGAAGAACGAGAATAGTTTGGCAGCTCAGGTTAGAACCGCACACCATTTTGAACGCGTATAATTTTATATACAAGCCATGGCTTCGCCACTTCTTTCCCATGGAGGTAGCTTCCGCTTCACTGCGCTCGCTACTAGCCCTTCTGGCTGTTGGCACTCGGTCTTTTTGGCCTTTCAAACCGCATTCTTCAACCCCTTTTCATAAGGGTTTTAATTATTTGTTTAAACATTCCCTCCTTGATCTCTTTAAAAAAAGAAAATACATAAATACACTAGATTTTTTTTAAAAGTTCAAAGATTTTTATTTATGTATTTTCTAATAAATAACCGGTATTATAAAGTATTTAAATAGACAATTTTTGAAATGCTTTAAATTATTGCCTTTCAAACCCCTTTTTTAAATCCCCTTTTATAAGGGTTTTAAATTTTTGTTTAAACACCCCCCCTTGACTTCCAAAAAAGATAGAAAATACATAAAATTAAATAATAATAATCAAAATAAAAAATAATAAGAACAATAACAACAACAATAATAAAATCTATAAAGGACATCCAAACCAAGAAAAAAAAATCCTGTTCTAAAAATATAGAGTTAGGGATGATGATGATGGTGATGATGATGACGTAATGATGATGATAACCGCAACAACTACACCACCAACTTAGACACAGACCATAACACAACGACAGAAGACACAATCAAGCAAAACATGAAAACAATCCACTCACAGATCACACAACAATACTTGACACACATAACCCACAACAAAATATTAAGTGCACCACCTCTAACCATACACAGCTCAGAACAAACACTCACAAAGCAGATCAGAAGAACACTAGCAAATATACGAACAAGCAAATCACCCATCCTGACGTTATACATGCACAAAATATCTCCCACCACCCATAGAACACTAAATGCTTAACAGAGATACACGATACCACAAATCTCTTCAACTGCCCACAGATACAGCCAGATCTGGGCCCGGTGGATCTCTGGGAGAGACCCCGGGAGGTGGCGGGTCTGCTCCTGCGATGGTCCGGGGAGCTGTTGTAAGGCCTGGAATAGGTGTGAGGGTCCCGACCCATTGTCGGACCGGGGACAGGGTCGCCACCACTAGCATAATAATAATAATCTCTAAGACGTTCTAAACCCAACTCACGTTCCCCCAGACATCCAAACTAAGAGAATTATTATTTTTAATCCTGATTTTTAATATATATATATATATATTTATATATATATATATATATATATATATATATATATATATATATATATATATATATATATACATATATATATATATATATATATATATATATATATATATATATATATATATATATATATATATATATATATATATATACACTTGTAATTGATTTGTTCCTTGGGAATCTAATACGTAGTAGGAATATGAAGACCCAGGAGATTACACTAATCATTTATTGGCCGGACATTTCAGACCTTCGCTAGGACCATCTTCAGCGACTGAATCGACTAATGAGAAGGGGAAGAAATATTAACGATAACAGATAAACAGTTTTATTTTATTTATTAAACTTGCCTTCACCCGTTTTTTTTAGCCATTATACGAGGGGCGGTCAATAAGTTTTGCAATTCGGATATAAGGAAACGAGATATGAGGAAAAGTATTTTATTATTTTTAAATATAACTACCCTCGACTTCAATGCACTTGCGCCACTTGTCCCTGAGGATTCGAATTCCCGACACCAGAAATCTCCCGACTGCTGTTCAATCTACTCGTGGACGGTGAGCTAGACATCTTCATCGTCCTCAAACCGGCGTCCACGCAGTGCAGCCTTAAGCTGGCGAAATAAAAAGTAGTCGCTAGGGGCCAGATCTGGACTGTAGGAGGGGAGATGGTTGAGCTCCTCGAATCCGCACTTACGCAGGGCAGCTTGTGCAACTCTGGCCTTGTGGACAGGGGCATTGTCATGGAGGAGCAGGACACCGCGTGTCAACTTGCCACGCCGCTTCTGACGGATGCACTTTTTCAACCCAGCCAGTTCCTCGGCGTAATATTGGCCTGTGATGGTCCTTCCACGAGGCGCATAGTCCACCATCAATACTCCCTCAGAATCCCAGAAGATGGTGGCTATGATCTTCCCGGCTGAGGGTTGGGTCCAGAACTTGATGGGGGTCGGAGAGCCCCTGTGCTTCCAGGTTATGCTTTCGAGCTTGGTCTCGGTTGTACAGGAACAGCAGCTCCTCCAAACTTTGACGACGTTGAAGTGGATCATGGGGCGTGAGGTTTCTAGGGACCCAATGGGCAGAGACCTTGGTCATGGCCAAATTGTCGTGGATGATGTTGATAACACTTCCATGTGATATTTCAAGTTCTCGCTCGATTTCTTCGACCTTCACCCGTTGATTTTCGAGGCTCATCCTCTCCACCCGGGCCACATTGTCCTCGTTGGTCACGTCTGACGGGCGTCCTGGACGGGAGTCATCTTCAAAGGACTCACGACCATGGCGGAACTCCCTATTTCAGCGAGCAATGGTTGCATAGGAAGGGGCGGTGTCGGTGTACACTGCAACCATGCCTTCATGGATTTCTTTTGCATTCTTGCCTTCCTTAGTCAAAAAATTTATCACTACACAGTGCTCAACCTTCTCCATTGTTGAAAAATTTGTGACTGACGATCTGCGATCAGCTACTGCTTCTTAAATAGACGAGGCAGGAGCGTGCGGCTGCAGGTCCTGACTTGTCATAACTTGTCCTAACACCCCCAGAAACAGCCATGCCCCTTCGTTTGTTTTGCCCTACCGATTCGCAAAACTTATTGACCACCCCTCGTATAATGTATGCTCCTACTATTTAACTGTTATCCTTAATATTTCTTCCCCTTCTCATTAGTCATACGGTCGCTGAAGATGGTCCTAGCGAAGGTTCGAAACGTCTGGCCAATAAATGATTAGTGTAATCTCCTGGGTCTTCATATTTATACTATATATATATATATATATATATATATATATATATATATATATATATATATATATATATATATATATATATATATAAGAGAGAGAGAGAAAGAGAGAGAGAGTGTGTGTAACAAGGAGTAGCAAGGAAAGAAGGTACCCTAGAAAACCTTACGGTCCATTCAATGAGGGTACCTTTGGACTAGCAGTCGAGCGGGCACATCTCTGCTCAAATGCTTTACGTCCTTTCACGGCCATTTTTCAAGACCCTGTCTAGTCTTGACTTAAACTAGTCAACAGATTCACTGTTGACAACTTCCACTCGAAGTGCGTTCCAACTACCGCAGGTACTGTACGTGAAAATTTTTCCACAGAGATCGTGGTTGTAACGCTTCAGTTCAAGTTTAAAGCCGTGATTTCTTGTTCTGCTCTCAACAAGTGTGAAAATATCCCTGTAGTCAACATTGTCGAACCCTCGAAGTATTTTGAAAACCTCGATGAGCTGACCACGCAGTCTACGGGTTTCCAACGAGAACAGATCTAATTCCCTTAATCTCTCTTCATAACTTATATGTCTGATAGAGGGAATCAGTTTGGTTGCCCTGGCTTGCACGCGTTCCAATCTCGCGATATCCTTTCAAAATGAAGGACTCCAAAATTGTACGGCATACTCCAGGTGCGGTCGGACAAGTGAGTTGTACAAACACAGTACAATCTCCTTGTTCGGATATCCAAACTGGCGTTTTATGTAGCCTAGCATCCTTTGGGCCTTTTTCTCCGCCTCAATGCACTGTTTCGAGAACTTGAGGTCACTAGCGATTGTTACACCCAAGTCCTTTTCAGTGTCGGTGGATTCAAGAGCAGTTCCCTTCAGGATATACTGAGATTGGGGGTTTCGGTGCCCGATATGCATCACTTTTCATTTGTTCACGTTAAAAGGCATTTGCTACGTGTCCGACCACTCCCCAATCTTCCGAATATCTTCCTGGAGGCTTGCAGTATTTCCATCCTTTGTAACGTTCATACCAAGCTTGGTATCGTCGGTAAATTTGGAAATCTTAGCAACCATGTCACCGTCCATGTCATTGACGTAGATGATGAATAGTTGTGGTCCCAGGATAGAACCTTGAGGCACCCCGCTAGTAACGGGCACCCACTCAGAAGCCTGTCCATTCACCAACACCTGTTGCCGTCTGCCATTTAGCCAGTTCTCGATCCAGCCGGCTACTTTTCCGCCTATGCCCAGCGCTCGCACTTTCCGGAGAAGGCGGCGGTGTGGTACCTTATCAAAGGCTTTCTGAAAGTCTAAGTAGACCACATCCACCGCCTTGTCCCGATCGTGCTCACTGAAGACGAAGTAGAAGAATTTCACAAGTTCGTCAGGCATGACTGTTGCCTTCGGAAGCCGTGCTGGGAACTCCTCAGTAGCAGCTTTGACTCTAAATGCGACGTCATTTTGTCCACCATCATGCTTTCCATGAGTTTACGGACTATCGAAGTCAGAATGATAGGTCAGTAGTTCGACAGTTGGCTACGGTCTCTTTCTTGAAGATAGGAGTCACCTCCGCTTCACGCGTCTCTAGCAACGCATTCGGTCCGGATTGACATGTTGAAGAATGTACTCAGGTGTCGTGACACTTGATCGCGCACTTCTTTCAACACTTTAGGTAGAAACCCATCCGGGCCAGGTGACTTATTTGGCATTAGGTCACTGATCTTCTTTCTTATTTCTCCTTCGGTGAAGTCCATATCCTCCAGCTTTTACCCCGAGTAGGAACTCGTTTGCTGGGGGGATGGGACCACACTCTTCAGTAAACACTGAAGAGAAGTAGCTGTTCAGGAGGTTAGCATTTTCTGTATCTGAGTGCTTTAATGTCCCCTCCTCATTCCTCAAAGGGCCAATCGTTCGACGGATTGGTTTACGGATGTTTACATATCCAAAGAACTCCTTGAGATTCACTTTATAAAGTTTCGCCACTCGGAGTTCCTCAGACCACTTAGCCGCCCTTATGCTGGACTTCACTCTCTTAGCTAGCCTATGGTAGTCCTCAAAGTCTCCAGAAATCTTTGACTGCCAGTACACCGTGCTCGTCTCCCTCTGCAGTTGACCAATTTCTTGATTAAACCACTTTGGTTGAACAAAAGACTGACAAAGGCTTTTCAAAGGCATGAATCGTGATTGAAGACTCATGAACGTAGTTTTGAATCTATTCTACGAATCTTCAACATCATCGCACACTTCTAGCCTCGCATCAGTCAATCCAGCACGAAGACCTGCCAAGTCTGCTCTTCTCAAATCAAGTTTCCTCGATTTACTAGTCGCAGACTCTACCTTGGGGACTTTGACTATAAATCTGACTAGTCGGTGATCACTGCCATCGAGCTCTTCGCCTACAGAGAGATCCTCAACGATGTCATCCTCAGAGGTGAAAACCAAGTCGAGGGTATTATTTTCTCTCGTCGATCACTCACCCACTGAGTCACGAACTCGTTCGCGAACTCCAGGAGTAAAGAGAGATAGAGAGAGAGAGTTACAAGGAAAAGAGGTACCCTAGTACACCTTACGATCCATTCAAAGAGGTACCTTTGAGTGAACACTTGATCAGGCGCACTCCTCTAAAGAGTCAGATTGGCGCTCTAGAAGAGCTCTCGCACCACGCTTCAAGTCTCCAAGCGGCTATTTTTCAAGACTTTGTCTAGTCTCGACTTGAACTGTTCAACAGAATTGGTGTTGACAACTTCCACTGGAAGTGCGTTCCAAGTGCCGCAGATGCTATATGGGAAAGATTTTTCACACAGATCAAGCTGGCAACGCTTCAGTTCAAGTTTGTAGCCGTGATTTCTTGTTCTGCTCTGGCTAAGCTGGAAAATATCCCTGTAGTCTACAATGTCGAAGCCTCGAAGTATTTTGAACAGTTCGATAAGCTGACCACGCAGTCTCCGGGTCTCCAGCGAGAACAAGTCTAATTTCCGTAGTGGAAGTTTTAGAAAGCCTGAAATCAAAAGAAACGAAATGTAGGGAGCCTGACGCATTTTTACGCATTCCCCCATCGGAATTCAATTTATTCACATACGTCACACGAATATACAAATTTCCGCCTGGAGGCTTGGAATCCCCCAGTAATTAGGGGCAATAGCGCTACGCTGCTAACGTTTATAGCCCTTTCCTCACCCTTCCATTCTCCCCTTGGCACCCTCTTGCCCCCACCCCCAAAGTTTAATGTGTTATCCAGGATGCAACATCGCACACAACACAAACACATTATGGAAGACCGCATTGTACACGACCACACACACCTCTATGTCTTGTCAAGTTAGAATAAAGGTTAAAATGGTAGTTGAGGGTATATAGAAAAACGTGGGTAAGTGAGAAAGGGATATAGGATGAGGGGTTAGGAAAAGGTTGCCGGGTCGCCGGCCATCTCCATAATGAACCTGGATATTTATTATTAGTCCAAATAAACCACTTAATAAGGTTAAGTCGTATCATGTGGTTTGATCTCAGACTTTTACGATAGGCCTAACATGTGGATCATTTCACCACTGCAAATGTATTCATTCTAAGTATTTTTTTACATTTACATTGGTCGATATATCAGTCTCTGAGGCAAAACCCAGTGCAAGCTCTCTCCTTCCTCTGAGTTGGGTTGCTCAGCGAAACAGTCTTAGCCACTACAATAACGAGATTCAGTCGTTTGTTTAGATGTAACTGCCATGTTTCATATTTTTTTGCGCCTCTTAATCTATCCATTTTTTGTTCATCCCCTCGCATCACTGTTCAAATTGATACTAGTTATCTCTGTCCAAATTTTTAGGGTACTCAATCATTATCATGGATAATGTAACTCTTGTTCACGGCATTGACCATGCCAGGTTTATTGGATTTTCTAGCATCGTCAAACTGAGACGTGCCCCTGTCCACAACGAAACTACCATGCCGAGTATAGCGGGCTCTCTAGTATCAAGGCGAGTCTTACCTCTCTCCACAACGAGACTGACTCTTTCAAATTTATAGTCTTCTAGCACTGTTATAGCTGTCGTACCCCTGCCCACAGATACTCACCCTATACACTTTAACCAGTCTCCTAGCGCCATCAAAGCGAGATATAACAAATTCAATCGGGAGACTGACCTTGTCAACCTTATTATGTTCTCTAGCATTATCAGGGGAAGATGTACCCATGTCCATTGACAAACTGACCGACTATTCTTCTTTTTCAGGCACGGTTCAACCAGAAAACGGGACGTACCAAGTTTACAGGGTACGATGGGTGATTTTGCTGCTATTCGTGGCCTACTCCATGTCCAACGCTTTCCAGTGGATCCAGTACTCCATTATTAACAATATAATCGTCGAGTACTACAACGTGAGGACTTCGTGGGTAGACTGGTGTTCCATGATTTACATGGTTACCTACATCCCACTCATCTTCCCAGCGTCATGGTATTTAGAACGACAGGTAAGACTGGTCATGGGGTATAGTTGGGCATTTTTCTTTTTAATCTGGCGATCGACAGGAGCTTTTTAGAGAAGGGTTTAACGATAAAAAAAAGATTACTAGGTGTTCTGAAGGCGGTCCATTACAGTTCACTATGGGTGTTTCCTCCTGGCTCAAATACAATTCAATATGTGTCTCTTCCTGGCCCTAATACAGTTAGGTATGGCTCTTTCTTCCTGGCCGTACTACATTTCAGAATACATTTTTATCCCTTTCCCTATTACAGATAGGTATGGGTCTTTCTTCCTGACCCCAATATAGTTCGTTGTCTTTCTTCCTGCCCCTAATACAGGTAGGTATGGAGTTTCTCCCTGCCCATAATACAGTCCAGTATGGTTCTTCATTCTAGACCTTAATATAGTTTAGTATGGGTCATCATTCTTCTTGACGCTAATACATCTAGGTGTGTCTTTCCTCCTGCCTCTAATACAGTTTGGTGTGTCCTTATTCCTTCCCCAATGCAGTTAGGTGGGTCTGCTTGGCCTTAATACAGTGTTGTATGGGTCTTTCTCGCCCTAATGCAGTCCAGTGTGGGTCTTTATTCAGTTCGGTATAGCTCATTATTTCTTCCCCTATTATAGTTAGGTATAGGTCTTTCTTTCTGGCCCTAATACTGTTTCATACAGGTCTTTATTCTTGCCCCTAAAATAGTTATGTATGGGTATTTCTTCCTGGCCCTAATACTGTTCCATACAGGTCTTTATTCTTGCCCCTAAAATAGCCATGTATGGGTATTTCTTCCTGGCCCTAATACAGTTAGGTATGGGTATTTCTTCCAAGCCCAAATGAAGTTCGTTATGGGTCTTTCTTCCTTACCCTAATACATTTTGGTGTAGGTCTTTATCCTTTCCCCTAATACAGTTAAGTATAGGTCCTTTTTCCTGGCCCTACTACACTTCGGTATGGATCCTTACTCGGCTCCTCATACAGCTCACTATGTCTTTCTTCCGCCTCTAATACAGCTCAGTATAAGTCTATATTCCTTCTCCTAATACATTTAGGGATGGGTTTCTGTTTTACCGTGCAACAATCTGGTATGGGTCTTTCTCTACCTAATACAATTCAGTATGGGTCATGAATCCTGCCGGTAATACAGTCCGGTGTCTTTCTTCTAGTTACTAATTCAGTACAGTATCGATCTTTCTTACTGGCCTTAATACGGTTCGATATACCTACGTCGTAATTTCTTCTATTACAGTTATTTATGGGTCTTTCTTCCTGGCCCTAATTCAGTAAGGTATTGGTCTTTCTTTCCGCCCTGAATACAGTTTGTTATTGATCTTTCTTCATGCTACTAATACAGTTAGGTATGTGTATTTCTTTCTGGCCCTAATACAGTTCGGTACATATATTTATTCATGCCCCTGATATAGATAGTTATTCTTGTCCGTGATACAGTTGGGTATGATTCTTTGTTCCTGGCCTCAATGTAGTTCTGTATTGAGTTTCATTCCTGGCCCTAATGTAGGTCGGAATAGGTCTTTATCCCTGCCCCTAATACAGTTAAGTATAGATCTTTTTTCCTGCGGTGATACAGTTCTGTACGAATTTTTATTCCTGCCCGTAATGCAGTTCGGTATGTCTTTCTTCCGTCAATTATTTTGTTCGGTATGAGTATTTATTCCTGCCCCAAATACAAGTACGTATCCGTTTTGCTTCTTGGCCCTAATACAGTTCGGTATGGGGTGCTCTTTCTGGCCATAATATACTTCAGTATGGGTCATTCGTCGGTGACCCTGATAAAGCTCTTATAGATGTTTATTCCTGCCCCTAATACAGTTAGGTATGGGTGTTTCTTCCTGGCCATAATGCAGTCTGGTATGGAGCTTTCTTTCTCGCCCTAATACAAGCTAATATGGCTTTTTATTCCTGTCCCTAATACAGCTCAGGTATGTCTTCCTGTCCTTAATTCATTTCGATATAGATCTTTCTTATTGGACCTAATGCAGTTTGGTGGTATAGTTCTTTATTTTTTTACCCGATTACGGTTAGGTTTGGGTCTTTGTTCGTGACCCTAATACAGTTCGGTATTGGTATTTCTTCCCGCCCCTAATACAGTTAGCTATGGGTCTCTGTTCCTGCCCCTGATCTACTTAGCTATGTGTTTTTCTTCCTGGCCTTAATACACTTATGTATGGAAATTTCTTCATGTCCTTAATACAGTTAGGTATTGGTCTTTCTTCCTGTCCATAATGCAGTTCGGTATGAGTTTATTCCTGCCCCTAATACAGTTAGGTATTAGTCTTCCAGCATCTAATACAGTTCGGTATGAGTCTTTCCGCCACTAATACACTTAAGGATGGTTCTCTTATTTCCTCTAAAACAGTTATATATGTCTCTTTCTTACCGTAATACAGTTTGCTATGTGTCTTTATTCCTGCCCCTAATATAGTTCGGTATGTCTTTCTTCCTGCCCCTAATATAGTTCGGTGCTGGTCTTTATTCCTGCCCCTAATACAGTTAGGTATGGGTCTTTCTTTATGGTCCCAATGCAGTTCGTTATAGGTCATTTTCCCTGCCTCTAATATAATTAAGAATAGGTCTTTTTCCTGGCGCTAATACAGTTTGGTATGGATCTTTTTTCCTGTCCCGTATACATTTCAGTATAGTTCTTTCTTCCTGCCTCTAATACAGTTCGGTATGATTCTTTATTCCTGTTCCGTAAACAGTTCGGCATAGGTTTTTTTTCTACTCTAATACAGTTCAGTGTGGGTCTTTCTTCATTGCCCTATTAAGTTCGTTATAGATCTTTATTCCTCCCTCTAATACAAGTACATATGCGTATTTCTTCCAGGCCCTAATGAACTTCTGTATATCTTTCATACAGCCCCTAATACAGTTCGTTTGGGATCTTTCTTCCTGGCCCAAATACACTTCTGTATGGACCTTTTTCCTGGCCCTAATACAGTTTGTTATTGGTCTTTCTTCCTGTCTTTATTACCGCATCTAATACAGTTAGGTAGTCCTTTCTTCCTGGCTTTAATACAGTTCTGTATCGGTATTTCTTTCCGGTTATAATGCACTTCGGTTAATTCTTTTTTCCTTTCAACTATATATGTCGGTATAGCTTTTTATTCCTGCCCCTAATACAGTTGTCTTTCTTCCAGGCCCCAATGCTGTTCGTTATGGGTCTGTCTTCCTTGCCCTCATACAGTTCGGTATAGAGCTTTCTTTCTTACCCTAATTCAGTTCAGTATAGGCCTTTATCCCTGCCAATAATATATTTAAATATAGTTGTTTTTTTCTTGACCCTAATACAGTCGGTATGTTTCTTTATTCCTTCCTTCCCTTTACATATTTCGTTATATAACTCTTCCTGCCTTTAATACAGTTTGGTATGAGTATATTCCTGCCCTTAATGCAGTTAGGTATGGGTCTCTGCATGGTCCTAACATAGTCCGCTATGGCTCTTTTTTCCTACCACTAATATAGCTTATTATGAGTTTTTATTCCTACCCTAATACAGTTCAGATAGGGGTCTTTATTCCTGCCCCTAATATACTCTAATATGATCTTTTTGCCTCTAATACAGGTATTTGGGCTATTTTTTTTGTGGAAATTGAATATGCTGCGTGTTTCTTGTTTTTGAGGGAGAGATATGCTCATAAACGCCGCTTTGTGGCTCCTTGCAGGGGTTGAGGAAGGCGGTGTTGATCGGATCGTTCGGAACCATGGTCGGGGCGTGGATCAAGTGCGGATCGATTGCTCCGGATCGCTTCTACGTGTCCTTCATCGGTCAGGTGATCGCAGCTATGTCCCAGATCTTCATCCTGGGGGTGCCGCCACGGCTCGCCGCCGTCTGGTTCAGCGCCGACCAGGTTTCCACCGCCTGCGCTGTCGGTGTCTTCGGGAACCAGGTGGGGTCCTGGCCAAAGTCCTCCACCCATAATAAGTCAAGAGGGTTGTCCCCCTTTGAGTGTCAGGGGTTTAGGAGCAAAATCATTTGTAAATTAAAGACATCTCCTCTCCAATTCTCAGCTTGGAATTGCTATGGGGTTCCTTCTGCCCCCCGTCATCGTGCCCACCTCTCATGACCGGGACGCAATCGCCCAGGGGCTGACCACTATGTTCTTCGGTGTCGCCGTTGTTTGCACCCTCATCTTCATCCTCATCATCTTCGGTAGGTCAGACTCTTACGACCGCACTCCGCCCTCCTTACATCCTCCCCAAATCCCTAACCTCTCTCACCCTTACATCTTCCCCAAATCCCTAACCTCTCTCACCCTTACATCTTCCCCAAATCCCCAACCTCTCCCACCCTTACATCCTCCTCAAATCCCCGTCCTTACCTACCCCCTAAACCTCCCCCTTACCTGCTCCCATAACCCCCTTTCCTCTTCCCCAAATTCCTCCTCCCAAAATTCCCCCCTCCCCAAATTCCCCTGCTTTCCAAACTCCTGTTTAATTTCTACATCCCCCCTCCCCCATCGATCTGTTTTACTCCCCTTCGGATTCCTCAATTTGCCCCACAGGGTGTCTGATGCCCTTTTCGAAGAGGCCTCCTGCACAACCCCTGTCATTACAACAGACTTGCACGAAATCATCCTCGATTCTTATTATCTCTTTCCTCCTCACTAATGTGTGCCTCGTCAAGACCATTTGAGAGAGTAGAGTGGCACTCATTCAGTGTCGATATTGCTCAAGCCCAGGGCCACAGGAAAACCTCCTTAGTCAATAATATATATATATATATATATATATATATATATATATATATATATATATATATATATGAGAAAATAAGAATTGGATTCGAATGAGCAAATGAGACAAGAAACCGGAGTTTTTTAAAGGCAAGAGAGAGGGACATTAGAAGACTCCAGAATCAAAGGGAGCGGAGGTTCGAGTCCCTGGCCGGGACTCGAACCCAGGTCTGCTGATTGCCGGTCAGATGCTTTACCGCTAAGCTACCAGGCACAGTAACTATATTTCACCCAAAGCGTTACCCCATCAAACCAAGTATCTCCCTAAGCTAGGAACTTCCAAGGAATTTTTATACCACATCCTCTTACCCGCTCACAATTTAAAGGCTCACTGTCCATGTCACATACAAAGAAAGCGTTATTTCTGTCTTCTCTGTAAAGGATAGCCTTCACTGTGACGCCCTCGGCTCCCTTTGATTCTGGATTCTTCTAATGTCCCTCTCTCTTGCCTTTAAAAAACTCCGGTTTCTTGTCTCATTTGCTTATTCGCGCCCAATTCTTATTCCTCTTGTACAATATGTATTTATAGTCAGCTACACCAGGTTTCTGCATCTTTCTTTCTGTCTTCAAATTTCATTTGAAAGACAGAAAATATAAATGGTGGTTGTATTATCACCCGCAGATCCTGTAGTTGCTTTCTTTGTATATATATATATATATATATATATATATATATATATATATATATATATATATATATATATATATATATATATATATATATATATATATATATATATATATATATATATCTCACCTTGCCTTGTTATTTGTGTATATTCATATAGTAGAAGATAAAGGTGTAGATATTTTCTGTCATGCGTAAAGGCTCACACACGCATAGTTGGGGAGCGGAAAATTCCAATGGGCCGACGTCTCGACGAAGCGTGGGAAATTCCGGCGCAGATAAGTTTGCTCAGGCCCAGTGCTCTCTCGCTCTCTCCCTTTTGTACTCTACCCTCCGAACGATCTCTCCTTTTTGTACTCATTTGCGTGTTCACTCTCCATTTTGTACTCTACCCTCGGGGCGCTCTCTCCTTTATGTACTTTGTCTTCAGGGCCCTCTCTTTTTTGTATTCTGCTCTCACTACCTCCTTGTTGTCCTCTTTCAGAGATCTCTTCTTTTGCACTCTGCCCTCAGTGCTTTCCATTTTGCATTCTACCCTAAGGGCGCTCTCATTTTTGTAGTCTGCACCCAGTGCTCTCCTTTTTGTGCTCTGCCCTAATTCTTCTATCTTCTATTGCACTATACCTTCAATGCTCACTACTTTTTGCCCTCTGCCTTCAGTACTCCCATTGCTCTGTTCTGGATTTTTCTCTGCGACCATCATCAGTATAAGGATAAGGTGTATAGGAATTGGAAAGTGAGTCGGAACGGACAAGACCCTAAACGGGTATGTAAAAGGACTGGTGAAGAAGGACAAGCGTAGCGTCTTTCCGCAAAGAGAGAACCTCGAGGGCCTCGTGCGCGTAAACTACCAAATACCAGTTCGGCAGCGTGTGGTCCCTTGTAAGCACGCTAATGGCGTGGTACGCAATTTAGACAACATTAGTCTCCGTTATTAACACGATTAAGTTTCCTAGTTTTTATTACCAGCGAAAGAAACAGTGTAGCACTTGCGCATGAGGTGAGATAGGCTGGGGTTATTAGATCCGTATAAATCGCCTGGTACTCAGGCTTTCATACCACGCCTCCTGCGAGAGCTCAAGGAAGGTGCGGCTTCCCACATATCCGTGATCTCAATGTGTACCTGCCAAAAGCCACGGATCAACCTTGGGCAGGAGCGATGTGGACTTGCTTGGGCACGTGCTTACCGCAACTGGACTATGCGTCAATGGGGACGTGTCTTATGGTCCGACGACTTCACGTTGCAGTTCTCGATTCCAGGCAACGTTAGATTCCTCAGGAGGTCAGGGGACCATTGGAATCGAGAGTGCATAGTGACAACAGTAAATCATGGTAGCCTCTTTGTAATGGTATGGGGCTGCATATCAAGTTCAGGGGTCGATCGTTTCACCGTTTATGGTGGCAGTGTTTTCAGAGAAGTATCAAGCTGTCCTGAGAGATTACATGCTGCCTTTAGTCCTAGACCTCGAGAAATGCCCTATCCAGCAGGACAGTGAGCCATGTCCATCATTCAGTGGTACTGGGACAACAATATCACGGTGATGGACTGCCAACCTGTCGCAGATATGAATCAACTGGAAAACCTGTGGCAGGACCTGAAAGAGGCCGTAAGACGTCATCAGTCAACCTCCTATAGGCAACTGAATGCAGTCACCACCGAGAAGTGGTCCAGTATCACATCACTCAGGTGTCGCACCCTTGTGGTGAGCATACCTCTAAGAATAAATGCTCTTATGAGTGGTAAGGCACTCTAGAAACGCTACTGAGCTTCTTGTATCAGTTAGTGTTGCTGTAATTTTCACAGCAGGTTAAAGTGTAAGATAAAGTGCTGATCTGTTACATGGTTTGGTAAATTATAGTAGTTTGTTAATTCTTGTTGTTTCGAGAGTATGTTATTTAGGGCTCTTTATTCCTCCTCGTTCCACTGTTATATTGATATGCAAATAAAAACTTTACGACCCTCATTCATCTAATTTCCTGAAATTTTCGAGGTGTACGAAAACTAACGAAAGTAGAGAAAGACAGGTGTGTTGATTAACAGAAACTTAAAGTTCTCCATACACTCTTCAGCAACTGTTAGGTTACATTAAGAGGTATTGAGCAATTTAAGGATAGAGTCGACCGAATGGTCTTTAATGTGTAATAAATTGCATGTTACTATTATCTTTTCCAAGAATCTCCCTCGCGAGGCACGATTACCGACCCCCAGGACCTGATAAAAGTGTGGGTTATCAATTTTTACTTTATACTAACCGCACCATTCGTCTTAAATTACACCCATTTATTCGGTCATATGAACAAAACGATTATTAATATACATACAAATATACATACAGCTTTGCACCCAAATACAGTGGCGGCAACAAAAAAAGTGACATTGAATATTGGCAATAGAAATCGATACATAAAATCGCTTTCACGATTTTACTTGCCAACAAGCCAATGAAAAGGGGCGGGGCTTATGCCACGAGTGGATGACTCTCCTGAGCTAAGACAACAGAACTGCACTTTATTGGAACTCACTGTCTCGTTTGAGCTCGTACAGTGAGGTTTTCGTGTACAACGCTCCAGTGTGCTGATTTCCTGCATTCGTGCCTACATTTGACGTGCTATAACTTCTGTGCAAGTGGATACAATGGGGCGGAAAAAGCTTTCTATGACAGAGAAAAGCCGTGCCTTGACCCTATTAGAGCAGGGAAAGTCTTTTATTGATGTAGCAGCAGATTTAGGAACCTCAAGAAATACGATTTATCGCCTAAAACGGGCAGCTGAGTTATTGCCACCAGGTACCATACCAAAGAGGAAGGAGGGCACTGGTGCAGCTAGGAAGACATCTCCAAGGACTGATAATATCCTAAGGCGTGAAGTGATGTCAGACCCTTCTGTAACCTCCGCTTCAATCAAGAAAAAACACCCAGACCTTCTCCAGAACGTCGCCCTCAGGACCATCCGTCATCGCTTACAGAAGGACTTAGGCCTACCGGCTCGCCGCGCTGCCAAGAAGCCACTTCTTACCAAGGCTATGAAGATGAAAAGGCTCAATTTTTGCAAGACCTATAAACATTGGACAGCTGCCCATTGGAAGAAGGTGATGTTCAGTGATGAGAGCACCTTTAGGCTGGTCAGAGGAGAGTCAAAGATCGTGCGTCGTCCCAGCAATGTGTCTCGGTATGACCCAAAATATACCGTGAAAACTGTGAAGCACCCTGATAGTGTGATGGTGTGGGGTGCCTTTAGTGGAAACAAGGGCAGAGGAGGTCTGTACTTCCTTCCCAAGAATGTAACCATGAGGGGGACTAACTATCTCGAAGTTTTGAAGCAGCACATGCTGCCATTTTGGGAAATTCATCGGTGTGAATTTTTCATGCATGATGGTGCCCCTGCTCACAGGTCCCAGTTAGTAAAAAGGTTCTTCAATGATAATAATATTAGTGTTTTGGAGTGGCCTGGTAATTCCCCGGACCTAAATCCTATTGAGAATGCTTGGAATCTGATGAAATCCAAAGTTCAAGAGACAGCATCCGGCAGCATCAAGGACCTGATAGAATCACTGAAGAAGATCTGGGTTACGATCGACCCCACCTACTTCGCAAACCTCGCTGAATCAATGCCCAATCGACTCAGAATGGTCATCAAGTGCAAGGGCAACATGACCAAGTATTAACTTTCATGAAATATTCATAATAAAATATGTAAGTTACATTTTTCTGTTTCATTTTCCCCGAATTGTCACATGTCACTTTTTTTGTTGCCGCCACTGTATATGCATACACGGACGAAACAAATGAATGAAAGAACTAGGAAATGTAACGTGATGCTATGTTTGGAAATGATAAACCCTCACGCATTTTCCTCTTCCCTGCTTATGGCACTTGTGAGTATGTGCGTGTGTGTGTACGTGGGAATAAGCGCATGTAAACAGGCTTTGGACATGACAAAAGGAAGCATCAAACAATCCGTTTCAATTGGCCAGATTGAACCAAAGGGCGCCGCTTTTGTAGTCTCTCCATCCTGGCCCTGTATTAGCACTGTGCCAATTTATGAACCACTTCTTTAGTGAGTTAAGAATAAGGAAAGGAATAGACCTGCAGGGAAAGAAAAAGAGCCTACAAGGGCTGATATAAAGGATTCAGTAAGGATATGGAGGTGGTTTGGGGTCAACATTATCAGCCCACATTGCTAAATATGGTCTTATTTCAGACCAGCCTCGTTCCGTTTGTATCAAAGAGCATTGGAACTCGATGTTACGAACGTGTCTCAAAGAGACGTCATTTTTATCGCTCCTTTAAAAGGGAAGATGAAGTGATTTCGATAAGTTATAGCGATTAATTATCTCTGGTTTGTGCTTTTAACGAACCCAAATACTAATAGCAATAATTAGTATGATGTAGTTGTTTGGAGGTAATACCCACGCTTCTCATTGAACCATTGGTGTCTAATCACCTGGGGATGCTGGCTTCCCCTCTCCGTGTCCCTCTATGCCCTCAGGTTTTTTTTTCTATGACTATCCACTCTTTATTTGCTCCACCCTGAAAAGGGTATATGGTGTAACTGAAGGTCTCTCGTTTCTCGGACGAGATCCTTCTGGTGAATGCGTCGGACCCTGCCCAGGCGGCCATGGTAAGTGCTTTATGGACACTCGATGGCTCTCCTCTGCAGGTGACACCACACTCTACACTGAACTTCGTGAAAGGAGTAGTTTATGTCAGGGAACTCATTGACTGCTCTTTAGAAGATATCACCGAAGAGTTGGCCGACGAAGGAGAAGCGGTCAAGGTCGACCGTCTGATTAGGAAACAGTGTCACCCCGAAATTTATATAAACTGCTCTAAGACCTTACATAATAAGTCTTTTGTGTTAGACCGAGTGTGTGAATTGCGATGAGCCACACACTGATTCCTTTAAGCAATGTGGCTCGTATCTTCTTAAGAAAGATGTCTTGGCTGTTCAGACCAGGCCTTGGGAAAAAAAAGGTACTCCGTTTAACTCTCAAACATACTCAATTAGATCACTGGGTCGAGACTGTGATACGTTAGTTTGTTGCCAAGATGAAGGCGAGTGCTAATAAACAAAAAATACCCCGCAAAACTTCGATCGCCAATGCAAATTAGAGCTAAAACGAGAAGAAAATGCAACTAAATATGACCCAATGCGATAGAGAATTCGGATAAACAAGTAATTATGACACAATGAAATGTACGATATTCTATAGTACTCAAGGTGATATTGGGCAAGACCGATTTATTCTGGAAATAAGATAGGATTGGAAGAGGTTCCTCTAAGATTTGTGAAAAAGAAGGAAGCTAAATCATAAATTAGTAATTCTTCTTGAATTTAGGAAGACTTTTGAGGTGCCGTTCAAATCAAAAGATTCGATTTGCTTGCCTCTGTATAAATCCCTTGCCCTTACACAGGTGTTATATTGTACAACTTTGTTCTTTCCATTTAATAATAATACTAATAAGCTGTTAAAATAGCAATGCTTTGCCACCTCGACACTGCATCTGGCATACCTGGAAGACGCACCTCATCTAACCAAGAGAGGTGTTGTATTTAATAGATCGATTTTACAGCCTCCCAAAGAACTGTCACTTGGCCTTTTTAACAGTCACTCTTTCCCTCACCGGACACCGAAATGCGGTTAAAGTATCAATGGTTTGTATCTCAACGCCAAACTAATTTATTGGATATCTTCGAATATGTATTCGTTCACTCAAGTTCCTCGCATTTATGGCGAAAGGTTAAATAAAGGACCTATAGGAAGCACAGGATTCCCCCCCTCAAATAAGCGTACTACCAACTCGGCCGTATCACGCAGACAGTTTGTAAAGTGGCGACCCTAAAGAAAGTTAAGATGTGTGGAATATATAGCCGCATATTCACCTGCGGGCATTGGGACCGGGAACCACCCGCAACAAGATTGCCCATTCTATACCTGATTTCCTTTGGCAGGTAAGAATCACAGGATAGATTAGAGACTTGGTTGGAATTGATTTACGGATATATGCCAGAGAGTTGCAATCAATGGATAAGCCTCAGATGGGACAAATCGGCCAAGTGGAGTACCTGAGGATTCAGTGTTGGGTCCTTTAATTTTCATAAGCTAGACATCAATCTCATGTCGAAAATTTCAAAATTTTCTCCTGTCCCCACCCTGAACGAGGTCAACAGACCTAAGTCGCGTGCTCTCAATTATTCTGACTTATGATCTTAAGACCTTCAAAACGCTCAGCAAGGGGGACAATCCGACCCATAGTTAGTTTTCTTTGAATAATTCCAGGACTAACCTTGGGAGGACATTGGCAATTATATCATTCGAAAGAGAATGTAAAACAACATCGGGGGTTCTAAATTTAGTTAAAATCAGCCAAAGAATTACGATGTTATTGCCAAAAAACTCATTGCAATGTAAAATGGTTAACCATCCGACCGACCCACCTACGGATCGACATAGTGACTTCTAGAGTCGCTTGTACGTGGCTAAAAAGGCGATATTAAGTCAAGAAGATGTAGACGAACTTCACATAAATAGTAATGGTCCAGAAAAATGGTGTAGTGAGTGAAAACTGCCTTTAAATCTCGAGGAGTTTAAGGTAATGCATATCGCAAGCAAACATCCACCCACACTTTTACAAACACCCACACAATCTTTCAATTGTGGGGAGGTTTAGGATCTTTATTTATTGAAATAGCAACGATGCGGGTTGGTATTATCGAATTGATATAATTATATTAATGTACATATTTGTAATTGTTTTTTAGCCTCCTTGTTTCCTGCTTTCCGGGAAAAAATTACCCAGTTAAATATAGACCGACCACGCCCCCGGCCCCGGCCGTTTTTTTCCACCTCCGCCCGGGCCGTTTATTCCCATCGCCCCCGGCTATTTTTTCCCACCTCCGCCCCCGGCCGTTTTCCCCCACCTCCGCCCCCGGCCGTCTTTTCCCACCTCCGCCCGTCTTTTCCCACCTGTCCCCCTCCTGGCCATTTTTTCCACAACTCCGCCCCCGGTCGTTTTTTCCACTTCCGCCCCGGCCGTTCTTCCCCACCTCCGACCCCGGCCGAATATTAGTGACCCCGGACCACAACCATGAGAGCTTCCACTTTTTTCATGCCAGAGGTTCGAGGGGGTTGGGGGGGTTGTTAGCTCCTTAAAACAGAAGCGAAAAACCAACGAGGACATCGCGACAAATAAAAGGCGGCGTAAACAGAAAATGGCTAAGATGGAAAAAGTGGAAATTTAACGAAGAAGCTGCAGAGCCTCGGGGGTGTTTGGGCCTGGAAGGTACGCAGTCCTTATGCCACCTTACTTTCACATGGTCGTCCATAATATAATTTACTCCCCCCTCCCCCACACTCTCTTTTCGGGTCGAGAGAGACCTCAGATCTGCTTTTCCTATCCTAGATCACAATACGAATAGGGTCCCATCAAAAAGGACTCGTAAGACCCAACAGGGATTTTCAAGTATTTTCTCTCCCTAACTCCTTGTTAACCCCCCTCCCTAGTAGTTGACACCCCCTAGTAGACAAAACCATATTTGTCATTGGTTGAACGTCCTAATGTGGTACGGCTTCACGCGCGATACCTGTCCCGGTACCATGACCAGCGAGGTCACTACCGCATGTCTTGTTTCCCCACGGCAGACTGATGAGATGATGGGAGTTCTTAGAGGGTAAGGGGGGGGGCGTCCTTACCTTTTAAATATTTGGTGGTTCACTTAGACCCGGGGGTGGGGCATCCCCTGGAGCAACTAGGTATTTCCTTGTATAGTTTATTTTTTAAAGAACCTAAAAGAGGCTTAATATTTGTTGTTTCGGCGTCTGGGCCATGGGGGTGGGTTTTGGCCGCCAGAGAGAGAGAGAGGTGGTGGTGGGGGGAGTGTCCTAGATTGATAAAAAAAGGTCCTATTTGTCTTCCACGCCTTCTTTATCAATGTTCTGCCTGTCTCGGCTCTGTTTGGTCGATTTAATCCGGTAACCGGACCCTTTAATCGACGAGCATTCTGAATTGAGGTCGTATGATGTGTAATTTGGAGAATCCTGTTCAGTCGAGACGGGTTCAATTCCTACTCGGGTAAACTGAGCGCTTCTCCCCTCTTAAATACCCCCGCGTGTTGTGAGAAGGGGGATATGGTCATGTTCACAAGTTCGTATTTTGGGGTTCGCACGCTCGTTAGTACCAACTTCGTATTTTCATTATTATCGCTATGATCCTTATCTTTATTATCCACATCATAATTATCATTGTTATCTTTATTATTCTTATCCTCGTCCCTTCTTCAACCGCAGATGCGTTACGTAGCATCTTTTATTGTCAGGTCCTCGAAACGTGACGCACAGAAACGTCACTTAGCTGTGTCGCGATCTTATGACGAATTGCGGACGAGTCACGTGTCATCCAAGCAAGCAGAGCCAATTTTTATGGTCCAGTGGTGACTAAAAAACCTCGGGCCGAACTTTGAAGTGTGGCTCTTCCCATCCGGGAGCGAAAAATAAATGAAATTTGAACCAATCATGACAAGATTTTACAAAAGAAAACAAAAATTAATTAAAGTTAATAAATTCACGAAGGCTTAAGTGACACCCGGTCTCTTAGAAACACCTAAAGAACATGATCTTAATGGATTGTTCGTATTCCCAAACCTTGGTCGTCTATAAACCTAAAGTTGAAGATTCAGGTTTATGAAAAGATCCAAAGGACATGATATTGAGGGATTTTTTTTTTCTAGTGCCTTCAGCACTTCTTTCCTTGACGACAAGATATGACGACATGGCAATAGTCAGTTGGGATCAGTTGTAAATTAACGTACATTAATGGGATGTATGCATGTAAATTGCTGAAATAACCACTTCAATTTCATATCAATGGGCATTATGATGACCCGAATTAATGAACAAAAATGACTGATTTTTTTATGACAAATGATTTAAAAGCGAGGGCTGGTTTTACTTCTACCACTATATTACTTCCAAATAAAAATGGTACGTGTCAGCTGGGGCCCCATATGGTCGCGCCAAATGCAATTGTCACCCACTAACCGGCACACATTTCCTTTCAAAGGGCATATATTTTCGCCTCTAGGAGGTGGTGGTGCAGCGCCGTACCCTAGGTTAGAAAGACTGCGCGACTATGTAAGGCAAAGGACCATAATGGTTAGTTCCTGCATTCAAGCTGTGCTGACGATTGAAACCCTCAAGAATTTGAGGACCGCATGAATGAAGCGAGATTGGCTCAAGGTCATAGCTTAGACGTGAACTCAGGACGTAAACTGACAGCTAAGGGATTTTTGCTGCTCGCAAGTGGGCACCGCCATGTCACAGTCGTCCCTCGTCTGTTATGTGACTCATCGGTGGTCTGTAAAAATCTTTTCCCTTTTGTTTTGGTTAATGGGCCTGAAGAAATGGGTTTAGCCAAGAGTGAACTGGGCAGACTTCGTTAATTTGTGGTTACTCACACACCAGAGACTCCCACGTCATCCCCTTAACTTATTAACATCCATTTTTAAATATATATATATTTTTAGAAATTATGCCACATTTTAAAATGGGATTCAAATCCAAAATGCCCTCTAAATTATACACATTTTTGTTTAACTCTTATTTATTGGACTGGGCGTTAATGGGTTAGTATATCTTCCAGCTGTCTATATTTTCCCTTAAAGCGATTTAAATCGTACTTATGTGCATATGTGGTTTGTACGAAATTGCTCTTCAAGGCTAAGCTGGTTGCAAATTTTGCCCACACAAATAATTAGATTATAAAAGCATTGCTAATTTGAACAAAGCCAAAATATTATTTTGGTCCAAACTTGAATGAAAGAATGCCATAAACTCTCACAGTCCATCTGACAGCCCTGCAACGGGCTACGGGATATTACGCGCCGTGCCAAATCCGAAAGCCGTTTTATCATTCATAGCGACTCACAGAACGCGTTAAGTGCCCGAAGACATTGTAATGTCCGCATCTCCTAGTTCGCAGTACCCGTGATGCCATAGTTACTACAAGTCTGGATAAGGTTGCGATTGTCTTTGATGGATTCCTGGGCATGCTTGTTGTGAACAAGCATGCTTATGAATGCTGTCCTCATAGCAGCCTACTTGCATTTCGCTCTCCCCTACATTGGCTACATGGCATGATTAGGTCTGCCCTTCGGCCTGCATGACATAGAAGACTGGAGACGGTTCATGGGAATTTAAAGATGCTTGCGATTGCATCCCGACTCTTCCACTGGACCTATCTTCCCAATAATTCATCGACGTTATCAACTCATTTTTATGTCGTCTCCGAATCGAACACACTCGCGGGACTCCCCACTATCTGATGGGACGCGCTCCCTTAAGCCTTTCTCCCAAGACTGCTTGGTCCTCCAAACTACGCCACATTCTGGTTAAATGTCCTATTCTGGGCAAGCTTCTTGCGTAGTACTTGCACCAGTACCGTAACGAACAAGTACGCTACAGCTTGTCGGTGGTGCTGGCTCTTGCAGACTAGATTGTGGTGTGTTCTAGTTTTTGAAGGAATCGGGTCCCCTCCATTCCTAAACGAAATTCCTTTAATTTAATGGTGGCTTCCTTGAGTAGATAAGGAAGGCAAGCCTTCATTAGGGCACCCGAGCGTGCATTTTAATCGTTCATGTAATTGTTGTTTCGTTATGTCTATTTGTAGTTTATTTTTAATTATTTAGTTAAAATATTATTAGTTAGGTTATAGTTATACTGTCAAATTTGTAGCTGTTTTTTTTTGCGGTGGGTGTACCTCCGTTGGCTACCGCCAGATGGGCTCTGTAATTTTTTTTAAATGTACGAACTTAGTTGTGGAGACTTATAATACAACCTTCAATCCTTGTACTTTGGGTTAACCCTGTACTAATTATTCACCCTTTCCTCCACATGTCCCTCATCCTCTTACTTTCCTGAATAAGAACTGAACCAAGATTGGAGAGTATTGTTTACAAAATTTTGTCCCCTAAATGACGACATATTTTTTAATTATGAGGTCTCTATGGTAACAGAAATCAGGTTGATTTAATTAATGCTTGGCTATGTGGTATCTATGGCAACAAATTGGGTTAATTTATTTAATGCTAGTCGTAGGTTATGCGGTATCTATTGCAACAAATTGGTTTAATTTATTTAATGCTAGTTGTAGGTTATGTGGTATCTATGGCAATAAATTGGGTTAATTTATTTAATGCTAGGCATAAATTATGTGGTCGCTATGGCAAGGAAAATTCGCTTGATTTATTTAACGCTAAGCATAGGCTATGTAGTCTATGCCAACGGGAATTCGGTTGATTTATTTTACACTAAGAGTAACCGATAGTTGTATCTATGCCAACGGAAATTCACTTAATTTATTTAACGCTAGGCTCCATATATGAACATTCACTGAAGATTAAGTATGGTTTTCTTGAATAAATGTTATTTATTGAACTAAACTTTGTATACAATCCTGTATAGTAGTAACGGCTCTGCTGTACATATGTATATGACTCGTCCACGGATTTTCTGCCCAGATTTCAATTTAATTGGAGGTTTCATCGACTGTATATAAAGCTCATACTATGATAATAAACTTATCCCTATAAACCTTTAACCTGACCGATCGTATGTATTATGGCTTATTTTTGACTGATTTTAATACCCTTTTTGGGCACTCATTGAAATACTTGGAAATTCTAAATTTCAACCGTAATGAGTTATTAAAGGATATTACATGACCTTTTTTGCATTTATCACATAGCCTGATCTTCACTGATTGGCTGGGAAAAATCTATATGGTTCTACAACTTCACAGAGAGGCGTAGGGGTATTTTTGATGTTTTCAGAAGTTACTAAATATGGTTCCTTGACCAATAAAGAGTTAAAAGATGGTGAACAATATCAACAATATTTCCGCCGGGATTGTTTTGGAAAGTCTCTCGAAGTTTAAGAAGTTTGTTTTGTAAACGTTTTAAACAACTTTAAAGTTGTTGGGAGATAGAAAATACACAAGTTTGTAAAAAAAATAACATTTATTATTCGTTTGAATATACAATGGAAATAAAATACAGGCTTCGTTCACAGTTGGGGGACTCAAATATTGAAATTTTGCTTCCATTTTTTCAAAAATTGGGATGTATTTTAAAACCCCGCTTTTATACCCCCCACTACCTTGGTTTTAACAAATTTCTTCATATGATTGCATTGCCTTAAATAGTGCGAGACAGAAAAGCGCTGTGTGAGGGTCCATGGCCTAAAAGAGCGCCAAAGAAAAATCATTACTCTAAATATCATCATTAAAATGTAAAATCTTCGTTTTCATCAAACCTCTTATAATAGATCACTGTGGCAAGTAGGCTTTTTTTTACATACTTCGTGTATCGAGTCTGACGTTCCTTCGTTGGTTACTAACCAAATCCCCCTCCCCCCCCCCCCCCCCCAACAGTTTTTAAGGAGGCTCCGCTCACCCCGCCGAGCGCAGCCGCCGAATCCGCGTTGAAAGAAGAATCCAGCTCGTACTTCCACGGCATCCTCAGGTAAGGAACTGCCCGCTTACAAACACCCATGACAGCTTGTTCCTGGAAGTTATCCACAAATTCGCTCCCTAATCAACCGAGTCCCATATTGGTTGTCTCGGAATGTTTTCTTTATATCACCTTACATTTAATACCCTCGCAACGTGGGGGTATTGGATGTACCCTCTGCGATACTTGGATTTAAAAAGGTTGGGATGTGTGTAACCCAGTTCGAGTTCTTTGCGAAAGTCAAGACTGTCCTCTCCACCGACCGTGTGACTTCTTTGCCCCCTTCCCCCACCTTGAGATGGCAGGAATAATTAAAATAACAAAATAACCTTTTACTTAACCCTTAACCTGATATAAAATAATAACAACCCTTTAATTAATCCCCCTAACCTTCTTCGTCGTCACGGTGTGTTGAGACCATATTCTAGGACCGTCAGAAAATTTATCGCTACGACGCGTGCAAAGGTTTGACTTTCGCCAGCCTTCCTTCGTTGGATTACACAATAGCTTTAATTCTCAAATTGATGCGTGAATTCGCCCTTTTCCTCGCGGTCCCTTCCCGCGCTCAGACTGTCTGATGGCCAAACTAGTGCCTGGAACAAAGAAGCGAAAACTAACGGGGACATCTCCGCCAGGCGGTTTATAAGGAAATGAATTGGTGGAGTTAGGGAAAGTGAAAAATGTGATGACTACATATTCGCGTACTTAAATAGGAGACTACTTGCAGCGTATGACCTGGCGACTGCGCAACTCTCCCTAACCTGCCTGTTTCCCAATGAAGGTAGAGCCTCCATCAGGTGTTGGGTCAGGGAGGGCACGTTATCCTCTTGGCGATGTCGAGGAAGTGCATTGCGCTACCAGTGCATTTTCAATGGTAGGCGAGCTCCCTCGACCAGGTAATGAAATTTACATAAAGATTAGAATGACACTCGCTGGCAAGCCCACATACAAAAAGGGCCGATCCTCATTGGAGAGGATGGGGAGGGGGAGCAATCGTACCCCTTTTTCACCAACATTCAGCGAGCAGGAGACCATCCATGGCCTAAGGGGGAGTTACCCGACCCGCCAAGGGAGTGTGGATCTAGCAAACCCCTCTCGGCAGGTTTCAGGGCGGTTTATTTAAAGTAAAATTAACACTGACCAACAAATTCGCTTTTGTTCTGCTGACTCCGATTTGATGCATGTTTATTACTAATTTGGGGTCGCTGAACTTAAATAAGACATTGGTTCTTGCCTGTAATATTTTTCCTAAAGCGCACCCCATGTTTGTGTTGCTACTAAAATGTACCCAATGATATGGATTTCCTCAATCACTTAATCCTATTAGTTTTTTTTAATGCCGTTTATACTAATAATTGTTTATCAATAAAAAAAAACCCAAAGGGATCGACAACATAAAAATAACAGCTTGGCAGATATGGATTTACTTACCTTAACTGAGATCCGTCACTCATTGGATAAGTTTTCGTTTTTACGATTTTGGGGTCTGCTCTATTTTCATTCCCTTTAGGTCTTCTGACGCGGAACAGGTCCCTCTGCCCCGAGGTGACGAAGGTTTCCATCTGAACGCTGTTTGGTGTCAAAACATAATACTTCATGTCACCTCTTCCCCAAAGAGGACCGGACCCTGGTGCCCTCGTGCTCACTAGCGATTGTCATACTAACCTTTATGTTTATTTCATTATCTGGATCCATCTAGATAAAAGCAGGTTGGAGAACTACTACGTCTATATTATTATCACCCCAACAGTAATCAGCCAACATGGTGCATCTCACCTCCCTTGGTATCGCTCCTCTATTGTTTTTTTTATATTTTGGTGGAATCTTTCGCCTTATCACTTACGTCTCCTAGATTTTTAAATGTATCCAAATGTGCGTTAAGAGAGTGAAACTTAATGCTTGATGCCGTACTATGAATTTTAGCGTTTCATTCTACAACTCGGACTATGAAGTTTAACGTTCATGCTGCAATCCAGACTATGAAAAAACTGAAGCCATTTTTCAATAAGAGCTTTGTAGTATTTGTTTTTATAGTTTCCCAGGAAACCTTTCACACTGGCCTTCTAAGAAGTTCATACGTTCTTTCTCCATATCCTTCAAAAAGCTTGTGGATCTCATTTATTGGTTTTGCGATTTGTGGCCAGTCAAACACGCTAGCATGTTTTTTTTTTTCATAACAGGCCAGAAAATGTGCGCATATGTACTGAAAACAGGTTTCTTTGTTCAGCTTGATGTGGATAGGAGGCAAGATGATTTTATCTAGTGTTTGATTTATGATATTTCTTTCTTCGATATTTAATCCCGTTCTCATCGGATAATTCTTCTGAATCCAATGCTTGTCCTTAGGTCTACTGTCTCACAGGAACGAGAAAAATGGTTATTAAGGGGCATCCTCCTTGTTGACCATGTACAAAGTTAACCATTTTAAGATCCACACAGATGACCCAGTTGTTTTCATCATAATTGATTGTCGAAAACTTTTTTTTTTAGCTTTCTATTCTTCTTTACAATAGACATAATGAACTTTTGGAACTGAAACATATGAATTTCCATTCTCAAGTAAGACATACTCGGTCATATGGTATCACACTCATTGCATTTAACGAAACTGATACATCGTGACAATAAATTAAATTAGTATCAACTATAAAGTATTGTTGTGCTGAGTGATTTGAACACATCTCAGGCCGAAGGACTGAACCAATTTGTCGCATTGTTCTGGCATGATTTTATTACATGCTTCCAATCCTTGCCATAAGTCTTAAACATTCGTCGGTTTCCAAACCATAGCCTTCTCACTGAGTAAATGCAGCGAGTACAAAATAAAGGAATACCTAGGTAGGCCAGTTTATCACGTCTATTATTTTAGCATCAAAAACTGCCTCGCTCTCTTTTGTGTTTAGCATGGAGCATTATCCTGCATGAAAACAGACTCCCCCTCTCCCGATGTTAGGACATAGGGGATCACATGTTTTGAAACAGATTGTTCTACATCGCAGCGTTCACTTTGCCGGGAACATACCCAGCGCTTGAAAACATGTCCCACACCATAACGCTGCCACCTCGAAATTTAACTGACTTTTTCGTAAATGTTGGATTCATTCTTTCACCAGTACGACGCCTTTGCTGAAAAACTCGCAAATTTTCAGCACTATATAACATGCTCAGTAGCGAAGGGTTTTTTTTCTTATAAATGGTATGTTAGTATGGGAGCGTGCTGGGACAGTGACCTGGGACAGCCTGGTGCGACGTGAATGTGGGACTCAATCTTTCATCAGTAGTATGCCTTCGCTGAAAAACTCCAATTTTCAGCACTGCATAACATGTTCAGTAGTGAATACCAACCTATTTGCTTTATTTTTTTTTTTCTTATAAAGAGTTTGTTAGTATGAGAGCGTGCTTTGAGTCCCTACCTCTCAAACGACCTGGGACAGCCTAGTGCGGCATATTCAGGTTCATGTTCTCGGCAACTTGATGTGATATACTGAAGGTGACCCGTTTTCTTCGGCTATCAAGATCCGGTACCTCATGGAACTATATTTTGCGAGAGATCAGACTTTATGACCGATCACATTACCTCGGAATGTCAGATAGTGTTATTCCTTCTCTCTACCACTGGGTAACTTGCTTTCTGAACGATTGCTTGACTTTACCTCATATTGTCATCCTGCCATACATAAGTCCCGAATTTCTACTTGTAAACTGTTTTGGGCGCCTTCTTTCTTCAATTCTAATATTTGCCGGGTCACCGGCAAATATTCCGGCCTTTGTTTTTTCTTGTTATTAATCTCAATTACTTCATATCGCTGCAGATTGGCCTTTTTATTATTCCATAATCTGTTGCGATCTTTATTATAGATATATTGGATCGGGGGGTTCTTCCGACAATGGTCGACCGCTGCGGAAGTTATCTTTCTGTATTATTCTTGCTCTTCTTGGTATGTGTATTTTTATTTTTTATTCCATCAAAATACTGTCTATTTTTTCCCCCTCTTTTTACTTGCCTGAACCGGGTTTGATTTATTGATTTCGTTCTTAACCTTTAGTCTATCTCATTTTGCCTAACTCTATCTCTTAGTGTTTGTAATTAGTAGCATTATTTTGTACTCGATGCATCTATATTTTTTTTCCAATCTGTTTAATGGAATTATTAGTTATAACAGCACAGGTCAAATTAGTACCTTATAGATCTTTTGTTTATTTTTACTGATCAAATTACGAAGTTTGGTACAATTTGAAATTCTTTGATTTATATTTTTTGTAGCTGCTGGTAGTTAAATCAACCCAGCTTGTTACCTTCTTTATGGTATCTGTATCTCGATTCTTCTACTATTATATCCGCAGTTTTTCTCCTTCCTACCTGGATCACTTTCCATTTTGTCCTGTTGGTTTCTTTTTCAACCTTCGTTCGTAGTTGATATTTTATATTTCGGCTGAAATCATTCCGCCCATTGTTTGTGCGTGCCTATATCATGATCGTGTAACTGCGTGACATCATCCGCACTTTGCGTGTAGGTCGTGGTCTCATTTAAAGGGGGCAGGCATTTCCTCATGAACTTTTTTTCCGCGGTTCTATGAAATGGAACTCGGTCTTTATGAGGCAAATTTCAAAGAATATTCTGCGCAATTTTCATGGAAGTTAAACGAGTATTTACATGAAAATGTAAATTGAGGTATTTTGTTCTTTAGCCACACTGAAGTATTTAAATGTAAGTGTCGTTCCTAACCCTGACTCACAGAGCTGGATCTGATGGTCCTAAGGCTCTCCACCCACAATCGGTTTGATTAGACAAAGAACTCGCATAATAAACACCAGAGATGAATAAATTGAACTTGATATTCCAAGTAAATTTTGACAAGCACTTTATATAATAGAAGAATAATATGCTCCAATTTACATATAAAACTCCTGTCTATGTAACCTAGAACTCTGTTCGCTTTTTCGGCTGGTACAACACATCGTTTTAAAACTTTTAGGTCGCTTTAAATTGACCGCTCATGTTGTTCACTTCAAGGGGATTTTGGTGTCCTATAGGTATTAACTTACATTTATCTCCATTACGTATTAATTGCTACCATTTGCCCCCATTTCACACTAAATTTACTAGATTTTAGCAATATTTTGGTCTATTTTCTAATGAAAATTTGCCCAATAAATTCTAATCAGAGATCATAGGATTAAGGGCCGTTAGTATATTGGAAGTCTTATTCGAAAGTGCGTTACTTTTATCCTCTATCGGACAATAATTTTGTCTTAATTAAGTTGGAAAGAATCGAAGAAAACAGTAGGGAGAGTGGAAAGTATCATCTTGGTCATCCTTCTTTGTAATGACTAGGACATGATGAATTAACCATATTATCCCCATGGGCAGATGGAATTTAACATAAACAAGTGTAGTGTACTTAGTATAGATAGGTGTGATCTTATAGATGCAGTTTATGGGTTGTGGTTAACTGAGATGACCTCTGATAGGCCCTTGTGGCTTTTTTCATCCATTGAATTATGTTATGTTGATTTTAAATGCCAGATGTGAAAGAGAAATGGTGATTAGAATATTTGCCGGGTCACCGGCAAATATTCCGGCCTTTGTTTTTTCTTGTTATTAATCTCAATTACTTCATATCGCTGCAGATTGGCCTTTTTATTATTCCATAATCTGTTGCGATCTTTATTATAGATATATTGGATCGGGGGGTTCTTCCGACAATGGTCGACCGCTGCGGAAGTTATCTTTCTGTATTATTCTTGCTCTTCTTGGTATGTGTATTTTTATTCCATCAAAATACTGTCTATTTTCCCCCCCTCTTTTTACTTGCTTGAACCGGGTTTGATTTATTGATTTCGTTCTGAACCTTTAGTCTAGCTCATTTTTCCTGACTATCTCTTAGTGTTTGTAATTAGTAGCATTCCTTTATTTTGTACTCGATGCATCTATATTTTTTTCCTAATCTGTTTAATGGAATTATTAGTTATATCAAATTAGTACCTTATAGATCTTTTGTTTATTTTTACTGATCAAATTACGAAGTTTGGTACAGTTTAGTGAGGTTAAGGTGGGCCTTTGAAATTCTTTGATTTATATTTTTTTGTAGCTGCTGGTAGTTAAATCAACCCAGCTTGTTTACCTTCTCTATGGTATCTGTATCTCGATTCTTCTACTATTATATCCGCAGTTTTTCTCGATCTTACCTTGATCACTTTACATTTTGTCTTGTTGGTTTCTTTTTCAACATTCGTTCGTAGTTGATATTTTATATTTCGGCTGAAATCATTCCTCCTATTGTTTGTGCGTGCCTATATCGTGATCGTGTAACTGCGTGACATCATCCGCACTTTGCGTGTAGGTCGTGGTTTCATTTAAAGGGGGTAAGCCTGTCTCTAGTATAGGTGCCTTATAGGCTTGGGCTCAAGTATGCTCCTTTGGTACCTCTCCGCAAACTTAAATATGGGTCACTATATTCTACCATGTGAATGTACGTAGTCGGGTCAGATACAGAGTATCTTTGTAAATATTGATGGTCGGTGTAATCAAAAAATTTTAAATTTTAGACCAGTCCTCCGTACATTATTGAATGCCTGCTGTACATCTCAGAGTGCCACATATACATCTCGTCTTTGTGCCTTGCTTCGTTATCACTTCTTTTAGCAAGGCGACGATGGTTTCGGTACCCCTTCTTCTCCTGAGTTCATGTGGTTGCCATGCTATCAAATTGTTCCTTTCTGGTGATACCTGATTTGCCTGGCGATTCTCGTTTAGGGATGAAAATTATTAGTTTTCGTTCTATTATTATCTTCTTGTCTATTTCTAGCTCTACAAATCTCTCTTCTTCTGCTGTGTGCTCGAGTGTAATATCTGCTCGTTAGTTATTGAAAAAATTTACTTTTTCTTTTTCCAGGTCAAAAAATTTTGTTCTCTTTTGGGGATATGTTTAATATTCCGCCCCATAATTCTCCTGAATATTTCGTTTCTACGACTCTTCTTTCTCCAGCTTTTAATTCTATTTTGTTCCTGGTTTTCGTAATTTACTTTGTTACATTGATTTGTCACCTGAATTTTGTAACGGTTTTTTTTCAGCGTCTATTTTTTTAATGAGGTCATTCCACCCATTGTATCTCTCGATATTGATTACAAGTCTTATTTTCTCTTCTAGCTTGTAAAAGCGTGTGTTTGTTTATGTGAAGATGAACCTCAGGTTTCTTTTTCAGCTCTTATAATCTCTCTCTATATCTCTCAAAGAAAGAGAGTAACAAGTAACAAGGAAAGTAAGTACCCTAGGAGACCTTACAGTCCATTTAGTGCAGCAACCGGGCAAAATTCGAGTCAAAAATATGTTAATGAGATTGGCTTCTTTTAAAGACACTTAACTTTCGTTCGAATAAGACGTCACATACTGCGAGTCTAATTGTAACAATGGGAGGTTCCGTGGGATATAATAATAATAATAATAGGTATTTATAAGGCGCTCTTCAGGGCTGCTAGCCCTCCCAAAGCGCAGGTTGTGTAGCGAGTATAGAGAAAGTTTACAGGGGAGAGGAGGCAATTCTGAAGAGATGAGTCTTCAGGAGATGTTTAAAAGTAGCAAGGGAAGGAGAGGATCTGACTTAGGCAGGAATTGCATTCCAGAGTCTAGGAGCACAAACAGAGAAGGAACGGTCACCCATCGAGCAGAGGACGGAACAAGGAGTGTTCAGGAGGGAAGCGAGGTTAGACCAGAGTGCCCGAGGAGTTTGACGACGTCGTGAACTGTCTAAAATTCACTTCCGGCGGCTTAGTATAAATAGTAAAGCATCGACCTGGGCAAAATTAGTATTTTACGAAGAGGACACGACGCATAAGCTTTTTTCTCTCAGCCTCCCATACCCAAAGAGCTTGAAGACAAGAGAAAAAAATCTCGATGTAAGCTTCCTTGAGAGAGGAAAACTTCTACACTGACATATTCGAACCCAGCTTCCCCCCGGCAAAATACTCCCTCGATCCGTACTTTTGAGCCTGGCAGTGGTTACTGGAAGACAGGTTGTATCCTCCGTCATAACTTCGAACAGGCCGAGTACTAATCGGCCCTAAATGCATACCCAACCCGTGCTGTTGGAAAGTAATCGAGCTCGACGCTCATACCCCTGCTCCTCTCGAGCAGCAAAATCTATGGGTGGCAGATCCACCCGGAATTGGAGTCTCCTTTGTCGGTTGCGTGCGGCCACTCGTGTATACTCACGCCTCCCACCTGGAGCCAACATTCTAAACCTATTCGCTTAGTTATTCATTTGCTTTTATCTTTCATGATCATTATTTTATTTTTGTTTGTACAGCAGTAAAAATTATTTTGTTTCGCCCAGTTTGATATCCAGAACCTCCTAGATAGTTGATTTAATTCTGCCAAGTGTAGCTGTTGACATAAGGAAACTAGTCACTCTTACGAGATTTATTGCAACCCATAGTTAAATTTCACCATTCGGCGCAAGGCCCAATTGCAGAGTTGCCCTGCGTGCTAGCCGCTATCCTTTATGGGACACGGAAAGCAAACGGAGGTCAGGAGATCTAACCTGACCTACGACAATATCTATTAGTTCCTTGCCTCCTTTATAATGTTGTAGAGTCCAGTACTGGATTCTTGAAATGTTGTTGTTCTCTTCACTTCTTCATTAATCTCTTCAAGAGTTGCATCGTTTATTTCGTCTGTCCGGAATTGGGATAGTTCATCCTTATAGCTATCCCAGTTAGCTCCATGTTTTTTTTTATTTTGGAGGGCATCTTATTTGTATTCGATTTGCTGAGATAATCTTGCTAATCATCTCCAGTGCATAGATTAGGTGAAAGTGCGGGCTGATTAACACCACCTAAGGCTTGCTAGCTGTGTCTCTGGTGTGAAATGTTTGGAATTCTGGCCTTATTCCTTCCGATTTAATCTGCCTTTGTTTACAAGCGCTTCGAGATTTCGGCCTGTAAAGTTTAAAACCGCTTCTGTATCTTGAGAGCCGCGTCCTTGCGTTTAAATCGCCTAGAAATACCGTTGGTTTTCCCTGTCTGAACACCCCCCAGAAATTATAAGTTGAAAGATAACTTCTCGGCAGTTGATAGAATGTCATTATTTAACCTCACTTATATTTGTTTCTTTATTAACTGCCAGGTATACCTCGGCCAATCCTGAGATTTCACGACATCTTATATTTTCTTTGATTGCGATTGTCGCACCATCAAAAGCGACGTCTCGAATGGTTTTTGGCTATGATTTCCTAGTTAAATGGTTGAATATTTTCTGATTCTAAAACTACATTATGCTCATTTAATAATATTACGTCTGGGTCTTTGAATCTATATGTTTTGTATAAGGCGTATTTATTGTTTTGCAAACCTTCCACGTTGGGACATTATTTTTAGTTTTCTGGGTAGGTTTGTTATGGCTGATTTTGTTATGGTTAGTTTGGGGGTTTCTTACTCGGGTGCTCTTTTCTCGTTTTTCTTCTACCTGAGGATGATCTCATTCTTCAGTTACGCATTTTACATTTTTCTTAGGGAATGATAGACACCCGTCCTTAGTGACTTCAATTTTCCCTGAGTTTTTTTTAATTCCTTTATATTAATGGTGCGCCGTAATCCCATTCATTGCCTGTCCTTAGATAAGAAATATTCTTTACCTAGGAGAGAGTAACTAATGCAATAACGATTATCTTTAATTTATTTATTGTTTTCTTTTTTTACCGTCAGGAAACTTTATGTTCTGAAGTAGAGTTTTTTAGATTCAATCCTCCAGCGTCGAATTCCTCGTTCTGCTGTTCTCTTTCCGGATTTGCGGAGAGTTTTTGTGCTTGTGGGTGTTAATTACTCGCTGGTTATCTCTCCTAAACTGCATTCTGTCTCCATAGGTTTCACTTTGATCCAATGTTATTATTATTTTTCCGTATTCTTTAATTGTATTTTGTTCTTGTATCTAGGATATAATTCTCTGCTAACTATTGTACTGGTGGTTTCCATGTTTTGTTATTATTGCGGTTCTGTATTGGGTTTAAAGTGTATCTAGAACATGTCTATGGAGGGTTTAAAGGGAACATTTCTTTTAGGTCGTTATTCTTTAGCATTTTGTTAAGCTTACATATAATCCTGGATGCGACATGTTCATCAGATGAGCATGTAAGAGTATGTAATCTATACGCGAGGATGTTCAAAAAATTTTCTATTTTAATTCTATTATTTGTTTTGTTGGCTGGCAGTGTTTTACAGTCCATTTCGCTTGCAAATTCTTCCTCTGTCCTTGGATTAACTCAAAGTTAAAGCAAGTAAACCCATAATCCTTACACCTTTTAGACATAGTTTCCTTGAATATGACTTTCATTACATAGGTGTATTATCTGTTTGACTTTGTCTTCTAACTTAATTCTTGTCCAAGTTTGGATTCACCCAATCTCATTTTTCTTCGGCCGTGTTCACCCAAACCCCAGCGTCTAAATGTCAGAAAGTAGATCGAACTTTGAGCTTCACTAGAGGGGGCTGTCCTCTCATTCAATTGTTATTTGGGATCTCTCTTTTTTTCTCTCAAAGCAATGCGTCCACATCTTTGCAGTCACAAATTGTGATGAGGCTCCTGAGAGTCGATGAGCCTTCGACTATATTCTCTAACACCGTTCATCCTGTCAAAACCTTCCTATTTATTTGGTTTCTGCGCAACCCCTAAGGACACACAGTGGGATCTGTTTAGACAAGTCTTAAACTAATATTCACAAATACATATATACACTGGAGGGAGCTTACCCTACTATATAGTTTTTTACAAACCAGGAAGCGAGCAAAGACCAGGTGTCTGAAAAAAATAGACGGTTGTATCATCTTATCTAAGGTGTTGGCTTATTCTGCTAAAGTTGGTGCGAGATTGTCACTACTTACCTGCCTAACTCAGCCCTAGCAGTTTGTACTCCAAACTTCTTTCATCCACCGTGCACAGATCTGACTTGTCACTTCCACACCCAGGCTGCCGAGGTTAAGTCTCAAGGTTCAGTATGTTTCCTTTACAGGAAGGGCTCTATGGATAATTAGCTTCCCTAACTAACACGTCCTATAGAAGTGAAAGTTAGGGGAGAGTGAGTCGCGACATCCATTTGGATCCCCGTGTCTTGCTAGAGTTAGTACATTTTCTGCAGTCAATAGCCTCGAAATATGTGTGTTCATTCTAACAATTTTCTCCTGACCAATAATTTTGGACTTGGAATGAGGAGGCTTAAATACTTATACTCTGAACATAAGCTTTACCAATCGCCGAACATGATTGGTAAGATAATTTACTGAAACTATATAAAAACGAACAAAACAAGGAATCGCATTCTGAGGGCACAAGGTAATAGGTAAAGGAGGCAATGCAAAGGAAAAACGTGAACATAAGAAAAATAATATAAAATCACGAGCATTTAATAGTTTTTAGTCGCGTGCTACTTACATCTCAGTATGCCAGTCAGTCCCCATTTTGCTTTTTTTTGTAACTATACGGCCGATTCTAACGAAATTTGAAACCCTCATGTTTTTTTACATTCTCTTTCGAAGCGAATGATACAATTGCCAAAGTCCTCCCAAGTTTATCCCGGGAATTACTTTGCTTTGGCAATAACATCATAACTATTTGTCCGATTCTAACGAAATTTGAAACCCTCATCTTGTTTTACATTCTCTTTCGAATGATAGAATTGCCAATGTCCTCCCAAGGTTAGTCGAGGAATTATTGCAAGTTTTGAAGGTCGTAAGGTCATAAATCAGAATAAGTGAGAACACGTGACTTTTTGGTCAGCAGACCTTGTTTGGTTCCAGTGGGCAATGGTTAAAATCCAATTTGTATTTGAAAATTTTAAATTCCCTTGGGAAAGAACTTTTTCAAACCCACTAGATTAGGGATATGGAAATAAACTGGTTAAATTTGCTTCGTTATGAGTTAATGTTAAAGAGAGAGGTTCTACTACAAAGGCTTAACTCAAAAATTGATCTCGTCTGTTAACTTTTTGGCGTCCTTATACCGCTCTTAACCACTTCCCGAGTTCTCTAGACCTACCTTCCACACACTATCTACTCGGTCTACGTGCTTTACGCACACTGTTACTACCTAATTTCACCATTTAATTCCCCTCTTTTTCAAGGGCTTTTAGGTGATGCCTTAGTTGGTCCAAATGAGTCTATATGAAATTTACCCGATTAAAATGGGTGGGTCCGGTTTCGCGTACACCATCTTCACAAAATATGAGGGAATTTGAATACTAACGTGGTTGGTTCGAATATTCCTTGGTTAGGTTAATGTTTGTACCGATGCCACTTTAGAGAACTGACTCGTACGCTACACTCGTTCTTGCAACCAAAACAACAAGTAAATAAAAAAAAAAACGACTTTTACTTTCATATTCTCACCTTGGGATCGTTATTTTTTTAAATGTACATAAACTGGGGCCCCTATTTTCCACATGAGTTCATTTGGACAGTTATCTTCAAAAGGTCCACTTTCCTTTGAAGATAAAACTCCGTTATCTTCCTGTGAAGATAAACGACCCCAAGGAAATAGGTAAAATGGTACATAAGCTAAGGCTTCTAGAGATGGTTTGAACATCTTCAGAAAGCGTTATGTTGACGGGAGGGGATGTTCGATATCTTAAACTTATGGTGGTGGTGAAAAGGGGTTAATGTCTTAAGCTTATCGTTCTACTATTGACTAATAAGTATACGGTCTACACCAAGGTTCTGTTCTAGACTGAACGCTAAAGGATACCCGTTTGGGTAATTAAGGAGCGTAAGAAATAGGAGTCCTGATAGCCTAATGAAACTGTACCTGCCATTAGTTAGGCTTCATCTTGACTCTGCGGTGCAATTCTGGTCACCGTATCATAGGATGGAGATTGGTTTGGTTGAACCGTGCAAAGAAGGATGACTAAGATGATTCATGGGTTGAGGAGCTTACGTTCTGGTGAAAGGCTTAGGAGACTATATCTAACATAGGTTAGAAAGGAGAAAAGTTTGAGAAAACTTGATTGAACTCTTCAAGTGGGTAAAAAGTTATAATAGCGGAGACATGGGTAAGGTTCTTATTTTTAGTGAACAGGAAGGACCAGTAGATTGGTAGAAATTAGTTTAAAAATAGAGTGGTAGATGAATGGAATAGACTCACCACTAGTCATGTGATACAAGTGTCCTTCCTGGGGGAGTTTTAAGAATAGATTGGATAGATTTATGGATGAGGATGCTGCTAGGTGGGACTGAACTGGGTGGTGGGAACAGGAGCTGCCTCGTATAGGCTATGGATTAACTTTTTACAGACTCCTTTTTTGTTATACTGCATTAAGGGACAGGATGTTAAAGTGACCCAATATTAAATTAGCCTAGGTTTAGGTGAATGATTTTAGGCATTTCTCCACTAATTTTAGGGGACGAAGATGTTCAAATGATCCGTTTTTGTGCGGATCTCGTTAAAAGGGAGACCGTAGTGTGTTTCCATACACAGTACAGATTTGAATCTAAACTGAAAAAAATATGTGCCTACATTGGGATCTAGACGTCCATTTTTTTTCATTTTAACTTTTTACACCTTAACGTTAGAATATTTGTTAATACTGTAAAAACGCGAGATGAAAACTTATTGGCTATTCAAATTACGCGATGTCGCCACACACACACAACATATACACTCTTCCATCCCAGAATCTGCCGAAGGAGTATCCAAATCCACGCACCATGGAACGAGTCCGCCCCCAATCCCCACTGTCTGGGTCACGAATGGTTCTTTGCTTGCTATTTAGTATCAAAACACTACTAGCCTGCCTCTAAACGAGGACCGGCCCTTAGTACCGTCGGGCTGGTCAACGATTGTGATTCTAATCTTTATGTGGACTTCATCCTGTCGGAGAGGCCATGGCAACTAATTTCCTGTCTCATTTTCACAGACTCGTCAAGAACAAGAATTATGCCCTTCTTTTGGTCTCTTATGGTATGAATGTTGGGGTATTCTACGGCATTTCCACTCTTCTCAACCAGACAATTTTGACATATTTTCCGGTAAGTCGTTTGGTAGCTCAGATTTAAAACAAAAACAAGAGAAATTTACAATCTATTGAGTTTCAACCAAAATATTACCTTATCGATCTCTTTCGTTCGTCTTTACTATTTTTTTTAAGTTTGAGGGTGAATATCCAAATAGATATATTTAAAAAAAGATTCACGGTAATAAAGGGGAGTGTAAGTGGCAATGTATAGTTAAATCCCCCCCCGCTCCCAAACCATGATAATTAAAAATAACTAAAATCACACTAAAGCCTAGGAAGGGTCGCAGTTTTGTAGATTATTAGGACGTGGATTTCACGCGTGGAATCGGAAATTTTTGTTCATCTGACCTCAAATTTTGAAGAACCCCTCTTTTTCTTTTCCCCCAGGGTCAAACTGAGAGTGCTGGACAGATTGGTCTTCTGATAGTCATTGCCGGAATGGCTGGTTCAGTCGTGTGTGGAATTATCCTCGATAAGACCGCTAAATTCAAGTAAGATTGATAGATTAAAATAAGAATATCCTCATTGAAAGCCTTATGACAACCGTTCTAACTTTTTTTTGTTCCAAGCATTTTCATTACCTTCAAAATTACGATTTATTTGAATTTAATTTACAATTTAACATATTTCTAGGGGAAGGGGGGCTATTTAATTGCGAAAACTTAGGGGGAAAGGATTTTCAAATGACCGAGGGGGGAAGGGACTCACCCGAGTGCTTTGTTATGGTAAGAATGTAAATATTTATATAAAAAATACAACAAATATTTAGCCTCAAATCAGATTGTAATTAAATGTACACACTTATGAAAATGCATTGGAAAATCTGATCTCAAATAGCCTATACGAAGCAGCTCCGTTTGTTGTTTGTAGCTCCCCGGCGGCAGGTAACATATCTGTTCCCTTCGACCCCTTGGGAGATGAAGGGGCAAAGGCTTTGACCCTACAGCCTGCACTGTAGGCCCCGTCATGGTTCCCACAATTAAGTGGGGCTGGGCCTTCTCTGAGACTGTCCTGAAGGGGCCAAGGTTAGAGTGGAGCGAGGCTGTTGCATGCTGTCGGAGTTTTATAGCAACTCCCATTGTGGTAGGTGTTAACGCAACAGCTAGGAAGTGGGGGGTCTATTGCAACTTAACCTCATGGGGGATAAACCCAAATGGGTTGGTCCCTCTAAAGGATTGCACCCAGGTGGGTTGGTCACATCATACCCACTGGAGAATGACTGACCGCTACCCCCCAGGGTGGCTAGAGTTTAAAAAACACAGCCTCGCTGGGCTCTGGCGCCTGTGTATTACGGTCGTAGCTACCTACACCGAGGTGGTTTCTACCTTAACCTACTATATCTAGAAGAAAACATTTAAATTTATAAAATCTGGGGAGTGACTATGGAGGGGGGGGGCATCCCCACAAGTAAAGAGAAAGCCCATTAATAAATTGGTAGAGATTAATACGGAGGGTTAGGCCCGTCAAGTTATTGGAGGGGTTAATTGATGCCTTCCTGGCCCCAGGAATGAGTCAACGAGAACTATCGCATCGTAGCAGTCTTTCATCATCATCATCGGCTTTCCCAGAGTGAGGTTGTCGCTTATCAACCTCATTCGTGGCCCATATTCGGGTTTAGTTTTCTTTTACGACACGTACGGGAGGACGGTATTGGGTTTCTTCCTGTCCTACCTACAGTACTGGAATTATTATGGATTTTTCCAAAATTTGACTTTTTTTTCTTAAAAAAAAGCCAGTGAAACCAATTTCATTGATTGTTAATGGATTTATTTTATGCACCGACACCGAGCAACTATTTAACTTTTATTTTCAAGAGCCTTTGGTTACTTTGTAAGTACAATTGGTAACACTGAAGGAACAACACTGCATTGGACCATTTCGATGAAGTCACAGCCAAGTTGTGTGAGTCAGTTGGTATTTTAGCTTTAGAGTGCAAATAGGATGTTTAATGTTATTATATTAACCTGTGATTGTTAACAAGTGTTTAAGATCTTTCAGATAGTTTATTAGTTATTTTAATAGTTTGATTTTGTGTGTGTTGTAGAATGGCACTTTCTGATCACTCCGCACCTGACACCACTTTTATGTAGGAGAATGCCCCTTTTTAATTTCTCCTCACACAAACCGCTTTTGTCGCGGTATTCTTGGTGGTAGTGATATACTTCTTTGATGAAGTAGGCTTTGTTCTAAGAGTGCTAAGAGTGCTAATATTGTTATTTTAAAGAAGAGCCGATGGAAACACGTCAGGATATAGAGAAACGCACAATAATTCCCCAAATAAACTTATATTTTAACTTTAACAATTCAATACACAAAAATTAAACATTAACCACAGAAATACTCCGAATATTATAATACACAATAATTATTTTAATTAGCTTGCCCCTCTAAGATTTGCTAAATTCGCTAAACACTTCAATATATAAGATTTAGGCTTCCTGACTCTCCTGGAGTTTAAATACCTCAGGAATGTTATTGCCTCCACGACGCGTGCCGACCGGCCAGATGTAGGTGGTCGAGATCACGAGGTACTTTTGGCGAGGGTAGCAGATGGGGGTCCACACGGTATTCAATGGGGAGGGGGTCTTCAATGACGAGAACAATCACGGTGCTTTAGGCGGCACCAAGTTAAGCGGGGTCTCTCTGGCGAGAGTAAGTTGAACTTGGTTCTTAAACCAAGTTAACTTAGAGTTCGGTGTGATCACCGGGTAACGGGCTCGAGGAGGAGCTTTTCTCCTTCGTTACTTAATTCTTCATGAGCGAGGACTGTACTTGGGGAGGGTCTTCTTCAAGGGCGAGGATCGAGGAGGGAGGTTTCTCTGACGAGAATAAGTTAAACTTGAATAAGTTAACTTAAAGGTCGGTTTGGTAACCATGAACTAGCTCGAGGATGAGCTTCTTCTTAGTTCCAGTCTTCCTCAAGGGCTAGGATAACGGAGGGGGGGTTTCTCTGACGAGAATAAGTTGAACTTGGTTCCTCAACCAAGTTAACTTATGAGTTTAGTGTGGTCACCGGGTAATGGGCTCGAGGGGGAGCCTTTTCTTTCTTCTTTTCTTAATTTCTCAAGACGAGGAATTTCCCTGGCGTTTACGATGCACCAGGATAGGAGGAGTCTCTCTGACGAGAGTAAGTTGAACTTGAGCAAGTTAACTTGAAATTCGGTTTGATAACCAGGGACTAGCTCGAGGAAGAGCTGCTTCTTAGTCCCTTAGGTAGCTCTGCCTCTCTTGCAGGGGACTTCGTAGTCTGGCGACCCAAGTATTCTACCTGTCCAGTCTCGGTAGCCCGGTCTTAATCCGGGGACTTCGTAGCCTGGAGACTGACGTATTCTACCTATCCAGTCTTGGCATCCCGGGGACTTCGTCACCTGGAGACTGACGTATTCTACCTATTCAGTCTCGGTAGCCCTGGGACTTCGTCACCTGGAGACTGACGTATTACCTATCCAGTCTCGGTAGCCCGGGGACTTCGTCACCTGGAGACTGACGTATTCTACCTATTCAGTCTCGGTAGCCCGGGGACTTCGTCACCTGGACACTGACGTATTCTACCACGATTTTCCTAGGTGTTTTTTATTTATACCTCGTCACCCCACTGGGGGAGGGGTAAGAGGGGGGGGCGGCTTGGGGACGGGCCCAGGAGGGTTCTTATTCTAAATGGTTTTTCTCACACCAAGTCTTACATTGGCTCCTCGTCAGCCTTCGAACTTGAGAGAAACGCGTCTCCAATTTCTAACTTGAGGTGAAATTGAATATCACTCTCGTAGGGGAGATCTTGCATTTTAACCTTTAGGCCTTTCATAGCGACGAGTAGCGAAGCGCTGTGGTTACGAGTTTGACCCCACGGTGCCGGGGCCGGATGTTTTTGCGGCAACCATCTTGGGTCTCCACTGAGCGAGAACGGGTGGGTGACGATTTCCCTACAGTGTGTTTCAGGTAGTTTTTTAGCTATAAATGAATTAAACCAAAATGTGTAAACAGAGTGTTTTGAGTCCTCAAAAAATGGATAAATAAAGGTTTTACTGAAAGAAACTAAATTGAAACAGAAAGAAAAGGCAAAAAAAAACCTAGATGTTTCAACTCCAACAGTCACTGCTATTAAGAAAAACATGATAATGGTCAAGATTTAAACTTAAAAAGGGTTGGAAAATGTGGTCGAAAACGAAAAACAACTCCAAGAACAGATCGAAAGTGAATCCAACTGGCTCTTAAGAACATCTTGCAAGAAGATTTCTATTGAGCTGGCAGCAGAGGGTGTTAGCCTTGCCCGAAGAACAGGGAATGAGAGGCTTTTGGAAGCTGGATTGAAATCATATCGCCCGAGAAAAAAGCCTCGACTCACGGAAGCGATGATAAAGGCACGCTATTCCTGGGCAAAGAATTACCTTGAGTGGACTTCAGAACAATCGGGAAAGGAAAGAATGACATATCTAGCTAACCAATTACCTGTAATTCCTAAAAAAACACATTAATACCATCTAACTTCAAGAGTGCCGCATTTTTGTAATGCTCCAATCTTTTCAAACTATAAAGTTTATTTGATGATTCATTACTTCAATGGCTTTCCAATACTTCTATGGCTGTTCAACTACGTATGTTGTTTTTTTCTGACGAATCAACCATTGCAGTACTAGATGACCGCGTGCAGAGTGTAAGAAGGCGGCCTGGAGAAGAATTTATGACTAAATGTCTGAGGAAAACAGTAAAATTTCCAACCAAAATCATGGTGTGGGGAGCCATTTCGGTGCATGGAACAAGTCGTTTACACATTGTTGAGAAAACTATGAACAAAAAAAAGTATATAGAAGTTTTTAAAGGTCGGTTACTGCCTCAAATAGGAAAATGGTATGGCGACAGACCTTGGATATTCCAACAAGACCCCTTGTCATATAGCAAAATCAGTGAAGACATGGTATGCACAAAATGGAATTCGGCTGTGCCAATGTGCCAAAATAAATCTATTTGCAATCAATAAAATTAGTTTTATATCATTTATGTATAAAATGTTCAATTTTTGGAAAAATCCATAATAATTCATTCACCCACAGTACTGGACATGTCTTTCCTTATCGTTTATTTTCGCTCTAAGGACTTCCTTTAAGGAATTTGACGCCATCCATCACCCGTCGTAGAAGGGTCTAATGAAGCTTGGGGATGTGGAGAGAGTAGACAGACGGGGGAACAAGCGGACAGCTATATCAAAATCCTTATTACTGGGTCCAGAAGGGCACGTTTGAAACCTCTTAAGGACAAATTGGTTACTGGTACAAGTAAGGACTTAAACGATCGAGAATGATGAAATCCTCTCTTACAAACCATCAAACCATGCTGCAACTAACCATAAGGACCATAGCGTGCCCTCCCGGCCCTAATGACCAATGGGTAGTAGTTATCGGGGATAGTGGTGGTGTGGGGGGTGTCTTGAAACCCTCTTACGTTCGTACAAGTGCGAAAAACACGATTTTCGCGCCATCTGTCGGGGTAAAGTCCATGACTGAATTTTGCCAATTTGCAGGTGGGTGACAGCAGGAATCTACACACTCTCCTTTTTGTTCATGATAGTTTACACTTTTATCCTGGAAGTGAAGATGTTACCACTCGTATTTTTGATGGCGGCGTCTCTCGGGTAAGAATCTATTTAGTTTTTATTTGGTAAGAGACCTTCCTGTTTAACCCGCTTCCCGTGAGCCCAAGATGCTATTTTGCGTCCACCGGGGCGTTTGATTCAAACTAATATCAGAAGACGGCAGTGCATTTGAGTTTTCACCCAAGGCAACAGCGAGCATAATAAATAATAACAATTTGGTGTGGGGTTTCACACCGATTTGCTCTCATTTAAGAAGCCTTTTATTTCTTAATGAGGTTTGGATCTCCTGATTAACGTGGGTTCCGAAACATGGGTATCTTCAGCGTATGACAGCCACCGAAGAATCGGCCTAAATAAGGACTCCAGCCGGCGAGAAACAACAACAGATGTGGCTTAACTTCAGATCATGTAGGAAGTGGTGTTTCAACTCGGCTAGGGGTATCCCTCGGCAGATAGGTTTTGAACGCTTGCTGTGGGTTCTGAACACTTGGCCTCGTTTCAGATTTTTCATGACTGGTTACCTTCCTGTGGGTTTCGAATTTGCGGCGGAGTTGACGTTTCCAGAAGCCGAAGGGACATCGTCAGGACTACTGAACGCTTCTGCTCAAGTTTTTGGAATCCTTTGCACTTTGGTCGGAAGCGAGTTGATGATCAGGTTAGTAGTGGCGAGATATGTTCTTACGATGACCCCTCCACTCCCCCACATACACATACCCATACGAAAATATGAGAGATTTTATCTAGCCTTCACCAGTGCTTGATCCTGTGGCCTTTCGCATGAAAAACCGATCGTGTAAAGCAACAAAAACGTTGCCACTCAATGGATAGTGAGGGTAAGGACAGACATGAAAAGGTGGATACATAGAAATAATGTAATGGCAACGGTCGCCAACCCTAACCAGATCGCGCGTAACCGCCGGGAACAAATTCGCACAAAGAACGCAAGTACTCAACACTCCCAAGATCGACCTCCCCTGGGGGAAGTTTCGAGGGTGGGCACGGCCAAATTAATGGGAAGAGGTCTTTGGTACGTCTCCCCTGCCACATTCGGGCAATGGGTAGCATTTTAATCGAGAGGATCCACTTGGAGCATTGAGGTTCTCGTCTGAATTCATTAAGGCCCAATAAATTTCGAAGAGGACAAACAAATAAAGTTGAAAAATGAGCGCAGATGAAGATGATTTTATAGCGAATCTCTTTGTCATGACAAACATATTGAGATCAATCAGGGTATTTATACCTAGACAGAAGTTCATAAATTTAAAAGTATGAATTCAGAGTTAAATTGGGTCAATTTGGGTTGCATTTTGTTAGTTCTTCCTGATCCTCAAGCTCTCTGGATGAGCACCCCTGAAACCCCGAGGAAGTATATTGCATGTACAGGGTTTTCCCACAGAGCCCTGAAGAAGTGTATATTGTGTTTTTTTGCGTGTGTAATTGTGAACCATTATGGTTGTTAGGTGCGGTGGTTACTTCCACGATAGTTACATCCACCCTTTTCTGGTAGCTAGGGAGGGCTGGATGATACCCACACCACAGCCTAGTCAGGTTGACTGTCCTCACGAGGAAAGGTGGGTACAGGGGGCCGTACCGGCAGCAGGGTGGTGTGGGAAAGTGACTGAATAGATCAGTGAGTGAAGTGTGTGTTGATAGGTTTCTGAAAGCTGGTTTGGGGTGGGGGAGTTGACCTAGGGAGTGTAGATTAGGTGTTTTAATATTTCTTTGTGTGAGGTGTTCTTCCATGTGTAGTGGGTGATCTGGGTTTGTGGCGGCTGTAGTTAGTATTTGTGCGCCTCTCATGTCAAGATGATCTTTGACATTGAGGACTTTGGTTTCAGAGTGTAGGTGATCTGTGGGTGTAGTTAATAGCTGTGCTGTATCTGATTGTTTTGAAGGATTTGTTTGGTCAGACTAAAGCAGCGCTTGGGTTGTATTTGTTTTGTTTTGTCCGAATGTTGTTTGTGTGATTAATTTGAGAGCGTGAAGTTTTAGTGTACATTTTTACTTTATGTTTGTGAAATGCTGTTTGAATGTCATTGACGTATTGTATGTTACGCCAAGTACTTTGGGGGTGTTGTCTATCGTTAGCTGAGTCATGTATTTGTGTCCCCGGGTATTACTGGTAAGGTGGGTAGTAGTAGATGGTGTTGGCGAGAGATGACATCGAAAGCTTTGCTAATGTCTAGTGTTAGAAGTGTTATGTGTGGATGTGTTTGGTCATTGTCAAAAGAGATTCTTTGTGAGAGGTTTGCAAGAAGGGTGGCTTAGTGTAGTGGTCTGAAACCATTATGTGGAGGTGCTAAGGAAATGTTTAGAGTGATCTGATTTCGATGATGCACTTTATGGCTTTGAAGGGGGCGCAGATGGGAGTGATAGGACGATGCGTGGAAGGTCTTTGTTGGGTTTAGGGATTGTGATGATTGAACCATGGTTCCAGGTGTTGGGTATTGCGTTATGTGCTGTAATGTGTGATGTGGTCTGAGATGTTTCTGATATTGTCTGGACCACAAGCAGCTGTGTGCTTGAGGTTGTAGATGATTGTATTTGTCTAGTGGTTTGAAAAGGTGCCTAGTTCGGGTAACCGGTTAGGAAGAGCTGTTTATGTTGGACTATTCGTCGATTAGCTGGGTGAGTGTTTAAGTGGGAAAAGTGCTTGATGGGGGTATTTGTTTGAGGGTATTGCGTCGGTTGTGGTGATTGATACATGTGATTGTGTATAGAATGGTCTGAAAGTCTTGTCACACTCTATCGAAAAGTAATGATAATATAATATCAAACATGTACTGGTTTTAGTGTATTCACTTTCATTGACACTGTCCCACATAGAGGTCTGTATGAACACTCTAATGTACACGATCATGTGCACATACACTTGCAATCAGCCTCTCTTTCAAACTGTAGGAGCTCGTGTCAGCTATCTGAAATAAAAAAAATTAAATTATTAACAGTGGGTGACAATACCTTTGGTCATGTTTAATATAAAATTAGAACAATATTTTAAATAGAAAATTAAAACAATATTTACAGGGGATGACAAGAATTTCGGAACACCCTGTACTGTTGCTATTGAACAGGGTGATATTGTTTACTATTTTTTAGTTTGCTGGTGTTTATTTCCTGGTCGTTTTGACAAATTTCTGCCAGTGTAGCGTTTTCTGATCTGTTATTTTGTTGTTTATTTGTGTGAAGTGTGCTGGAGAGTTGCGGTTTATTGTGTCAGATAAGGCCTTAAATTTATGGTGTAAATTAGAGTTGTTTTTCTGTTACCCTTGGGGCTGCGGGGTTATTTTGTATGATTGTTGAAAGTTGTACTGGTGGCGATGTCTGTGATAAGGTAACTGTTTAGTATGAAGTGTTGTTCTGTGCCCTTTGCCGATGCTTCTCTGTTGGCTCTTTATAATTTATGTAGGTGTGTGTTGTGGCAACTGGTTTACTTCTTGCGCTTGTGATAATAAGTTGTCATATCACAGCATCATCATCAAACGCTCTCCAACAAAGGTTGGTGCTAACTTATGCAATCGAATTTAACCATGATTATATGAGTTTTCTTACTCTTTATTTTTTAACCACGTTTATTGCCATATTTCACCAATCTAGGTCGTGGTATAATGTGGGTAAAACAGACAGAACAAGAAAATGTAAATGGAGATGAGATAGGAACCAGTTAATAAATTAAATGGATTGCTACGACAAAAATCATTGTTCCTTAATGCTTAAACCGGTGTGTGTGTGTGTATGTGTGCATTGGAAGCATTCAAGAATACGAACCTATGTACTCAAAAGCAAGAATCTGCCCTCTCCCACACAAATTTTGTGTGGTTTTCTTATTTCATCTTGATTAGCGCGAGCTATAATGATTAATTATCATTTTTCATTGACTCCGGCACTAGATTTTGGCTTTTAAATTAAAATGGGAACAAGCGATTTTCCTTGAGGCAACCCTAAGATATCCATTTGCTTCTCTTTTGGTGACAGGTTCAACGATAAAGCAGTGAACTTGGCCTTCAGTGCTGTCCTTCTTCTGGGAACGATTCTGACCCTTTGCATCAGGGAAGATTTGAGGCGACAGAATGAGCGGAGGAAGGTGGTGGATGAGGACTGTGATCAAAAGATTTAATACAAAGGAAATTACATCAATCCAGATCAAAATGGTCTAGTTCGAGGTTCCAAACGCAGTTTCCTTAGCGAAAGAGCGCCCCCCCCCCAAAAAAAAAAATCCCCAATTACGGTCGTCACGTTAGGTTTTATTTATAGGCACTGCCACTGGTACACGACTACACATAAATTACCGTATTGACATCAAAATCAAATGCCCGACATTCAAACCCTTCTTCCAGTCATAGAATCCACTCGACCAACAATACTTCACCTCTTCCTTGTTCAATTTAGAAAGGTATTTTGTCTGTATAAATGTGACATATTGTCCCTAAGTCTCATAAGAGACAGCCACGTAATAGTTTCAAAGAAATGGTATTCAAGACTCATTTTTCAGCCCAATGAAAGGATCCTGCATGATTGCGAAACAGTTAGTGTATGAATATGACCACGATTTCTTGAGACTTATTCCATTGGGGTATTGAAAATGTTATCTACCAGTGCTTTTTAAGTTTTTAAGTTTAACAAAGGGCAATTTGGTAACTAAAACTTTTAAAAAGTCCTCAAATCTCTCCTTTTTATGGATCTTAATTTTAAATGAGAAAAGAAGACAACTAAAACTGGCCTATTCACTCAGTGGAGGGAGAAAAGTATATAAATATAAAAATAAGAAAAAGTTAATGAACCCGGGGGGGGGGGAGGATTATTATAGACTCCCAGGAACTTGTTCATACAAAGAGCACAGGCACTCTGAAGTACAAACTTCATTTCCCATGTAAAATATTGACTAGCAGGGCTCCCTAGTTTAGATTTACTGTAGAGATGAATCTCGTTGATTGTCGTTATCCGAGACTAGTTAAGCTGGGGCCGCTATCTTGTGATTTTAATTAACTCTGTTTCTGAGCTCCTATGGCGGAGATTGGGCGGGACTTAAGAAGAAGAATTATCCGGTTAAAATATACCACTACATTTGGCATCCATGGGCGCTAACAATATCTATTTTATCCTCGTGATTCAAAGTTACACCAAAGATACCTCGATCAAGAATTTCTGAACACTTTAGTTTTAACCATCTTCAACTAGAACCGAATTGGGTCTAGGACAAAATGGAGAGGATCACTGTACTCCAAAATATATTTGTACAAGAATAAGTTCTGTAATATTGTGCTTCCTTGCTGTTACATAGTGTCTTTTGATGTTACACATTAAATTTAAGCGTTACAAATTGAGGATATATATTCTAACTTACGTGCAGTTGGACGGATGTTAAAGGATGCTAAAGTGTTCATTTTAAGTTTGTATGTATCTTTATTCGGTCTAGATGCGAAAAAGGTTTTCTGAGTGTATTATTCCCAGGCCTGTCTCTCAGGTGATTGATATATTAATAAAGATTTGTCTAATCTTACGTCTTAAAAGAGGCATGGTCCATTTTCAAAAAGATCAGAGAAAGGGAATTTAATAGCTTTGAATATATATCTATTTACATGAAAAGTTTCGAAGTGAAAATTGAATGGATACTAGTGCGCAGTGTAAATTTGTGTATAATGTATTACGTAGAACCTCAGATACCCTTTATTACTTTTAATATTAGGTAATGCTAGTACATGAGACGGGCATAATTAATTGACCGTAGACTATATTTTACTGTTGTTTCTGATAGAAAACATATCTCGAATAATTATAAGTTTGATTGATTTGACACTTCCTGGCAAATGCAAACGTGCCTGTGACAATTGAAACTCCTTTCTTTAAATAAGCGTCAACCATTGTTGTCTTCCAAAAGAAATATGTCCGAACAATTTGAAGATAATCGAGGTTTTGCCTTAGAAAGGCTCTCAAGTGATCAAAAGATTGTTTCCATGGATATGGAGCGCTATGTCATTATGTCACATCTTATGTGAGCACGTGAGCTTCCCAGATAGGCCTCTATAAATGTATATTTGTGTAAAAAGTTCATATTAGATATTATTACTTAGTCCAGTTTTATTTATTAAAAATAACCCAGTATTTTTATAGCGTATAGAATATTTACAAGCATCTTTCCATTTGACTACTTTTTCTCTATTAGTCAAAGACAGCCTTAAAATAGTTTACTGTTTTTTAATAGGTAAAATTGATTGATTGGGAATAAAAAGGACTTGTTTAAGTAATTTCCCGATATTATTTAAGGTAGGCATTTTCCAAAGTCGGCTCCTAGTTCTCAACCTATTTGAAAGAGAGGTATCGTACTTAGGGTACGTTATGGTTCGAATTTTATGGTTTGAAGACATTCCCAAATTAACTATCATTGATTTTGTATGATTCAACGTACAGGATTAGATATATAATAGCAGATGTACATGAAATTCAATCACGGCTTCCGTTTTCAATATAATGATGGCGCGTTTGAGCTCAAGGTTGAGAAACCCTCCAATCCTATGTAGTCTCATCGTTTTAGTATCTTTCCAATCCATCCTCATCTCCTGTTAAGCATAGCAGAATCAAATATTTAAATACTCTAATTACTTATGACTGATGATTGTTTATGGTTGAGAATTGAGATCATAAAAATATGTATGTTAACAAGCGGAATTACTTTGATAGGATTTGTTTTGTATTACAAATATGACACATAAGTGTGGAGGAAAGATTTTGGTCAGAGGTCTAGCATTTGATGTCGCCTATAACCCTTTTCGCGGGAAATATATAAAGTATAGTAGATTATGTTTATTGTTAGGATTGTCAAAATTACTGACTTTGTTTTTGTTTTGAAATTTAAGGTGAAATTGATTCAAGGTACTAAAAAAAAAGCTATATTTTAAATTACCAATTTATATCGTTATTGCTTTGTTTTTAATAACTTGGAAATAAGTTATTCCAAAGAATAAATTTTCGAATCTATTTGTGTTAACCTCAGAAATTATCAATATGCCCTAGGACACCAAACTCCGAAGTATAAGTGGTAAGTGATGTTGATTATTCCTATGGTATAGTTCTACGGGACAATGGATTTTGTTTTTCGTAATGGAGGAAACCAGCCGGGACTCCAATGCAAGATTTCATTCAGAGGGTCTATAGGTATGGGTATTCGGACGTTATATGCCCCTTTTATGTAAAGTGGGAAAAGAGGAGCTCTTATCGTGTAACAGGCTGGGTTAAGTGATCAAACGAGCTTCCTTAAGATAAAGGAGAATATTCAGCTGGATTCTTTATTCCGTCGTAAATTGCAGGAACAGGTCTCGAAAAGGCGAACGGTAAGGATAACTTCTTGAAAAATGACTGCTAATACTATCCCTGAATTGGACATATATAAGTGAGGAATATAGTAGTAAAGGTGTTTAGTAGGAGCAAATAGTGGGAAAAATAAGGGAAATAATACGAAAGTTAAATGAAAATAGAATGAAAGACAGATCCCTGGTGAAAGGGTAGCTCTGGCTTTCTTTGTTTTGTTTTTTTAGTATATATATATATATATATATATATATATATATATATATATATATATATACAGCCTTGGCAAAAGGTATTAGGCCACCCCAGTGTTTCTGGTTTCTGTAATATTAATGTTAATGAAACTCGTGGACATGGTGGTTTACGGTATATTTCACAATATACATTAGTTTTAATATTTGGTTGACCCTCCTTTAGCTCTAATTACCGCTTTTATACGGTTAGGCATAGAATCAACTAGTTTTTTGCAGGTACTAGGCGCAATCTTACTCCATTTTTCTCTAAGTTTTTGGTACAAATGCTCTTTATTTTTAATTGTTGTGTTCTTGGTAGCTTTACCAAGAGTTCCCCAGAGGTGTTCGATCGGATTTAGATCGGGGCTTTGAGCTGGCCAGTCCATGGGAACAATACCCTGTGTCTCAAACCATTGACGAGTATTCCTAGCTGCATGACATGGAGTGTTGTCCTGTTGAAAGATAACACTGTTTTTCGACACTCCTGGATGCAATTTAGCAATTGATGCATCTAAAACATCCGATAACATAGAAACATAGGTAGCTGAATTCATCATTTCCTGACATAAAAACATTTCTCCGGGTCCTGTGACAGACATGCAGGCCCCCATGTTTTACGGTTGGTACCAGACATTCAGCCTAAAATGCTTCTCCAACTCTGCGACGCACGAAAGTTGCATCAGATGTGCCGAAAGCCTGAGTAAAAAACATGAACGATAATATTATCCTTATGTTGGATATTTCTTATATATTTTGGTAAAAAAACACAGATATTTTGAGTTTATATGTTGATTGAATACTTGTACTATCTTACCTCTAAGTTACTTTCATCAGACCATATGACTTTCGACCATTGCTCACTGGTCCAATTTGAGTCGTTTTTGGCCCACTGAAGACGTTTATTCATATTCGTTGAGAAATCCATGGCCTCTTCCTGGCTTTACAGCCTTTCAGACCGTACTCTACAAGCCTTCTTCTAACAGTTCTGGTTGATATTTGTGATGTACCTGCCTCGTTGAAGTCCGCACAGAGCTCTGACGATCTTTTTCTCCTGCTTCTTAGCGACTGACGGATGATGGATCTGTCATTACGAGGCGTTGTAACCTTTTTTTCTACATGTTCTTTGCATTGTCTTCACATCTTTCGTCTCTCTGAATCGCTTGAGTGTCGTTTGCACCGCACATCGAGAACATTTCATCTTCTGAGCAATTTGCCTTTGAGAAATTCCATCTATATGATGCGCTACAATTTGACCTCACTCACACTCGCTCAACTCCCTTGTTTTAGGCATTTTACTGTTTATTAACTGTATCTACAACGTATTTTAGCATAAAACACTGGAATAATCAAGGGAAAATAAGTTAATTGTGGACGTTGGTTTTACACAAAACTGGTTACATACTTACAGTACAGTATAAAAGCGATAATTGAAGTTAAAGGAGGGTCAACTTGATATTAACACCATGCACACGTGTTTCATTAACATTGAGATACTAGAACCCAGAAACACGGGTGGCCTAATAGTTTTGGCCAAGGCTGTATATATATATATATATATATATATATATATATATATATATATATATATATATATATATATATATATATATATATAGGCATTCAAGCCTTTATAGCAGAGGGGGTTTTGGCCCCCACTGCTAGTGAAGAGTTTTTTATCTGGGCTTTTAGGTCCTAATTTTGCGTTTATTCTTATTTTTGTGGTTATTGTTGTTTTATTTGGGGGGGAATTAAAGTTTTACTAATTCAAGGGATATATATATATATATATATATATATATATATATATATATATATATATATATATATATATATATATATATATATATATATATATATATATATATATTTATTTATATATATATATATATATATATATATATATATATATATATATATATATATATTTATTTATATATATATATATATATATATATATATATATATATATATATATATATATATATATATATATATATATATATATATATATATATATATACTTTCTTTTAAAGAAAGTAGAGGGAGAGGTGACGCCCCCTTGTCGCGGGAAGAGAGCTTGTGTGTACCTTTGACTTTTCGAGCTATGTCGGCGGGGGTACCTCATCTGGGTACCCCTGGTAGGGCGTCCCTTGTCAATTTGGTCGGAAACGAGGTTCCAGACTAAGTGCGTCACTCTTTCCTTTTTCTACTCTATCCTTCTCTTTTTTTTTTACTTTTATCCTATCTCCCACTTATACAAAAAGAAAAAAACAACAAAAAAAGGCCTACTCCTATCATGTCACTCTTTCCCTTTTTTCCCTCTATCTACATATAAGGACCTGGCAGCTACCTCACGCGTCAGAAGAGAGGCTTTGGAACCTTTATAAACAACGGCAATCGACGCTCACTGGTTGCGAGAGACTAGGACTAGAGGTGTCCTAGGCGTTGGGGTACGATAAATGGGATGAGGGTAGTGCCCCATTAACCCCTTCCCTGGCGCGTAATTATTGACCGTTCCCAGCGCCCGTTGACGGGTGCTTCTGGTAGCATTTGTCCGAGGTGACGGCCCTTTGTTCCCATGTTGGTTGCCAGGCCAATAAAAAGCCTTGGGTCGAGTTCCTTGGTGGGGCGGGATATCAATTGAACGCTATTCCGAGATCCTGGCCGTTGTGAAGGAAACTAGTAGGAGTTTAGTAAGGGGCGTGCTTCGTTGTTGCTCACCTGGTGAGAAATCGATGCCCCCTTCGGGGACCGTCTGTGCTGCTTGGTTGGGAGCCACGGCACGCTGAGGCTTGACGACTCGGTCGGACGAACAGCAGCACATGGAGCGTGCCTTTTGGAAGACTTCGAAACGACTCCGATCAATAGGCGGGAGCGACTCACGCGGGGAGAACTCACCAAACCCCCCTTTTTACATATTGATTGGTCACAAGCATAAGAAATATAGTGTATTCAAAATGGCAGGCAAGAAAGGTCCAGCAGCGCTAAAATTTACGTGTGCCACATGCAAGAAGGACAAGTGGTGCGTTGACTTCCCGGAGGGCTGCTATGCGAAGTGCCACTCAGGCCGTGTATGCACCACTTGCATATTAAAGAAGGAAGTGGAAGAAGTAGTGCCCTACTACAGGGAAAGGACGACAGACCTTGAAAAGAAAATCGAGAGGCTCAAGGAGGAGCACTCCCACCAGATTCGCAGGCTCGAAGAGAAGTTAAACGAGCTCTCAAGTCCTGTGGCAAACACCACCTCTACAGAAAGGCTGGGCCTGAATGTGGCAGAAACGCCAAAAGGAAAAAATAAAAAGAAAAGAAAGACGGAAAAGGGACAGAAGAAAGAGGAAGAGAGAAAAATAGAAGAACAAAATGTAGAAGTTATTGAAAAGGATGACAAGTGGGAAAAGATGATAGAGAAGAAGAAGAAGAAGAAGGAAAAAAAAGACTGAAAAGACCATGACGGAGAAGAGAGAGGAATCGGAGGGCTTGCCTCAGAAAATAAAGACTCCGAGCTCAGCAGGCAAATGTGCCAGGGTCAGCCTTGTGGGTGATTACCAGGCACGCGGCCTGCAGCCCCTGCTAGCGGCCCGCCTCCGCACAAGCGTTAAGGTGAGCTGCCTCCTAGGCTTTGGGAATAAGCAGATAAGAGCTGAGGCCGAGAAGTCTCAGAATTCTGAGACTTCAGTCGTTGCCCTTATGGTAAGTGGGAATGACCTCTACCTCAGAGGAGGTAGAGTAGGCCCTAAAGGCGAGATTATGAAGACGGTTATGGGCGCTGTTGACGACTGCGGATTGAAAACCCGCAGATGCGTCGTGGTGGGGATGCTCTCGAAGTGGGGTCCAAGCCAGACTGCCCACGTGAGGCACATGCCACTAAACCGGCGCCTTGCAGACCTCTGTACGGCGGAGGGTTTCTTTTTCGTCGACCCATACGCCGTATTCTATGGTAGAAAAGATCTCTACCAAAGGGATGGGGTGCACCTCTCCTTTAAGGGCAAGGCTTTCCTAGCCAACCTCATCCAGGATGTCGTGGAACGCACCCAAAGGAGTGTCCGGCCCATTGGGAAGGCGGACGTACGCCAGTACGCCCGAGTCACTCCCCAAACAACCTTCTCGGAGGTTGTCAAAAATGGTGCCACCGCGACAACCAAGAAGCCGGGAAACGGAAGAGTATAGGGGGTCCTACATTAGTGTACTCCCTGAAAGTTCTTCTGTTCAATGCGAGGTCCATCAGGAACAAGTTTCCTGAGCTCCGTGGCCTCGTAGCGACGGAAGAACCCGAAATGGTAGCCATAACAGAATCGTGGTTTAAAACCTCAAACCGAGACTTTGAAGGCGAATTCACGGTTCCTGGCTACCAACTCTTCCACAAAGATAGGCCAGACAGAGAGGGTGGCGGTGTAATGTTGTATGTCAAGGATACAATCAAATCTACGAACTCCAACATTATATCCGATCACGAGCTCCTAGGCGTTGACCTAGAGATAGGTCCTGTCAGATAAAGGACCCTGGTGCTTTACAGACCCCCTTCCCAACCCGTTGAGGAGGACAGGGAACTGTACCAGCTGCTGGGTGAGCTTGTTCAAGGCAGAGTGTGCATCTTTATGGGCGACTTCAACAGCCAAGTTGACTGGAAAACTAGAGCAGCCTGTGGCGAGAGCGCACTACTCCTGGAGTTCGCCAACAACGAGTTCCTCCCTCAATGGGTCAGAGAAGCGACGAGAGGAGACAATATCCTCGACTTGGTCTTCACCTCTGAGGATGATATCGTTGAGGATCTCTCTGTAGGCGAAGAGCTCGGTGGCAGTGATCACCAGCTAATTAGATTTACCGTCAAGATCCCAAAGGTAAGGTCTGTTGCCAGTCAATCATGAAAACTTGATTTGAGAAGAGCAGACTTTGCGAGCTTTCGTGCTGGGCTGACTGATGTAAGGCTAGCGGTATGCGAAGATGTTGAGGATTCGTGGAACAATTTCAAAAATAAGTTCATGAGTCTTCAATCAAGTTGCATCCCTCTGAAATGCCTCCGTCGGTCTTCTGTTCAACCAAAGTGGTTTAATCGAGAAATCAGCCAACTGCTTAAGGAGAAGATAAATGCGTACCGGCGATCGAAGATCTTGGATGCCTTTGACGAGTACCGCAGCTAGCCAGAAGAGTGAAGGCTAGCATAAGGGCGGCTAAGCGGTCTGAGGAACTCCGAGTGGCGAGACTCTGCAAGGAGAATCCCAAGGAGTGTTTCGGCTATGTAAATAGCCGTAGGCCAATCCATCGTAGGATTGGGCCCTTAGTGGACGAGGAGGGTGCATTAACTCAGTCAGATGCAGAAAATGCTAACCTGCTCAATGACTACTTCTCTTCAGTGTTTACTAAAGAGTGTGGTCCCATCCCACAGCCCACGGATTTCTACTCGGGGGAAAATCTGGAGGTAATGGACTTCACCGAAGGAGAAATAAAGAAAAAAATCGCTGACCTAAAGACGAATAAGTCCCCCGGACCGGACGGGTTTCTATCCAAGGTGTTGAAGGAAGTGTGCGATGAAGTATCACGACATCTGTACGCTATCTTTAACATGTCAATCCGGACCGGATGCGTTCCTACAGACTGGCTGTTAGGCGGAGGTGACTCCGATCTTCAAGAAAGGAGACCCCCAGCCATCCGTCAAACTACCGACCCAGCAGTCTGACTTCGATAGTCGGTAAACTCATGGAAAGCATGATAGTGGACAAGATAGCGTCTTATTTAGAGTCATACCTGCTACTGAAGAGTTCCCAGCACGGCTTCCGAAGGCAACGGTCATTCCACTTCGTGTTCAGTGAACATGATCGAGACAAGGCGGTGGATGTTGTGTACCTTGACTTCCAAAAGGCCTTTGACAAGGTACCACACCGCCGCCGTCTCCGGAAAGTGCGTGCGCAGGGCATAGGCGGCAAGGTAGCAGGTTGGATAGAGAGCTGGCTAAGTCACAGACGGCAATGCGTAGTGGTGAATGGTCGGGCCTCTGAATGGGCGCCCGTATCTAGCGGTGTCCCTCAAGGTTCCTTCCTGGGACCACTACTGTTTATTATCTATGTCAACGACATGGACGGAGACATGGTTGCCAAAATCTCCAAATTTGCCGACGACACCAAGCTTGGTATCAATGTGGCAAAGGAGGGGAACACTGCCCGCCTCCAAGAGGACCTTCAAAGGATTGGGGAGTGGTCGGACACGTGGCAAATGCCTTTCAACGTGAACAAATGCAAAGTAATGCATATCGGCCACCGAAACCCCAAATCTCAGTACTTCCTTAAGGGAACTGCCCTTGAATCGAGTGACACTGAGAAGGACTTGGGTGTTACTATCACTAGCGACCTCAAGTTCTCGAAACAGTGCATCGAGGCAGAGAAGAAAGCCCAAAGGATGTTAGGCTACATAAAGCGCCAGTTTGGATACCGTAACAAGGAGATAGTACTTGGTCTGTACAACTCCCTCGTTCGGACGCACCTCGAGTATGCCGTACAATTTTGGAGTCCTTCGTTTCGAAAGGACATCGCAAGGTTGGAATGCGTACAAGCTAGGGCAACCAAACTGATTCCCTCTATCCGACATAAAAGTTATGAGGATAGACTAAGGGAATTAAATCTGTTCTCGCTGAAAACCCGTAGACTGCGTGGTGAGCTCATCGAAGTTTTCAAAATACTTCGAGGGTTCAACAATGTTGACTACCGGGATATTTTCACACTGAGTGAGAACATAACGCGCAATCACGGCTTCAAACTTGAACTGAAGCGTTACAACCGCAATCTGTGTGGAAATTTTTTCACCTACAGTATTTGCAATAAGTGGAACGCACTTCCAGTGGAAGTTGTCAACAGTGAATCTGTTGACCAGTTCATGTCAAGACTAGACAAAGTCTTGAAAAGTGGCCGTTGAGGGACTCAAAACAATTGAGCAGCCATGTGCCTACTCAATTGCTAGTCCAAAGGTACCCTCTTTGAATGGACCGTAAGGTCTCCTAGGGTACTTTCTTTCCTTGTAACTCCTTATATATATATATATATATATATATATATATATATATATATATATATATATATATATATATATATATATATATATATATATATATATGAAGAAATTGGGTTTTAAAGTGATTGGCTTTGTTTGATTTGTAAACGGAATTTTACGTGAACGTTGTGTTTATGTCGTTGTTGATGAGCAGTATTCTACTTGTAAATGATCTGTGTCTGGTTTCAAGAAAGTCCATGTGCTCGAACACAAACTCGGGAGGGAGGTGCCGGTGTACGGCGTCCCAGATCTTTATTGCTCTATTGTGAAGCTCCACGTTTATGGGGGTCAATCCCAGTTCACCATGGAGCTCACTCTGTCTTTTTCTCTCTCCTTCGGGTACCCGTTATAAGTAAGACAGCCTTATTCTGAACCCTTTGCAATTTAAGGATATGGGTCTTGGGACTCGCGTTTATGGGGACCGGGGGGTAAGGAGATTGGATCAGATGAACGCATTATAGATTTTAAATTTATTGGAGGTTCTTAGGTTATGAATCGGAAAAATTCACCCAAGTTCCGTCGTGCATTTGCCGAGATCCTGTTCATATGACTCCCATGCCCACCAGTAGTAATCCTTTATCCCAAAACAGTGCCCTCGGGGCGGTATGGGATGTGTACACCCCCCCTTCCCCCCCCCCCCCCCCCACACACACGGATGTCTGCGAGGGTTCGTTGGAATAATGAGACTATCTGGAACTTTTGGTCATTGGTACGAAGAGCAGTCAATAAGTTTTGCAATTCGGATATAAGGAAACGAGATATGAGGAAAAGCGCTTTATTATTTTTCAATATAACTACCCTCGACTTCAATACACTTGCGCCACTTGTCCCTGAGGCTTCGAATTCCCTACAACCAGAAATCTCCCGACTGCTGTTTATTCCACTCCTGGACGGCGAGTTGGACATCTTCATCGTCCCTAAACCGGCGTCCACGCAGTGCAGCCTTGAGCTGGCAGAATAAAAAGTAGTCGCTAGAGGCTAGATTTAGACTGTAGGGGGGATGGTTGAGCTCCTCGAATCCGCACTCGCGCAGGGCAGCTTGTGCAACTCTGGCCTTGTGGACTTTGACGACGTTGAAGTCGATCATGGGGCGTGAGGTTTCTAGGGACCCAACGGGCAGAGACCTTGGTTATGGCCAAATTGTCGTGGATGGTGTTGATAACACTTATTCCAAGTTCTCGCTCGATTTCTTCGACCTTCACCCGTCGATTTTCGAGGATCATCCTCTTCACACGGGCCACATTGTTCTCGTTGGTCACGTCTGACGGGCGTGCTGGACAGAGGTCATCTTCAAGGGACTCACGACCATGGCGGAATTCCCTATTCCAGCGAGCAATGGTTGCATAGGAAGGGGCGGTGTCGGTATACACTGCAACCATGTGTTCATGGATCTCTTTTGTATTCTTGCCTTCCTTGGTCAAAAATTTGATCACTGCGCGTTGCTCAACCTTTTCCATTGTTGAAAAATTTGTGACTAACGATCTGCGATCAGCTACTGCTTCTTAAATAGACTAGGCAGGAGTGTGCGGCTGCAGGTCTTGACTTGACATAACTTGTCCTAACAGCCCCACAAACAGCCATCCCCCTTCCTCTGTTTTGCCCTACCGATTCGCAAAACTCATTGACCGCCCCTCGTAGATATCTTCCATCTTATCTCTAAAGAGTTGGTGTTTTCGATTTCTACCGCCGTACTCTGTGCCATATAATTCACATTCCGATAAGGTGTCGTACAGTTCATTGATACGTCGTCCGGAAATTGGACGTATAACGAGCCTTCTGTCAGAGGTTAGAGAAGGTCGATTGTATATATATATATATATATATATATATATATATATATATATATATATATATATATATATATATATATATATATATATATATATATATATATATATTAATTAAAGAGCAGGAGACTTATACACCCGCCTCGAGTTCGAACTCAGGACCATTAAAGCCTTTTTCGTGAACATCCGCTCTCCTCTCCATCAAGTAATCGCAAAGTATCCTTTCAAGTATGGAGTCGAGGACCAAGTGTAAGATCTTGTATTGTAGACCTCTTCTCCATACTTTGTCAAAGGCCTTTTTGACGTATCGGAGCACCAGATTTGCGTGGCATTCTGCTTTTATTTTTGCTAACTTCTCGGTGATCACGGCTAGCGCCGTGTGCGTTCCTTCCTTCCTCCGGAAGCCGTGCTATTGGTGGTTATGCAAATTATTTTCTTCGAGGAACGTATTCACCCTGTTTGCCATTATCTTCTCGAAGATTTTCCCTGCAAATTCTAAGAGAGATATAGGCCTGAAATTAGTTGGACTATCCGGTGGCTTACCGGCTTTGGCAATGAATATCATTTTTACTACCTTCCAGTGGTCAGGGAAGTAACCCACGTTCAGGCACGCATTCATGATATTCATGAGCCCCAAAAGGATGTTAGGCGGGGCTCGAATAAAATTCTCCCTTGTCAGTTCTGTACACACCGGTGCCCATTCACGAAAGGATTTTAAAGTTTTCGAGAGTTTTTTGGCAGTAATTTTGCCGCCTTATCCCTTCATATTCCTTTCTTGCGTCACGTAATGATGAAGATAGGTTCTGTGGAACTGGTCGTTTAGTTCGTCAATGATTCTGTCTTCGAAATCTAAATCAAAGTTGTGATTCTCCTCCGGGACAAAAGAGTGAATTTTTCCTCGATTTTCCGTGTTGTCTCGTGTGATTTTTATTGACGTCTGTACCTGTCCTCCTTTTAGACTCTTTACAGTCTGCCAGAATGTACGCGAGTCGTTTTCTAAGTCAAGTCTGCCTATTAAATTGTCCCAAAGTACATTCTGCTGTTCTCTAATGAGTGTCATTAGTTTGTCGCGTATTTGTCGAGTTCGTCTGTGTGTAGTGATGTGGGGGGACAGTGAGGTTCACTTCATTGATCCTTTCCCCGTATTCCTTCGAGAGAGATCTCATTCTAGGGGTCCAACAAAGGGCCGGGAGTGTTTTACACTTTAATCGGAGAATGGCTTCCTTATCGGCATTTATTTATTGATTGGTGATTTTATCCAACTCCTCGTCGAATTCTTCTAAATTTGCATCAATTAAGGGGTCGGGAATGTAGCTTTCGAGTTGTTGTTTATACTTATCCCAGTTGGCGCGAGCGTAGCTCTTGCGTTCTGGGATAGGGACCTGAATAGGGGCGGTGGAGATTTTTATAAGGATAGCCTGGTGGTCGCTGGAGACAGGAGGGCCCGGTTCAATGAAGTAATTATAGGGGAACGAAGTTCTTGTGAGCACTATGTCTGGTTTTGTGGCTGATCTGTCTGTGATGTATGTGGGGAAGTTTGGTCCAATTCTTGTCATAATTTGTCTGCCAATAAATGTCTCGAGATTCCTGCCTGCTGGGTTGGTCGACGTATAGTTTGAGGCAGCACTCCTCGAATTAAGGTCGCCAGCAAAAAGAACGGTTCTGCCGTGACCACAAAGCTGCAGGAAGTTATAGAGGAGTTAATACCCTCTCCTCGGGGGCTGGTACCCTGTTGCCAGGACCAGGGTCTCTATTGCCGTATGTACCTCCCAAGCTAAGTAAGATTCATCGAGCCCATTTATTTCTCTGCAATCAATACTTTTCACAGCAATTGCACAACCGTCAAATCGTTCTCCACTGTGATTTATAGTTGACTTCGTATGCAATTTTTTTTATTGGGCTTCTATCTGTATTTACCACGTGTTCTGAAATAAATACAAAGTCTGGGTCAATTTGTCGTATTAGGTTACCGTAAAGTAGTCTTTTCTCGGTCCAACCGTTTGAATTAAAATAGTATTTTTAATTGGTTCATTGTCTTATTCACGTAAGGTTACCCTAACGAGCTTGGGCCCTTGAGTGTTTGGTGGCATAATCGTTTTCCCATTGCGGTTTTTTTCTGTATTCGCCGTCTATGATGGTAGTGAAGGTTTCGGGAGCCATTTTAATTGAGCCTTGGATTAAAGCCTCCTAGACTTCTTTTTCTGTGCAGTCGTCCGAAGAAAATCTCCATTTGTACTTTCCGGATATTAATCCTTCAGTAACATCAAGGGAAGTCATCTCTTTTGGGAAAGGGGACCTTTCGGCGGCGTAGACCTTCAAGTTTATTTTTCTTGAGTGGTATACGTGCCTAGATTCTCTCTTACAAGAAGAGGACGACCTCGGACGTCTTTGTGGCTGCGAGCTTTTCCGGAGCGGGGCGAATGCGCCCCTTCCTCGGGTCTCGCAGTCTCAATCACCGAAACTTCCATTTCCGTTTGTGCTTGTGTGTTTGTTTGTTTTGTGTGTTGTTTGGTTTTTCACTGCGTGAGTTTGCATCTTGCGTTGCCTGTGCCTGAATCCTGGGATCTCTGGAAGGAGTTGGATCGCTGCCGGGGGTGGGGAGTTTCTGGCAACTAGTCTCGCACTAAGGATTGAGACTAATTTTTAGAACTTCCTCAGACTGTGGGTTCTGTGGAAACCACATCTCTTGCATGCCATTATGCGTCAGCATTCTATTTAGCTCTTTAGCAAAGGTGTCCGGGGATGAGAGATACGCGATATGAGCATAATAGATGCAACACATAATTTTCGTCGTTTTCATTCTCGACGTGCATGTATGTCTTGCTTTCCCTAGACTCCTCAATCGCAGCTTTTACAACCTTGGCATAGGTAGTTTGCTTTTGCTGCTTCAGCCTGTTTTTATCATTTGATTTCTTCCTAATCATATCTTTCTTAACTGGGCAAGCCATAGATAGGGTCTTATGTGCTCCTGCACAGTTCAGATACTTCAAGGAGGTGCTATTGCAATCCCTCCATGAATGTGTATCGGAAGAACAAATGGAACATAAAAGAGCGTTACCCCTGGGGCAGGCAGCTATAATGTGCTTCTCATACTTATAGCACTTGAAGCGCATCTGGAGGTCGATAAACTCCTCACGTTCGATCTACTCAGGGCAGACTCGGACGTTAAAGAGGAGCATACCTTCCTCCGCAGCCTTGTTCACCATTGCAGTGTCGCAAAATATAATTTTGAAGACATGAGTATAGTCTTTGAATTTTATTACCTCAGCAACCTTAGCCCAAGTGTAGTTTTTCTCCGCTTCAGCGTGAATTTCTTCCAATGAGTGACCCCCAACCCAGGGATCGAGGCGGCGAAGGATAATGCTATGATGACTTTTTATTTGAAGTGGTATATTTGGCTTTAAGTTTATATTTTTTAAGCACTCTGCTGCTTTAATGAAGGTAAGTGCTTCGCAATCAGCGCAATATTTAGATCCGCATAGATTTTTGCAAAGACCCTCCTACGATCAGGCTTGGGAGGGTCTCTATCATTATTCTCCATCTGTCCTAATTTTGACATATGGAAAATATAATTTGAAATGGGAGCCCCACAGAGTGAGCGTGTGTGTGTGTTGAAAAAATAGAAATTACCTTAACCGGAGGCGCGTTTCGAAAGTCCGACCAAGGTTTAGTTCGTCCGAAGCCGAGGGTGACTCGTTGAAGTTTGGTAGTGTGTGTGTGTGTGTGTGTGTGTGAGGGGAGGGAGGGGGGGTAGGTGAAGCAGGTTCAAACCCCGCCACTGGGTTCGAAAAGCGGATGAAAATATTCACGTATTAACACAATTTGTAAATGACATCAAAATCTCACTTATCACTTGTTAAAACTTTAGCGATTGGAAACACTGCACTCGTGATTACAAAACACTAACTCGCTTTTGACTTTATGAAAAGTAAAAGTTCTTCACCAGCATAAGAGAATGCGATTTATATCCGGCAACCAGAACAGTCACTATCCCTGAACCACAAAATACAGCTATATAAATAGTCATAATTATACAAAATTCAACCAATCAGGATTAAACAGGTTTTTAATGACAATTTTATGTTCAATTTATTCATTCAGCTTTAAAACAAATTTTGTTTTACACATAAGTGCTGCAAAAATTGACCAATCAGCATAAAATAGATTTAGGAATAATTTACGTTCAAACACAAACAAACATAAGAGCCGCTGAAATTGGATAAAGATTTTGGGGTTTTGAATTCTTGGACGAAATAAATTTGCTATTGGCATGTCGTAACCGGGTAAAGGAGGTAGCGGTTAGGTGAGTCCAAAAATGCCTTAGCTCAGTAAAGAACTGTGAGGACCGATTTACTGTGAACCAATTATAGAACCCCATAATACTTTAAAATGCTCGTCTTTGGGGAGGTGGTTTTGAATCAGATGCCATTCCAGAACCACAGGTCAAATTCACAAAATTATCCCCTCTCCTTCTAATAATTAAAGAGAAAGTATCTGGCAATCAAAACTGCCATACACTCATCATTCACACCACCATTTGACCCGCAATATTCAACTGCTTTAAGATGAGCTTTCAGTACTATCAGCCAATAAGCGTGACACTTTCTACTTTGTACCCTTCCACGCTGGGGTACCTGATAATAAGGCGGTCGAACAAGATGCTCGGTAAGCGCCCCACCCCCACCCCTTAGCACCTCCAGTCATTTCCATTCACTGATCTTCCATACGTTGAGATCGTTAACACAATTTCTCGCTGCCTGGCAAACTCGGCTCTTCACCGTCTCCATCGCATTATGCCACTCGTTGGATACAGAATCTCATCCTTTTCCCGATCCCGCAATAAAGATGGTTGTCTCCCCACCCCACTGTAGTACCGAATTATCGTGTTGCACGTGCTCTTGTGTTCCTTGTATTACACCATCCTGCACCGCTTCTTCCCTCCTATCCTGACGCAGAACACCCAGTGTTTAATCCCACTCTTTTCATGTAGTTGCACTTGTGTCTGGCTCCCAATTTTCCTTTTGCTCTGTAGTGAACCCACCTCTACCATTACAAAAAAAAGCAGTGGGCTCGGAGCTCAGTTTCACTGTTCTGCACATCACCTTCACCAGCCGTAACACGCTTCCGCGTAAGCTGTGCAACATTTACGCGGCATCACTATACTTTGCCGGCCGTTATCCTTGTGTAGTGCATGAGCAAGCGCAATTTGCTAATAACAAAGTGGACCGATGATCGACTACCAAAAGTTCACCCCATAAATTATCAGCATTACCCTTTTCGAGCAAACCTTAGTTTTGGAAACTGTTTCATGGGGTTCACCACGCCCAATTTATCCTTGTCCTCACAAATTCGGTCGCTATAATTTGAGAACCAAAAACAATTGGCCCTCCTAGATCCTTTCTCACGGGATGCTTCTAGGGGCCTGTGGGTCGCACCCTTGCTTAACAAAGGTTCGATCTAAGCATCGAGTCCAAGACTTCCTATTCTTTACTTTCCATTTCAGACTAACTAAAGTGATGCTTCTGAAGTACCTTTGGATCCAGTCTGTCCATCTACATCCTGAACCACGCTAATAGCTTGGTAGAGAAAGCTAGGATTTCACGGTTCTCTAAAATCAATTTTGTTGACTTTTCCCGCTGGTCTGGGAAAAGTTACGTCCTTGATTTATTTCAGATTCGTTGGATTTTTTTTTGTGAACCAGTAATAGCGTTTGAATGAAAGTAGCCCATCTAGACATATTTTGGAGAAAACGAAGGATAATCATACACATTAAGGATACCTTGCGTATATATTTAACAGAAAACCATAATTATAATACAAGATTGATGGACATAATAAATTATTTGCCCACATGAGCGCCATTTCAACGGATGACTTCATGGAATCTGTCAATTTTTTAATAGTAGCAGGTTCGATTGCCTCTGCTGCAGCTTTGATCGTCGTCCATAAGACTTCTTTATACGAACATTGACGTCCATCGCCAAAAACATCTTGTTTAATGCTGGACAACAAATTTTCGATTGGGTTGAAATCTGGAGAGGTAGGACGCCACACCATCACCTTCGTCACCTTGTATGCCATAATAACCTAGGAACGCTTGAGCGACCATGGCAGAGTGGTATGGAGCATTGTTATATACCAAAATATAGTCCTTGGAAGTGACAAAGGTATGTAATCTAGCCAGGGATCCAAGGCCTCCTTCAAGAGATAGCAGTAGGAGGATACAGTCACTTTAACCTCATCAGGCACCCTGACTAGGCCAACATGTATAAAATTATACATATCCACAACATGACTCCTCCTCACTGCTCTTGATTTCGCAAACGTTGGTGAGGATCATCTAGCAAAAAACCCCAACCATTTGCCCAACCTTAAGGTACGTCAAGGGTCACCCTGGTCACATCAGTGAAGAGAACTCGTCATGTACTTTCGGGCCCATTGATTTTGATTTTTTTTAAGAGCTCATCTGGCGACTGCCTACTTGGGCATTAGTCGCCGTATTAAAAACCTGCCTAGTACTAGGCTACTTTAAAATCAAATTCAAAAACAAACAAACCCAACACCAAAAATTAAAAAAAGGGAAAAGGCAACGGGCAGGAAGGAAACTCCTGTGTTGGGGGAGGTACCCACCGCGCATGAACGTGCGAACTATAAGGGAACCCCCCCCCCAAAAAAAAACTGGTTAAATATTAGGGAGAAGGCCGGCATCCGACCCAAAGTGTACAAGTACACCAGTTAATGTGCACGCACTCGTCCCGAGTACAAGGGACAGGCGGTAGCGACCCCGCCCATCCCGGTACCGTGCGCGAAGATCGGCCAAACTGGGACATTCAACAAGAATGTGTCGAACAGTCTGGGGCACAACGCAGTCTACGCAGTAGGGCGCTGGCGAGCGCTCCATCAAATGGCGGTGCGTCCCGCGAGTGTGCACAATTCAGAGACGACAGAAAGCAACCTGAAGCCGCCGCGGCATTGGGGGATAGGTCCATGGAAACAGTCGCGGCGCAATAGCACGCAACTTTAAGTTCCCTTCGACCGTCTCCCATCTTCTTTGCCAAGCAGTCCGAAGAGCTGCCCGTATTCCTGCCATGTAGTCGGTGTGAGGAAGAGCGAAACGCTGGTCCGGTCGCAGAGTCCTCGCGGACTCTTTGGCGCCCTCATTCCCCGCAATTCCTACATGTCCAGGAACCCAGCAGAAGATAATCTCGAAATCTGCCCGGCTCGCCAAAACCGTGGCGTCACGGATATCGCGAACCAGGGAATGTGGAGATTCCAATGCCCCGAGAGCACTCAGGGCGCCTTGCGAGTCGCGATAGATTATAATCCGGTCTCCGAACCGGGCACGTCGCGTAATCTCCCGTACCGAGTGGTGTATTGCCACCAGCTCGGCCGTGAAGACAGACGCAGCGCCTGGTAGAGCCCCGCTGACTTCAAACGGAGGGGATACGGCGTGGAAGCCGACCCCCTCTTGGGACTTGGAGCCACCCGTATACACTGGCACGGTTCCAGCGTGACACGATGTGTGCTCCAAAAAGGTCGAACGCAATACTCCCAGCGCAGTACAAGCTTTGGGAGCAGAGGCGTGGCTATTTGTCGCCACGACTCTGCTCCTAAAGCTTGTACTGCGCCGGGAGTATTGCGTTCGACCTTTTTGGTGCACAGATCGAGTCACGCTGGAACCGTGCCAGTGTATACGGGTGTGGTATCCTCCAGGGTGGCGTCCTGAGCAGAACCAGGGGCGACACAGCCCGAGAGCTATATCTACCTCTCGAAGGAGTTTCCTGGCCCTAAACCCAAAGGGCTTAGGGTATGACTGGCGTCTCTCGGCGGCATAGGCACCATCGAGAACAGCTGCGGATGCAGTGAGAGCTGTTGGCGACTGAGGGAGACGCCGAGCTCGCGTGTACAGGCGGGTGATGCACTGCCCGCGGCGCAGAGCGAGTAGCATCTCCCCAGCATCGACCAACAGGCTCTCAATGGGGAGAGTGCGGAAGGCACCCATCGCAATGCGAAGGTCGGTGTGGTGGATCGAATCCACCTTCCGCAATAAACGCTCGGCTGCGGATGCATAAAACTCGAATCCGTAGTCGAGCTTAGAACGAACAAAGGATCGATAAAAAAGTAGGGCAGTAGCCCTATCAGCGCCCCAAGCGCTGAACGTCACGGAACGGAGAATGTCCATTGCGCGGGTACAAGAGACCCTAAGGCTGCGAATATGAGCCTCCCAGGTGAGGTGTCGGTCGAATACAAGACCAAGGAAACGGTGCGACTCAACCACATCCAGGCGCACCCCCATTAAGAAACAAATCTGGGTCGGGGTGAACCGTGGATGGCGGCAGCAGAAGTGCACCACCTTAGTCTTGGCCAAAGAAAACCGAAACCTGTGCGCTTCGGCATAGCGAGAGACGTGGTTCAATGCCTGTGGAGTCGACGCTCCAGAGTTGGCATCTGGGCCGCGCCAAAAGAGATCGAAAGGTCGTCCACGTAGAGCGTAGCGAGAACATCTTCTGGCAGCACCGAGGTGATGCTGTTGATGCTAGGGGAAAGAATGTGACACTGAGGACACTTCCCTGCGGGACACCCTCTTCCTGCTCCTTTGGGCCGGAGGGCTCTCCCCACCCATACGCGGAATCGACGATCTCGCAAAAATTTAGATATAAACATTGGGAGACGTCCCCTCATCGCCATCTGGTGGAGAGTCTTCATGATACCGTATCGCCATGCGGTATCATAGGCCTTCTCCAGATCGAAAAAGACCGTGGCGTAGTGCTGACTACGAAGGAAAGCCTCGCAGACGGCATTTTCCAGTCGGAGCAGAGAAACCGACGTGGAGTGGAACTTGCGGAAGACAGATGGCCTCCGCTGTGCAGGAAAAAGGCTAATCCAACATTTATCAATTTCTCTATCAACTTGCACACGCAAGATTTTTTTTTTTTTTTTTTTTTAAGAGCTCATCTGGCGACTGCCTACTTGGGCATTAGTCGCCGTATTAAAACTGGCCTAGTTCTAGGCTACTTTAAAATGAAATTAAAGAGAAAAAAAAAAAAACAACACCCCAAAAGGGGGAAAGGAAGCAAGCTGGTGGGTCGGGGAGAGGTCCCCCCGGCGCAGGAGCGTGCAACTAAAGAAAAAAACAAACAAACAAAAAACGCAAAAAAACAACAACAAAAAACAAAACAAACAAACCTTGCTTAAATAATAGGGAGAAGGCCGGCCTCCCCCAAGAAGTCAACAAGTCCACAAGTCAGTGTGCACGAATCTGTCCCGAGCACAAGGGACAGGCGGTAGCGACCCCGCCCATCCCGGTACTGGGACAGGTATCGTGCGCGAAGATCACCCAGACTGGGACATTCGACAAGAATGTGCCGAACAGTCTGGGGGACGACGCAGTCGTTGCAATAGGGCGCAGGCGAGCGCTCCATCAGATAGCGATGCGTCACACGAGTGTGTCCGATTCGGAGACGACAGAAAGCAACCTGAAGCCGCCGCGGCATTGGGGGATAGGTCCATGGGAACAGTCGCGGCGCAATGGCACGCAACTTTAAGTTCCCCTCGACCGTCTCCCATCTTCTTTGCCAAGCAGTCCGAAGAGCTGCCCGTATTCCTGCCATGTAGTCGGTGTGAGGAAGAGCGAAACGCTGGTCCGGTCGCAGAGTCCTCGCGGACTCTTTGGCGCCCTCATTCCCCGCAATTCCTACATGTCCAGGAACCCAGCAGAAGATAATCTCGAAATCTGCCCGGCTCGCCAAAACCGTGGCGTCACGGATATCGCGAACCAGGGAATGTGGAGATTCCAATGCCCCGAGAGCACTCAGGGCGCCTTGCGAGTCGCGATAGATTATAATCCGGTCTCCGAACCGGGCACGTCGCGTAATCTCCCGTACCGAGTGGTGTATTGCCACCAGCTCGGCCGTGAAGACAGACGCAGCGCCTGGTAGAGCCCCGCTGACTTCAAACAGAGGGGATACGGCGTGGAAGCCGACCCCCTCTTGGGACTTGGAGCCATCCGTATACACTGGCACGGTACCAGCGTGACACGATGTGTGCTCCAAAAAGGTCGAACGCAATACTCCCGGCGCAGTACAAGCTTTGGGAGCAGAGGCGTGGCGACAAATAGCCAAATGTGGTACCCTCCAGGGTGGCGTCCTGGGCAGAACCAGGGGCGCCACCGGCCCGAGAGCTATATCTACCTCTCGAAGGAGTTTCCTGGCCCTAAACCCAAAGGGCTTAGGGTATGACTGGCGTCTCTCGGCGGCATAGGCACCATCGAGATCAGCTGCGGATGCAGTGAGAGCTGTTGGCGACTGAGGGAGGCGCCGGGCTCGCGCATACAGGCGAGTGATGCACTGCACGCGGCGCAGAGCGAGTGGCATCTCCCCAGCATCGACCAACAGGCTCTCAATGGGGGAAGTGCGGAAGGCACCGGTCGCAAGGCGAAGGCCGGTGTGGTGGATTGAATCCACCTTCCGCAATAAACGCTCGGCTGCGGATGCATAAAACTCGCATCCGTAGTCGAGCTTCGAGCGAACAAAGGATCGATAAAAAAGTAAGGCGGTAGCCCTATCAGCGCTGAACGTCACGGAACGGAGAATGTCCATGGCGCGGGTACAAGAGACCCTAAGGCTGCGAATATGAGCCTCCCAGGTGAGGCGTCGGTCGAATACAAGACCAAGGAAACGGTGCGACTCAACCACATCCAGGCGTTCCCCATTAAGAAACAAATCTGGGTCAGGGTGAAGCCGTGGATGGCGGCAGAAGTGCACCACCTTAGTCTTGGCCAAAGAAAACCGAAACCTGTGCGCTTCGGCATAGCGAGAGACGCGGTTCAATGCCTGTTGGAGTCGACGCTCCAGAGTTGGCATCTGGGCCGCGCCAAAAGAGATCGAAAGGTCGTCCACGTAGAGCGTAGCGAGAACATCTTCTGGCAGCACCGAGGTGATGCCGTTGATGCTCAGGGCAAAGAGTGTGACACTGAGGACACTTCCCTGCGGGACACCCTCTTCCTGCTCCTTTGGGGCAGAGAGGGCTCCCCCCACCCGTACGCGGAATCGACGATCTCGCAAAAATTCAGATATAAACATTGGGAGGCGTCCCCTCGCCCCCATCGTGTGGAGAGTCTCCATGATACCGTATCGCCATGCGGTATCATAGGCCTTCTCCAGATCAAAAAACACCGTGGCGTAGTGCTGTCTACGAAGGAAAGCCTCGCAGACGGCATTTTCCAGTCGGAGCAGAGCATCCGACGTGGAGTGGAACTTACGGAAGCCGCACTGTGCAGAAGACAGATGGCCTCCGCTGTCCAGAAAATAGGCTAATCTAACATTTACCAATTTCTCCATCAACTTGCATACGCAAGAGGTTAGAGAGATTGGGCGGAAACCAGTCGGAGTAGTGAGATCTCTCCCCGGCTTGCGAAAGGCGAGCACAGTAGCGATTCGCCAGGAGTCTGGGAGAAGACCTTCCACCCATATCCTATTTTGAACAAATCTAACAGAAAGGCCATGCCTCGCTCACCCAGGTGTCGAAGCATGGCGTACGGGACATCCGGGCCATGGGCGGTGTCCGCGCACGAAGCGAGAGCGGAACGCAACTCACTTACACTAAACTTGTCGTTGAAGGGTTCTCCGACTCTGGAGGTAAAGTCCAGCCGGCGGCCTTCCGCGACATCACGACGTGCATTGAATGCTGGCGGAGCAGCATCACGGCTAGAGAATGCGTAAAAAGACGTCGCTAAGGATTCCGCCACGGACGCGGGGTCCGAGATTGCGGTCCCATTCTCCTGGAGAACAGGAGGGGGGTCCTGCGAGAACTTGCCCCGAATCCTTTTGACTCGCTTCCACACCTCAGCTAAAGGGGTATTCCCGTTACGTGAAGACACGTATGCCCGCCAAGAAGAGCGGCGGGCGTGCTTCGAAATATACCGGAACCTAGCCCTAGCCCGACGAAATTTAGCGACAGTGAAATCGTTCGGGCGGCGCTTATAGCGCATGTAGGCATAACGCTTCTGTTTGACGGCCCTCTCACACTCGGCCGACCACCATGGGAGTGGTCGGCGTGCAAAACGGCCAAACGTCCTAGGAATAGTAGTCAGGCCCACGGCGTGAGGTTGCCGGAGAAGAACTCAACGGCTTCATCTACCGACCTAAACTCCTCGACTGAGATAAAGAATTCAGTCATTTCCTGAAATGCAGGCCACCGCGCACGCGCCAAGCACCAGCGAGGTGGTCTCTCAGGCGGCAGTTGCCCTCAAAATGATATTTGAATGGGAAAGTGATCACTACCATGGAGGTCATCGACCACCCCCCAATCAAAATCAGGCTGTGCATCCGAAGAGCACAAAGATAGGTCAAGGCAAGAAAATGAAGCGGTTCTCGGACAGTGATGCGTAAACTCATCCCCTTTAGGACACCCATCTTAAGCTTTTCGATCAGATCGGCAAGGACTTGTCCCCTGGGATTTATGGAGTAATCTCCCCAGAGAGGATGCCTGCCGTTCAGATCTCCAAGCAAGAGATAGGGCCTCGGCAACCGTGCCACGACGCGGCGGAAGTCCCCCGCGTCGAAGTCAGCTGACGGTGGAATGTACGCAGAAATGATAGTGTACCTCCTATCCAGGTGCAGCTGCACAGCCACTGCCTGAAAGGAGGTATCTAAAGAGAAAGGAAGAACGTAGACATCATGGCGGGTGTAAACCGCGCATCCCCCAGCCCGGCCATCCCGCGGTGGTGGGGTCGCAAGACCCTTATACCCCGGGAGGGCGGGCAGGGGGCACGCGCCTAGCATGGTCTCCTGCAAAAAGATAGCTAACGGGGAACGGGACGAGACGAGCCTCCGCAGCTCCTCCCAGTTGGCCCGGAGTCCCCGGCAATTCCATTGAAGGAATATGCCGTCCAGGCATAGCTCGGAGGAGACGCGGGGGCCCTCCTCGAACTGAAGACCCTCACGGGAATGGCCGTACGCTTCCCGGGGGCGAAACCCCCGGGCGCTGTTAGCCGGACAAAGCGCTGTCGCCTTCGAGGACTTATTGGGGGAGGTTGGGCTCGCCATGCGAGTCTTTTCCTCCCTCCGCCTCGAAACCTTAGGCGGGCGTTGCGGCTTCGGAGGCGGGGGGGCCCTCTTTTCGAGGAACCACCGTCTCCACCACTAGGCGTGGGCGAAGGAGCCGAAGCTCCTTTGTTGCTGTCCTCCTTTCAGGGGACAGCTTTAGGAACCCCGGAAGATGGCCTAGCGACTATCTTCAGGGGTGTTGACTCCTGTGAGTCTAACGACTCGGTGGAGGCGCGTGGCCGTTTTGCCTTACGGGAAACGGTCACGCCGGGGAAAGAGGGGGAAGCCCTGATTTTAGCCGGTACTGGGTATGAACCCTTTTTGCCGCCAGCTTTACCAGGGGAGCGCCTGGGTTGGGAAGAGCCCACAGAAGGGCTCCGAATGGGCGCGGAAACAACCGTGCTCGTTGGTCTGGATGGGCCAGGAGCAGAGGGTGCCTTTCTAACTATTGAGGCATATGACGTCCCAGGCAGGGCCGGGCGCGTCAGGACCAAGTCCTTAGCCTCGCGGAATGAGAGTCAATCCTGGGCCTGAACGGCCAGGATTTCTTTCTCAAGGAGATATGCACCACATTGCTTCGAAGAAGCGGGGTGCGGCTCTCCGCAATTGACACACTTGGCCACACACAATTTGGACTTATCGTGTGCGACCTTGGAGCAATTTACACAGACTTCGGGTGACCCCGACTTTGCACGTCTACATGAGCGATTCGTATGGCCGAAGCGGTGACAGTAATAGCACCGCCACGGCAGTGGCACGAATGCCTTCACGCGGTAGCGGTACCAACCGGCACGCACCGACTCAGGGAGCTTGTCACAGTCGAACGTGACGAAGAGTGTAGGGGTGGGTCTCGAGGCCCCTCCCTGTTTTCTCATCACACGTTCGACCTTGACCGCCCAATGGTCGGCCAGCTCTAGGGTGATGTCCTCAATGGAGTAGTCAACGAGTTCCCTCGCATAAACTACTCCTTTCACAAAGTTCATGGTAGAGTGCGGCGTCACACTCACCGGGGTGCCATGAAGTGTCCGAAGAGCACTTATCTTGGCCGCCTCGGCGGGATTCGCCGCATTCGCCAGAAGGCTCCCACCCGAGAAACGGGTCACCTTCGGCTCTCTACCAATTGCACTAGCTAATCCTCTCCTCTGATGGATCATGTTGCCCTTGGACAACATGGTGCCATCAGTGGAGCGAATAACGAGGAAGCGCTTGTACTGCCTCAGAGACCCCATCCGTTTGAGGAGGACCTTGCATAGGGGCGGATTCGGGTTCGGCGTTTGTCGCCGAGCCCGGATTCTCCCCCATGAAAGGCCCTACCATCTGAGGCTGGGGTTCCTCAAGGACCATCTGTGTCACAGGAGGGGCCTCCAGTTGGCCATCCCCTCCCAAGACATCGCAGGTCCCGTTGGCTGTATTGCCACTAGTCTTGTGTGGGGAGGCACAGGCCTTGATCCCAGCAAGGTTCAATATTCTTGCCAGCAGGTCTTTTGATTGAAACGACCAAAGGGGCCTGACCTCACTCTCCCCCCTAAGGGGGTTTGCCCTACCAAGCCGCTTACACGAGGAGCGGTCGGCAATGGGCTGCCTGCTGGCTTTCTTGGCAGTCTCCTTCGAAAGAAATGAGGGGACTGCCGCTGGAAAAAGGGAGGTGCCCGAAAGCACCTCCAGAGAAGGGGGTGAGGGGGAGTCCCCTGCACCCGTAGACGAAGGAGAGGAGTAAGCCTCCTCTCCGGTTATAGAAATATGGAGGGTCCCCTGTGTAAACACACCTCCATTTTTTTGGTGGAGCTGCCCGAGGGCGGCTCCGTCGTTGTTATAGGGGGAATTAAGGGGAGATGGTTTTTTTTTGCATCATTGGGCATGGTGACCCTCTTTGTTTTACGGGATGCAATCGCTCACCACCTCTCGCAGTAGCCCGCACTGCAAGAGGTGCTTACAGGCCCTGCAGAGCCAGGCGCCGCCATTTGGGACCACCCCTCCCACCTGGTGGCCTGGCAGTCCATTGGCATGGTGGCTCCACCTTGAACACGGCGTAAAAAAGATACATTTGCAAGACGAGAGGAAAAGGGATGTGAGGAAGGTATGGGTGAGGATGAAGCAGGTTGTTAAAAACCAACCACCCCAGACCGGAGCTCAGGGGTTATGGAACATTGTCCCCTCTCCCCTCAGCCCTGATCCAGGACGGTTGGCTGAGAAGAAGGTCAGCATCTACTCTGTGGAATTAGAGGCTGACCAGAGAAAGCTGTGGGAGAGGTTGTTTGAAAAGCGACGAAGTACGGGAGAAATACAGGCTATCTGAAGGAAGGAAGAGTGGCTAAGCTAGGGCCGGATGGAGCGCTGGGTCCTGTCAGCACGGCGGCCAGGATGGCAAATCGCCGCGCCCCTTACAGGATGAGGTTGTAGTAGGCCAAAAAAAGGGGATATGCTTGTTTGTCAGTCAATGGAGGTGGGCAGTGCAGGTGGCAAGCGAGGTAGGAAAAGCCCTCCATTTCAGGGCTGGGCGGAGCACTCGCCTCGAGAACTCCTCTAGCAGTCCGTAAAAGCTTCCACTCTTAGAAGACACAGGATGTAATACTGGAAAAGAGCCAGAGAAATTTTGGTATAGTGTTTCCAAAGAAAAATCTGGTGATGAACTTCGATATCCTTTGTTGTCATAATTAATGTTGAGCCTATTAGCATTACCTCATTCTTTGGCCTGTGTTTGTTAAAATAATTTTAGCAAAGAAACAATCTTACCTAAGTGTAATATCTAAATGTGCTGGACAAATTTTAGGAAACTCTTTACTGAATTTACAAAATTCTATAAATATTTATATTTATATACTGAAAATGGAAAACAATCGGTTAACATTATTTGTATTAATAATATAAAAAAATGGAAGGCAAATAACAAAATTGTGTACCCACACACTCACACAGGGGTAGGGAAAGATATATAAAAAGGGGGTAGGAGAATGGCCCTACAGACACACACACCGCTTCCCCACATCCTGTATTTTTTTAAGATTCAGAAGTATTGGTCATAGAGCAGATTCAAAATACATTTTATTAATCTTAAGCTCTACAAACATGTTGAGGTGTTTTACAATATCAGTTCTAGTTTCAGAGAAAAATTATCAAACAAAAAATCACCATTTTTTGTGATTTGGGGGAGAAATTTTACAAATGTAGCCATATATTAATAATCTTTATAAATTTTGTAAGAACCTAGGACAAAATTTAGTTTTTGACCTTATGTACAAAATACAACTTGCTGAATAAAAAAAATATAAGAAAACTTTGGATCCTTAGCAATGTTAAAATACCCTCTAAAATGCTTCTTTTTTTTTTTTTTCAAAATACATATCCCAGTTTCTCTTGGGAAATTGGAAAAATATACAGGGAAAACTCCAATTTGCATTTCAACTCTCTATAAGTGTGTATAAATTTCATCACTCTAACTATAATAATAAAGTTAGCATTTTTAGTGAAACCATCCCCTTAAAAAAAAAAAAATCATGTTAACATGTTGCCTGTGTCTTGGACCACATATGTACTACATATGTAGTGCTAAACACATGACACAAATATAAAAAATTGCAAACATTCTAAAAATCATAAAAACTATTACAAATTAGGTTAAATCTTAAAATATTTATATATATTATTAGTGGTGGGCAGTCCATCACTGACGGACTCCTGTTTTGCTGACGACTGATGGAAACATTATTTGCTGAAGGTCATCTTTGCTTTTCGGGTTAGTGACAGTTTGGGTGATGGCTGAAAATTGCTTCCATCGGCGATTATCCCATCAGTGTTTCAAAGTTTTCAGTCAGTCCACCAGCAAAACAGGAGTCAGTCAGTGATGGACTGACGGGCCTTCCGTCATCGGTACTGACGGACTGCCCACCACTGTATATTATGATATAAAAAGGGTGAAAGGACAGAAATATGACTTTCAACTTATAAAATTTATTAGAACAATGCTTAACTTATAAAATTTATTAGAACAATTCAAAATTGCATCCAAAGTGCAACTTGAAATATACCTTTTACATTATGCATTTTAATTATTTATTGAATTCCTTTTATAAAATTCTTATGAAATTAAAACATACTATATAATATTTACGAATGCAAACTAAAATTACCCCTTTTTTATTTAATCTAGCCTGTTTTTCTTTTTTATATTGCATATTTATAAATCATCATGCTTCTCTGCAAAACAAGGAATGCAGAGCTGAGGTTTGCCATCACACTGATCGCAGAAAGTTGAAACCCTTCAGGCTTTATTCCTTGCTACTTTGTAGCCTTCATTCAATAAAACCTTTTCATAGCACACGCAACATCTTTTTCTCGTATTAGCTTTTGGCCCATCAGAAAGTTGAAACCCTTTGTGCTTTATTTCTTGCTACTTTGTACCCTTCATTTAATGAAATTTTTTTATAGCACCCACATCTTTTTCTTGTATTAGCTTTTGGCCCATCATTTTCTTGAAGTGAATGCTGATTTCTTTTTTCCTTGAATGTTAGATGGTGATTTTCCAGCCCTTACGTGTTTCTTCTTAGATTCCAGTCAGAGCTTGTTGTTTGAGAAATATTTATTGTACATTATAATGCTGATATGCCAGCAATAATTTGAAAGGCCAATTTTCTGTACCACTTCAAGCTTTTTCGTAGTGGTGATGACAACTGATCTGACACATCCACACCCTTTTTGGCCTTGTTATAGGAAAGCACACATTCTGGTTTCAGAACTTCCTCACCTTTTCTATTTCTTTTTACAGAGGATACTAGAAACCCACCATGCTCCGGAACAGTTGATATCATATACATGTTTCTCTTATCTTTCTAGTTATAAAGTTTCACTCTAGGACTATTTTCTGAACATTTCAATTCATTCTTTTACAGCTTTGCTTGGATAACTTGTTTGTTTAGATGTTTTGTCTTTTCTTATAGTTCACATAGGTAAGTTTTCTTGTTCAACAAATATTCTGCTAATAGTGTTGAATAATAATAGTTGTCAGCATAAATGGTGGAGCCAATGTTTAGAAGATTTTCTGCCAGTTTTACGGTTAGTGAGTTTCAACAGTCTTTCCAGCATGAACTTTGAAGTTCTATGTATAGCTTTTGGTGTACAAAGTTTATATAATTTATCCAATACTTATGTGCTTTTCCTGGCAGATAGTCTGATTCCCAATCTATCCATGAATGGAACCATACTTTCAGCAATAATGAGATCATGCCCTGGCTTGCAAACCGTTTGATATTGTGTATTGGGTATTTTAACTAGCGGTCTTATTTTATATAGCTTATCTTGTTGAGAGAGAGCCCCAGTATTATCACTGAAATGCAAAAATGTAAGAAGCAATTGAAGTCTTTTTCTTGTCATTATTTCCTATACAAATGGATTTATATATAGCTTATTTTTAGTCCAGTAAAGTGAAATTTCTCACTTTGAAACCAATCCTATATATATTAGAATTTCATAATCTCATCAGATGTTACATCTTTCCATGCATGTCATCGTGATCTTTGTGTAAGTTGAATATCATCAATGCATTGAAGGCATACCTATTTGTCTCCTTGATTATCAAATCTAGTATCTCCTGTGTTATAAACAAATTATATAAATCAACAGGCAAGGCCTATCTTTGATAGGATCATTTGCTAGCACTATTTGTATTTCTTCCTTTCCAGTAAAACTAAATATGTGTACTGCAGAATGTACTGGACCCCAATCCGACTGTGTCTGCATATTTTCTTCATCCACCTCTATATCCTCCTCAGCTGATGCTTCAGTTTCAGAAAGAGAAGTGCTTCCATTCTCTTCGCTGCTATCATTCTGAGTGATATCAGGTATAAAATCCTCATCAGATGATTCACTACTACTGTCAGCCCCATGTACTTGAATTCTATTTCCACTATAGAATATAGAACTGTTCATGGCTGTAAATATGGAAAAATATGAATTATTTTTTATCTATGAAATTTCAAGGGGTTCTGTGTAGCCTATGTATTTTGTACTTTGGCTATTACATATGCTAAACTAATTATTACATCATTCTTTTTATAAAGCCTTTTTATTTTACTACATTTGATAAGGTGATATTTAACAATAATTGCAGTATGATACAAATATGAACTATATATTGCTAAATCTGCAACCTTACTTTGAAATAAGGTTATCATTTGTCTCTAAAGATTCAGAATTTCAGTGTCTTTTGAGACTTCCTGAAAGTAGGGTGTGTGCTAAATGCAATGTAAACAAAACATCATTGAGCCATATTTGGAACAACATGTGGTGTAATAAATACGCGCTTAACATGAACACAAATTGGTGTACCAGTGGCTCAACATTGCATGGCACACCAATTGTACAACATGCAGAGAATTAAGGAAGCATTATTTTGTCACAAGTTGTGCCACTATGTCCCATCATTTTATTAAAAAAATAGTATTCTTTGACACATAGGAAAACACTAACCTCTTGTTTCTTCACTGCCTCAAGTAGTACTGACATAATCATTGGGAAGAGGGAAACAGTAGTTGGCAAATGCAAGCAATGTGTTAAGTGCATTCAAATTATATAAAATGTACCAACATTTTAATAGATTAAACAGCCAGAGATGAGTGTGCTTTTGGAATAGTCATTAAGCAACTTAAAGCAAGAATCAGGTAATGAATGCACATGCATTAGCATCCATGACAGTTGGCAACTAAACTAAGAACTTACCAGCTACTTACTGCCCATCACTTGTGCTGTTTCAAACACATACCAGAAATTCAAAACTTATATAACTTTTATAATCTGTGAGCACAGTGTACTTTATTTTGAAGGATAAAGAAAACACAGGAGAGAATGCTTTATAAACAGAACTTATTCATTTTTCAGTAAACTTTGAAAATGGCTATAAATATAATTAATTCGCTAATTAGTAAATTTGGTTATGAAAAATTCCTGAGGTGACCCTCCTTCCCTTGATGCCTTAAGCATGTGCTTATTTTGCTTCTAGGCTTAATCTACCACTGATCATATCTATGGTGAGTGTTGTTAATTATTGTTAATCATGGTAACATAACAATTTCACAGATAATAAAAGCCACAAGGACCTATCAAAGGTAATCCACATCTGTCAAAACCAACCCACAAAATGCATCCATAGGATTGTGTCAAATCATGCATCTATAATATACAATTTGAACCATCCACAGGAATGTGTCAAAAACAAAAGGCATCATCATCAAGGCTGGTCAAAATCCAAATAACCCATAATAATAAAATCTGCATCCACAGGATAAGTCGGGAATAACTCCACCCCCTTAACATATAATAATCTAATCTGCGTTTGAAAACATTCAAGTTTGAACTGTCTAGTGTCTCAGGTGACAAACTATTGCAGTAATCTACCACTCTATTGGTAAAAAAATATTTTCTAACATCCAACATGCACCTCTGTTTTTTAATTTTTAAGTGGTGACCCCTAGGCTTATTACTACCTTCCAACTCAAATAACTTACTAAAATCCAACTTATCCATTCTAGAACAGATTTTAAAAAGCCCTCATATCTCTTCCCCCACACCATCTTTCAAATGAGAACATATTTAGTACCCTCAGCCTATCTTCATATTCAAGGTACTTCAGAAGTATTATTTTTGTTGCCCTCCTTTGCAAGGACTCTAGCAGGTTGATATCATGTCTAAAATGTGGTGACCATGTGTGTATACAGTACTTTAAATGTGGGCTGACATACGAATCTTAGAGTTTAAGGATAAACTCCTTACTCTTGTAGCTAACATTCTTCTTAATGTATCCTCATCAGATTCTTTCAAAACCCATTCATATCTTACAACACCCGTGAAGTATCCAATCACCCTCAAAATTTGTTATTATTTTCAATGATATTCACAGAGCCATAATTCACTTTCTTTTGTTCAAGCGACATCTGGTAGCTTTCATATAACATTCTGATATGACAGCTTTTCAATGTAATCTTAACTTAGTATTGTGATAGCGCTCATTGTGTGTGGGTGTACGTCAAATTTGTTTGATTTCATAATTTTAGCAATTTCATGATTTTTTTTTACAGATGGTCTAAATAAAATTTATTTCTAATGTGTGCTAAGAAACAACTCCAGAGTGATTGTCGAGGTGCTATTGTTGCTCTTCATAAATGTGAGAAATCTCAGAGACATAGCTAATGAATTAAATATAGACAGTAAATTCATAGGTTTCACATTGTGGGGAAGGGATGTGTGTGTGTGTGTGTGTGTGTGTTTGTAGAGCCATTCTGCCACCCACTTTTCATATATCCTTTCCCTATCCCTGTGCAAGTGTGTGTGTGTAGAGAATTTTGTTATTTGCCTTCCAATTTTTTATATTATTGATACCAATAATGTTAACCAATTGTTTTTTCTATTTTCAGTATATAAATATAAGTATAAATATTTATAGAATTTGGTAAAGCTGTGAAATTTTGTAAATTCAGTAAACAGAGAGTGTTTCCATAGAATTTGTCGTATGCACTTGGATTACACTTAGGTAAGCTAGTTAATGGAATTTCCTTGGGTCAAATGCCCAATTATTTGTTTCCCTTTCCTCTATTGTAAATAGATTATAAAAGGGGATATACATCTCTTCTACAGAGTGGAAGCTTTAACGGACTGCGAGAGGAGTTCTCGAGGCGAGTGCTCTGCCCAGCCCTGACACAGAGGGCTTTTCCTACCTCGCTTGCCACCTCCACTGCCCACCTGCATTGACTGGCAAGCATACCCCTCCTTTAATGCAAGAGTGATACTCCCGTAACCCCTTTTCGTTCAAAGCATCATGCGGTGTTGAGTGAAGTATCTCTACGCCCATGATAGTTCTTTTTGTATTTTGTTTTTGATTGGGGAATTTTGGCCAAGTTTTGTTGTATGCTCATTTTTTTAATTGAATTCTTATATAAATATTTAATTATCCCTTGTAAATATACTTGTAATTTTTTTTTGTAAATAAAGGACTGTATATCCAATCCATTTCATCTCTCCCTCAATTTCTCACGTCCAAATTAGTGTAGGAAGCGGGTTGGATTGATTGGGGTTAGAGGATAGATTTTTGGCCCACTACATTTAGCACCCGAATACAGACTTGAGATCTAAAAACCAGAGGAATTGGATTTGATTGCAGTCCATCTGTATATTGGTAAAGTAGTTTGGTTAATTTTCCCCTCCTCCTATCCTCTTGTACTAACTCTGGAACAATGGCTTCGGCTGAAAGTTTGAATGAAGAAGTAGTGCGATTGAGGCTGGAGTTGAGGAAGAAAGAAGAGGAGTGCGAAATGTTGCAAGGAGTGATTGAGGGAATGAGGAATGAGATGAAAGGGATGAATGAAAAGACATAGGATGAAGAAGGAAATGGGAGACCGACAGGATCAGACTGAACAACGGATGCAGGAATTGTATAATATGATGACAGGGGCTGGACCAGCCCCAGGAACTACAACCTTGACCCCTGCTCTGACTGAAGGGACTCAGCTGAATGGAATGGATGGTAGTGTGATTGAGTCTAGGGAAGATACTGTGAGTGGTAGGAAAGAGGGTGAATAGAAGAGAGTGGAAAGTAAGAGAGAAAGGAAGCATGGCTCTAAGGGTAAGGATAGGAAGGTGAGAGGAAAGAGTGTGGATTTGTTATACTCAGATGAGGGAGAGTGACGATATGATTGGAATGAGCGAGACCAAGAGTAGATCTTCGGAGAAAATGAAGTGAATGTGGGAAAAGGAATTTTGATTAGGGAAGTGCCTAAGATTGATAGGTTTAGATTGCATGGAGGAAAGAGTATGGATGAGTTCTTCAGGGATTTTGAGCGGTACTGCAAGCTCAAGTACCCGCAGAACAAGGGTCACTGGGTGAGTGTTCTGGGAGATTGTTTGGATGGGAAAGTGTTGGAGTTCTTTCGAGTGATAATGAGTGAGGGAGAGCAAAAGTACGATGTAGTGAAGAAGCGGATGATTGGACAAGTGAAGCGAATGAAAGTGTGTGTGAAATATAAGAGAGTGAATGAATTTGAGAAGGTGCGTATGGGTAAGAATGAAGGGGTGAATATGTATGCACATAGGCTTGAGAGTATGGCAAGAACGAGGTATGGCGATGATGGAGTGAATGAGTGTAAACCACTGATGAGGAAGTTTCTGGACACAATCCTGTGAAAGGTGAGTGAATGGGTGAGTGGAAAGAGAAAGGAGAGAATGAAAGTGACAGGTGAATGGTGGATGTGGGAGGATATGTTAGAGCTGTTGAAAGATGGATGATTTGATGATGAAAGCGATCTAGAAGAGGATGGATGGTACCATGTGAATGTCGGGCGTAAGAAGCCCAGGAGCTTTCCTCAACCCCAGCAGTTTGTCAGTTACAGGGATGCCCTGAAGGTGCACCAGCTGGAGTGATGTCGAACTTCCTGGGGCGGCAGAATGGATGAGTAAATGGAGGGTGGGCGAATGGAAGGGGACAGATGAATGTCAAGCGTGGAACCGGGCATATGAGGGAACAACCGAGGTATATCCCAGCGAATGAGAGGCCGAATGGAGTGAAAAGGAGTGTGGAATGTTGGTGTGGATGAAAGGGACATGTGCTGGCTGAATGCAGATGGACGTCTGGTGCAAGGAAAGAAGGGCCATATGGTGAAAATTGTCAGGAAAATGTGAAGGAATGTTTCAAGTGTAAAGAGAAGGACCATTTGAAGAGAGACTGTCCGAAGTTGAATGATGGAGTGACTGCTAGAGGGGGTATGAAATATGCTTGTGGTAACTGTGGAAAGGCCGGTCATTATGCGAGAATGTGCCATCATCAGAGAAATGTATGTAGCTATTGTGTAATGGAAGGACATTCAAGTGAAAAGTGTTGGTTAGATAAGACTGAGAGCGCAAGGTGTGAATGAAAAGACTGAGTCGGGAAACTGAATCGTGAGAGGGTAACTGGTGTAGTATCCTCTGGGGGTGAGTGTGTGAAAGATGTGTTGGTAGGTCTGTCTAGTGTGAAAGTGCTGTCTGGTAGGAAGTATGAGTGTCTGAATGTGAAGGTGGAATTGAATGGAATTGAGTGTTTGGGTCTGATAGATTCTGGATGCAAGACGAGCTTGGTGTATAAGGATGTGTATGACAAGCTGAGTGATAAAGCCCTCCTGTCTGAGTTTAAGGGTAGTTTTGTAAGGATTTGCTAGTATGAGAGTGCCTGTGATATCCTTGGTTGGTATGATTGGTCTGGTGAAAGTTGCGCATGATAATTATAGGCATATGGGTAAGTTTAAGTTGTGGGAGTGTATAAAGGAGCATGTGTACCATCCATTTCTGAGAACTGTTGTGAATGATGTTGCGACTACGTGTGAAAGGCGTCAGAAGCGAAAGGTGCAAGGTGTGTAAGTGAAACCACCGATATTGACAGTTGATACGAAAGAACCGTTTGAATTGGTAGTGATTGATTGTGTGTCTTTGCCGTGTATGAGTGCTAGGAATATTGGTATGGTTCTTATGGTGGATCATAAAAGTAAGTTTGCATATGCAGCATCTGTGAGGGATAAAAGGAGTGCGTCTGTTGAACGTGTAGTTGAACAAATGTTTTTCCCTGTGTGTGTATGGAAACCTAGGAGATGTCTGAGTAATAATGGGCCTGAATTTGTAGAAGTGTTTGAACGGATGTTGAGAGAGAATGGTGTGGAGCATGTGAGAACAACTCCGTATGTACCGTCTTCGAATGGGTTGGCTGAACGTACGATAAGAACCTTGTCTGAGATGTTGAGAATGATGAGTATGACATTGAATGACTGGGATGTATATTTGGGAAGAGTGTTGTGGGTGTATAATTCAACTGTGCATAGTGCAACTGGAATGTCCCTGCGTCAGTTTGTGATGAATTTTGAAAGGCGAGTGAAAAATAGGTTTCATTTGAGTGAAAGTGAGCAGAGTGTATGGCATGAGGCCCATGAAAAGTTCTGTTCATTTGAATTAGGTGCAAAAGTATTGAAGGTGAAAGAAGTGAAGGGTAGGTTGAATGTATCAAAGATGAGTGAGAAGTTTGATGGACCATATAGAGTTGTGGGAGTTTGGGAGAATGGGGTGACGTATGTTTTGGAGTTTGAATGACGGTATGACTGAAAGAGTGCGGGCTCATCAGAGTCAGTTAAGGAGATGGAGAGAACCTCCTGACTACCTGGTGAGTCATCCAGTGTATGAACTGTGCAGAGAGAGAGTTAAAATGCATGATGATGAGATTGAATGTGATAGTATGGATCTGTCTGGGAAAGAGCTTGTCTTGGTCTCAAGGAGTAGAAAGCGTACAAAGAAGAGTGAAAGGAAGAATGCAAGTATGAATTAAAGTAAGTATGAGCAGAGTCTTTCTGGTATGGGGGAGCTTGAGAGAGAGATTGAGTGTTTGCATAAGCAGGTGAGTGATTTGGCTGGTGTAAGTAGACAAGTGAGTGAGCTGCCTGTGGCTGATTTTTCTGGTTTTCCGAATGGTAAGGGTAGAGTGTGAATGAGCGCAGAAGGGTGCGATTGAGTATAAAAAATACTGTGAGTAAGGATTGAGTGTATTGTGAATGACTATGGTTGAATGGCCATTCTCCCACCCCTTTCCCAATACCCTCTCCCTTCCTCTGTAAGAATGTGTGCGAGTGGGAGTTTTTATATATATATATATATATATATATCGCGAACCAGGGAATGTGGAGATTCCAATGCCCCGAGAGCACTCAGGGCGCCTTGCGAGTCGCGATAGATTATAATCCGGTCTCCGAACCGGGCACGTCGCGTAATCTCCCGTACCGAGTGGTGTATTGCCACCAGCTCGGCCGTGAAGACAGACGCAGCGCCTGGTAGAGCCCCGCTGACTTCAAACAGAGGGGATACGGCGTGGAAGCCGACCCCCTCTTGGGACTTGGAGCCATCCGTATACACTGGCACGGTACCAGCGTGACACGATGTGTGCTCCAAAAAGGTCGAACGCAATACTCCCGGCGCAGTACAAGCTTTGGGAGCAGAGGCGTGGCGACAAATAGCCAAATGTGGTACCCTCCAGGGTGGCGTCCTGGGCAGAACCAGGGGCGCCACCGGCCCGAGAGCTATATCTACCTCTCGAAGGAGTTTCCTGGCCCTAAACCCAAAGGGCTTAGGGTATGACTGGCGTCTCTCGGCGGCATAGGCACCATCGAGATCAGCTGCGGATGCAGTGAGAGCTGTTGGCGACTGAGGGAGGCGCCGGGCTCGCGCATACAGGCGAGTGATGCACTGCACGCGGCGCAGAGCGAGTGGCATCTCCCCAGCATCGACCAACAGGCTCTCAATGGGGGAAGTGCGGAAGGCACCGGTCGCAAGGCGAAGGCCGGTGTGGTGGATTGAATCCACCTTCCGCAATAAACGCTCGGCTGCGGATGCATAAAACTCGCATCCGTAGTCGAGCTTCGAGCGAACAAAGGATCGATAAAAAAGTAAGGCGGTAGCCCTATCAGCGCTGAACGTCACGGAACGGAGAATGTCCATGGCGCGGGTACAAGAGACCCTAAGGCTGCGAATATGAGCCTCCCAGGTGAGGCGTCGGTCGAATACAAGACCAAGGAAACGGTGCGACTCAACCACATCCAGGCGTTCCCCATTAAGAAACAAATCTGGGTCAGGGTGAAGCCGTGGATGGCGGCAGAAGTGCACCACCTTAGTCTTGGCCAAAGAAAACCGAAACCTGTGCGCTTCGGCATAGCGAGAGACGCGGTTCAATGCCTGTTGGAGTCGACGCTCCAGAGTTGGCATCTGGGCCGCGCCAAAAGAGATCGAAAGGTCGTCCACGTAGAGCGTAGCGAGAACATCTTCTGGCAGCACCGAGGTGATGCCGTTGATGCTCAGGGCAAAGAGTGTGACACTGAGGACACTTCCCTGCGGGACACCCTCTTCCTGCTCCTTTGGGGCAGAGAGGGCTCCCCCCACCCGTACGCGGAATCGACGATCTCGCAAAAATTCAGATATAAACATTGGGAGGCGTCCCCTCGCCCCCATCGTGTGGAGAGTCTCCATGATACCGTATCGCCATGCGGTATCATAGGCCTTCTCCAGATCAAAAAACACCGTGGCGTAGTGCTGTCTACGAAGGAAAGCCTCGCAGACGGCATTTTCCAGTCGGAGCAGAGCATCCGACGTGGAGTGGAACTTACGGAAGCCGCACTGTGCAGAAGACAGATGGCCTCCGCTGTCCAGAAAATAGGCTAATCTAACATTTACCAATTTCTCCATCAACTTGCATACGCAAGAGGTTAGAGAGATTGGGCGGAAACCAGTCGGAGTAGTGAGATCTCTCCCCGGCTTGCGAAAGGCGAGCACAGTAGCGATTCGCCAGGAGTCTGGGAGAAGACCTTCCACCCATATCCTATTTTGAACAAATCTAACAGAAAGGCCATGCCTCGCTCACCCAGGTGTCGAAGCATGGCGTACGGGACATCCGGGCCATGGGCGGTGTCCGCGCACGAAGCGAGAGCGGAACGCAACTCACTTACACTAAACTTGTCGTTGAAGGGTTCTCCGACTCTGGAGGTAAAGTCCAGCCGGCGGCCTTCCGCGACATCACGACGTGCATTGAATGCTGGCGGAGCAGCATCACGGCTAGAGAATGCGTAAAAAGACGTCGCTAAGGATTCCGCCACGGACGCGGGGTCCGAGATTGCGGTCCCATTCTCCTGGAGAACAGGAGGGGGGTCCTGCGAGAACTTGCCCCGAATCCTTTTGACTCGCTTCCACACCTCAGCTAAAGGGGTATTCCCGTTACGTGAAGACACGTATGCCCGCCAAGAAGAGCGGCGGGCGTGCTTCGAAATATACCGGAACCTAGCCCTAGCCCGACGAAATTTAGCGACAGTGAAATCGTTCGGGCGGCGCTTATAGCGCATGTAGGCATAACGCTTCTGTTTGACGGCCCTCTCACACTCGGCCGACCACCATGGGAGTGGTCGGCGTGCAAAACGGCCAAACGTCCTAGGAATAGTAGTCAGGCCCACGGCGTGAGGTTGCCGGAGAAGAACTCAACGGCTTCATCTACCGACCTAAACTCCTCGACTGAGATAAAGAATTCAGTCATTTCCTGAAATGCAGGCCACCGCGCACGCGCCAAGCACCAGCGAGGTGGTCTCTCAGGCGGCAGTTGCCCTCAAAATGATATTTGAATGGGAAAGTGATCACTACCATGGAGGTCATCGACCACCCCCCAATCAAAATCAGGCTGTGCATCCGAAGAGCACAAAGATAGGTCAAGGCAAGAAAATGAAGCGGTTCTCGGACAGTGATGCGTAAACTCATCCCCTTTAGGACACCCATCTTAAGCTTTTCGATCAGATCGGCAAGGACTTGTCCCCTGGGATTTATGGAGTAATCTCCCCAGAGAGGATGCCTGCCGTTCAGATCTCCAAGCAAGAGATAGGGCCTCGGCAACCGTGCCACGACGCGGCGGAAGTCCCCCGCGTCGAAGTCAGCTGACGGTGGAATGTACGCAGAAATGATAGTGTACCTCCTATCCAGGTGCAGCTGCACAGCCACTGCCTGAAAGGAGGTATCTAAAGAGAAAGGAAGAACGTAGACATCATGGCGGGTGTAAACCGCGCATCCCCCAGCCCGGCCATCCCGCGGTGGTGGGGTCGCAAGACCCTTATACCCCGGGAGGGCGGGCAGGGGGCACGCGCCTAGCATGGTCTCCTGCAAAAAGATAGCTAACGGGGAACGGGACGAGACGAGCCTCCGCAGCTCCTCCCAGTTGGCCCGGAGTCCCCGGCAATTCCATTGAAGGAATATGCCGTCCAGGCATAGCTCGGAGGAGACGCGGGGGCCCTCCTCGAACTGAAGACCCTCACGGGAATGGCCGTACGCTTCCCGGGGGCGAAACCCCCGGGCGCTGTTAGCCGGACAAAGCGCTGTCGCCTTCGAGGACTTATTGGGGGAGGTTGGGCTCGCCATGCGAGTCTTTTCCTCCCTCCGCCTCGAAACCTTAGGCGGGCGTTGCGGCTTCGGAGGCGGGGGGGCCCTCTTTTCGAGGAACCACCGTCTCCACCACTAGGCGTGGGCGAAGGAGCCGAAGCTCCTTTGTTGCTGTCCTCCTTTCAGGGGACAGCTTTAGGAACCCCGGAAGATGGCCTAGCGACTATCTTCAGGGGTGTTGACTCCTGTGAGTCTAACGACTCGGTGGAGGCGCGTGGCCGTTTTGCCTTACGGGAAACGGTCACGCCGGGGAAAGAGGGGGAAGCCCTGATTTTAGCCGGTACTGGGTATGAACCCTTTTTGCCGCCAGCTTTACCAGGGGAGCGCCTGGGTTGGGAAGAGCCCACAGAAGGGCTCCGAATGGGCGCGGAAACAACCGTGCTCGTTGGTCTGGATGGGCCAGGAGCAGAGGGTGCCTTTCTAACTATTGAGGCATATGACGTCCCAGGCAGGGCCGGGCGCGTCAGGACCAAGTCCTTAGCCTCGCGGAATGAGAGTCAATCCTGGGCCTGAACGGCCAGGATTTCTTTCTCAAGGAGATATGCACCACATTGCTTCGAAGAAGCGGGGTGCGGCTCTCCGCAATTGACACACTTGGCCACACACAATTTGGACTTATCGTGTGCGACCTTGGAGCAATTTACACAGACTTCGGGTGACCCCGACTTTGCACGTCTACATGAGCGATTCGTATGGCCGAAGCGGTGACAGTAATAGCACCGCCACGGCAGTGGCACGAATGCCTTCACGCGGTAGCGGTACCAACCGGCACGCACCGACTCAGGGAGCTTGTCACAGTCGAACGTGACGAAGAGTGTAGGGGTGGGTCTCGAGGCCCCTCCCTGTTTTCTCATCACACGTTCGACCTTGACCGCCCAATGGTCGGCCAGCTCTAGGGTGATGTCCTCAATGGAGTAGTCAACGAGTTCCCTCGCATAAACTACTCCTTTCACAAAGTTCATGGTAGAGTGCGGCGTCACACTCACCGGGGTGCCATGAAGTGTCCGAAGAGCACTTATCTTGGCCGCCTCGGCGGGATTCGCCGCATTCGCCAGAAGGCTCCCACCCGAGAAACGGGTCACCTTCGGCTCTCTACCAATTGCACTAGCTAATCCTCTCCTCTGATGGATCATGTTGCCCTTGGACAACATGGTGCCATCAGTGGAGCGAATAACGAGGAAGCGCTTGTACTGCCTCAGAGACCCCATCCGTTTGAGGAGGACCTTGCATAGGGGCGGATTCGGGTTCGGCGTTTGTCGCCGAGCCCGGATTCTCCCCCATGAAAGGCCCTACCATCTGAGGCTGGGGTTCCTCAAGGACCATCTGTGTCACAGGAGGGGCCTCCAGTTGGCCATCCCCTCCCAAGACATCGCAGGTCCCGTTGGCTGTATTGCCACTAGTCTTGTGTGGGGAGGCACAGGCCTTGATCCCAGCAAGGTTCAATATTCTTGCCAGCAGGTCTTTTGATTGAAACGACCAAAGGGGCCTGACCTCACTCTCCCCCCTAAGGGGGTTTGCCCTACCAAGCCGCTTACACGAGGAGCGGTCGGCAATGGGCTGCCTGCTGGCTTTCTTGGCAGTCTCCTTCGAAAGAAATGAGGGGACTGCCGCTGGAAAAAGGGAGGTGCCCGAAAGCACCTCCAGAGAAGGGGGTGAGGGGGAGTCCCCTGCACCCGTAGACGAAGGAGAGGAGTAAGCCTCCTCTCCGGTTATAGAAATATGGAGGGTCCCCTGTGTAAACACACCTCCATTTTTTTGGTGGAGCTGCCCGAGGGCGGCTCCGTCGTTGTTATAGGGGGAATTAAGGGGAGATGGTTTTTTTTTGCATCATTGGGCATGGTGACCCTCTTTGTTTTACGGGATGCAATCGCTCACCACCTCTCGCAGTAGCCCGCACTGCAAGAGGTGCTTACAGGCCCTGCAGAGCCAGGCGCCGCCATTTGGGACCACCCCTCCCACCTGGTGGCCTGGCAGTCCATTGGCATGGTGGCTCCACCTTGAACACGGCGTAAAAAAGATACATTTGCAAGACGAGAGGAAAAGGGATGTGAGGAAGGTATGGGTGAGGATGAAGCAGGTTGTTAAAAACCAACCACCCCAGACCGGAGCTCAGGGGTTATGGAACATTGTCCCCTCTCCCCTCAGCCCTGATCCAGGACGGTTGGCTGAGAAGAAGGTCAGCATCTACTCTGTGGAATTAGAGGCTGACCAGAGAAAGCTGTGGGAGAGGTTGTTTGAAAAGCGACGAAGTACGGGAGAAATACAGGCTATCTGAAGGAAGGAAGAGTGGCTAAGCTAGGGCCGGATGGAGCGCTGGGTCCTGTCAGCACGGCGGCCAGGATGGCAAATCGCCGCGCCCCTTACAGGATGAGGTTGTAGTAGGCCAAAAAAAGGGGATATGCTTGTTTGTCAGTCAATGGAGGTGGGCAGTGCAGGTGGCAAGCGAGGTAGGAAAAGCCCTCCATTTCAGGGCTGGGCGGAGCACTCGCCTCGAGAACTCCTCTAGCAGTCCGTAAAAGCTTCCACTCTTAGAAGACACAGGATGTAATACTGGAAAAGAGCCAGAGAAATTTTGGTATAGTGTTTCCAAAGAAAAATCTGGTGATGAACTTCGATATCCTTTGTTGTCATAATTAATGTTGAGCCTATTAGCATTACCTCATTCTTTGGCCTGTGTTTGTTAAAATAATTTTAGCAAAGAAACAATCTTACCTAAGTGTAATATCTAAATGTGCTGGACAAATTTTAGGAAACTCTTTACTGAATTTACAAAATTCTATAAATATTTATATTTATATACTGAAAATGGAAAACAATCGGTTAACATTATTTGTATTAATAATATAAAAAAATGGAAGGCAAATAACAAAATTGTGTACCCACACACTCACACAGGGGTAGGGAAAGATATATAAAAAGGGGGTAGGAGAATGGCCCTACAGACACACACACCGCTTCCCCACATCCTGTATTTTTTTAAGATTCAGAAGTATTGGTCATAGAGCAGATTCAAAATACATTTTATTAATCTTAAGCTCTACAAACATGTTGAGGTGTTTTACAATATCAGTTCTAGTTTCAGAGAAAAATTATCAAACAAAAAATCACCATTTTTTGTGATTTGGGGGAGAAATTTTACAAATGTAGCCATATATTAATAATCTTTATAAATTTTGTAAGAACCTAGGACAAAATTTAGTTTTTGACCTTATGTACAAAATACAACTTGCTGAATAAAAAAAATATAAGAAAACTTTGGATCCTTAGCAATGTTAAAATACCCTCTAAAATGCTTCTTTTTTTTTTTTTTCAAAATACATATCCCAGTTTCTCTTGGGAAATTGGAAAAATATACAGGGAAAACTCCAATTTGCATTTCAACTCTCTATAAGTGTGTATAAATTTCATCACTCTAACTATAATAATAAAGTTAGCATTTTTAGTGAAACCATCCCCTTAAAAAAAAAAAAATCATGTTAACATGTTGCCTGTGTCTTGGACCACATATGTACTACATATGTAGTGCTAAACACATGACACAAATATAAAAAATTGCAAACATTCTAAAAATCATAAAAACTATTACAAATTAGGTTAAATCTTAAAATATTTATATATATTATTAGTGGTGGGCAGTCCATCACTGACGGACTCCTGTTTTGCTGACGACTGATGGAAACATTATTTGCTGAAGGTCATCTTTGCTTTTCGGGTTAGTGACAGTTTGGGTGATGGCTGAAAATTGCTTCCATCGGCGATTATCCCATCAGTGTTTCAAAGTTTTCAGTCAGTCCACCAGCAAAACAGGAGTCAGTCAGTGATGGACTGACGGGCCTTCCGTCATCGGTACTGACGGACTGCCCACCACTGTATATTATGATATAAAAAGGGTGAAAGGACAGAAATATGACTTTCAACTTATAAAATTTATTAGAACAATGCTTAACTTATAAAATTTATTAGAACAATTCAAAATTGCATCCAAAGTGCAACTTGAAATATACCTTTTACATTATGCATTTTAATTATTTATTGAATTCCTTTTATAAAATTCTTATGAAATTAAAACATACTATATAATATTTACGAATGCAAACTAAAATTACCCCTTTTTTATTTAATCTAGCCTGTTTTTCTTTTTTATATTGCATATTTATAAATCATCATGCTTCTCTGCAAAACAAGGAATGCAGAGCTGAGGTTTGCCATCACACTGATCGCAGAAAGTTGAAACCCTTCAGGCTTTATTCCTTGCTACTTTGTAGCCTTCATTCAATAAAACCTTTTCATAGCACACGCAACATCTTTTTCTCGTATTAGCTTTTGGCCCATCAGAAAGTTGAAACCCTTTGTGCTTTATTTCTTGCTACTTTGTACCCTTCATTTAATGAAATTTTTTTATAGCACCCACATCTTTTTCTTGTATTAGCTTTTGGCCCATCATTTTCTTGAAGTGAATGCTGATTTCTTTTTTCCTTGAATGTTAGATGGTGATTTTCCAGCCCTTACGTGTTTCTTCTTAGATTCCAGTCAGAGCTTGTTGTTTGAGAAATATTTATTGTACATTATAATGCTGATATGCCAGCAATAATTTGAAAGGCCAATTTTCTGTACCACTTCAAGCTTTTTCGTAGTGGTGATGACAACTGATCTGACACATCCACACCCTTTTTGGCCTTGTTATAGGAAAGCACACATTCTGGTTTCAGAACTTCCTCACCTTTTCTATTTCTTTTTACAGAGGATACTAGAAACCCACCATGCTCCGGAACAGTTGATATCATATACATGTTTCTCTTATCTTTCTAGTTATAAAGTTTCACTCTAGGACTATTTTCTGAACATTTCAATTCATTCTTTTACAGCTTTGCTTGGATAACTTGTTTGTTTAGATGTTTTGTCTTTTCTTATAGTTCACATAGGTAAGTTTTCTTGTTCAACAAATATTCTGCTAATAGTGTTGAATAATAATAGTTGTCAGCATAAATGGTGGAGCCAATGTTTAGAAGATTTTCTGCCAGTTTTACGGTTAGTGAGTTTCAACAGTCTTTCCAGCATGAACTTTGAAGTTCTATGTATAGCTTTTGGTGTACAAAGTTTATATAATTTATCCAATACTTATGTGCTTTTCCTGGCAGATAGTCTGATTCCCAATCTATCCATGAATGGAACCATACTTTCAGCAATAATGAGATCATGCCCTGGCTTGCAAACCGTTTGATATTGTGTATTGGGTATTTTAACTAGCGGTCTTATTTTATATAGCTTATCTTGTTGAGAGAGAGCCCCAGTATTATCACTGAAATGCAAAAATGTAAGAAGCAATTGAAGTCTTTTTCTTGTCATTATTTCCTATACAAATGGATTTATATATAGCTTATTTTTAGTCCAGTAAAGTGAAATTTCTCACTTTGAAACCAATCCTATATATATTAGAATTTCATAATCTCATCAGATGTTACATCTTTCCATGCATGTCATCGTGATCTTTGTGTAAGTTGAATATCATCAATGCATTGAAGGCATACCTATTTGTCTCCTTGATTATCAAATCTAGTATCTCCTGTGTTATAAACAAATTATATAAATCAACAGGCAAGGCCTATCTTTGATAGGATCATTTGCTAGCACTATTTGTATTTCTTCCTTTCCAGTAAAACTAAATATGTGTACTGCAGAATGTACTGGACCCCAATCCGACTGTGTCTGCATATTTTCTTCATCCACCTCTATATCCTCCTCAGCTGATGCTTCAGTTTCAGAAAGAGAAGTGCTTCCATTCTCTTCGCTGCTATCATTCTGAGTGATATCAGGTATAAAATCCTCATCAGATGATTCACTACTACTGTCAGCCCCATGTACTTGAATTCTATTTCCACTATAGAATATAGAACTGTTCATGGCTGTAAATATGGAAAAATATGAATTATTTTTTATCTATGAAATTTCAAGGGGTTCTGTGTAGCCTATGTATTTTGTACTTTGGCTATTACATATGCTAAACTAATTATTACATCATTCTTTTTATAAAGCCTTTTTATTTTACTACATTTGATAAGGTGATATTTAACAATAATTGCAGTATGATACAAATATGAACTATATATTGCTAAATCTGCAACCTTACTTTGAAATAAGGTTATCATTTGTCTCTAAAGATTCAGAATTTCAGTGTCTTTTGAGACTTCCTGAAAGTAGGGTGTGTGCTAAATGCAATGTAAACAAAACATCATTGAGCCATATTTGGAACAACATGTGGTGTAATAAATACGCGCTTAACATGAACACAAATTGGTGTACCAGTGGCTCAACATTGCATGGCACACCAATTGTACAACATGCAGAGAATTAAGGAAGCATTATTTTGTCACAAGTTGTGCCACTATGTCCCATCATTTTATTAAAAAAATAGTATTCTTTGACACATAGGAAAACACTAACCTCTTGTTTCTTCACTGCCTCAAGTAGTACTGACATAATCATTGGGAAGAGGGAAACAGTAGTTGGCAAATGCAAGCAATGTGTTAAGTGCATTCAAATTATATAAAATGTACCAACATTTTAATAGATTAAACAGCCAGAGATGAGTGTGCTTTTGGAATAGTCATTAAGCAACTTAAAGCAAGAATCAGGTAATGAATGCACATGCATTAGCATCCATGACAGTTGGCAACTAAACTAAGAACTTACCAGCTACTTACTGCCCATCACTTGTGCTGTTTCAAACACATACCAGAAATTCAAAACTTATATAACTTTTATAATCTGTGAGCACAGTGTACTTTATTTTGAAGGATAAAGAAAACACAGGAGAGAATGCTTTATAAACAGAACTTATTCATTTTTCAGTAAACTTTGAAAATGGCTATAAATATAATTAATTCGCTAATTAGTAAATTTGGTTATGAAAAATTCCTGAGGTGACCCTCCTTCCCTTGATGCCTTAAGCATGTGCTTATTTTGCTTCTAGGCTTAATCTACCACTGATCATATCTATGGTGAGTGTTGTTAATTATTGTTAATCATGGTAACATAACAATTTCACAGATAATAAAAGCCACAAGGACCTATCAAAGGTAATCCACATCTGTCAAAACCAACCCACAAAATGCATCCATAGGATTGTGTCAAATCATGCATCTATAATATACAATTTGAACCATCCACAGGAATGTGTCAAAAACAAAAGGCATCATCATCAAGGCTGGTCAAAATCCAAATAACCCATAATAATAAAATCTGCATCCACAGGATAAGTCGGGAATAACTCCACCCCCTTAACATATAATAATCTAATCTGCGTTTGAAAACATTCAAGTTTGAACTGTCTAGTGTCTCAGGTGACAAACTATTGCAGTAATCTACCACTCTATTGGTAAAAAAATATTTTCTAACATCCAACATGCACCTCTGTTTTTTAATTTTTAAGTGGTGACCCCTAGGCTTATTACTACCTTCCAACTCAAATAACTTACTAAAATCCAACTTATCCATTCTAGAACAGATTTTAAAAAGCCCTCATATCTCTTCCCCCACACCATCTTTCAAATGAGAACATATTTAGTACCCTCAGCCTATCTTCATATTCAAGGTACTTCAGAAGTATTATTTTTGTTGCCCTCCTTTGCAAGGACTCTAGCAGGTTGATATCATGTCTAAAATGTGGTGACCATGTGTGTATACAGTACTTTAAATGTGGGCTGACATACGAATCTTAGAGTTTAAGGATAAACTCCTTACTCTTGTAGCTAACATTCTTCTTAATGTATCCTCATCAGATTCTTTCAAAACCCATTCATATCTTACAACACCCGTGAAGTATCCAATCACCCTCAAAATTTGTTATTATTTTCAATGATATTCACAGAGCCATAATTCACTTTCTTTTGTTCAAGCGACATCTGGTAGCTTTCATATAACATTCTGATATGACAGCTTTTCAATGTAATCTTAACTTAGTATTGTGATAGCGCTCATTGTGTGTGGGTGTACGTCAAATTTGTTTGATTTCATAATTTTAGCAATTTCATGATTTTTTTTTACAGATGGTCTAAATAAAATTTATTTCTAATGTGTGCTAAGAAACAACTCCAGAGTGATTGTCGAGGTGCTATTGTTGCTCTTCATAAATGTGAGAAATCTCAGAGACATAGCTAATGAATTAAATATAGACAGTAAATTCATAGGTTTCACATTGTGGGGAAGGGATGTGTGTGTGTGTGTGTGTGTGTGTTTGTAGAGCCATTCTGCCACCCACTTTTCATATATCCTTTCCCTATCCCTGTGCAAGTGTGTGTGTGTAGAGAATTTTGTTATTTGCCTTCCAATTTTTTATATTATTGATACCAATAATGTTAACCAATTGTTTTTTCTATTTTCAGTATATAAATATAAGTATAAATATTTATAGAATTTGGTAAAGCTGTGAAATTTTGTAAATTCAGTAAACAGAGAGTGTTTCCATAGAATTTGTCGTATGCACTTGGATTACACTTAGGTAAGCTAGTTAATGGAATTTCCTTGGGTCAAATGCCCAATTATTTGTTTCCCTTTCCTCTATTGTAAATAGATTATAAAAGGGGATATACATCTCTTCTACAGAGTGGAAGCTTTAACGGACTGCGAGAGGAGTTCTCGAGGCGAGTGCTCTGCCCAGCCCTGACACAGAGGGCTTTTCCTACCTCGCTTGCCACCTCCACTGCCCACCTGCATTGACTGGCAAGCATACCCCCCTCCTTTAATGCAAGAGTGATACTCCCGTAACCCCTTTTCGTTCAAAGCATCATGCGGTGTTGAGTGAAGTATCTCTACGCCCATGATAGTTCTTTTTGTATTTTGTTTTTGATTGGGGAATTTTGGCCAAGTTTTGTTGTATGCTCATTTTTTTAATTGAATTCTTATATAAATATTTAATTATCCCTTGTAAATATACTTGTAATTTTTTTTTGTAAATAAAGGACTGTATATCCAATCCATTTCATCTCTCCCTCAATTTCTCACGTCCAAATTAGTGTAGGAAGCGGGTTGGATTGATTGGGGTTAGAGGATAGATTTTTGGCCCACTACATTTGGCACCCGAATACAGACTTGAGATCTAAAAACCAGAGGAATTGGATTTGATTGCAGTCCATCTGTATATTGGTAAAGTAGTTTGGTTAATTTTCCCCTCCTCCTATCCTCTTGTACTAACTCTGGAACAATGGCTTCGGCTGAAAGTTTGAATGAAGAAGTAGTGCGATTGAGGCTGGAGTTGAGGAAGAAAGAAGAGGAGTGCGAAATGTTGCAAGGAGTGATTGAGGGAATGAGGAATGAGATGAAAGGGATGAATGAAAAGACATAGGATGAAGAAGGAAATGGGAGACCGACAGGATCAGACTGAACAACGGATGCAGGAATTGTATAATATGATGACAGGGGCTGGACCAGCCCCAGGAACTACAACCTTGACCCCTGCTCTGACTGAAGGGACTCAGCTGAATGGAATGGATGGTAGTGTGATTGAGTCTAGGGAAGATACTGTGAGTGGTAGGAAAGAGGGTGAATAGAAGAGAGTGGAAAGTAAGAGAGAAAGGAAGCATGGCTCTAAGGGTAAGGATAGGAAGGTGAGAGGAAAGAGTGTGGATTTGTTATACTCAGATGAGGGAGAGTGACGATATGATTGGAATGAGCGAGACCAAGAGTAGATCTTCGGAGAAAATGAAGTGAATGTGGGAAAAGGAATTTTGATTAGGGAAGTGCCTAAGATTGATAGGTTTAGATTGCATGGAGGAAAGAGTATGGATGAGTTCTTCAGGGATTTTGAGCGGTACTGCAAGCTCAAGTACCCGCAGAACAAGGGTCACTGGGTGAGTGTTCTGGGAGATTGTTTGGATGGGAAAGTGTTGGAGTTCTTTCGAGTGATAATGAGTGAGGGAGAGCAAAAGTACGATGTAGTGAAGAAGCGGATGATTGGACAAGTGAAGCGAATGAAAGTGTGTGTGAAATATAAGAGAGTGAATGAATTTGAGAAGGTGCGTATGGGTAAGAATGAAGGGGTGAATATGTATGCACATAGGCTTGAGAGTATGGCAAGAACGAGGTATGGCGATGATGGAGTGAATGAGTGTAAACCACTGATGAGGAAGTTTCTGGACACAATCCTGTGAAAGGTGAGTGAATGGGTGAGTGGAAAGAGAAAGGAGAGAATGAAAGTGACAGGTGAATGGTGGATGTGGGAGGATATGTTAGAGCTGTTGAAAGATGGATGATTTGATGATGAAAGCGATCTAGAAGAGGATGGATGGTACCATGTGAATGTCGGGCGTAAGAAGCCCAGGAGCTTTCCTCAACCCCAGCAGTTTGTCAGTTACAGGGATGCCCTGAAGGTGCACCAGCTGGAGTGATGTCGAACTTCCTGGGGCGGCAGAATGGATGAGTAAATGGAGGGTGGGCGAATGGAAGGGGACAGATGAATGTCAAGCGTGGAACCGGGCATATGAGGGAACAACCGAGGTATATCCCAGCGAATGAGAGGCCGAATGGAGTGAAAAGGAGTGTGGAATGTTGGTGTGGATGAAAGGGACATGTGCTGGCTGAATGCAGATGGACGTCTGGTGCAAGGAAAGAAGGGCCATATGGTGAAAATTGTCAGGAAAATGTGAAGGAATGTTTCAAGTGTAAAGAGAAGGACCATTTGAAGAGAGACTGTCCGAAGTTGAATGATGGAGTGACTGCTAGAGGGGGTATGAAATATGCTTGTGGTAACTGTGGAAAGGCCGGTCATTATGCGAGAATGTGCCATCATCAGAGAAATGTATGTAGCTATTGTGTAATGGAAGGACATTCAAGTGAAAAGTGTTGGTTAGATAAGACTGAGAGCGCAAGGTGTGAATGAAAAGACTGAGTCGGGAAACTGAATCGTGAGAGGGTAACTGGTGTAGTATCCTCTGGGGGTGAGTGTGTGAAAGATGTGTTGGTAGGTCTGTCTAGTGTGAAAGTGCTGTCTGGTAGGAAGTATGAGTGTCTGAATGTGAAGGTGGAATTGAATGGAATTGAGTGTTTGGGTCTGATAGATTCTGGATGCAAGACGAGCTTGGTGTATAAGGATGTGTATGACAAGCTGAGTGATAAAGCCCTCCTGTCTGAGTTTAAGGGTAGTTTTGTAAGGATTTGCTAGTATGAGAGTGCCTGTGATATCCTTGGTTGGTATGATTGGTCTGGTGAAAGTTGCGCATGATAATTATAGGCATATGGGTAAGTTTAAGTTGTGGGAGTGTATAAAGGAGCATGTGTACCATCCATTTCTGAGAACTGTTGTGAATGATGTTGCGACTACGTGTGAAAGGCGTCAGAAGCGAAAGGTGCAAGGTGTGTAAGTGAAACCACCGATATTGACAGTTGATACGAAAGAACCGTTTGAATTGGTAGTGATTGATTGTGTGTCTTTGCCGTGTATGAGTGCTAGGAATATTGGTATGGTTCTTATGGTGGATCATAAAAGTAAGTTTGCATATGCAGCATCTGTGAGGGATAAAAGGAGTGCGTCTGTTGAACGTGTAGTTGAACAAATGTTTTTCCCTGTGTGTGTATGGAAACCTAGGAGATGTCTGAGTAATAATGGGCCTGAATTTGTAGAAGTGTTTGAACGGATGTTGAGAGAGAATGGTGTGGAGCATGTGAGAACAACTCCGTATGTACCGTCTTCGAATGGGTTGGCTGAACGTACGATAAGAACCTTGTCTGAGATGTTGAGAATGATGAGTATGACATTGAATGACTGGGATGTATATTTGGGAAGAGTGTTGTGGGTGTATAATTCAACTGTGCATAGTGCAACTGGAATGTCCCTGCGTCAGTTTGTGATGAATTTTGAAAGGCGAGTGAAAAATAGGTTTCATTTGAGTGAAAGTGAGCAGAGTGTATGGCATGAGGCCCATGAAAAGTTCTGTTCATTTGAATTAGGTGCAAAAGTATTGAAGGTGAAAGAAGTGAAGGGTAGGTTGAATGTATCAAAGATGAGTGAGAAGTTTGATGGACCATATAGAGTTGTGGGAGTTTGGGAGAATGGGGTGACGTATGTTTTGGAGTTTGAATGACGGTATGACTGAAAGAGTGCGGGCTCATCAGAGTCAGTTAAGGAGATGGAGAGAACCTCCTGACTACCTGGTGAGTCATCCAGTGTATGAACTGTGCAGAGAGAGAGTTAAAATGCATGATGATGAGATTGAATGTGATAGTATGGATCTGTCTGGGAAAGAGCTTGTCTTGGTCTCAAGGAGTAGAAAGCGTACAAAGAAGAGTGAAAGGAAGAATGCAAGTATGAATTAAAGTAAGTATGAGCAGAGTCTTTCTGGTATGGGGGAGCTTGAGAGAGAGATTGAGTGTTTGCATAAGCAGGTGAGTGATTTGGCTGGTGTAAGTAGACAAGTGAGTGAGCTGCCTGTGGCTGATTTTTCTGGTTTTCCGAATGGTAAGGGTAGAGTGTGAATGAGCGCAGAAGGGTGCGATTGAGTATAAAAAATACTGTGAGTAAGGATTGAGTGTATTGTGAATGACTATGGTTGAATGGCCATTCTCCCACCCCTTTCCCAATACCCTCTCCCTTCCTCTGTAAGAATGTGTGCGAGTGGGAGTTTTTATATATATATATATATATATATATATATATATGAAATATATATGTATTTGCTGTATTTGCTTTCATGTTGTATTATAAAATGTTTTTTCTTTCTTTCCAGGAGATATATTCTGAAAAGAGTGTATGTAATTTGGACATAATGCAATATATTTAAAAATAAAAAGCTATCTATGATAGGTAAAGATTTGCAAAATTTAATCTTTCCTTTTTTGTAAAGAGTGGCAATAAGTTATTGTAAGTCCCGGTTGGACAGGAGGTTTTTTCTTTGATAGCCTCAAGACGCGACCAGATCACAATATTGTACGAGCTCTGAGGCGCCAGTTATTTTTGTAAAACGTTTGAGACACCAATACCCACCTGAGTAACATGTGAGGCCTTTCTTCTTTTTTGTCTGCTTGTTTGCTTTAGGCCTCTTGTTATTTAATTCTTTGTTTACTGTGTTATCGGTTGGTTGATATTGCCCTGGCAGATATTTTTTTGTTTTTTGACTTTGCGTATCTTCCGTTTGTATATATAGTCTAATTGAATGTTGTTTTTTTGTATAAATTTTGATTGGTATTCATCAGATAATATTAATTGTGTATATAGAAAATTAGCTATCTATATTTTTGTGTGCATAAGTAACGAGATCTCTTGTAAATATATATCCCATATTTTTGTAAGTAAAGGACTGTACATACAATCCGTTTCATTTCTACCTCGATTTCTCAAGTCCAAATTAGTATAAGAAGCGAGTTGGAACAATTGGGATTAGAATATAGATTTTTGGCCCGCTACAACATGAGGCCTTTTCTTTTTGTTTGGATTCAGTGTGCTTGTTAGGCCTGCTTGTATGATTTTGTATGCTAGGTTATCCCTTGAATTGTAGATATTGCGAGCTAGTATTTGCACATAGGATTGATTATATTTGATTGTGGATATTTCGCAAATAAGTAGGATTTTTTTTACGAGGTCTCAAATTTATTTACCCCTATCTCTTATAAATATTTACTCTATATTTTTAATGTAAATAAAGGATTATACATCCATTTCATTTCTCCCTTTATTTCTCATGTCCAAATTAGTGTAGGAAGCGGGTTGGATTGATTGGGGTTAGAGGATAGATTTTTGGCCCGCTACAACGTCCCTGGCTACACGATCCCCAGAGCAAACACCAACCTGCTACCTCTTCTGACCTCCCATCTGGCTCAGCACAAGCACAACTACTCAAAGAATTAAAAGAGAAAAAAGAAAGAAAAAACAAAATAAGAGGGAGAAAGGAAATAAAAGTAACCAGGATATACCGCCCAGCACTGGGTAAAAAATAGAAAAAAGAAACAAAAAAAAGTTTATGGCTACCTGATGTAGTATCCTCAGGGCACCACCACTTAACTGCCCATTCACCAAGAGTGGCTATATCTTCTAAATTAACCTGTTTCTTTATGCCACTTAGTTATATTCTATTTGCCTGATTTTGGTGTAACATTTTAGTTGTTTATAGGCCTCTGAGCTATTCTTTTTTTTTTATAACCTTGCTCTCATCCCATATCTTCATTCATTTTGTATTGACAGAGTTTATTTTGGTTGGTGATTTCAACTTACCATCTATTTACAAGGAAAGAAAGTACCCTAGGAGACCTTACAGTCCATTCAAAGAGGGTACCTTTGGACTAGCAATCGAGCATGCACATGGCTGCTCAATTGTTTTGCGTCCCTAAAAGGCCACTTTTCAAGACTTTGTCTAGTCTTGACTTGAGCTGGTCAACAGATTCACTGTTGACAACTTCCACTGGAAGTGCATCCACGTCTTCTGAAGTTCCTTGTGCCATTTCTCTCCTTGATGGTAGATTTCTTGATCTATTTACTTCTCTAGGTCTTACACAATGGGTAAAAATGTCTATCTTCCTCTGCTCTAATAAATTTCTTGATTTGATTTTTACTACCGAAAATGATAGAATATCTAATCTGTCAAAATTTGACCCCTTTCCTGGTTGCAACCATTTTCCTATTATCTTTGATTATTTATTTTGTTTTATTCTGGTTTTAATAGTAGTCCTCTTGGTGATCTTAATTTCAATTTTTTCAAAGGAAATTATAACTTAATAAATTTGCATCCTACAGATATTGATTGGGGATTCTAAGTTTTCTGGACTGAGTAATGAGTAACCCTATCCATGTTTCTAATCTGTACTTCAAGAAACTTTCCAGAAAGTCTTTCCTTTGAAGCAGCCATTTAATCCTAAGAAACATCCCTGGACCAGATCTATCCATAATGCAATGAAGCAGAGTAAAAGGCAGGCCTAGCTTAAGTACAAGGATGCACGATCTAGGTTTGGCAGATTATCTTCTTTAGCTTCTTCACCTGTTTAACACTTCACTTGCAACTGGTCTTGTTCCCTCTTCCTTCAAACGTGCCCACATCCGTCTGATTCTTAAAAAGCCTCAACTGAACACCACTGACCCTTCCAATTATCGCCCGAGTTCGCAACTTCCTTTCCTCTCTAAGGTTCTGGAGAGAGTGGTTGCTTCACGCATCAACAGTCACATGGTGGCCTGTAACATTGATGAAACCTATCAATATGGTTTAAGTCAGGTCACTCCACAGAAATCACCCTTCTCAATGTGTCCGATTGCTTACGAAGAGCCGCGGATAGGGGTTGTGTCTCCATCCTCATTCTACTCGACCTCTCCTCTGCCTTCGATACTATTGACCATACCGTCCTACTTGATCATCTCCACTCTTTCCTCAGCATATCAGGCACCGTGCTTGACTGGTTCCGCTCTGACCTCTCATCTCGTACCCAATCCGTTGTGATTGATGATGTTTCATCCAACTCTACCCCCATTCGCTTTGGAGTGCCACAAGGCTCTGTCCTTGGTCCTCTACTATTTCGTATCTACCTTCTCCCTCTTAGTTCCCTTCTCCATAATCTCGGTCTATCCTTCCACCTATATGCTGATGACACTCAAATTTTCGTTTCCTCATCCCCCACGTCTCTTGCCTACTCTATCACTGACCTCCTGGCTGCCTACTCCTCCATTTCTGACTGGCTCTCTACCAACTTCGTCAGGCTTAATCACTCCAAAACTGAGGTCCTCCCTGCTCTTGTCAAAAAATCTAAATCTCTCTTTCCCTCGCTTACTCTAGGCAGTAATACTATCATTTTCTCTGACTGTGTTAGGAATCTGGGTGTTGTTTTTGATGAGCATCTATCCTTTAAGCCTCATATCCGCAATGTCAGCAAATCCTCTCTATGTTTCCTTCGTAACTTCTCTCACTTTGATCGCCAAAGTCTTGAGACTGCTGTTCATGCCTTCATCACCTCATGCCTTGACTACTGTAACTCACTGCTTGTGAATCTGCCATCCTCCTCTCTCCGCCCCCTTCAAATTGTACAGAACTATGCCACCCAGCTTCTCCTCCGTCGCCCTCGCTTTTCTCCCTCAAAACCCTTGCTGCATGAACTGCACTGGCTCCCTGTCAGATCCCGTACTCACTTCAAGATACTTCTCTTCACATTTAAGGCCCTAAATAACAAGGACCACCCGTCTTACCTCTCTTCTGCCCTCTCGCCACGCCATGTCCCTCGGGCCCTTCGGTCATTACATGCACCTCTTTTGAATATTCCTCATTCATCCCTCTGCTCAATGGGGGACTGCTCCTTCTCAATCTGCGCCCCTAAGTTGTGGAATGCTCTTCCTGCTGAAATCAGGTCTTCTCCCTCTCTTACCACATTTAAGCGTCTCCTGAAAACGCATCTTTTCAGTATTGCCTTCTCCCCCCCTCTTGAATTTCCATTCTCATCTCAGCACAACGTGCGCTCTGAGAAGGCCTCAGGCCTTGAAGAGCGCATTACAAAAGACATTATTATTATTATTATTATTGAGATTGCAGCATGCTTTCAGAACCTTATCAGTCGAGTTTGGTAATATTATCCAGCAGTGTGTCATTAATTACAAAGAGCCGTTGATTTCTTTTGATAATTCAAATGCTAGGCGCTTTTATTCTTACCTCCGTAGTAGGAAGGTTCAGAGGCCCACTATTGCTGCGGAGCCAGCAAGTATGGCTAACCATTTTGTGACTACTTTCTCAGCAGTTTTTACTAGTACTAACTTGCTAAACCACTTTCCTTTGCAATTCTGTAATAGCAAATTCTTGTTCAGAGCTGATGGTTTTGACATCTTCAAAATTCAAGATACTTTCTAAGCTTGTCTTGAACTTGTGCAGGCTGTGATGGTATTCCATTGATATTTTGGAAATGTGCCTCTTCCATTAGCTACCTATTGCTACTTTTGTTCGGTAAATCAATTTCATCTATGAAGGTTCCTTGCTTCTGGAAAGATGCGGTTGTTATGCCATTGTTTAAAGGACCTCTGTATGTTGCAAAATGTTTGAAAGGGTTACCGTGTCTCAACTTACTGATTACCTGGAGAGAAATCACTTTCTTTTCCCTTACTAGTTTGGCTTCCAATTGAGCCGATCAGTTTCTGATCAATGATAATGGCATGATAATGGCATGGCAGTTGATATAATATTCTTTGATTTTCGCAAGGCCTTTGATGTAGTGAACCATGTACTGTTACTCACAATGCTATCTTGCATTGGTGTGGAAGGTTGTTTGCTAGGCTGGTTAAAGGACTACTTGTTAAGATAGGAAAATAAAAGTGGTTGTTTATGGCAGTCAGAGCTACCAAATGAAAGTCAGTAGTGGTGTTCCACAGGGGTCGGTGATTGGGCCCTTACCTTTTCTTGTATATATTAATCATGTAGTCTCTCAGTTAAGTTGCAAGTTTTGTCTTTTTGCTGAGGTTTTAAAATTATATTTAGCCTCTGCTTCTAAGTCTGATTACTTATTATCTCACATGAATCTACAGAATGATATTAATCTTCTTCAAAAAACAAGCTGTTCTTGGGGAATTTGCTTTTCAGTTGAAAAATGTGTCAATGTTTTTTTGTTGAAAATTTCCTGATGCTCCTGCCCATCTACCATATTTTATTGCTGACCAACTAATTAAGGATATTGACAATCATAAAGATCTTGGTGTCTGAGTGGATACTTCACTCAAGTTCTACTTACATGTGAGGAAAATTGCAGGAAAGGCTGGAGGTATTTGCAATACTATTTTGAAAGGCACACTCTGTAGATCTCCTGATTTCATTCATGACTGTTTTTATTTCTCATGTCTGTCCCATTCTTGATTTTGCATCTGTGGCTTGGTTTACTGGTTATTCTGGTGATATCAAACTATTGGAGGGTGTGCAGAGACGATGGACTAAGAGAATTGCTAGGTTTCATGATTTATTTAACCTATAGTGAGTGTCTTGCTCTTTTGAGTTTGTATTCTATTAAAGGCAGATTGATTAGAACTGACCTGATTATGGTGTTTAAAATTTTGAAAGGTTTTTGTCCTCACCTTGATCACCTATTTAGGAGAAATTTAATTAGGGAGACTAGGGAACATTCTCTCAAGCTGTTTGTTCCTCATTATAACACTGATATTAGAGCATGTTTCTTCTTAGTGAGAGTCATTGATATTTGGAATGAGTTGCGTGAATATACTGAATCTGTTGCCACCTTTAAATGTAATCTTAACTCAGCTCTGGGTCAGATTTTGTATGATCTTGACTAGTAATTTCTTATATGTGTGGTCGTTGTATTCCTGGTTAGATTGCTTACTATTTATTCATAATTGCCTCTGTCGACCGCCACTGCTGCCTGCTAAGTCAAATTTTATTGCCATGAGTTTGATGGTAGTTCTTCATGTCATCGTGGTGATGCCACATTAGCCAACCACTGTACTACACCAAGGACATCTCTCTGATAGTTGTGGTTGGAGGCATCTCCAGTTTCTAGATGGGGATTAAGCCCCATCTAGGTAAGAAATCTAAGTGCAGAACCTTTATCCAGGATTCAACATGAGCATTCCTTTTTAGGATTCAGTTTTAGGAAGGTTGCGATCGGACGTTGATAAATTCTTTTTACGAAAAAGACAACTATTAAATTTTGTAAATATTACTACCTTTTGTAAAGAGTGGTTGACATTATAAGATTAGGGGAAGTAATATATTTGAAATTGCCATCATCCTTGACTGGTTACTGATTGGTTGGGCAGGAGCTTTTGCTTCTATATAGCCTCAATACGTGACTGGATCACAATATAATATTGTATCGAGCTCAGAGGCACTAGCATTTTTTGAAGAATGCCAATTGTGAACACTTGAGTGGCACCCGGCAGGACTTCCCTACGGGGGTAAGATGTGAGGCCTTTTCTTTCTTGTTAAGTACAAGTGTGGTTGTTAGGCCTCATTGTACTATTTTGTATTGTTCGTTTAGTTACACGTTTGTTAGGCCTATAGTGTGAGGATTGTATTTGTATTTTTTTTCAATTATCCGTGTTTGTTTGGTGATAGGACTTTTTAATAACGAGATCTCAAATTTATTTACCCCCATATTTCTTCTAAATATTTAGCTATATTTTTTGTAAATAAAGGACTGTATATCCAATCCATTTCATTTCTCCCTCGATTTCTCATGTCTGAATTAATGTAGGAAGCGGGTTGGATCGATTGGGGTTAGAGGATAGATTTTCAGCCCTACAACGTGTTCTCAACAAGCTCTCTATTCAGTGACATTTTTTTCATTTTGGATTTTTTGGTGTAATATATTTAAGTTTGGGAAGATAGTTTAACTTTGACGGTTAGACATAATACTAAAGGAATTTTTAATTATATTTTGAAAAGTTTCTCAGTATGGCTGTTGCTTTGGATGAAGTGAGTATGCCTTTTGATGTAAACAGTGTGTATGCAGTTTGTGATTTTTTGGTGTTGAAAGAAGAGCAAATGCATCTGAATGCCCAGTGTATTATGTGACTAGTGCAATTGTGGCTTTGGTAGAGGAGGCGAGATGGTTGCATGATGAGTGCAAGAGATTAAGTGAGTTGGTTAATGAAGTGAGAAGGGATGTGAATGTACGAATGAAAAATGTTCCTGGGACCAGGAGGGTGAAGATAGTCCTAGACTAGGAACTGGAGAGAAATAAGTGGCTGATGTGAGTGAAAATAAATGGTGGGTGAATATGGATAGAATAGATAGGTTAGGTCTGTGAGTAAGAGGGACATTGAACCTGTTAGATTGACTAACAGATTCGATGCCCTGAGAGAGGAAGAGGTTGAAAGTTATTTGTCTGATGTGGTTGTGGCAGAAAGTGAAATAAGTGATAGTTTGAATGAGAGCAGGAGGGAGGGTAATGCTAGGCCTTGGGGGACTAGGAGGATGACTGAGGTGCTTGCGATGGGTGACTCTAAGATTAGATATTTAGATAGGAAGTTGAGTGCAAGCAAATGGAAGGGAGTGAGAGTTTGTTTGTCGGGTGCTGGTGTAAATGATGTGTCTGAGAGGTATGATAGTGTGGTGTCTGGGTGTGAGAGGGATGTAGTTGTGATTAAGCATGTGGGAGTAAATGATATAAAAAAGGTGTGTTCATGAGTTATGAGAGGTACAAAAGGTTAGTTGAAAGGATGAGTGAAAGTAGCGTGAAAGGCGTTGTTTCAGGTGTTCTTCCGAGATTGGATGTTGGGCTGGAATGGTTAACTCGTGCAATTGGACTAAATGAGTATGTGAAAGGCCTGTGTGAAGAGTCAAGATTAGTGTTTGTAGATGTTTGGAATGGGTTTTATGGGAATAAGGCATTGTATGCATTGGGTCGACTCTATCTAAGCTGGGCTGGGGTTGACATGTTGTGGCAGGAGTTAGATAGTGTCTTTGGGTCTTTGCAGGCAGGAAACTAATTACTGATAGTGCTCAGGAAAATATAAGAGTAGAGGGTGGAGCAGGAAAAGGAAAGAGATGCAGGTATACATTCTAAAAGAGGTGCTTCAGGGATAGGAGGGCTGAGTTGTCTTTATACCAATTCTTGTATTCTTAGAAATAAGAATGAGTTATATTATTAATGAAGATATAGATATAATATGTGTAATAGAATCATGGGTTAATGACAATGTGAGTGAATTTGAACTACAGGGTTATGATATGTACATTAGTCAAAGGAGAGATAGGACTGGCAGTGGGTTGATTATTTATATCAGAAATAGCATTTCTTCAAATCTCAATAATTCTATAAAGTAAGAAGAGGTTGAGTCACTGTGGATAGATATTAGGGTCAGTAAAAATAGGATAATACACTTGCAGCCTTTTACAGACCACCTGGATAGACAGACTGTATTGATGAGCAAATGATCAGGGAAATAAGGAAAGGATGTGAAGTAGATAGTTCACATAACATAACATAACAATTTCACGGATGACAAAAGCCACAAGGACCTATCAAAGGTCATCCGCATCAATCAAAACCCACCCACAAAAAGCAACATCGCCAGGGAAAGACAAAATCAAAGTCCCCCACAATATAATATAACAGATGACAAAAGCCACAAGGGCCCATCATAGGTCATCCGAGTCAAAGCCTCCTTTTTAAGGCACCCAAACTCCCAAGAAAACTACATCCAGAGGATTGCGTCCAGAAACAAGGATATCACCAATCAAGGCTTGTCAAGAACTAAATCATGCAACTATAGATATATACAAACAATATTAATATATACAAAACTTAGGAACCATCACAACCTTTCCTCCCCATAAACGCATCCAACCTACTCTTAAATACATTTAAATTTGGACTACCTACTACCCTCGGCGGCAATTTGTTCCAGAAGTCTACCACTCTATTGGTGAAAAAATATTTTCTTAAATCCAACCTACACCCTTGCTTTATAATTTTCAAGTGGTGACCTCTAGTCCAATTTCCATCATCTAACTCAAAAAACTTGCTAACATCCAATTTATCTATCCCAGAAAAAAATTTAAAGAGCTCAATCATATTCCCTCTCACACACTTCCTTTCAAACGAGAACATATTTAATACCCTCAGTCTATGTATATATTCAAGGTGCCTCAGGGAAGGAATAATCTTTGTTGCCCTCCATTGCACTGACTCGAGAAGGTTAATATCGTATCTAAAATGTGGGAACCATGACTGCATACAGTACTCTAGATGTGGCCTAACATAAGAGTTATAGAGTTTAAGAATAACCTCCTTACTTTTGTAACTGACATTTCTCTTAATGAAACCCAGCACTCTATTTGCCCTATTTCTTGCTTCAATACACTGCTTAGAAAACCTTAATGACTTATCTATTACTACTCCTAGATCTTTCTCATCCTCTACTGAGCTCAGCCAATGCCTATCCATTTCATACTTAAATTCTCTATTATCTTTTCCCATGTTAATAACTTTGCACTTATCAAGGTTGAAAGTCATTTGCCACTTATGTGCCCAGGATAACAATTTATTTAAATCCCCCTGCACTTTAAAATTATCATCAATATCTTTAACTACAGCTGCTAATTTGGTATCATCCGCAAAAATTGACACTTTATTATTAACTGCCTCCCCAAGATTGTTTATATAGATGACAAATAATAATGGACCGAGAACTGATCCCTGAGGAACCCCACTAATAACATCCCTCCACTCTTGACTTTACACCATTTAGCACTACCCTTTGCTTCCTGTCTTTCAGCCACTCAGCTATCCAATTTGAAACACCCCCACATATCCCAATCATTTAGAAATTTATGAACTAGTCTCCTATGTGGTACCTGATCAAATGCTTTACTAAAATCCAAGTAAATTATATCTACATTCTCTCCCTTATCTACTTGATCTGTTACAAACTCCAGAAAGTCTAGTAAGTTAGTCAAACATGATCTACCTGATCTAAACCCATGCTGAGCATCGCTGATTAACCCCTCCCTCTCTAGATGTTGGCAAATCCCTTTTTTAACTATTTTCTCAAGAATTTTACAGACTACAGGAGTTAGGCTAACCGGTCTAAAGTTATTTGGATCCTCTTTACTACCCTCCTTGAAAATGGGGACTACATTCGCTCTCTTCCAATCATCGGGTATTTCTCCATATTCCAATGACCTAGTATATAACTTGTCCAGAGCTATTGAGATACTTTCTACCCCTTCTTTAAGTATCCTAGAATGAATATTATCAGGGCCGGAGGCCTTGGTATTATCTAAATCACCTATTAGTCCTTTTATCATCCTCTGATCCACACTAATGTTAGTAAACAACTCTTTTCCTGACCCATGAGTACTATACATAGGACTATTTAGTTTCTCCTTTGTAAATACTGATGCAAAATGACCATTTTAGTACCTCAACTATTTCCTCATCAGTTTCTCTCACAACCCCTTCATATTTGATAGGTCCTATTTTAACTCTGCCAGACTTGTTATTAATTTTATAGTAACTAAAAAACTTTCTAGGATCTTTGTTGCTATCCTGAGCTAATTTAATTTCTGACACCCTTTTGTTCTTCTTTATAATCTTATTTAACTCATTCCTAGCCATTCTATAATCACTTAAATTTTGAATATTATTTTGTACCTGTAATTTTTTGTATGCCCTTTTCTTCTCTGAAATTTTTCTAGCTATCTCCTGATTCCACCATAATGGTTTCCTACTTTTGTTCCTTATGGCCTTCATTGGGATACATTGCTCTTGGACTACATTTATTATATGCTTGAAAGTATCCCACATCCGATAAGCATTTTTACCTATGAATTCTACATGCGTCTGGTGCATGTTTTGGGTGTGGTAAGAAAGGGCATATGATAAAGGATTGCCAGGAAAGTGTGAAAGAGTGCTTTGAGTATAAAGAAATAGGCCATTTGAAGAAAGATTGTCCGAGGTTGAATGGTGGGGCAACTGCTGGGGAAAGTATGAAATATGCATGTGGTAATTGTGGAAAGGCTGGTCATTATGCAAGGATGTGTCATGACCAGAGGAATGTATGTAGCTATTGTGCGATGGAAGGACATTCAAGTGAAAAGTGTTGGATTAGACTGAGAGCGCAAGGTGTGAATGGAAAGTCTGAAGCGGGAAACTGAATGGTAAGAGGGTACCTGCTGAAGTATCCTCTGGGTGCATGAGTGTGAGTAATGGGTTGGTAAGTCTGTCTAGTGTGAAAGTGCTGTCTGGTAGGAAGTATGAGTGTCTGAGTGTGAAGGTGGAATTGAATGGAATTGAGTGTTTGGCTTTAATAGATTCTGGATGCAAGGCGAGCTTGGTGTATAAAGATGTGTATGACAAGGTTAGCAAGAAAGCCCTCCTGTCTGAGGGCAAGGGTAGTTTAGTAGGTATTGGTAATAGGAGAGTGCCTGTGATTGGAATGATAAGATCAGCTGTTCGAATGCATGGTATGATGATGAATGAAGGTGAATTTTCTGTGATTGATAAGGTGAGTAGTAAGTATGGGGTGATTTTGGGGTATGATTTTATGAAAATGAATCGTATGGTTGTGCATCCTGCGAGTGATCAGATGAGAGAAAGATTGGTAAAAATGGGGTGTATAAGTTGTATGTAGGGAAAGATGGTAGCGTTTTGAGGAGTGTGTTTACTGGTATTGAGGTGATTGCTATGGAGAATGTAAGGCTTGTGAAGGGTGAAAGGGTGTCGGTTAGAGTGAGTTGGAGTAAGGATGTTAGTTTGAATGTGGGTGAGAACACTGTGATATTGGATGGAAAGGATGCATATTATAAGTTAAGGCGTGTTGCTTGTGTGTTTGATGGCTTGATGAGAATGAATGATCCTTTTGTATGTGTGCAGGCGGACCCCAGGGTGAAGGGACAGGTGAGGAGTATCCAAGTCGGAGATGTACTAGGACACCTCTCCACTGTCACTGAGGTAGGTATGGATGATAGCACGGATATCAGGGTGAATGTTGCGAATGAAAAGACATGTGAATGGATGTATAATGAGGTGAAGGACATGGTGAAATTGGATGGATGTTTAACTGAGTATGAAAGGGAGGATGTGTATCGAATGATATTTGAACGAAAGGGAGCCCTCAGTAAGGGTGATCTGGATTTCGGGGTTGCAAAGCTCCCAGAATTCAAGATTGTCCTGAAGGAGGACTCCCCAATCTATCAGCGGCCGAGGCATTTCCCACATCCGGTTGCTGATGAGATTGAGGAGCAGTGTTTGGAATTGGAGCAATTGGGGGTGATTGAAGAGAGCGAGAGTGCATGGAATAGTCTAATTGTACCTGTACGTAAGCCGGATGGAAGATTGCGTCTGTGTGTGGATTATCGAAAGGTGAATGAAAGGTTTCTGATGTGTGTGGTATCTGAGTGTGTGTATAGTATGCATGGGATGGAGTGGTTTACGAAGCTGGATCTGGTACGGGGGTATTACCAGATGCCCATTGCTGAGGAGAGCTGGCCAGTAACTGCCTTCTCTTCCTCAAAGAGGCATTACCAGTTCCGGAACCTCAGCTTTGGGTTGGCTAATGCTCCCGGAGCCTTCCAGCGGGCAATGAATGTTGTGTTGAGTAAGTTTGTGAGTAAGAATGTGATTGCGTTTATAGATGATATTTTGATTATGACTGAGAGTTTTGAGGAGCATATGAGATTAGTGAATGATGTGTTGAGAGTGTTGGTGTGAAGGTGAAAGTGGCGAAGTGTGAATGGTTTGCCAAAGAAGTGGAATTCCTTGGGCATATGGTGAGTGAGAATGGGTTGCGAAAATCACCAAGGTATGTTGAGAAGGTGCGAATGTTTCCTAAACCGGTGACTGTGAAGCAACTGAAGTCGTTTTTGGGTTTGATTGAGTTCCAGCGAAAGTTTATATGTGATTGTTCTGGTGTGAGTAAGCCTCTGACTGAGTGGATGGGCAAGAAAGGTAGTATGGTTGTCAAGTGGAATGATAAGATGAATGAGGCGTATGAGAGACTGAGAGGCAGTGGCTGAAGATGTTGAATTGGCTTACCCAGATTATAGTGTAAATGCGAAAATGCTTGAGCTGTATACAGATGCGAGTGGGTATTGTATGGGAGGTTTTCTGATGCAAGAGCAGCGTTTGAATGGAGAGAATGTGAGGCGAATAATTGGGTATGTATCCAAGGCTATGAATGTTGCAGAACAAAAGTATTCGACTGTGGAACGAGAGCTGGCTGCGATAAGATATTGTTTAAAAGTGTTGCGTCCATTTTTGTATGGTGTGAGGTTTGTGATAAAAACCGATCATCAACCTCTTGTGTATCTGCAGCGTATGAAGTGGGCTGATAGTAGGATTGCAAGGACTTTGGAAGATTTGAGTGACTTTGACTATGTGATTGAATATGTGCCTGGTGAATGGAATGGAGTGGCTGATTTGATGTCAAGGTATCCTGGTACGAATGATGAAAATGTCTGTGGAGTGAGTGATCCTGAGTATTTGCCGAAAGGGATTATGAATGAAAAAGAGAGTAAGGGTGGTGCTGATTCCTTGTTTGAGAGTGTATGGAATGGTTTGCAAGATTTGAAGAGTGATGGAGTAGACGTGAGAGTGCCCGATAGTGTGGATGATCTAAGGAAGGAGGTAATGAATGAAGTGTGTAGGAAGCCTGAAAGCATTGGTATGGCAAAGGTGCGGAACTTCATGAAAGAATTGAGAGCGATGTGTATGCAAGGGGTCCCACCATTTCAGGAAGTGTTGATTGTAGTGAGTCGTTTGTATGGAGTGATTGTTTATGTGCACTTTGGTGGTGAGAGGCCGATTGTGTACAAGGATGAGAAGATGAAGGGTTTGAATCCTAATGTGGTACATCTGCAATGTTTGAGCGGTGTGCACTACAATTGGGTGATTGAAAAGTGTTCATATATGAGAGAAGAATGATTGTCTGGATGAAGATGAGCGTGTGGTGAGTGATGATATGGGAGTTAATGACAGTGTGGATATCAGTGCTGATGTTGGTGTGCTTGTTCCTTCTGTGTATTGCGAACATGGTGGACCTGATATGATGGAAGCGAGAGTGAAAGTTGGTGAAAGGTTGTTCTGTGGTTGATTGATACTGGAGCGCAAGTGTCTTTAGTAAATGAGAGGATTCTGAGTAAGTATGATGAGTTTAAATGTTGCGAGCATAAACCTGTGACGTTACAGATAAGTGGATTAGGGAATGGCATGATAGTGGAATGGGAACAGGTTAGTCTGAAAGTGAGTTTGGGTAATGGTGTGAATGTGAAGCATGACTTTGTGATTCTGAAAGATGAGCAAATGCTGTGTTGTTTCTTGCTTGGTGTAGACTTTATGAGATTGAATGATTTGTCTTTGGATGCTGATAAGGATTGTCTTATGAAAGGTGAATGTGAGGTGATGAAGTTGAATGAGTGTGCGAAGAATGTTGTCAAATTTTGTGGCATGATTGAGTTGGTCATGGATGATGAGAATGAGATTTTAAGTGATTATGATATTCTAGAGATGCAAAAGATGTGTCCTTTTGTTAGTGAGTTGAAGAGGTGTGTAATGATGCGTGTTGATTTGAATGAATGGCCAGAGTGTTTAAGTGATTTTAAAAGGTATGCTAAGGATTTTGTTGTTTGTATGGATGTTGTATATTTTGTGAGGCATGTGAAGGGTGGTGATGATATGTATGTACCTGTGATGTCCTTAGTTGGTATGATTGGTCTGGTGAAGGTTGTGCATGATAATTATGGGCATATGGGTAAGTTTAAGCTGTGGGAGTGTATGAAGGAGCGTGTGTTCCATCCGTTTCTGAGAACTGTTGTGAATGATGTTGCAACTACGTGTGAAAGGTGTCAGAAGCGAAAGGTGCAAGGTGTGCAAGTGAAACCACCGATGTTGAAAGTTGATGCGAAAGAACCGTTTGAATTGGTAGTGATTGATTGTGTGTCTTTGCCGCGTACGAGTGCTGGGAATGTTGGTATGGTTGTTATGGTTGATCATAAAAGTTTGTGTATGCAGCGCCTGTGAGAGATAAAAGGAGTGTGACTGTTGCGTGTGTGGTTGAGCAGTTGTTTTTTCCTATGTGTGTATGGAAGCCTAGAAGATGTCTGAGTGATAATGGGCCTGAATTTGTAGGGGTAGTGTTTGAGCAAATGTTGAGAGAGAATGGTGTGGAGCATGTGAGAACAACTCCGTATGTACCGTCTTCAAATGGATTGGCTGAACGTACTATAAGAACCTTGTGTGAGATGTTGAGAATGATGAGTACGACAGTGAATGACTGGGATGTATGTCTGGGGAGAGTGCTGTGGGCGTATAATTCAACTGTGCATAGTGCAACTGGAATGTCCCCATATCAGTTTGTGATGAATTTTCAAAGGCGAGTGAAAGATAGGTTTCGTTTGAGTGAAATGGATCTGTCTGGGAAAGAGCTCGTCTTGGTCTTGAGGAGTAGAAAGCGTACAAAGAAGAGTGAAAGGAAGAATGCAAGTACAAATGAAAGTAAGTTTGAGCAGAGTGTTTCTGGTATGGGGGATCTTGAAAGGGAGATTGAGTTTTTGCGTAACAGGTGAGTGATTTGGCTGGTATAAGTAGACGAGTGAGTGAGCTGCCTCTGCCTAATTTCTCTGGTTTTGGGAACAGTATGAATGATAGTGTATTTGGGCAGAACGAACCTAGCATGGCTGATTTTTCAGGTTTTACGAATGGTAATAGTAGGGATGAGTTTGATGTAGTGAATGATGAAGTGGCTGATTTTTCAGGTTTCTGGTGGGAACCAGTCGAAGGGGTTTCTGGTATGCCTGTTGAGAATACAGGGGATGTGAGTGACCTGTCTGTTTCGCAAGAATGTACCTTGAGTTGGATGAGAGCTGTGAGTGAGGAGCTGATGAATGTGGGTATGAAGAGTATGAAAGAATTCTGTCGTGAGAGGGAAGAACTGGTAATGAGGGCTAAGAGTATGGTTGATGAGATGATCAATAGTGACGATGAGACTGACAGGATGACTGACGAACAACCCCGACTAATTGCTACGCGTAGCCAGGGACCAGTAGAAGAGTGTGAATGGGTGCAGAAGGGTGCGATTGAGCACAAGTGGTACCGTGAAGAGTGATTGAAGGGGTTTTGTGAGTGACTGGTCGAATGGCTTAAGGAAGGAGGGATGTGGTGGAGCGAATGTGAGTGTCTGTAAAAGGGCCATTCTCCCACCCCTTTTCTCAGTACCCTATCCCTCCCTCTGTAAAAATGTGTGTGTGTCTGAATGGGAATGGGTTTGTTTTGTTTTTTGTCTATTTTATGTATAAAAATGATTACCATGTTTTTCTTTCCAGGCGCCATATTCTGGAAAGATAGGACTTAGTTTCATATATCCTTATATTACAAACCAAGCGTTATATTCTGGAAAGCTATATATTATTGTTAATAAATAAAGGCCAATAGTATAGCTTAATGAAGGAGGGCTTATAATAGCCACGCAAGCGTGATAAGGTCATTAACTTCCATCAAGCGCAGAGGCGCCACACTTGTTGTAAGTCCTAGGCATTTTGCTCGCTCGAGTGGCAGGTGGCTGGACATCCCCCCATCCTCTTTGTACAAAGTGAGGCCTTGTTTGTTGTTTATATATTGACTGTTGTCAGGGTTTTTTTTGGTTGTTTGATTTTTTATGTTTATTAGGATCGATTAAATAGTATTCATATATATAGGATTTTCTTTTTGTATTTTTTAGGTGAAAAGTAAGGAGATCTTCAATATAATCGCCCCTCTCTATTGTAGATATTTTGTGCATATTTACCCATATTTTTTTGTTAGTAGAGGACTGTACATACAATCCGTTTCATTCTCCTTCGATTTCTCACGTCCGGATTAGTGTAGGGAGCGGGTTGGATCGATTGGGGTTAATCTAAATTTTTCGGCCCGCTACAGTGTCTGGCTGTGCAAGGGATGCGGTTGTGATTACACATGTAGGAGTGAATGATGTGAAGAAAGTGGGTGCATGTGAGTTACGTGAGAGGTACAAGAGGTTGATTGAAAAGGTGAAAGAAAGTAGAATGAAAGATGTTGTGACAGGTGTGCTTCCAAGAATGGATGTTGGGGTAGAATGGATGTCTTGTGCAATTGGGCTGAATGATTATGTGATGAGGATGTGTGAGATGGAAGGTGTCATGTTTGTGGATGTGTGGGATAGGTTTGTTGGAATGAAAGAAATGTATGCAATGGATGGACTGCATTTGAGTAGGAGGGGGGTAGATGTGTTGTGGGAGGAGTATGATCGTGTTATTAGGTCTTTGCGGGCGGGAAACTAGATACTAATAGTGGTCAGGGAATTATGAGAGGACATTATAGTACTGAAAGTAGAATGGACTTGGCAGATAACAGAAATAGGTTCCAAGGCAATAGAGGTGAGGTCATTCAGGTTGGAAGAGGTGCTAGAGGGATAGGGGGGTTAAATTCTTTCTATACAAATGCTCGTAGTCTTAGAAACAAGAAGGATGAGCTATTTAGTTATATCAGCGATGAGGATATAGATATATTATGTGTTACTGAATCATGGATTAATGAAATAGAATTTAGTGACACTATAAGTGAATTTGATTTACTAGGCTATAATATGTACATTAGTCAAAGGACAGGTAGGATTGGTGGAGGAATAATTATCTATATAAAAAACAACATGGCTTCAAGTTTAAATACTTCAATAAAGCAGGATGGAGTTGAGTCACTTTGGATAGATATTAGGTTCAATAAAAATAGAATGGTGCATTTGGGAGCTTTTTACAGGCCACCTGGGCAGACTGATTATATGGATGAACTAATGATAAGGAAAATAAGTAAGGGATGTGAAACAGATGCAGTTATTATTGGGGACTTCAACTTAAACTCTGTGGACTGGGAAAATATGATAGGTAGGGATAGAACAAGTGGCAGGTTCATAGAATGCTTTGAGGATAATTTTTTGAATCAATTTGTTAATGAGCCAACAAGGGGAGACAATATATTAGATTTAGTACTTTCTAACAGTGATCATTTAGTTCAAGAATTGACTGTTGGGGAAGCATTGGGAAATAGTGACCATCAAATAGTTCGTTTTAACTTGGGAATTGAGAAGGGTAAAATAACTGAGAATGCTGAAAAAGTTCCAAATTTTCATAAGGGAGATTATGGAGGACTTTGATTTTGTCTTCTCCTGGTGATGGTGCTTTTTGTGGGTGGGTTTTGACGGAGGCGGATGACCTTTGATAGGCCCTTGTGGCTTTTGTCATCCATGTAATTATGTTATGTTATGTTAAGTAAATAAACTATGAATATATCAACAATATAACTTTAAAAGTTATTAAGCAATTATATTTTTGTTAAAAATTTATTCATTTTTTTTAAAAGTAAAAACAAACTATGAATAGATCAACAATAAATATATAAAACTATTTTAAATTTTGTTTAAAAGATTGCTTTCTTTTAGGAAGGTTAGTATCCTAGTCACGTCAAAGAAGCAATGGGTCTCAGAAAAGATGCCCCGCAGAGCCTGCTGGGGGGCCATCTCTCTGGAAATGAAGGGAAAAGTCGTCCTTCTAAGATTCCTTAGCAATGGGCATTCTACAAATATATGGAGGACAGATATTTGTACCCCACACAGAATGCACATAGGTGGGGGCAGCCCACTCATTAAATGCTCATGGGTGAGCCGGCAATGGCCTATCCTCAGACGGACAAGCGCAACCTCCATTTTACGATGTCTAGTTGCACGTGGCCATGGGTGAACGGAGGGTTTTATGGAGTGGAGCTTGGTGGGAGGGAGCTCACTCCACCTCTTCTGCCATAGGCCGACCACGTATTCATTGATCAGAGGATAGGCATCGCAGAGTGGGACTGGGGCCACTGGAGCTGTCCCCAGTGATGCTGCTTCTTTGGCTGCAGCATCTGCCCTCTCATTGCCTGGGATGCCCACGTGACTAGGCACCAAGCAAAAGGATATCACGTGGATGGGCAATAGTCGTAGGAGCCACCGCTGGATCTTGGAAACTAACGGATGGCTCGAACCAACATCACCCAACATTTGAAGCGAACTAAGGGAGTCTGTAAAGATAGTATGAGAACCAGTGCCGCCATCATAGCAACGAGTTCCGCTGTGAATGCGGAAGCTGCGTTTGGCAGGCGGACCAATGCTGTCTCAGATGGAAAGACAGCAGCTGCTCCAACTCTGTCCGGTGACTTGGACCCATCGGTGAACACAAAAGTGCTATGCCGATGTTGAGAGGAGTGGTCGCCATACATGGCTCTCAATACTACAGGCAGGTGGTGATCCTTGGGCCTATCAGCTAGTTCCCTACATACCATTACAGGTGGTATGAGCCACGGGGGGGGTCTTTGGCATGGTAAAGGGAATCACTGAGAACTCCCTTAGTTGCGCAGTGTGCTCGGCCATATGCAGAGCAAAGGGGCGAGCCAGAGATGGAGATCTATCGTATGAGGCCACTGTCCGTGTATTGAACATGCACTCATACACTGGCATCTGCGGTAGTTGCTCAAGTCTAAGGAGGTAGTTTAAATTAGACTTGAGCCTGTGATAGGGAAGGGGGAGAACCCCGTTCTCTGCGTAGAGGCTCCACACTGGGGAGGACTTAAAGGCTCCAGAAGCCAGGCGCACACCCTGGTTACGCACAGTATTTAGTTTTTCGAGAATGGATGGCGAGACAGAGGAGTACACCTGTGATCCATAGTCTAGCTTTGATTGGACCAATGCTAGATACAGGAGCCACAGGGTACGTCGATCACTTCCCCAAGAAGTGTGAGACAACAGTTTCATTATGTCCATTCTATTTAAACAAGACCTTTTCAAGGCATCCACATGGTGCCGGAAAGAAAGCCTTGAATCAAATATGACCCCCAGATATTTGAAATGGGGCTCAAAATCTATAGGCACACCATATAGCGACAAATGGGGGGGAGGGTCCCATGTCACTAACTTATGCCCATAAAAGTGAACAGCCTTGGTCTTTACTGCGGAAAAGCGGAAACCCTTGGAGGAAGCATTTTCAGCTACAGTGCTTATAGCTCGCTGTAGCTTACGGACGATAAATGGGAGTCTGGGCGAAGAAAAAATGAGCGCCAGATCATCCACATATAACGTCGACGAAATCTCGGGAGGAAGATTTCTAACAATGCTATTAATGGCCACAGAGAAGCAGGTGACACTGAGGACACTTTCCTGTGGCACACCCTCAACTTGGTCCACGGGCTCCGATTAGGTGCCTCCAACCCTTACGCGTAGTGTGCGTCGCATCAGAAATTGCTCGACAAACCTGGGGAGGTAACCCCGCAGGCCCCAATCATGGAGTTGTTTAAGGATACCACGCCTCCAGGTGCTATCGTATGCTTTCTCAATATCAAAGAAGACAGCGATGGCGTGCTGCTTCTTTGAAAAAGCATCTCTTACGAGTGACTCCATTCGGAAAAGCAGGTCTGTCGTACTCTGCTTTTTCCTGAACCCTGATTGAGAAGGAGATATGAGATTTGAGTCTCCAAAAACCAGACGAGTCTGAAATTGACCATTCTCTCAAACACTTTACATGGACAACTGGTAAGAGCAATGGGGCGGTAATGGGTGGGCTCCATCCTGTCCTTTCCTGGTTTGCGGAATGGAAGGACTATGGCCTCTCTCCACATGGAAGGGAAGCGGCCCTTGATCCAAATCCAGTTGTAAATGTCCAGTAAATGAGAGAGAAGGGATGGATGCATATTCCTAATCATATCATAGGAAATGCCATCCGATCCGGGGGCAGTGGATCTACAGTGCTTCAGTGCATTATGGAGCTCATGGATAGAGAAGAGTCGGTTGTAAGACTCGTTATCCATGTTAGGCTCCATAAAGTTGAGCGGTTGCTGCTCCTGTTGGAGCTTAAAGCACTGGAATTGTATCTCATAATTATCTGGGCTTAAGATGCTAGCAAATGATCTGGCCAAGACAATGGAAATATGGGACAAGTCCCCCAACAATTCTCCAGCTTGGACAATGTTGGGAGCTGTAAAGCCATTGGATTTGCCCAATAGCTTTTTTACCCTTTTCCACACTTTGTCTATAGGCGTTTGCCAACTTAAGAACGCGATGTAACCTTCCAACGAGGTCTTTCGAGCCTGTCAAAGGATGCATCGCCGTGCTGCCCTTGCTCTGTTACGAGCAATTTTATTTACCATCGTAGGGGAGCGATGGTAACGTCGGCAAGCCATTTTACATTCAGTCACGGCTATCAAGCATTCAGCCGACCACCGGGGAACTTGTGGTCCGCGAGCGGTTGAGCCGGAGAGGGGGATGGAGGAGTTAGCCGCTTTATTGACGTGGACTAGGAGGTCATCGATAGCCACGTCAATATCTTCATGAGGGAAGGATACATCATGGCTCGAGAGGTGCCTGAATTTAGGCCAGTTTGCTTTTTTTGCATTCCATTTTTTACTAGGTGGTGGAAGGGGGCCACCTGTACATGGCGCTATAATAATGGGGAAGTGATCGCTGCCTCGCAAGTCAGGATCCACTGCCCAGTCAAAATCAGCTCTACAGCTTGGTGAACAGAGGGACAAGTCCACGCATGTAGAGCTGCTCGTCTGGATGTGAAATGATGTATGGCTGCCATCGTTTAGAAGGCAGACTTCATTTTCGCCCAGAAATTTCTCAATCATGTTTCCCCTAGGGTTCTTATCATGGTCCCCCCAAAGGGGGTGTCAAGCATTAAAATCCCCAATCAATAGAAAGGGGGGGGAGCTGTTTAATTGCCTCTACTAGTTTTCTAGCTAGAGAGGCTGTGTCTTTTTCCTCACTAGGAGGGAGGTAAAGCGAGCAGGCCGTATAGTGGCGATGGGAGAACAGGCGGACAGCAACCGCCTGCAGGTCTGTCTGGTTGTGGGGAACCCTGCTGTTGATGAGCACAGCAGAACCATGGATTGGTTCTATAGGGTTCTTATAGTATCCCACAAAACCAGGAATATTGGGTACACTACGAGTACCCAAGCAAGTTTCCTGTAAAGCTATACAATCAGGATTGTAGTCCTTAAACAGGAGCTTGAGTTCTTCCCACTTGGGGAAGAGACCTTGGATGTTCCAATGAATTATTGGATACATCCTTACCTCTTTAAGACAATCATCCTACCCTTAGGGGTAGGAGGTTTTGGTTTTATACTACCCGTAGGGGTAGTTTTGGTCATACCAATTACCGGTTTGGGGTATGACTCTGGAGGCATCGGGAGCGTTAATTTAGCTCTCGACTTTTCTTTTAAACGTGGCGATTTTGTTAGCTGGCTATACGAAATAACTGTCTTGACTAGAGAAGCAGATGTGGGAGCATCTCCATCAGTCATTTCAGGAGCCGATGACATCGACTTGGCTGGTGATGGTGGCAGCGATTGTTCGGCTGGCGAAGGATTCTTGGAATCTGATGGTTGGTTCGGCTCCTCCTTGGATAAGGGGGCAGCCTCTACTACAGCTGTTTCCTGTGATGGGGTACAGGTTGATTCCTTCTCACTTAGGGCTCGAAGGAGTTCCAAAGCAGTATCAGCAAGGGGTGGGTTGCTGACTACTCGCTTTGGGGCAGGATGGATGTCCAGAGCTGGAATAGACACCACCTGCGGCCCAATCCGATTCACATCCACGTCTTGTGGAGCGGTGGCAAGGTGTTTTGCCACTCTTGGTGAATCGGGAGAGGATGGAAGGTTCCTCTTCTTTGTGCCATCAGAAGCTAGGCTAGATTTTGGTGAAGAGTTTTCTCTACCGATTGATCGTGGTTTCGGTCGAGGGGGGCTCTTAACCTTTTCAGGTGCGCATGGAGATGCGGGGTTAGGGTGTGGAGAACCCTTTACCTGTTGAGGCACATCTCTGCGCGGAGACCTGGGTTTCGGTTGTGGAGGACTTCTGGTTTGTTCAGGAGAGCCAGTAGATGGTCTCTGGTTTCTCCCCTTCTTTGGTGTGGCGGTGCGCAGAGCATCCGCGAAGCTCACGCCAGGCTGAATGTAAGTCTCCCTAACTCTTCGTCTAGCCTCTTTATAGCTCACCCTGTTTTTATTTTGAACAGCAATGACCTCTCTCTCGTAGAGGAAGAAGGTGCATTGCTGTGATGTGGCAGAGTGGTCTCCGCCACAATTGGGGCAGCACGGCTGTTTGGAATAGGGTGTTCCGTGAAATTCTGCTGAGCAGTTTACACAAATCCTTTCGCTTTTACAAAACTTGCTTACATGGCCAAAGCGTTGGCAATGGAAGCACCGCCGGGGGTTTTTGACGTAAGGCTTGACTGGGATGTTAAGGTAGCCAGCCTTGACGTACTTGGGCGGTTCCAATCTGTTGAAAGTTAGGATTATGGTGGCGGTAGGGACCCTAGCGCCATTCACAAACCTAGAAATGCGATGTGCACTTGTTACTTTCTGATTGGCAAGTTTTGTCACCAACCTGTCGATATCATACTCAATGAGTTCACCCGATCGAATAACACCTTTGGAGGTATTAAATGTCGGGTGAGACGCGGATGATACATTCACTGAGGCTAACTTTTCTGAGAGATTGAATTCTCTTTTGCTGCTCATTAGACTTGGCTACGACAATCAATGCGCCATCATTGCGCGGCCACATTTGAGCAGGTTCGCCACACTTGTTTACGAAGTCGTCAAAGACATCAAAGATGTCAGCTTTGCTAAGAGGACAACGTTCGTTGCTGGATTTGAGTACTATAAAGCGGTCATAATCCAGTTCTTCGTCTACTTCTGATCCAAAAGGATCCAAGCGACGAAGATCTTTGCTGTTTTCACGGTGACCAGAGGCCGGCGGTCTCTGGGATGAGTTTTTAGAAAATTTACCCATATGATTTTTATTTTTATAAGTGGTGTCTCTGGAGCTGAGGGCATGTACCAAATTGCCATCGTGAGTCCGGAGAGCGCCCATACAGTCCAGACAGGGTAGCCCGCCCCCCCGACTCCCACTGTTGTTTCAAAAACTGCGGAGCCGCATAACAGAGTTTTACTGGAATGCGGTGCAAAGACCTCCCGAAAGCAAAACAACGACCCAGGCAACCAAACCTACCTCCGTGGCACGGTCCTGCGGACGATGCCCCCCAGTGGGTACATCCGTCGACTCGTACAGAGTACACATACTGACTAGGACCAAGTGGGCCGAAAGTGCGCTGGGGTTCAGACACACAGTCGCCCCACAAGGTTATTTGGGGATGCCGGAGTGATGCCAGTGTTTGGTCATCAAACCGCCTCATGGGGTTCCCCTCACCCACCTTTTATGTTGGTGTGAGGTCACCTAGCCCTTGTGATGCCATTCACTAACTGCAGGGCCACAGCAAAGACAACCATATGGGCCAGAAGTGTGCTGGTGTCCATACACACAACTGCCCCAAAAGGTTGGTGGGTACCCTTAGTCAGATACCCAAACCAGGATATCCCGCCTGGTGTTCGGACGTTGGGCACACGCTCAGTTAAAAAACAGGGGCACCACGTGAAGGTGGTGTGCCAACATTTAGGGAACATAGGCTATGAGTTGCGCGATATTCCCCATCGCCCCCACTGGGAAAATATGATAGGAAGGGATAGAGCAAGTTGTAAGTCTATAGAATGCTTTAAGGATAACTTTTTGACTCAATTTGTTAATAAGCTAACAAGTAGTGCAAATATATTAGATCTGGTTCTTTGAAATGATGATCACTTGGTTCAGGAATTGACTGTAGGGAAGGCATTGGGAAATAGTGATCATCAGATGGTTTTGTTTTAACTTGGGAATAGCGAAAGGTAAAACATCAACAAAGTCTACACAAAAACTCACAATTTTTATAGGGGAGCTTACGATAAATTACAAAACTTGCTAAATCATATTAGGTGGGTTATAGAATTCAGGGGGAAGAATACTTATGAGATGTGGGACACTTTTAAGACTATACTAAACATAGTCCAGGAGCAGTGTATTCCAATGAAGGCTATTAGGAAGAAATGTAGGGTCATTGTGATGGAATCACAAGATCGCTAGGAAAATTTCTGAGAAGGGCATACCATAGATTACAGAGAGAAAGTACTTTTGAGAATTTGAATCATTATAGGTCAATCAGAAATGAGCTAAATAAGATTATTAAGAGCAAAAGGGTGGCAGAAATAAATTTAGCTCAAAATAAAAATAAAGATCCAAGAAAATTCTTTAGTTATTATAGAATTAATCTGATGAGAAAATAGTAAAGGTTCTTAAGGATCATTTTTCTTCATTATTTACCCAAGAGAATCGAGATAGATTAATTGATGATAATTCTAGGTCAAGGTAAGTAGTGTTGAACACCATTAATGTGAACTGGGAAATAATTAAAGGGCTTATATTGGAGTTAAATACTAGTAAGTCATCTGGCTCAAACAATATTTATTCTAGGTTACTCAAAGGTCTAGATAGTATTGCAGTAACTCATCAGTCACAACAGTGACTGGTGAGGGAGAAGACCCTCATCGAGGTAAGAAATCACTAGTTTGGAGAAATACCTAATGATTGGAAATTAGTGAATGTAGTGCCAATTTTTAAAAAGGGAAGTAAAGAAGACCTGAATAACTTTAGGCCAGTAAGCTTAACTTCTAATTTTTGTAAAATTCTTGAGAAGATAGTTAAGAAGGGGATTTCTGAGCATCTAGATGCTCACTCAGCATGGGTTTAGAAGGGGTAGATTGTGTTTAACAAATTTACTGGATTTTATGGATTATGTTACTAAACAATTAGATAAAGGAGAGAATGTTAATGTAATTTACTTAGTCTTTAGCAAAGCTTTTGATAAGGTTCCACATAGGAGACTAGTTCACAAATTAAAAATGCATGGGATATGTGGTAAAGTTTTGAATTGGATAACTGAATGGCTGAAAGACAGGAAACACAGAGTTGTGCTGAATGGGGTGAGGTCACAGAGATAGGACATTATCAATGGCATACCTCATGGATCTGTTCTAGGCCCTTTATTATTCATAGATTATATAAATGATCTTGGGGAGGCTGTAAATAGCAAAGTGTCAATTTTTGCTGATGACACTAAATTGGCAGCTGTAGTCAAAGAAGTTGAGGGTAGCTTTAAAGTGGAGAGGGACTTAAATAAGTTATTAGATTGGGCTCAGAACTACTGCCAGATCACTTTTAACCTTAAAAAAAACAAGTTCTTAATATGGGAAGGGATAATAGGGAATTTAGCTATGAAATGGATGGGCAATGGCTGAATTCAGTTGAGGATGAGAAGGACTTAGACGTAGTAGTAGATAGGTCACTGAAGTTTTCAAAGCAGTGTATTGAGGCAAAAAATAGAGCAAATAGGGTGTTAGGTACATTAACAGGAATGTAAGCAACAAGAGTAAAGAGGTTATCCTTAAACTCTACAACTCATATGTTAGGGCACATTTAGAGTACTGTATACAAGCATGGTCACCACATTTTAGACATGACATCAACCTGCTAGTCAGTACAAAAGAGGGCAACAAAAATAATACCTTCCTTGAAACACCTTGAATATGAAGATAGGTTGAGGGTACTAAATATGTTTTCATTTGAAAGATGGGTGTGTGGGGGGAGATATGATTGAGCTTTTTAAAATCTGTTCTGGGATGGGTAAATTGGATTTTAGCAAGTTATTTGAGTTGGGAGGTAGTAATAGGACTAGGGGGTCACCACTTAAAAATTTAAAAAAACAATGTTTTCAAATGCAGATTAGATGATTATATGGGGAGGGAGGGTTAAATTTGGGGGGTATTCTGGACTCATTCTTGTGGATGCAGTTTTTTATTATTGTAAGATTGATTTGGATTTTGACGAGTCTTGATGATGATGCTTTTTGTTTTTGACACATTCCTGTGTATGGTTCTAATTGTATATTGTATATGCATGATCTGACACAATCCTATGGATGCATTTTGTGGGTGTTTTGACTTTTTTGGGGGGGGGGGAGGCGTTCACTCCTCTTGGATGGAGTATGTCTTCCCACCAGACCAGTATTTTTTATTTGTTCTTCATTAATTTGCGTTTTTTGGAGGTGTGTTAATGATAGTGGGTCTAAGAGAGTTAGACACTACACAGTTTGCTGCACGGTATAATTGGTATAATTATGAGTTTATATTATAATTAGGTGAGATATTGATTCTCTCTTTTCTTTCCTTTTTTTTTATCTTAGTAATTTATTTTAATATGTAAAATCTTATTGATTTCTCTTTTAAAGGTAAATACCTGTATAAATAAGTTTAAAGATATTTATTAATTTTGAGCTACCATCTGGTTCCTGAGATAATTGAAAGTGATAGTTATAGTTAATAGAATAGAAACCCACATCAATCTTCACCTATGGGGTTCCTCTCCATAGGGCTTCAGAAAAGAAGGGAACCTTGTTAGTATCCTTAATATTTGAACCAGAATATGTTCTTGACTGGATTCAGTCAAAGGTAACATTTACGTAGGTATTTATAATTGTAAGTTAAATTTGTTAATCGGGTAATTAAGGTAAAATAGTGACTGATCAAGCAGACCTAGTTTATGGATATTGAGTTATTTATAGTCATTGTGATAATCAAGTTGGTGTATACTAGGTACCTATAATAGTAATATATTCATTATTTTTAAGCAGTTTAAGTTTTATAATTTTGATAATTTTATAGTAGAAGCAAGAAATTTAAGAAGTTTCGCATATACAACACAAGTGGGGTTTGTTAGCATATAAGTAAACTTTGAATTCTGATAGATGAGAAAATAAGCTCTGGCAATTCCATTGCAAAATCTTTATCTTGTTTGTTTTATTATCCATTTTACTTGGATTTTTTTATTTATAGGTTCAGGTTCACTACAAACGGGTCTTTTATTTGATTAAGTTTGGATTATTATTTTTGCTGTTTCTTTTATTTTTTTCAGATTCAGAATTTAGGGGGGTTTTATTTTCACCTTTGAGATTAACTGCATCATTTGCTTCAACAATGGGAGGTTTTTATCTACTTTTATCTGGGGATACATTTTTATGAGATATAGTGATATTTAGTTTATTTTCTTTAGGTTTTGAATTACTTGTGTCTTTGCCTGACAGTTTTGCCCTGATTATCAGCTTCAATGAGCATTTCCTGATTTATATTTCCTTTTTCACCTAATATTAGTTGAGTTTCATTATTAAGCGTTGTATTAGCAGGTTGAGAGTGTATAGCTTCTTGTTGCATTTGCTTCAGGGATAGGTGGGCTGAGTTGTCTTTACACAAATGCTCGTAGTCTTAGAAATAAGAGGGATGAATTATTTAGTTATATCATTCATGAAGATATAGATATAATATGTATAGTTGAATCATGGGTTAATGAAAATATATTTAATGATAATGTCAGTGAATTTGAACTAGAAGGTTATACTATGTACATTAGTCAAAGGAGAGATAGGACTGGTGGTGGGTTGATTATTTATATTAGAAATAGCATTTCTTCAAATCTAAATAACTCTATAAAGCAAGGAGAGGGCGAATCATTATGAATAGATATTAAGGTTGGTAAAAATAGGAAAATACACCTGGGAGCTTTTTATAGACCACCGGGACAGACTGATTGCATTGATGAGTTAATGATTAGAGAAATAAGTAAAAGATGCAAAGAAGATACAGTTATTCTGGGTGACTTTAATTTAACTTCTGTAGACTGGGAAAATATCATAGGAAGAGATAGAGCAAGTTGTAAGTTTATGGAGTGTTTTGAGGATAACTTTTTGACCCAATTTGTTAATAAGCCAACAAGGAGTGCCAATATATTAGATCTAATTCTTTCAAATGATGATCACTTAGTTCAAGGATTGAGTGTAGGGGAATCATTGGGAAACAGTGATCATCAGATGGTTCGGTTTAATTTGCAAATAGTTAAGGGTAGAACAACGACAAACTCCACAAAAATTCCAAATTTTTATAGGGGAGATTACGATAAATTATGCGGCATGCTAAATCAGATTAGGTGGGATATAGAATTCCATGGAAAGAATACTTATGAGATGTGGGATATTTTTAAGACTATATTAAACATGGTTCAGGAACAGTGTATCCCGATGAAGTCTATTAGGAAGAAATGTAGGAAACCATTATGGTGGAATCAAGAAATAGCTAATAAAGTTTCAGAGAAAAAAAGGGCATACCGGAGATTACAAAGTGAGAGTAGTTTAGATAATTTAAACCATTATATATCAACCAGAAATGAACTAAATAAGATTATTAAGAAGACCAAAAGGACAGCAGAAATTAATTTAGCTAAAAATAATAATAAAGATCCTAAAAAATTCTTTAGCTATTATAGAATCAATAATAAATCTAACAGTGATAAAATAGGGCCTATTAAATATGAAGGGGTTTTGAAAGAATCTGATGAGGAAATAGTAGAGGTCCTTAATGATCATTTTGCTTCAGTATTCACAGAAGAGAAACCACTTAGATTAATTGATGATAATTCCAGGTCAAGGGAAGTAGTGATAAATTCTATTAATATAGACAGAAGAAATTAAAGGGCTTATAATGCAGTTAAATACTAGTAAGGCATCTGGCCCTGACAACATTCATTCTAGGATACTCAAAGAAGGTGTAGAAAGTATTGCAGTAGCTCTCGAGATGATATTTATTAGATCACTAGAGTCTGGAGAAATACCAAATGATTGGAAATTGGCAAATGTAGTGCCAATTTTTAAAAAGGGAAGCAAAGAGGATCCAAATAACTTTAGACCAGTAAGCTTAACTTCTATAGTCTGTAAATTCTTGAGAAGATGGTTAAGTTGGGGATTTCTGATCATCTAGAGAGTAGCAGGTTAATTAATGATGCTCAGCATGGTTTTAGAAAAGGTAGATCGTGTTTAACTAATTTACTGGATTTTATGGATTATGTAACTAAAGAATTAGATAGGGGTGAGAAAGTTGATGTGATCTACTTAGATTTCAGCAAAGCTTTTGATAAGGTTCCACATAGAAGACTAGTTCATAAATTAAAGCTGCATGGGATATGTGGGAATGTTTTAAATTGGATAACTGAATGGCTGAAAAATAGGAAACAGAGAGTTGTACTGAATGGAGTGAGGTCAGAGTGGAGGAATGTTATTAGTGGCGTACCTCAGGGATCAGTTTTAGGCCTTTTATTATAACATAACATAATTACATGGATGACAAAAGCCACAAGGGCCTATCAAAGGTCATCCGCCTCCGTCAAAACCCACCCACAAAAAGCACCATCACCAGGGAAAGACAAAATCAAAGTCCCCCACAATATAATATAATAGATGACAAAAGCCACAAGGGCTCATCATAGGTCATCCGAGTCAAACGGCCTCTTTTTTAAGGCACCCAAACTCCCAGGAAAACTACATCCAGAGGATTGCATCCAGAAACAAGGATATCACCAATCAAGGCTTGTCAAGAACTAAATCATGCAACTATAGATATATATAAACAATATTAATATATACAAAACTTAGGAACCATCACAACCTTCCCTTCCCATAAACTCATCCAACCTACTCTTAAATACATTTAGATTTGGACTACCTACTACCCTCTGCGGCAATTTGTTCCAGAAGTCTACCACTCCATTGGTGAAAAAATATTTTCTTAAATCCAACCTACACCCTTGCTTTTTAATTTTCAAGTGGTGACCTCTAGTCCGATTTCCATCATCTAACTCAAAAAACTTGCTAACATCCAATTTATCTATCCCAGAAAAAAATTTAAAGAGCTCAATCATATCCCCTCTCACACACCTCCTTTCGAACAAGAACATATTTAATACCCTCAGTCTATCTATATATTCAAGGTGCCTCAGGGAAGGAATAATCTTTGTTGCTCTCCGTTGCACTGACTCGAGAAGGTTAATATCGTGTCTAAAATGTGGGGACCATGCCTGTATACAGTACTCTAGATGTGGCCTAACATAAGAGTTATAGAGTTTAAGAATAACCTCCTTACTTTTGTAACTGACATTTCTCTTAATAAAACCCAGCACTCTATTTGCCCTATTTCTTGCTTCAATACACTGCTTAGAAAACCTTAATGACTTATCTATTACTACTCCTAGATCTTTCTCATCCTCTACTGAGCTCAGCCAATGCCCATCCATTTCATAGTTAAATTCTCTATTATCTTTTCCCATGTTAATAACTTTGCACTTATCAAGGTTGAAAGTCATTTGCCACTTATGTGCCCAGGATAACAATTTATTTAAGTCCCCCTGCACTTTAAAATTATCATCAATATCTTTAACTACAGCTGCTAATTTGGTATCATCCGCCAAAATTGACACTTTATTATGAACTGCCTCCCCAAGATCGTTTATATAAATGACAAATAATAATGGACCGAGAACTGATCCCTGAGGAACCCCACTGATAACATCCCTCCACTCTGACTTTACACCATTTAGAACTACCCTTTGCTTCCTGTCTTTCAGCCACTCAGCTATCCAATTTGAAACACCCCCACATATCCCAATCATTTTTAATTTATGAACTAGTCTCCTGTGTGGTACCTGATCAAATGCTTTACTAAAATCTAAGTAAATTATATCTACATTCTCTCCCTTATCTACTTGATCTGTTACAAACTCCAGAAAGTCTAGTAAGTTAGTCAAACATGATCTACCTGATCTAAACCCATGCTGAGCATCGCTGATTAACCCCTCCCTCTCTAGATGTTGGCAAATCCCTTTTTTAACTATTTTCTCAAGAATTTTACAGACTACAGGAGTTAGGCTAACCGGTCTAAAGTTATTTGGATCCTCTTTACTACCCTCCTTGAAAATGGGGACTACATTCGCTCTCTTCCAATCATCGGGTATTTCTCCATATTCCAATGACCTAGTATATAACTTGTCCAGAGCTATTGAGATACTTTCTACCCCTTCTTTAAGTATCCTAGAATGAATATTATCAGGGCCGGAGGCCTTGGTATTATCTAAATCACCTATTAGTCCTTTTATCATCCTCTGATCCACACTAATGTAAGTAAACAACTCTTTTCCTGACCCATGAGTACTATACATAGGACTATTTAGTTTCTCCTTTGTAAATACTGATGCAAAATGACCATTTTAGTACCTCAACTATTTCCTCATCAGTTTCTCTCACAACCCCTTCATATTTGATAGGTCCTATTTTAACTCTGCCAGACTTGTTATTAATTTTATAGTAACTAAAAAACTTTCTAGGATCTTTGTTGCTATCCTGAGCTAATTTAATTTCTGACACCCTTTTGTTCTTCTTTATAATCTTATTTAACTCATTCCTAGCTATTCTATAATCACTTAAATTTTGAATATTATTTTGTACCTGTAATTTTTTGTATGCCCTTTTCTTCTCTGAAATTTTTCTAGCTATCTCCTGATTCCACCATAATGGTTTCCTACTTTTGTTCCTTATGGCCTTCATTGGGATACATTGTTCTTGGACTACATTTATTATATGCTTGAAAGTATCCCACATCCCATAAGCATTTTTACCTCTGAATTCTATATCCCAGTCTACCAAATTTAGCAAGCTTCGAAGTTTTACATAATCTCCCTTATGAAAATTTGGAACTTTTTCAGCATTCTCAGTTATTTTACCCTTCTCAATTCCCAAGTTAAAACAAACTATCTGATGGTCACTATTTCCCAATGCTTCCCCAACAGTCAATTCTTGAACTAAATGATCACTGTTAGAAAGTACTAAATCTAATATATTGTCCCCCCTCGTTGGCTCATTAGCAAATTGATTAAAGAAATTATCCTCAAAGCATTCTATGAACCTGCCACTTGTTCTATCCCTACCTATCATATTTTCCCAGTCCACAGAGTTTAAGTTGAAGTCCCCAATAATAACTGCATCTGTTTCACATCCCTTACTTATTTCCCTTATCATTAGTTCATCCATATCATCAGTCTGCCCAGGTGGCCTGTAAAAAGCTCCCAAATGCACCATTCTATTTTTATTGAACCTAATATCTATCCAAAGTGACTCAACTCCATCCTGCTTTATTGAAGTATTTAAAATTGAAACAATGTTGTTTTTTATATAGATAATTATTCCTCCACCAATCCTACCTGTCCTTTGACTAATGTACATATTATAGCCCTGTAAATCAAATTCACTTATAGTGTCACTAAATTCTATTTCATTAACCCATGATTCAGTAACGCATAATATATCTATATCCTCATTGCTAATATAACTAAATAGCTCATCCTTCTTGTTTCTAAGACTACGAGCATTTGTATAGAAACAATTTAACCCCCCTATCCCTGAAGCACCTCTTGAAACTTGAATGACCTCACCTCTATCGCCTTGGAACCTATTTCTGTTATCTGCCAAGTCCATTCTACTTTCAGTACTATAATGTCCTCTCATAATTCCCTGACCACTATTAGTATCTAGTTTCCCGCCCGCAAAGACCTAATAACACGATCATACTCCTCTCACAACACATCTACCCCCCTCCTACTCAAATGCAGTTCATCCATCGCATACATTTCTCTCATTCCAACAAACCTATCCCACACATCTATGTAAATGATCTTGGGCAAGGTGTAAAGAGCAAAGTGTCAATTTTTGCTGATGACACTAAATTGGCAGCTGTAGTCAAAGAGGTTGAGGGTAGCTTTAAAGTGCAGGGTGACTTAAATAAGTTGTAGCTTGGGCTCAGAAGTGGCAGATGACTTTTAACCTTAATAAATGCAAAGTTATTAACATGGGGAGAGATAATAGGGAATTTAGCTATGAGATGGATGGGTATTGGCTTAATTCAGTTGAAGATGAGAAGGACTTAGGAGTAGTAGTAGATAGGTCACTGAAATTTTCAAAGCAGTGTATTGAGGCAAAAAATAGAGCAAATAGGGTGCTAGGTTACATTAAAAGAAATGTTAGCTACAAGAGTAAGGAGATCATCCTTAAACTATACAACTCTTATGTCAGGCCACATTTAAAGTACTGTATACAGGCATGGTCACCACATTTTAGACATGATATAAACTTATTAGAGTCAGTACAAAGGGGGGCAACAAAAATAATACCATCCCTGAAGCACCTTGAATATGAGGATAGACTGAGGGTATTAAATATGTTTTCATTTGAAAGGTGTGTGAGGGGAGATATGATTGAGCTTTTTAAAATCTTTTCTGGGATGGATAAATTGGATTTCAGCAAGTTATTTGAGTTAGAAGGTAGTAATAGAACTAGAGGCCACCACTTAAAGATTAAAAAACAGAGGTGCAGACTGGATGTTAGAAAATATTTTTTCACTAACAGAGTGGTGGATTATTGGAATAGTTTGCCACCTGAGACTGTAGACAGCCCAAACTTGAATGTTTTCAAGCGCAGATTGGATGATTATATGGGGATGGAGGGTAAATTTCTTACTTTTTGGTATGTGGATATGTTTCTTGACTCATTCCTGTGGATGCAGTTTCTTTTTATTGTATATTTTGGGGGACTTTGATTTTTTTTGACAGACTCCTATGGAGGCTTTAAATTATATATTGTAAATGCATGGTTGGACATTCCTATATATTGTTAAATTGTATATTGTAGATGCATGATCTGACAAAATCCTATGGATGCATTATTTGGGTGGGATTTGACGGATGCAGATGACCTTTGATAGGCCCTTGTGGCTTTTGTCATCCGTGAAATTATGTTATGCTATGTTAACTAATGCTTCTTCAAATTCCTTCTGTCCCAAGAGTCTTTTAAGCAAAGCAATTAAGAGAAAGTTGTAAATATGTGTATCATTTGCATTATTTTGATGATTACTAATTTTGAGCGGGTCGGTAGAGGATGTATTTGAATTAGTAAGAAAATTTGGATTGCTTGTCTTATCATAAACAAGTGGATTGGGGTTATTAACCAAGGTTTGATGGTGAATTGATTTGTCATTTGCTGTATTATTATTGATGGTTTATCTTGTAGGTTAGTTTTTAAGATATGAGCATAGCTAGCTTGGTTAATTTCTTGGGGGGTTTTGAATAATTGCAGCAGTTTCCTTGGAAATAGAGGATGGATAGGAGTTTATATTATAAGGTTTATTATTGTTTTCTTTTATTTGTTTTAGTGCTTTCATAACTGATATTTAACTTTTTTGCTACAATTTCAACTTTATTAGCTTCCTGGTATACTTTGCATCCTTTGAAGGTTGATACATGATTTAAGTTGCAATTTGCGCATTTTAAAGTTTCTCTTGGGCAATCTTTAGCTGAGTGGTCATTGCTACATATTAGACATTTTGCTCTTGATTGACAAGAATTAAATGTATGTCCATATTTTTTACATCTGAAGCATTGTATCGGTAGTGGAGTATAATCATTTACATGGAAATTTGTATACAGTATTTTAATTATAGTTGGCTTATTTTCAACTGAGAAGTCAATTTTAATAAATTGTGTTGGAGTGTTACTTACTTACTTGGTATACTTGGTCGTGTTTAGAGGTCTACGCCTCACAGTCGTGGTGGTCCACCGCTGCTGCTGTCCCTTGTGTCCCGTTTCATTAGAGCCACTTGGTCCGGTATTGAGTTTGACTCCGCTCGGCAATACTTTATGTATCCCGGTACTGTGGGTTCGTCTGGTAGCGACCTTAAGTATTTGTCCAGGCTTGATTTAAATCGCTCCACACGGCAGGAGGTCAACTTTCTTGTTTCCTTGGGGAGTGTGTTGAATATCCGCGGCCCCTCTTGTAGCAAGCTTGATGCCAACAGTGATCTTATTCTTGTTGGGGCTCCCGCAGGTAAGGATCTTCTTCCACATTTTCTCCCAGTTCTCTCATTTTCATGGATGTACAGTACAGAGGGATTTGGATCTGGCACTAATTGTTCTAAGATCTTCCATAGATAGATTACTCTATATCTCTCTCTTCTCCTCTGCTGAGAGTAGAGGCCTAGAGTTTTGAGTCTTTGCCAGTTGTGGAGAAATGGCTACATTAAGCCTCCTGGAGGAGTATAGACACATTCAAGCCCCCCCTCCCTTCATGAGGAGAAGCGTGGGAAAGGTAGCCGGCGAAAATGCTTTCCATGTGTGATCGCCTCGCCGCTGTGGGCAGTTGGAGCTAACATATGTTTGAAGGCGACCACCTAAGGTCCTTAAACGACGCTCTAACGATCGTATGACCTACGAGACCCATAAACCCGTGGTTAGGAAAAAAAAACGGTGCGAGTCAGAAGGCACGCTAAGGAGCGGTGTGGTTACGAGCCTATAATTTGCGAGCTGACTTGGGCATCCCAGTGCCACCTCAGGAATTCTCGCTCTTCCCAGATGCTAACCCACCATTCGCTCCCCCCCTTTTGCATCTGTGGCCTGGTCACTTCCCCCTTTAGATGGGGCGGCAATCCGCCTATAAATAAGCCCCGCAAAGAAAGAGAAGGGGATTATCTGAAGTCGATACGCCAGAGTAGGATTAGGTCGTGAAGATCGATCCATCGGCTAGACAAGAAGATTATTAGAAGTCGATTCGCCAGAAGAAAGATTAATTCGTAAAGATCGACCCTTCAGCCCTACAAGACTATTTCCGTGAGAAACGATAGGATCAGATTGAGAAAATCGATCCCCCCCTTTCAGGGCCGTATTAACCTAAATAGTCAAGTTTTATATCGGTGCCATACCGAAGAAGCCTTTTCCGTCTGCAAAGAAGTCCGACTGAAGAAAAGCAAAGCCGCTCACACTCGAGTGATTCTTACATCGCAAGCACCGTAAGAGTGAGAGGAGAAGAACCCAGCCCCAACGAGCTCCCGTTCTTTAATCACGTTGAAGAATCACCCCCCTCCTCGACGAAATTTCAACCTTCGGCCACCACACTTCAAGGCGAGAGATAAGTCCTCCAGCGACATCCGGCAATCCCGAATACCTACCTGTAAGTTAACAATAACATTTATATCTCTATTGCGATAGTAGAAGTTTAGTACGTCCCACGTTTTAAAGGAGCGTAGAAACCATTATTCTTGAACCTAGGTCATATGTGTTTGTAGATGACAGTACATTAATTTAATGTTTTATGCTAAACAAATAGGGTCGTGATAAAAAAATACTAATTGGCAATTAGTTTGTTTATTGAAAGCCTACTTGTTTATGTTTTGTCATTCAAAATTCTTTGAGGCCAAATATAGAAATGCTTTTACTGTTGGTTTGTAATATTTAATTTAAAATACATGTTTATTTTTTGGTAGATTCTGGTGTTTCCTCTTATCCTTATGTGTTTAAAAATAGCTCTTCCTTAAGGACTAAACCACAAAAATAGCACTCTTAGAACAAAGCCTACTTCATCATAGAAGTAACTCACGCCCCTTAAAGTATACCGTTACTAAAAGGGTGTCAAAGCGTAAAGTGATCAAAGCAATGGTCATTCTACGACATATTATAAAAGTGGTGTCAGGTGTGGGGTTTTATATTAGAAAGAACCCAGCAGTGGCTATTTAAGGAAGAGCTAACACATAAAAGGAACACCAGGAATAATAGAATTTTTTGACGAATGGGAAATTGGTAAAGTTAGAGGTGGATACCATCTAAAGGTAATTGTTAGGCCAAGTGGTAAGTTTCGGTGGTGGAGTAGGTCAGGCTTGATTAAAAACAAGGTAGATGACTGACATAAGCGCGATGGCATTGTTTGACCTTTATCGGAAGCAAGGTCAAAGCCTCGGACTACAAGGAACCGAGCTGAGTTCGTTTATTCAGGAGAAAGAGAGAAACGAAAGAGAGTTTATTCAGGAGAAAGAGAGAAACGAAAGAGAAGAAAGAAGAGAAAAGACGAAAATGGAAGCTGATGAAAGAGAGAAGATAAGGGCCCACGAAAGAGCTCTTAGTAAAGACCAGTTAGAGGTGCAGTCAGTGTCATCTAAAACAGGAGTATCACCAGCGGCCAGCATGAAACTCCCGGAGTACAAGGACGAAGAAGATTTATGCTCATATCTCTCCCATTTTGAGAAAATATTTGAAGTCAATAATTGGGACCTAGAAGAAGATGGGGTCGCCAGACTGTTACCGCTACTCAATCGTAGGATGAGAGAGATATTCGTATCTTTACCCTCAGAAGCGACTGTGGACTATTCCACTCTCAAAGCCGAACTTCTCTCAGCTACAAACCTTAACCCGGAAGAATATAGGATGAAGTTCAGGCAGTCTCGTATAAGACCTGGACAAACGTACAAACATTTTGGCTTTGAGCTTCGTCGAAGCCTACAGTTTTGGATGGAGTCAGAAGGGGTAGAGAATGAAGTCGCTGCGGTCGTCGACTTCATGCTTAGAGATCAGTTACTAAGTACCCTACCCCAGGAAATCCGTGCATTCGTTAAGGACCGAAAAGCTTCTACCTTCAACGAGTGTCTGGACGAGGCTGACCTCCACGCGGTAAATCATCGGTTATATCCTAGGGAGTACAAGAAAGAGAAGGCTCCCTCCCCAAAGAAAAATGGGCCGCCACCCAGGCATTTACAGAAGAAGCCCTTTAAGTTCGCAGCAGCAAAAGGAACTTATAAACCAAATTTTGGAGGAGAAAAAAATCAAAAAGAAGTTAGGATTCCACAAGGATCATACCCTAATACCGGCACGTATCCCAGGAAGCCCGTCACTTGTTATACCTGCGGGATAATAGGTCACCTGAGTTTCCAGTGCCCACAGAACTCCCGACTGAGGGAGACCTCGAGACAACAGGTGCAAAACCTGACTGCCGCGATCCCAGCAGGACAAGCTGATTCGTCCTACGTCCCCGCGCCAACATCCGAAGGGCCCCAGCAACAGGTAAACTTTCTATTCAACAAAAGTTCGCCAGGCGGCCTACAATTTGAAGAGGGCACTGTTAATGGGTGCCGAGTATCCACTTTAGTCAGAGACACCGGGTGCACGTGCATAGTGGTATCCGACAAGTTGCTGCCCCCAGTAAACCCTGCCCATAAGAAATTCGCAATCGTCCACGACTTTTTAGGACGCGACAATCGATTCCCCGTCGTGAGATGTCATATACAATGCAGATATTTCACCGGTTGGACGGACGTGGTAGTAGCCCCGATTAAGTTCTGCGCAGTACTAATCGGACAAAACCCCCTAATTCCCCAGCAAGAAGTGGCCCAACAAGTAGTCACCCGGGCACAAGAAGCCCAGAGGAAAGAGCAACCTGCTAAGTTGACCCCGAGGATTACCCTCGAAGACAATGGGTTCAAATTGACTTCCTTCGCCAGTGCTCAGAAGGAATGCCCCACTCTTAAACCTCTATGGGAGAAAGCTATTAAAGGTGAAATTCTCCAAGTGAAAGGAAAGAAGCCGATCCAGTATATCGTAGAAGACTCACTTCTCTACCGTACTATCAGCGAGGAGGATAAGGAGAACAAGAAAGCACTGTGTGTACCTCAAGAATACACGCAAAGAATTTTGAATACCGCGCATGATGGAATATTAGCCGGACACTTTGGGCACAACAAAACGGCGCAGCAGATATTCCGACACTTTTATTGGCCCCAGGCCGCAAGGGAAATTGTGGCCTATTGCCGATCATGCGACGTGTGTCAGAAGGATCCCTCCAGAGGACGGGTACCTCCCGCTCCCTTACAAAAGGTGCCCGTTAGAACCGAACCATTCTTTCGAGTGGCAATTGATTTGGTGGGACCAATTCACCCCCCTTCAAGTGGAGGACACTCCTACATCCTCACTCTAGTGGATTGTGCCACCCGGTTCCCAGATGCCGTGGCCCTACGGAAGATTGACACTATTTCCTGCGCGGAAGCATTAATTTCAATTTTTGCACGAGTAGGCCTGCCTAAAGAAATTCTATCTGATAGAGGGCGCCAATTCACCTCAGAATTGATGGAATATTTTAACAAACTTCTGTTAGTCAAGCCAATTTTTACGAGTCCATTTCATCCAGCCGCTAACGGAATCTGCGAGAAATTAAACGGGACTCTCAAAAATATATTGAAGAAGTTGTGTCAAAACAACCCTACACAGTGGCACAGATTCCTGCCTGCTGCCCTTTTCGCCTGCCGAGAAATACCTCATCGGACGTTGGGATTCTCGCCCTTTGAGCTATTATACGGGAGAAATGTGCGAGGTCCTATGAGTATTCTTAAGGAATTATTTTCCAACGCGAAGCTCGAGCAAGAAATCAAATCGTCTTACGCCTACGTGATGGATATACGCGAGCGCCTAGAATACTGCTCTGGCTTAGCTCGAGAGAACGCCGAGAAAAATTTAACCAAATACCGGGACTATTTCGATATGAAAGCAAAGGCTCGAAAATTAAAGGCAGGAGATGAAGTCTTATTATTACTCCCGACCGAAAATAATAAGTTAGGGGCCCAGTGGAAGGGACCGTTTGAAGTAATCGAGGCACGGGGTCCAGTCGATTACTTGATAGATACCCCAACAGGGCGAAGAACCTATCACATAAACATGCTAAAAAAATATCACCGCCGCGCGTGCATAAAGAATATTACCCTTCTAGACGAAGAAGAACCGATGGATGCCGTTTACCCGGGTACGCCCCCGCAAGTCATACACACCGTGTGTGTGGAACAAGACGAGGAATACGAACTTCCCTCGCTCTCACCTACACCGGAAGACCCTCGGGTGGATTTAAAGATAAATCCCCACTTAGAAATTCAACAAAAAGCGGAAATGTTGAACTTGCTCATGGAATTCCCAGAAGTCATTTCTGAAAACCCTGGATGTGCCAAGGATTTTATCCATGAAATAAAACTAAAAACTAATTCAGTGGTTCGGAGCAAACCATATCCTTTACCAATCCACCTACGAGAAGCCTTCAATAAGGAAGTCCGGAATTTACTAAAATTGGGAATTTTAGAGCCATCGGAGTCCGATTATTGCTCCCCCATAGTAATGGTTAAGAAACCTGATCAATCATTTCGGATGTGCGTGGACTTCCGAAAATTGAATTCAGTGACCGTTTTCGACGCCGAGCCCATCCCACTAATAGATCAAAATCTCCATTTATTTGAAGACGCTAAATTCATCACCGAATTGGATTTATGTAAAGCGTACTATCAAATACCTCTCGCTAAGGAGTCCAAAAAAACTGACGGCTTTTGCGACCGAGAGAGGTCTGTTACAGTTTACCAGGCTACCCTTCGGACTACTTACAGCCGGTAGCAATTATAATAGGATGATGAGGCGAATTATCGCTGGACTAAGCGACGTGTCGTTTTACTTCGACAACGTGTACGTAGCTACCCGTACATGGGAGTCACACTTACACGCCCTACGCTCATTGCTGGAGAAATTGAAGGAGCAAGGTCTAACCGCCGGGCCGACCAAGTGTTATTTTGCCTACGAATCCATTGACTACCTGGGATTCAAAATAGGACAAAAACACTTGACTACCCAGCAAGAAAAAGTGGACGCCATAGTCAAGATGCCCCGGCCGAAAACAAAGAAACAACTCCGATCGTTTATGGGAGCGGCCTCGTTCTATAGGCGTTTTGTACCACACTTCGCTTCCATTGCGGCCCCACTGAATGATTTGTTAAAAAAGACAGCGTCAGACCCTGTCACGTGGAACCCCCATGCAATAACTCAGTTGGAGATTCTAAAAGGAAAACTCGTAACTGCGCCCATTCTTCGCTTACCAAATCCCAACAAGATCTTCGGTCTTCGCACGGACGCTAGTCGGGACGGGCTAGGCGGAGTATTGCTTCAATACGAAGATGACGAAACAGCCTATCCCATAGCTTATGTCAGTAGGAAACTGTTGAGTAGAGAAAAAGCCTACGCTACTATCGAAATCGAAGCTTTGGCCATAATATGGTCCATAGGTAAATTCAAATATTATCTAATAGGGCGCGAGTTCAAGTTGGAATGCGACCATAAACCGTTGTCATACTTAGGTAAAAATAAGTGTAAGAATGGAAGACTCCTGAGATGGAGTTTACTCTTGATGGAGTACCAGTACTCCATTCACTACATAAAAGGGTCCAACAATTGTATGGCCGACTCGTTAAGTCGGAACCCTGTCGACGATTAAGGAGCAGCCCAACTATTGTATTATAGCAAAGTTAAGTGTAAATCAGTAGAATTGTAAGTAAGTAGGGGCGAGTAACCCAAGTGGTAGGTAAGAAAATCCTAAGATGGCACAGTAATATAGGAATTAATGTAAGGTCAGGTGAAATGTTATCGAGGCATTCCCGAGTGAACTAGAATTTATTGTATAATATAATGTTCCGTAAGTTACCCATGTATATTATTGTAAGCGTCGGATTGGAACCCCCATCCCTACCGTTATTTTCTTAAGAATGGAGGTAGATGTGGAGAAATGGCTACATTAAGCCTCCTGGAGGAGTATAGACACATTCAAGCCCCCCCTCCCTTCATGAGGAGAAGCGTGGGAAAGGTAGCCGGCGAAAATGCTTTCCATGTGTGATCGCCTCGCCGCTGTGGGCAGTTGGAGCTAACATATGTTTGAAGGCGACCACCTAAGGTCCTTAAACGACGCTCTAACGATCGTATGACCTACGAGACCCATAAACCCGTGGTTAGGAAAAAAAAACGGTGCGAGTCAGAAGGCACGCTAAGGAGCGGTGTGGTTACGAGCCTATAATTTGCGAGCTGACTTGGGCATCCCAGTGCCACCTCAGGAATTCTCGCTCTTCCCAGATGCTAACCCACCATTCGCTCCCCCCCTTTTGCATCTGTGGCCTGGTCACTTCCCCCTTTAGATGGGGCGGCAATCCGCCTATAAATAAGCCCCGCAAAGAAAGAGAAGGGGATTATCTGAAGTCGATACGCCAGAGTAGGATTAGGTCGTGAAGATCGATCCATCGGCTAGACAAGAAGATTATTAGAAGTCGATTCGCCAGAAGAAAGATTAATTCGTAAAGATCGACCCTTCAGCCCTACAAGACTATTTCCGTGAGAAACGATAGGATCAGATTGAGAAAATCGATCCCCCCCTTTCAGGGCCGTATTAACCTAAATAGTCAAGTTTTATATCGGTGCCATACCGAAGAAGCCTTTTCCGTCTGCAAAGAAGTCCGACTGAAGAAAAGCAAAGCCGCTCACACTCGAGTGATTCTTACATCGCAAGCACCGTAAGAGTGAGAGGAGAAGAACCCAGCCCCAACGAGCTCCCGTTCTTTAATCACGTTGAAGAATCACCCCCCTCCTCGACGAAATTTCAACCTTCGGCCACCACACTTCAAGGCGAGAGATAAGTCCTCCAGCGACATCCGGCAATCCCGAATACCTACCTGTAAGTTAACAATAACATTTATATCTCTATTGCGATAGTAGAAGTTTAGTACGTCCCACGTTTTAAAGGAGCGTAGAAACCATTATTCTTGAACCTAGGTCATATGTGTTTGTAGATGACAGTACATTAATTTAATGTTTTATGCTAAACAAATAGGGTCGTGATAAAAAAATACTAATTGGCAATTAGTTTGTTTATTGAAAGCCTACTTGTTTATGTTTTGTCATTCAAAATTCTTTGAGGCCAAATATAGAAATGCTTTTACTGTTGGTTTGTAATATTTAATTTAAAATACATGTTTATTTTTTGGTAGATTCTGGTGTTTCCTCTTATCCTTATGTGTTTAAAAATAGCTCTTCCTTAAGGACTAAACCACAAAAATAGCACTCTTAGAACAAAGCCTACTTCATCATAGAAGTAACTCACGCCCCTTAAAGTATACCGTTACTAAAAGGGTGTCAAAGCGTAAAGTGATCAAAGCAATGGTCATTCTACGACACCAGTAGTCCAATTCCCTCATGCCCCTGATTTGTCTGGTGAACATTCTTTGTACTGTCTCCAGCATCTGTATTTCCCTTTTCTTGGATGGGGACCACAGTTGGCTGCAGTAATCTAGTATGGGTTGTACTAGGGCTTTCCAAAGGGTTAGCATAGGTTCGGGTTCCCTCGATGAGAAGGTTCTAAGGATCCATCCACTCATGCCTCTGGCTTTCTTCACTGCTTCTCCAATGTGGTGGCTGAAGGTACCATCGCTTTCCAGATATACACCCAAGCATTTCACGTGTTCCTTTGGTATTATCTCTTTACCACTCTCTGTGAGGAGCTTTGTGTTTGATTTTATATGCTGGTTTGTGCCATATCTCAGTACTTCAAACTTATCTTCATTAAAGTCCATGTTGTTCTCTTTGGCCCAGTCATATATTTTGTCCAGGTCTTCTTGGAGCAGATGCACTTCTTCTTCCTTCTTGATTTGCCGACTGATGTGCGTGTCATCGGCGAAAGACATGAGGGATGCTCCGGCTCTTGCGCCAATATCATTCAAATGTATCAGAAACAATAGTGGGCCAAGAACCGAACCTTGTGGTACTCCACTTATTACTTTGGCCTCTTCTGACTTTTGGGACTCTACAGTCACAAACTGTGTTCTGTCTGAGAGGAAGCTATGTATCCACTCACCTATTTTACCCTTTATTCCTAGACCTTTTAGCTTATGGAGTAATATCCCATGATCCACTTTATCAAATGCCTTAGAAAAATCCAAGAACACCGTATCAACATTTTCTCCTTTGGCTAGGCTTTGTAGGACCCAGTCATAGTGGGCCAACATGTTTGAGAGGCAAGATCTTCCTTTTCTAAAACCATGTTGTGAGTGTGTGAGTAGCTTATTTTCCTCCAGGTACTCTAGTATCTTATTTCTGACACATTTTTCAAATATTTTAATTAAGTGTGAGGTCAGGGCTACTGGCCTATAATTTTTGGGCAGGGTCCTGTCTCCTCCTTTGTAAATGGGGCTGATTGCTGCTTTCTTGAGTGGCCTTGGAATTTCTCCTGCGTCTATTGAACAGCGCCAAAGCCTACTGATGGGTTCCGCCAGGATTTCCTTGCATTTGAGGAGCAAAATTGCAGGTATTCCGTCTGGTCCAGGAGCTGCATTGTTTCTTAGCTCTCCTATTGCCCTCTCAATTTCTTTGGGTGTGATATCCATGTCCGTGATGGCTGGTCCAGGGTGAGCTTCAGTGAAGAAGGTAGCTGGGTCTTTAACTTGTTTTGTTACCTGTGGCGTACTGAATGCTCTACTGTACTGTTTGACCAGAATCCTGGACATTTCTTCTGGGTCCTTCGTAGTTTGTCCCTGGTCTGTTTGTAGTGGCCCAATCTTAGTTTTTACTTTAGTGGAACGTTTGCAGTAGCTGAAGAAGTATTTTGGGTTTCTTTTGATGTTTCCTACCGCTATTCTTTCTTCCCTTTCCCTCTGTTCCGTATGGGATTCCATGATTTGGGTTTCTACCTTTAATATTTTTGCACTAAGAGCTTGCATCCTCTCTTTCTTGTGTGCCTTGTCCAACTGTTTGTTTAAGGCTGCTCTTTGTTTCATTAAAACCCTTCTGTCCTTTGGTATTGCAGTAGGTCTGTTTGTTTTCCTTTTCTTTTTGGGGACATGTTCTTGACATGTTTTTGTTATCTCTGCCATGATCACATCTAGTACTTCACTGGGACTTTTCCCCGTCCTATCGAGGGTCAATTCCCAATCTACTTCACCAAGTCTTTGTTTAATTTCTTCCCAATTTGCCTGTTCACTGAAGAAGTTTAGGGATGCAAGTGTAGATGTTTCCTTCTGGCAGAGAATTGTCCCTTTGGTATTATTTGTACTGTAATTAGTTTCTAGGATTATAAGATTGTGGTCCGATATGATTGTCTTTTCCACCCTGATATTGCTGATGGCCTCTGAGTTATTTGTAAAGTACAAATCTAATACGTTAGCCAATCTTGTAGGCTCTACAATCATTTGTGTCAGGAAAGCCTTTTCTGTAGTTTCAAGCAGGAGGCTAGCTTGGTTTTGTTCCTCCCTTGTGCCTCCCGATATTAGGCCCTCTGGCCACCTAATGTGGGGGAAGTTAAAGTCCCCACAGAAGATTATCTCTGGCATAGGTGTCTGCAGCTTTTCCAGTGTGACCATTATTTTCTTTATGCAGGCCTCAAAGTTTGCTTGTTCGCACTGTGGAGGTCGATAGCAATTTACTATTATTTGGCTGCCAGTATTTTGTTTTACCAGGAGAGCCATCATTTCCACCTGGCCATCCGAGTGTAGCATTAGTGGTTGGGTTTTACTAGCAATATCATCTCTTACATATGTGATCACCCCACCATTTTTTCGGTTCACTCTGTCCGTTCTATATATACTGTAATTTTCAATTGCTCTTTTTTATTCTTTTATTGATACGAGACATTGATAGTATAGGGTAGCCTTTAGATATTAATTCATTCTTTATTTCCACTACATTCTCATTTAGAGCAATTGGGCCAATAACCCCATAGGATTTTGGAAGATCTGATAGTAATTTACAAGTTACTTTCCACTCACCTAGTAAGAAACTTGCACTATCTAAGAATATATTTTTAATCTTAGTATTGGTACTAATATATATATTTTTTTTCCTTTAAGGGGCTATCTGGCGACCTACAATTTAGGCATAAGTCACCGTAAACAAACAGCCTAGTTCTAGGCTACTTTAAAAAAATTTGAGAAGAAAACAATAAAAAGAAATAACAATTAGGAAGCAATAACAATAACAAAACAATAACAAAAATAACAACTAAACCTAGTTAAATAAAAGGGAGAAGGCCGGCCTCCGCCCAAACTTGAATGTTTTTAAGCGCAGATTGGATGATTATATGGGGATGGAGGGTTAATTTCTTACTTTTTGGTATGAGGATATGTTCTTGACTCATTCCTGTGGATGCAGTTTCTTTTTATTGTATATTTTGGGGGACTTTGATTTTGTTTTTGACAGACTTCTATGGAGGCTTTAAATTATATATTGTAGATGCATTGTTGGACATAATCCTATGGATTGTTAAATTGTATATTGTAGATGCATGATCTGACAAAATCCTATGGATGCATTATGTGGGTGGGATTTGATGGATATGGATGACCTTTGATAGGCCTTGTGGCTTATGTTATCCGTGAAATTATGTTATGTAATGTCAATATGCACACTCTTTTCCTGAGTACAAAGGACAGGCGGTAGTGACCCCGCCCATCCCGGTACGGGGACAGGTAATGTGCGCGAAGATCACCCAGACTGGGACATTCAACAAGAATGTGCCGAACAGTCTGGGGGACGATGCAGTCATCGCAATAGGGCACAGGCGAGCGATGCGTCACACGAGTGTGTACAACTTGGAGACGACAGAAAGCGACCTGAAGCCGTAGTGGCATTGGGGGATAGGTCCATGGGAACAGTTTGGCGCAATGGCACATAACTTTAAGTTCCCTTTGACCGTCTCCCATCTTCTTTGCCAAGCAGTCCGAAGAGCTGCCCGTATTCCTGCCATGTAGTCGGTGTGAGAAAGAGCGAAACGCTGGTCCGGACGCAGAGTCCTCGCGGACGCTTTGGCGCCCTCATTCCCTGCAATTCCTACATGTCCAGGAACCCAGCAGAAGATAATCTCAACATCCGCCCGGCTCGCCAAAACTGTGCCGTCACAGATATCGCGAACCAGGGGATGCGGAGATTCCAATGCTCTGAGAGCACTCAGGGCACTTTGTGAGTCGATATAGATCACAATCCGGTCTCGTCGCGTAATCTCCCGTACCGAGTGGTGTATTGCTACCAGCTCGGCTGTGAAGACAGACGCAGCACCTGGATGAGCCCCGCTGACTTCAAACAGAGGGGATATGGCGTGGAAGTCGACCCCCTCTTGGGACTTGGAGCCATCCGTATCCACTGGCACGGTTCCAGCGTGACACGAGGTGTGCTCCAAAAAGGTCGAACGCAATACTCCCGGCGCAGTACAAGCTTTGGGAGCAGAAGCGTACCAACAAATAGCCAAATGTGGTACCCTCCAGGGTGGCGTCCAAGGCAAAACCAGGGGCGCCGCCGTCCCGAGCTATATCTACCTCTTGAAGGAGTTTCCTGGCCCTAAACCCAAAGGGCTTAGGGTATGACTGGTGTCTCTCGGCGGCATAGGCACCATCAAGATCAGTTGTGGATGCAGTGAAAGATGTTGGTGACTGAGGGAGGCGCTGGGCTCAAGCGTACAGGCGAGTGATGCACTGCATCACCTCTTGCAGTAGCCCGCACTGCAAGAGGTGCTTACAGCCCCAGCAGAGCCATGCGTCACCATTTGGGACCACCCTCTCCCGCCTGGTGACCTGGCAGCTTCACCTTGGACACAGCGTAAAAAAGGTAGATTGTGAAGACGAGAGGAAAAGGGATATGAGGAAGGTATGGGTTGGGATGAAGCAGGTTGTTAAAAACCAACCACCCCAGACCGGAGCTCAGGGGTTAGGGATCATTGTCCCCTCCCCCCTCAGCCCCGATCCGGGACGGTTGGCTGAGAAGGAGGTCAGCATCTACCCTGTGAAATTAGAGGCTGACCAGAGAAAGTTGTGGGAGAGGTTGTATGAAAAGCAACGAAACAAGTGTTTTGAAGGAAGAGGCTAAGCTGGGGTCGGACAGGGTGCTGAGTCCCGTCAGCACAGCGGCCAGGATGGCAAATCGCTGCGCCCCTTACGGGGTACTGGTACTAATAATGCAATTTTTTGTGCAACCAGTAAAAGTTACATCATGATGTTGAATATAATTAAGTAAATTACTGTTTTTAAGGTCAATGCTAAATTGAAGAGGTTTGTCATTAAATTTATCATCTTCTTTTACAGGTGCTATTAAGTATTTAAATGGAAGATTTATATTATCAGGAGGAGACCCATCGGGGTCATCCTCCATTTCTAAAGACCCACCGGAAATCAGTAGGCCTGTATAAGCTCCCAATTATAAATAAGTGCAGCAAACCTTAATTATTACAAATATATATAGAAAGACTTAGTTAATGAAATATTAGTTATGCGGAACTAATCAGATACGTCAACACCATCTAAAATGAACTCCGTTAGCGTTTACTCAGGTGTCGAATCGATGACCTTTGATAGGCCCTTGTGGCTTTTATAATCAGTGAAATTATGTTATGTTAATGGTGAGGCATTGATAACAGGTGTGACCTTGAAGAGGATGAATGAAAATGGACTTAGCGTCAGTGGCTGTCATTTCATCAGTTTGAATTGCCCTGAGAAGGCTGAGCTGAATAGTATACCGTTTAATAGTATACAAAACATGTAGAGCGGTGCGAAAGCTAAACACAGACTCGGACAACCGTTATACTATTTAAAATTATAGTTCTCATGACATTATGCTGCCTTAGATTCTCTTTGGTATTTGGGTGGGGATTTGTACATTAACTTTTTTCAGGCCCGATTTTGATAAGAGCAAATTCTCGTGCGGTTTTGTTGTTTTTTCCCCCGTTTCATATGCATGAATCGATAGTCATAAATTCTGCTTATTTTGTATCGCATGTTAGATACATGTTCGTAGTATTCGGGAGCGAATGAGCATTTAGACGTAAATTCATACAACTCTGCCACAGAAGTAAACATGGTTATTACAATATATTTATATCATTCGATAGATAATTCAACATAATTAATAGACTATTTATTGGAAGGAGTGTAAGAAATAGGAGTGCTGTCATTCTGAAATTGAACCCGACATAATTAGTTAGGGCTCATTTTAACTATGCGGTGTAGTGCGTGTGTAAATGATTTCTACCAAATGTAATCATCAATTTATTTTTATTTTTGTTTACACTAGCGACTCGGACGTTGTTGTTATTGTGTTTCGTTCCAAATTGAACGATATAGTGTTTCATCTTTCGTTCATCCGAGCATGAAGGCGCCATATTTGTTGGAGTGAACATTGAGAAAAATAAGAGATGGTGTTTTTATTCATAAACGCGCACTTTATTACATTTCCGAAAAAAAAACAATATTCGATAACCATTGGCTCTTTAATCCTCCTCACACACAGATTTTTGTCATGTTCAAAACAGTTCACTGTCTCACTAAAAAGGTTGTAAACAAACGAAGGAAAATGAGCGAACACAAATCCAATATTCAAACGAACGAAATTGAATATGCGTGAATCCATAGGGCCATTTGCCAAAGTGAAAGAAAGCGAAAAAAAGTCTGAAAATGGGTACATAAATATAGATTTACAACGTATTAAAAATAATGCTTATTACAACGCGCCTTCGATTGGTGATTACTGTCCTTATATGCACTAATACATGCATTTTCTTAATAAATCAGAAAGTTGCTAACATTGACGTTCAAAAGTGAAAACGAAAATTGGCTTGCGACTTCATCATGAAATTATAGGACCGGACCTATTATTATACCCTTGCTCTTTCTAACATTTCCGTTTTTCAAACTTATCTTTACCGATTTCCTGCGAAATTAAGAAAATGTAAAACTTATCATCACCATATAAAACAAAGAACTTAACATAGGCAATACACCCGATACATTATACAAAGTAAGTCGCCAGTATAGTGTCTAATAACTTTTTGTTAACTAATATTTTTAGGTCGCACATGGTATTAATTATTTGTTAATTTATATAAATATCTTTAATTTGCGTTATTTACTTTAGTAGCGGAATTATTTTAGGAATTTACCTATTTAGGTCCTGCAACCTATCGTAGAAATTGGTTTACAAATCGAGTGGTAGATGAATGGAATAGGGTCTTTAGTCATGAGATAGAAGCGTCCTCCCTGCAGAGTTTTAAGAAGAGATTGGATAGATTTATGGAAGAGGATGCTGCTAGGTGGGACTGAGTTGGGTGATAGGAACAGGAGCTGCCTCGTATAGACTATTGATTAGTATTTTGTATACTCCTTATTTTCTTATGTTCTTAATCTCCCTTGACTAAGGTTGTACTTCCTTTCATGTGAATATAAATTTTATTTTAACAAATCACTTTATTGGGAGAAATATATTTCAAACTTTCAATAAATATGTAGCCAATTATTTGCTACATTCAGTATGTACCTAATAATAATGAAGCCCCCTTTTTTTTCATTCATTGAAATGAGCTTAACACCTAATTCACGTATAACTAAAACACGATTTTCGCACTTGTGGAAAGTCTAGTATAATACGTCACTTAGGCATGGCTGCATAGCAACCATATATAAGTTCAGTACTACGACTGAACTTCCCAACTGAAACTTAAATTCTTGCCAAATACTTCGATGCAACTCTATTCTATCATTATCGGGCCCGGCTGAAAAATAATAGCAGTCTCTTAAATTAGATAAATTATCTACAATTTAAACCGTCTTTATTCAAAGGAGGAAAAAATAAAATTAATAGAATCAAACTGGCTCACCTTTGATTTCACTCATTTTCCACGTGATGGGGAATCTGCTCATGGTTTAAAACAATTTTGTTTATCTACTAAACATTTTATGTCACAAATAAATAAGTGTTAATAGATTTCGCAAAGAATTTCAGGTTTCCTCAAGTGAAAGCAGTGTTTATTTCTCGAAATGGTAAATGAAACAGGAATGGAAACAATTAATGAAACCCACGAATTATTCAATTTAAAGCCTAAAGAAAACAGTGAGGTCAAAATTGGGCAGGAAAGTGAAATTTCCCGGCTAAATCGCGCCCCCTCAAGAATCAGTGACCAACTAACTTTCGCGAATATTTTACACGAAATTAAAGTAAAGGATGGAGGGTGAGTAATCCTAAAGAATTGTTCTACATTGTCCTGACCCCTGTGCGAGTACCTGTGTGAAAGAGGCGGACGAGTGGGTTGGCAGAGAAATATAGTTTGTGTAGTGACGCCATTCATCCTTTTCATTTGGGTATCGTCCCTCGACCGGTTAATGAAACTTACATAATAATTAGAATGACAATCCATGGGACACGGGACAGGTCCGGATCCAGGAGGCCCCCCCTCCAATAAATTCAGACCCGTTTATGCTCATATTTCTTTTTTAAGCCATACTTGTGTATATATATATATATATATATATATATATATATATATATATATAACAGTTCTAAAGTGGCGTTCTAGGCAAGTTTTACTAGGTGAAAAAAATTAGGCTCTTAGACTTAACAAATATGCTAAGCGCACAGGTCCCGAAGGATTCATCAAATATTGCTCTAATTTTTGTTTCTTTAATTTTGTTCCTCAACATTTGGTAAATGTTCGGAAAGTGATCGGCCTCTATTTTGTGAGGCAACTTCTTGGGCAAAATCCAAAAGTGTTGTTGTTTTTAAATTAAAATAACTCATTAAAAGTATAGGAGCAGTCCGCACACGTTGGCGAATCGGTAGCCATTATGTTAACTGATTAAGTTTCAATTCATATTTAATTTTGCTTAAAAACAATTTGTTTTTAATTTAGATACTGTTTTTTCTTGAGTCATGAAGGGCTTGGGACTAGAAAAACTAGTGATTACAGCTTAGAACGATATTATCTTCCCTTTTGATTGACGCTTCGTTCAGACAGCAGTCACTTAACATGATTTATGTATAACATTAGAGTGCGAAGAACTGAAGAAGCGTTTGCCCAAGGTTTTGGAACTTGTCTCAAACTAAGTTACTATTGTTTATTAACAATATATAACTGAAAATTGCTTTGGTGTTTGGTCGGTCATCATAGGTGGGCGTTGTCGCGATAATGATACCGGGTTATCGGTTATCCGATATTTTTTTCCCCGCGTTATCGATTCATCAGTATCGCCGATACCTTTGGTTCCAAACTAGCGATAATCAATAATTACAGTTTCGGGTTCCAGTTTAGCACAGGGGCGAACCGCGCGTGCCTTGGAGGCAGAAATAGGTAGGTCCGAGCTGGGAGGAGGATCCTCAAAACCTATGACGAGATGAAGGAGAGCCTCACCAGGTAAGAAACTAAGAAACAGTATTCAAATATTCTTACTATTGTATTATAAAATAACGCTATATATAGTCAATAATCAATATTGTATTATAATTTTGGATTTATCGGTTATCATCTTATCGGGCGATAAATTTATCGCCAGTTATCGATTTATCGGTTATCGTGATACATTTTTTTTCGTTATCGCGCCCATTTATGTCGGTCATTCACCAAACATTTACGCACTATTTTTATCGAGAAACGCTTAATGAAGTCGCTTCGCTTTTCACCATGGGTGAATGAAAGAACAAATGCAGGGGGGGGGGGGGCAGCTCCCTCGACACTCCCACCCTTGGATCAATGCCTATCTCCTCATTAACGGGGGAGGGGCTGGAAAAACAGTAGTAATGTGTATTTGCTACCAGCCAGCGAGCGTTTGGAACCGTTTTGTGGCTCAAGGAAGAGCTACCCTTCACTATTGAAGGAATTAACCAACAAAAATGAACGAACAAAAATAGGTCGGCGGGAAATAGCGGCTTTTTGATCACAGCCTAAATATAGTTGGGTTTTTTTTTGGGGGGGGGGGTATTTGCAACCAAATGCACCTACAATTTTAAAAAAAAAGGAAGTTTATAATAAGGCGCCGTCGAGTGGTGATTCTGATCCTAATATACAGTAATAGCGTTTTCGCTATTGAAGATCCCTCCCTCTGGTATTGCTATTTAACATGCTCCCCCGGCGATTTTGCCATTGAAAATCTTTCACCTATTTTCTCTATTAAAAGTTTCCCCCATTTATTTTCACTATTAAACATCCTATATTTTCGTTGTTGAACATCCTAAATTGCCGTTTTCGAATATCTTTCCCATAATTTTTTGGCTAATATGTACACATCTTTCGGTGCTGCTTTAGCGTGTGTCCTCCCACTTTCTTTTGTGCTACCTGTGCATATCTATAACTATAATTTAAGATGGGGATATTTTGAAAATTTAGAAATGTTTTTTTTTGCTTAGTTGACAAATGACTTCGTGGGTTTTGGAAATTCAAAGGATTGAAATAGTTAAAAAGATCAAGAAGAAGAAGAAGATATAGATGAAGAGGAAGGTGAAGAAGAAGAAGAAGAAAAGGGTGTTCAGGGTGTTAAAATAAAGAGTATATAAAGGGGACTAAAAAAAGCGGTTAAGATTAGCAAATAAGGCCGTAGGCCACACCCCCGCAGGGGTGCCTGTGTAACCAAGCTCTTCCTGTTAAGGAAGAGAACAGCGGCTTGTATTTGTATTAGGGTAAACATGAAGAAGTAGATTAGTCATTTTTTGATAAAAATAAAGTGTAGGCTTTTAAAAATCTGTTTAAAAAATTATCTTTCGACCGAAATGCTGTTGCTTCACTGAAATCATAAAATATTAAAATTTTCAATCCAATTAAGTTTAAACTACTTTTCCCTTATACTTCTGCTATTGAACATCCTTTCCCTTATATTTCCGTTATCGAGCATCTTTCTCCCTATATATTTGACTGCTGAACATCCTTCTTCCTATATCTCCGTTAATGGACATCTTTCCTTCTATATTTTCGCTATTGAACATCCTTCACTTTATATTTCCTCTTTTGAACATCTTTCCCCTTATATTTCCGCTTTTAAACATCCCATTATATTTCCGTTTCTGAACATCCTTCCCTTTATACAGGATCTTTTTTTTTACATGTCCGACATTTAAAGTTTAATAAAATCAAGAATAATTTTGTTATCACAATGAAACTTTAAGAAGTTGTTTTTAATAGTTGTAAGTTTTGGGTCCTAAAATAGCTAATTGATTCATTAATTTTGTAGAAGTAAAGTAATGCCAGTTTTAATGAAGCATTGATTTTTTTTTAAATTCGCTGAACTTTCATATTTATCGACTATTAAAACCAATTTTATTTTAACTAATTTTATTTGCTTAAAATTAACAAAAAACTAAGACTAATAATCAGTTTGCATAATTAACATAATAACTTAATTTATTTGAAGATTCTTCTTTTCAAATGCTGATCATTCCTCTCATAACATTCATTTACTCGTGACGAAGTTGCTCTCATCACTTTTTTCAAAAGTTCTTCAGCGATATTATTTTTTAGTTGTTGGATACTTCCTGGATATTACGGTAAACACGATCTTTTAAATATCCCCCTAAAAGAAAATCCAACGGTGTTTGATCGGGGGATCTTGGAGGCCACTTAAATTCACTGATTTTTTCTCTTGAAGTTTTGTCTTAACAACTGCATTATTTCATTCGATGTATGTGATGTTGCACCGTCTTGCTGGAAAAAAAACAGTTGTCGTCTATTTCGAAGCCTTCGAAAGTTCGGTAAAAAATATTCTTCAAGCATTTCCAGTGACTGAATTTCCATTTTCATTCTCATAAAAATACGTCCAATGATCTTCTGATGTGTTATCGCACAACACAGTGTTTTTTTTCAGGATGCAGCTCTTTCTCTTGTATAGCTTCTGGGTTGTGGTCCGACCATATTCTGTTCTTCTGCTTATTATTGTATCCGCTGAGATGAAAGTGCGCTTCGTCAGACATTATCACTGGCGGTACATCAACTTCCCCAAATTTTCGTCTAAATTCTAATGTTTGCACAACCTGAATCTTGTATGGCTTCTTCATTACAATATAAGTTGTACTTTTTGACAATCCCACTTGTTCTGATCTTCTTTTCAATGATTTCTACGGCGACCGTTCGACGTTTTGACACAACTCTTCAATTTTATGTTCTACGCCTTTTCTGCCAACACGCCCTTTTCGTCCATCTTGTACACTACCGGTGTCTCGAAATTTTGTAATTAGTCTGCATAGCGCTCGTCGTGATGGTACGTCTTGAGCTCTTTCACGTTTCATCCATCGTTGTGTTGAAACCACTGAACAGTTGCATCTGAAGAATGTTTCAAGATTTTTTTTTCGTCAAATCATTTCCAGGAGCTTCCATGTTTTCAGTTTGAAAATTTCTTAATAATGATTTTTGATTGATCATCATCATCATCATCACTAACTATATTTACGAAGGGGATTTTTTTGAGTATTTGAATAATAATTTCATCAAAGTTATTTCTAATAATTCTTTTATAATATCAAAAAACAAAATGGTGAACTTCAGAAATAAATATAAGTATCGAAATTTTGCGAATTTTTTAAAACCCAAAGAATTACAATTGGTCAAGTTCCTAAAATTTATTTTTATAGATCTTTTATAAGTCTAAATATTAATCTAAGTAGCGAAGGGCAAGATCCCTCTAGTGACGAAGTCATTGCCTGGTTGATTGATATTTAAAGATAGAAATTGGTGTGGGAATAGTTAAAAGAAAAATAGATAGAAGTATGTGTATTTAAGAGGGGGGGAAATATGTGCCAGGTCGTCTGGCAAACTCCGTAGTTATGATTCCTTCTATGATACATTTTGTGTTCAATGCTTTAGCGTTCAAGCCTTTGTTTTCTTAATTAAAACAGTTGGATTATTTTTGGATAACTTACAAATGTACTTATTCTTGTTTGGTTTCTTTCTTCACATTTTAATGATTTTATAAATTTTAATTAATGTGTCCACATCGGATTTTTTTGTGTTAATTTATTTAATTATTTTATTTTCCCCACTTCGGATTTTTTTATTATATTGTAGCTCTTTTATTTCAATATGTCCTTTTGGGATATTTTTTTCCCCCTCTAATTCGGAACTTTTATTATGTTGTAGTTGTTCTATTTTAATATGTCCACTTCGGATCTTTTTCTAATGATTTTTGCTAGAAAATATTTCTCCTTTTATATTCTAGGAATGACTATGATGCTAGTAAATTTGTTACTTCACAATTTTCGCGAAAATTTTGCTAAGAATCGACCATTTCAAAAGTCATTTTTTTTTAACAAAAATTTTACGCTTTCCGTTTCTAGCAAAAAATGACCAATTTACTAAAACTGGCATAACTTCTAAAATAATGAATAAATCAATTAGCCATTTTAGGACAACGAACTTCAACTAATTATCAACAACTCTCGAAAGTTTCATTGTGATCACTAAATTATTCTTGATTTTATTAAACTTCAAAAGTAAGACGTAAAAAAAAGATAGTGTATTTACGATTTTGAACATTCTTCCCCTTACATTTTTTGCATTGAAGATCCTTCCACTTATATTTCGGGTAATTAACATTCTTTCCTTATATTTCTGGTTTTGAACACCTTTCTCCTTATATTTTCGCTATTGAACATCCTCCCACTTATATTTTCGTTTTTGAACTTCGAGCATTTTTATCCTTATATTTCCGTTATCGAGAATCTTCCTCTAAAAATCTTTGGTATTAAATATATTTCGACTGATAAATATCCTTTTCTCCATATCTCTGCTAATGAATATTTTTATTTCTAAATTTTCGCTATTGAACATCTATCTTCCTATATTGCCGCTATTGAACATCCTTTCCATTAGCTACCGCCTGTCCCTTGTGCTTGGGACAGATTCGTGCACACTGACTTGTGGACTTGTTGACTTCTTGGGGGAGGCCGGCCTTCTCCCTATTATTTAAGCAAGGTTTGTTTGTTTGTTTTTTTGTTGTTTTTTTGCATTTGTTTGTTTTTTGTTTGTTTTTTTTTTCTTTAGTTGCACGCTCCTGCGCCGGGGGGACCTCTCCCCGACGCACCAGCTTGCTTCCTTTCCCCCTTTTGGGGTGTTGTTGTTTTTTTTTTTTCTCTTTAAAAAAAAATCCTTTCCATTATATTTCCGTTATTAAACATCCATACCCTTATATTTTCAAAATCCTTACTCATATATTGACGCTTTTGAACATCCTTTCCCTTATATTTAATTTTTTTAGCATCCTTCTCCCAATATTTCCAATGACGAATATCCTTCTCCCAATATATCCGCTAATGAACATCTTTACTTCTATATTTTCGCAATTGACCATCCTCCCTTTATTGCCGCTATTGAACATCCTTCCGCATATACAGGGTAACCCTCCCCAAAACGGACCCTAACTTTCGATAGGCCTCATTTCTTAATTTTCTGCAAGGATTGAATAAAAATTTGGTGATAACTAATTTATTGTATTTAAAAACATCATATCAAAAATTGAGAGTCTTTGAACTTTTCTTCTTTATTCTAGAGCACGTGTTCGAGATGACCTCCATTTAGCTCTGTGCATTTCTTGAGGCGCAGAACAAAGTTGTCCATGACGTCCTTACAAACCGACCGACTAATAGCTCTGATCTCCCTGATGGCTTCTCTGAGTTCTGTGATGGTCCTGGGTCTCCCTGCGTACACTCTGTCTTTAAGGTAGCACCAGAGAAAGAAATCTAGGGCGGGGCTAAGGTCTGGACTATGAGGTGCCCACTCAAAATCAGTCTTGAGACTGATCACACGGCCACCAAAGTTCTCTTTCAGCCAATTTCGGGACAGGTTTGAGGTGTGAGAGCTTGCTCCATCTTGCTGGAACCAGAACATCTCCATAAGCGACGGGAACAGGTTCTGCAGCTCCCTCTTGAAGGTTTTGAGGACCTCAACATACCGCTCCTTGGTGACTGTCACTGTCGCGCTAGATTCCTCGAAGAAGAATGGTCCGATGATGTCTCTGGCTGAGATTGCAGTCCATACCGTGCACGTAAAGGAGTGCAGGGGCTTGATGGCTACCTCATTGAGTCTGGAGGTTCCCCAGAAGACATTTGTCTTCGAGTTTACCTTTTCTTCAAGGTGGAAGTGAGCTTCATCTGAGCTCCAAAGGAGGTTAAGAAAAGTTGGGGTCTCCTGAATCTTCTCCAGTATCTTGACTGCCATAGCCTTTCTCTGCTCCTTGTCTGGGGCTGTAAGGGTCTGCTTCGTCTGCATTATGTATGGGTAAGCCTTTACATCCATTACTAGCACTCTCCTGCAAGTCTCACAGGATATAGCGAGGGACTGACTTCGCTTGCGCACAAAGCGTTTTGGACTCTGCTGAACTGACTCTCTCACACTTTCGACCAGCTCAGCTGTACGCTTTTTGGGGCGTCCTGAATGTATTGGACGGTTGTCACTAGCTGCATTGAGGTTCTCCAATGTCCCATAGTTCTCAAAGTGGTCCGCCCAGTCCAGAATTCTGCTCTTGGAGGGAACTTTTTCACATCCGAACTGATGCACGAAAGTGTCCTGCACTTTCTTGAACGAGCCGGTCTTGTAATAATGTTTGACGCATTATATTCTTTTCTGGAGCTCCCATTGAGATCTAGTTGTGTTCACAGGCGTTGCTTCTGTCACGTCCTGCAAAGTAAGGATGATTAGTGAATCAATGAAGGATATATCACAAAAAGTGTGTGCAGGCCCATTTTGGGGGGGTCACCTGCATTTCCGCTTTTGAACATCCTTGCTCCTCTATTTACGCTATCCTTCTTATATTTCAATGTTTGAATATCCCTCCCTATATTTTCGTTATTAAGCATTCTTATCCCTATATTTCCACTGACCCCGTAAGGGTCACGGCGATTTGCTCTCCTGGCCGCCGTGCTGACGGGACTTAGCGTCCCTTCCGGCCCCAGCTTGGCATCCTTTTTCTCCTTTTGCTAATCCCTACTTCGTCTTCTGTACCAATTCTCTTTCACCCTGCATCGTACTTCCATCTACGTTTGTTTGTCGATCTCGGTGTATCAGAGCTGTCCGTCAGGGGGCGCGACCCTTTAGCTGGTCCTGCCTGTGTTGGTAGGTGGGTGCCTGAGCCGCCGTGGCGCTCTTGGGGGTCTTTGCTCTACCAATGGGTAAATTTCCGAGGCTGGCCGGCCATTTTTAAAACGATGGTTGGGTCAGGGGTGGACGGGCTTACCCTCCTGGTTGGGCCGGCTCTCCGAGTAGGTGTCTCGACGGTAGACAGTGACTTCGCTGCGCGAATTGGCACCACCTTTTATACTCTACTTCATATGGGTAATAATAATAAAAAATTACTTCTGGTTCTCGTACTATACCTGTCAATAAGTCCTCTTTTCCGCGTTTGTTAGATCCCTTCGCAGAAGAGATAGATGCTGATTTCGACTACCCTCATTTCCTGGTGCTGAATTCCAGTTCCGGGTCCCCGCTTTCTAAATTGGACGTGTTTGATTTGAATGAGGAGTTTGAGTCCCGCTGTGGTGCACCCCGCCGTATGTGGGCCCGTGGTAGTGGCTATTTAGTGGTTGAGGTATCTTGGCGAGAGAAGTGTGGCGCCGTGCGGGATTTGTCCTCCATTTCGGAGGTTTCGGTTGTGCCCCACCCTCGCCTTAATTTTGTTAATTCGCTCCAACGAATTATTTCAATATGATGTTTCGAGACTAAAAGATAAACTTTCGTCCCAGAGGGTTACGGACGTGTATAGGACTTCTAAGTCTGTTGGTCCCGCTAAGGTTCCTACGAGTACGCTCATCGTTACCTTTGAGCGTCAGAATCTGCCCCAGTTTGTTCGTGCTGGTTATCTTCGTGTTCCTGTGTCCCGTTATGTTGAGCTCCCCAGACGTTTTAATTGCTACCAGTTTGGCCATATGAGCAGCAATTGTAGGCAGGCTCGTCGTTGTGTGGCCTGTGCGTTGGCGTATCATGGCTCCTCTTGTGAGAATCATAAATATTGCGCCAATTGTGGAGGTTCCCATAGCGCGGCTTCGCGTTCTTGTCCCGTATTCCTTTTTGAGAAGGAGGTCCTAGCTCTTCGGGACTCCCTCAGGCTGGATTTCCGTGAGGCCCGCCGTAGGGTCCGGGCGCAGCTCGCCCCCCTCTTGCCGTCTCTTCTCTGACGTTCTCCCGGATGCGGCGTTCTGCCGTCCTCCTCCCGATCGTCCTACTTCTCCTTTGTCTTCTCGCGGTCCCTCTGTTGCTCCTTCTCCCTTGCCTTTGGTCCCTCCTCGCGGTTCCTCCGTTGCGCCCTCTCCTTTGTCATTGGTCTCTTCTCGTGTTCCTTCCTCTGTCGCGGACTGTGAGACCGACCGAGCTGAGACGCTGGAGGATATCCGGCAGTTCCTCCAGGCGTCTGCCCCTGCTGCTGCTCCCGTTCCTTTGTCTCAGCGTAAACGGAAGGGTTCCTCCTACCCCGTTCGGAGTCCAAGCGCACTGCTTCTGATGAGGCTGGTTTGGCCCCCGAGTCGGTTGTTGAGGCGTCCTCTATTTTGATGTCTTCTCCCCGGTCTTCGCTGGCCTCCCCCGTTGGCATCACCGATGTCATTGTCCTGGCGGAAGTTCACCCGGTTCCGTCTTCTTTGCCTCCTACTCTACCCGATCCCCCTTTCCCTCCGGGTTATGAGCCCTCCACGTTGGGGGTTCGGTCCGGCTCTCAGCTGTCGCCTCCCGCCGTTCACGCTGCCAAGTCCGTGCCGGGTGCGTCCCCGGCTCATCGTAATTTGTAGCTTGCCCCTTCTGGGCCTTCTAGTAGTCTGGAACCTTCGACGGTCTCCGTCACTAGAATTCCGACGTTGGTGTCGAGACGACAGTAATGCCTGTCATCCTACAATGGAATTTTCAAGGGGTTTTCCCCAAGTGGGAGGAACTCCAGCTCTTGCTTTCTAGTGTTCGGCCCTCGGTGGTCTGTCTGCAAGAAAATAAGCTTGGGGCTTGCCCCTTCCCGGCACTTCCGCACTTCCGGGTGTTTAATTCCATCCCCCGGCCGGGGGCATGTCCCATTGTGGTGCTTCGCTTTTAATTTCCTCTTCGCTATTCTCTGCGCCAATTCCCGTCCGTACTACCTTGCAGGCTGTTGCTGCGAGGGTTTTTACTTCCAAGCTTTTAACTGTTTGTTCTGTGTACATCCCCCCGGATTTTAGTTTGAGTCGGTCTGACCTTTTAGAGCTCACAAGTCAGTTACCTAGCCTGTTTTTATTACTTGGTGATTTTAATGCTCGCCACCCATCTTGGGGTGATACTGCCCGTAATCCCCGGGGCGGAGTGGTTGAGTCCCTCTTATTATCCGATTCCCTTTGTCTTTTAAATTCCGGCGACTTTACTTCTTACTATGTTCAAACCGATTCGTTTAGTGCTAGAGACTTGTCCTTATGTTCACCCAACTGTTTTCTCGACTTCCGGTGGGTCGATTCGGGACGACCTTTCCGGGAGTGATCACTTCCCGATAGTCCTGTCGGCCACCCTTTCTGGCCCGTGCCTTTCCCTTCCTTCTCGTTGGGATCTGCAGCGAGCAAATTGGGTTGGGTTCCGGAAGGCTTCCTTTATTGATGCCTCCCGGGCTTCCTTCAATACAGTGCGGTCTCATATTTTACTACTCATATTTTAGAGGCTGATGAGCGCTTTGTTCCGCAGAGGTGCCCTATTGCGGGGCTCTCCACCGTCCCCTGGTGGTCGAAGGATTGCGCGTTGGCTATTTCTGCCTATCAGTTGTCCTATTTCCGTTATAGGCGGAACCCGACCGTCTCGAATAGGGTCGATCGGAACCGGGCTCGTGCCATCCGCCAAAGGACCCTCCGTCGTGCCCGCCGTGAGTCTTGGCGCCGGTACGTATCTTCCATTTCTTCGTCTACGCCACTGACTCGGATTTGGAAGCGGTTCAATAAGATCCGTGGGCGCTACGCTGGTCATGCCATCCCTACTCTAGACATTGGAGGCTCGCTTGGGCCCGATGGCCGGTTGGTCAGCGAAGCTCCGGCTGACCATTTTGCTTCCGTGAGTAGCGCTGGTAGCTATCCTCGACGGTTTCTCGATCATAAGGTTGCCATAGAATCTCGCCTTTTAGATTTTACCAAGTGCGCCACCTACTCTTATAATGCTCTCTTTTCCGTCTATGGGATGCGGGATGCTTTGTCTCACTGTGGCTCCACCTCTTCCGGTGATGATTGCATCCACTACGACTTTCTCCGTCGTCTCCATCCCCACTCGGAGTTATTTTTGGTTGACTTCTACAACCTGCTTTGGGTCAAAGGAATCTATCCGTCCTCCTGGCGTGTGGGGGTTGTTCTACCCTTTATCAAGCCCGGCAGGGACGGTTTGGACCTCAGTCACTATCGCCCGATTGCTCTTACGAGCTGCCTCAGTAAGTTGTTCGAGAAGATGGTCCAAGTTCGCCTCACTTGGTTTTTGGAGTCCAACTCGCTCCTCTCTCCATTTCAGTGCGGTTTTCGCAGCGGTCGTAGTACTCTTGACCACCTCATTCGTTTTGAAGACTTCGTTTTACGGGCCTTTTCCTCCAGGCATCAGGTGTTAGCGGTGTTCTTCGACATTCAGAAGGCCCACGATACCACCTGGAGATATGGTGTTTTACGTCAGTTATATGATTGGGGTATGAGGGGCTTTTTACCGGTTTTTATTCAAGAATTTTTATCGTCCCGTAATTTTAAGGTCCGTATTGGGGATGCTTTCTCAGGCTTGCGGATTCAAGAGGAGGGTGTTCCCCAAAGGTGTGTTTTGAGTGTGACATGTTTCGCCGTTGCCATTAATAGTCTGGTGTCCACTCTTCCGGAGGGGGTTTTGATTTCCCTCTTTGTGGATGACTTGGCGTTGTTTTGTTCATCTCCCCGCTTGCCTTCTGCTTCCCGTCGATTACAGCTGGCAATTGATGCCGTGTCGGGTCGTGCTGTCTCAAAGGGTTTCTGTTTTTCGGTCACCAAAACGAAGGCCATGCATTTTTATTGGGGTCGTGGTGTCCTTAGTCTCCCTCCCCTCTTCTTGGATGGCACGGCGATTGAATATGTCCTCGTTTTTAAGTTCTTGGGTTTAACGCTTGATAGCAAGCTCACTTGGGTAGCCCATTTGCGTCGCTTTATGGTCGCTTTATTCGGCACTGGTCCAATCCCGCTTGGACTACGGTTGCCAGATGTATTCTTCAGCGTCTCCTTCAGCCTTGAAGATACTTGACCCTGTTCGTTCGCTTGGAGCCCGTCTTACTAGTGGAGCCTTTCTCACCTCGCCTATCCCTAGCCTCTTTGTTGAGGGTCTCGTGCTTCCCTTGCGATACCACCGGCTGCAGGTGTGCCTACGATTCCTGTTTCGTGTTCAGCAATACCTTTCATCCCCAGTCCATGAGTGCCTTTTTGCCCCGTCCTCTTCGGCATCTTTTGATCGGCGGCCATCTTTACCCCGGCCTCTGGGGCAACGGGTTGGGAACCATCTCTCCTCCCTGGGTGTTCCTGGAGTGTTAGCCCTCCCATTCCCGCCGGCTCCGTGTTGGGGCGTCCGCCCTCCTGAGGTCTGTACTGCTTTTTTTGGGGGGGGGATTTCGAGAAAGGGTCTACTGACCCTCGTCTATTAAAGTGCCTGTTTCTTGAACATGCGTGTTCTCATGCGCACCAGCGTCCCATTTATACTGACGGCTCGAAGTCGGACCTCGGTGCCGGGGTAGCCGCGGTGTCCTCTACGGAGTCTCTTCGATCCGCCCTCTCTCCTGTAGCATCCGTTTTTACCGCAGAGTTGACGGCCATTATTTTGGCTTTTAATTTTATTTTATCCCTCAATTCTTTAGATTTTATCGTTTCTAGCGATTCCCGGCCTGCTTTGGAGGCAGTTCGTTCTTTTACGTCCACACACCCTTGGTGTGATACGAGGCGGCTGATCGGCTGGCCCGCTCGGCCCCCCTCGAGGTGCCGGATGCAGCCTCTCTGCCCTTTAGGAATTCCTACCCCGTAATCAGGGCGTATGTCTTTTGTCTGTGGCAGAGAGAATGGGATTCGTTCCCCTCTTCTAAGCTGTCTCTTACTTAACGCTCTGTCCGTTCCTGGTCCTCTAGCTTTCAGCGACTCCGGTCTTGGGAGGTTTCTCTTTGCAGGTTGCGAGTTGGGCACACGCGACTCACCCATGGCTATTTAGTTTCAGGTGGAGGCCGAGTTGCCCCTGGCTGTCCCTTTTGCGGTGGCGAGCTGTCTGTGGCTCACATTTTAGTAGTTTGTCCCCGCCTTGCTTCTCTTCGGAATTCTTGCTTCCCTGCTCGACTTAGCTTTATTTTATCAGAGGATTCCCTTCGGTTGTCCTCCCTCCTTATATTTCTATCACGAAGTGGCGTTTTATCCCTTTTATAAATTCTTTCCATTTTTGTTTTTTAGGTTTATTGTTTTATCTTTTATCTTGTGCCCTTCCCTGCGGCAGGCGCATGTCATTTGTTTATTGCTCCAGCCGCTCTTGTTTTTAGAATGCGTGCTGTATGCCCGTAATTTAAGTGTGCGCCTCTGTGTGTTGCACTGTTTTTTCTAACCCTTTGCTTTTCCCCATTTTTATTCAGTGTCTCCCACGCCTCTTCTGACTTTTTTCGGGCGACCCCGTTTTAACAGTGCTGCCATTAAGAATCCATTAGGATTGGGCAGCTGCCATCTTGCTTTCCCTTAAACTAAACTAAACTATTTACACTGATGAACATCCTTCCATCTTTACTCCTATATTTCCGTTATTGAACACCTTTCTATATTTCCGCTAATGAACAGCCCTCTCTCTATATTTCCACTCTTAATTTTTTTTTACCTCTATATTTCCGCTATTTAACATCTTTCTCCATATATTTCAGCTATTAAACATCTTTAACTATATTTCCGCTATTGAACATCCCTCTCCCTATATTTCCGCTATTAAACAGCTTTACCTCTATATTTCCGCTAATGAACATCCTTCTCCCTATATTTCCGCTACTAAACATCTTTACCTCTATATATCCTCTATAAAACATCCTTCCACTTATATTCCTGCTATTAAACATCCTTCCACTTATATTCCTGCTATTAAACATCCTTCCACTTATATTCCCGCTATTGAACATCCTTTTAATTATATTTCAGCTATTGAACATCGTCCGCCATATATTTCCCTTATTGAAAATCTTTCTGCATATATTTTTCTTTTGAACATCGTTCCTGTTATATTTTCGCTTTTGAACATCCTTCCCTTTATATTTCAGATTTGGAACATCCTTCTCTTTACATTTTTGCTGTTGAGCTTCCTTTCCTTTTATTTCCGCTTTTGAACACCCATGCCCTTATATTTCCTCCATTGAACATCCTCCCCCTTATATCTTCGCTATTGAACATCCTTCTCTCTATATTTCCGCTATTGAACATCCTTCTCCCTATATTTTCGATGTTTACCTTCAGTGTTTGGTCTACTGTAGACCGTACATTAAAGAATGATTGTTTTTGTAAACCGTTAAATTTAGGCTATACCCCCCCCTCCCCTAAAACCTCGTATGGAGACCATATTCAAGTGATCCGTCGTTGGATGATCACACGTGTATACCGGGATTGATTCTCGCCCAGAGATGACGCAACTAAATTCCGCGGTCGGAGGTGGCCTCGTACGTCATCACCGGGGGCGGTAGGGGCCTGGAGGTAGTCCAACTCTCTTAAACCTGCAACAAAGAATGGTCCTGTTGCGGAGGTAGGTGGGGGGGTGGGGGAGATGTAGGCGTGGTAGAGCGATGAGTGATGGAGAAGGAAATGAAAAATAATATGTAAAACCTTATTAACCCCCGAGTAGAGTGGGCGAGATCGATTGTTAAAAGGTTAACATCCTAACGGCATGTCAAGTTTATTACACCCGCCCCCCATGAGCAAGTTATGATACAGGATCAGTTTACAAGGCTCATAGTTCCCAATCCCACCCCTACAACCTTCCAAACTCAAAAAATGTACCCGAGGTTCTCACTACTAATTCTTGGGTCAAATACTTTATATCATTCTTATTTCGGGACGGCGACATCGCGTGTCATTGCCATCCCATTTCTAGCCCTATTCCAAGCTCCTTCCCCACTTCTAGCCCTATTCCAAGCTCCTTTACACTTCTAGCCCTATTCCAAGCTCCTTCCTACTTCCAGCCCTATTCCAAGCTCCTTCCTACTTCCAGCCCTATTCCAAACTCCTTCCCACTTCTATCCCTATTCCAAGCTTCTCCCCACTTCAGACCTCATTCCAAGCTCCTTCTTGCTTCTAACCCTATTCCAAGCTCTTTCCCACTTCTAGTCCTATTTCAAGCTCCTTCCTACATCTAGCCCTATTCCAAGCTCCTTCCAACTTCTAGGCTTATTCCAAGCTTCTTCCTCCTTCTAGCCCTATCCCAAGCTTTTTTTTCCCACTTCTAGCCATATTACAAGCTCCTTCCCACTTCTACCCCTATTTCAAGCTCCTTCCCCCTTCTAACCCTATTCCAAGCTCCTTCCCACTTCTACCCCTATTCAAAGCTCCTTCCCACTTCTAGCCTTATTCCAAACTCCTTCCCACTTCTAGCCTTATTCCAAACTCCTTCCCACTTCTACCCCAATTTCAAGCTCCTCCCCACTTCTACCCCTATTCCAAGCCCCTTCTCACTTCTTTCCTTATTCCAGAGCGTTATGCGATCTGGCGCTCGCATTGGAAGATGTCGGTTGCTGCAGAGACACAGCCCGGTTTCACGTGATTTCAGAACGTACAAACAGGGTTTTCCGGCTAAATTTGACGAATTTTAATGTCGCCATTTGTCAGAAACACTTGATGTATCGGTGCTTAGTCAACAGCATTGGAGAGCATACATAATAAATTTTTAGTTGAGAAAAAGTTAGCTGACATGGAGAACTGAAAGCCATCTGACTATTGGAAAAGTTACTTGCACCATGATGATGATTCGCGCTAGGTATCAAAATGCATACTCCGAAGCCGTGGCCAGAAGAAAGGAACACATCAGGCGTTCTGACTGCGTCCACACGTTGGAATCATCTAATCACTGCACGACAATGAGATGGAAGACCCGAGCAAACAAATCCAGACTTTGGTGAGAGAGAGAAGGGTGTCGTACTTACCACCATGAAACTGGCACTCGTACAAGAGGCGCAATGGACAAATTCTGACAGCCAAGGCCAAGGAGAACCGCTTGGCGAAGGCAAAGAAGCTCCTGGACAAGCTGAAGTATCCTATTGATCCAGGGCAATCTGGTTCTTCTCAGATGAAAAAAACTAACAGGATCAGTTGCACAACATCCAGAACAACAGGTGGCCTGTCTCTAATTCATGCGACGTTCCACGTATCATGAAGACCAAGTTCCCCTAAACTGTGATGGTCTGTGAGTGTCTTCAATGAGGGCGACGCCATGCCGACCCACATGTTTGAGCAGGCTCTTAGACTAAATTCATTACGAAATTCGAAAAATTCCGTACTGGGGTGGGATTCGAACCAAGCACATTGAGGCAGCGAGCAACCGCTTAGATCTCAATTAAACCGAGCCTTTAACCACTCCGTCTACGCGGAAGACCAAAAATAACTTCCGAATAGACAAGCTTTTTTTAAGTCACGCTTCGCAAGGTCGATTGGGCAAGGTCCCGGGCAACACTCGGGATAAAAAAAGTCCGGTCGCAAATAAATACAGATGCACATTGTTTGAAAGTCTTAAATCGTGGCACAAAAATATCTTTACTTGCCTATTATTATTATTTTTATTGTTAGGTTGAAGGCAGATCCAGAAGAGGTGCGCAATTTCCCTATCATATAACATACTTAAAAGGATCAAACGTTTCATCGCGAGCGCCCGGCAGTTTACGCTCGCGCGTGACTGACCTTTAGTTATGAGCGAACAACGTTGTGGCTACAGAAACAGATTGAGTGTCTTATCTTCTATTCTATTCTATAACTATATTTTAAGAACGAGATTAAAAAAAAATATCTTGGCCTGGATGTTCTTTTATATGGGGGAAGAGGGGGGAAGGAGAGAATTTTTCTCTTGGCTTGGATGTCTTTTTTGTAGGAGGCAGGAAAGAGGCAGGAGGGTTAAAACTGGATTTTTCGATTCCTATAAATGGACAGGAACACACACAGACAGACTTCATTTTATACAAGGTGTTTCAAAAATAGATAACATAACTTCGGGATTATGTTCCCTATGTCTTGATTTGAGTACATGTCCACTCACGATAGACCACTAACCAGACAACTATTTGATCGAGTTCAACGCAATCCTGTGCTGAAAGACGCCACCTGTGGGGGAAAAAGGAATTCTGATTAGCATATTTTAATAGCCTATAACTCCGAAATCAAGCATTTCCGGACATATATTCATGAGAACTGTTTTTATTATTTAGACATAGAGAACATAATCCCGAAGTTATGCCATCTACTTTTGAAACACCTTGTATATATATATATATATATATATATATATATATATATATATATATATATATATATATATATATATATATATATTGTTGAAGACCATTGTGTGTGTATTTCGCCTTAATTAATTTCCTTTGGTAACTTTCTCTTCTTCTACCTTTTTTATTCTATGTTGTAGATGGTGGACTACTTGTCCTGTACTGATATCTTTTAAATGAATGTGTTTGGTAAAAACTAAACTAAATTGCTAAGCTTTCGATCTTATTCGATCATCTTCGGAGCGTTATGGCATTTCTTGCCTCCTTTACCGATGTAGTGAGTGTAGTGAGGATCTGACAGAATGAAAGATCTTCACTCCACTCATTACATCGGTAAAGGAGACAAGAACATAACAAAACGTTCTGAAGATGATCGAATAAGATCGAAAGCTCAGCAATTTAGTTTGTTTCCAGCGCTCGAGTTTCCACGTTACTCTCGCCATTGAGCAAATTTCATCCTCCCATGGCGCTGCGAGGTCCTCTTCTGGGTCTGTTTATGTATACAGGTGCCCACTTTAGGATTTCTTTCGCGTCTTGTAGTAATTTTCGCTGCCCATCTACATTTCACATTATTTGTTTTTAGTATATCTGTCACCCATGTTAGTGTTTTTATCCCTGTATCTCTTTTCTGGTTCCTGAGGGTTATTCTTAACATGCATCGTTCCACGTTTCTCTTAGTTGTGTTCAATTTCTCCTTAAGTTCAGTGTCCACGTTTTACTTTAGTTAGAACTGGTAATTAATTAAATACTTGGAATTACTTTAAGACTGATAATTATTTAAATACTTAGAATTACTTTAAGACTGGTAATTAATTAAATACTTGGAATTACTTTAAGACTGGTAATTAATTAAATACTTGGAATTATCTTAAGACTGGTAATTAATTAAATACTTGGAATTACTTTAAGACTGGTAATTAATTAAATACTTGGAATTACTTTAAGACTGATAATTATTTAAATACTTAGAATTACTTTAAGACTAGTAATTAATTAAATACTTGGAATTAATTTAAGACTGGTAATTAATTAAATACTTGGAATTACTTTAAGATTAGTGATTAATTAAATACTTGGAATTACTTTAAGACTGGTAATTAATTAAATACTTGGAATTACTTTAAGACTGGTAATTAATTAAATACTTTGCTTTTTAAGCATAGGCACTGGTCTCTTCCTAAGAGGCACTAGCGCGGTTCCTACCGCTCTCCAACCTAATTTTGTCCTACATATTTCCTTTTCCTTTCTCCACCAGGAGTAAAAAAAACTCTCGAATATACTCCTGTACCTGATCTTAAGTTTGATCATCATTCCGAATACTCATATACCTTGACTTAAGTTGGATTGTTGATTCTAACACTTGTACCTGGTCTTAAGTTTGATCATCAATCCGAATGTTCATGTACCTTGTCAAGTTGGATTGTTGATCCTAACACTCTTGTACCTGGTCTTAAGTTTGATCATCAATTCGAATATTCATGTACTTGGTCTTAAGTTGGGTTGTCGATCCCAATACTATTCTACCTGGTCTTAAGTTTGGTCGTCAATCCCAATACTCTTGTACCTGGTCTTAAAGTTTGATTGTCGATCCTAACACCCTTGTACCTGGTCGTAAGTTTTTCGTCGATCATAATACTATGGCACATGGTCTGAAGTGTGATCATCAATCCTAATACTCTTGTACCTGGTCTTAAGTTTGATCATCAATCCCAATAATCATGTACCTGGTCTTAAGTTTGGTCGTCGATCCCAATACTCTTGTCCATGGTCTGAAGTTTGATAGTCGATCGTAATAACCTTGTACCTGGTCTTATAATAATGAATAAAGATTTATTTATCGGGGAACAGAAAAAAACAAATAATGGTGTCGTGGTATGACATTAGATTATATCAATACCATATTATATCTATGGGGCGTTCCGACAAGGGACGGAACGCCACGAATTTCGACGCGCGGAACAGCGAGAAAGAGTGCAACGAGGTCAGGTAAAGTTTGGGCAACGGCAAAGCTCAAGGTTATTTAAAGAGGCATGTACAAAAATATAATTTTATTTACATAAAATAAGAGAATAAATGGGCAAAATTAAATTGGTAAATGAGAGGGGAAATTGCAGAGTTATGCGTCAGACTCAGAAGTTAGAAATTAATGCGTTACAGAAAGAGACTATTCAAATGGGGAGGATTTACTCAAATGGGTTGCTGAAGGGGAAGAGGGGTTGGCTTACGGAGGATTCCGGGTGAGACGTCAGGGTAAGGCTTCACGGATGTCTTCTGCAGGCAATAAACGTGAGGCGAGGGTGCTCGGACCTTCTGAGTGGGAAGTTAACGTGATGGCGGTTCTCCAAAGGGGGGGAGGGGGCGGTAACGTCCGGTCCAAGGGAGAGTATTTCGGCCACCCGAAAACGAGGGGCGAACGAGGAGGGCTTCGACAGGAGTTGATGAGTGGAGTTGGAAAAATCGTTCGGTAGCGATCGTCAAATGGAATTACCTCACTGGCTGGGGCTAATTCCAACACACAAAAAGTTCAGCCGTCACTTTGCTTTGTTGTTAGCACCTGACTTGGAACTAGGGGAATCTTCTTTAGTCCGGGCGAGACTCCTCAACTCTGTGTCTCCCACATGGAAGACGAGCCCTATATATATCCGATGCTCCCCCCGCGGGGGTGGGGGAAACAACACTACTCTCGAATGGCCACGAATCTTCACGCCGAGGCGATTCTAACCCGCGTAAAGGTGGTCCGTGGTGGACGTGGTTCGAGGCTACTGCTTGTGGATGGGGTGGGGGGAGGCTTACCAATTTAAGCCTATCCAAATTCTAGAAGCTTCTCCAGCGCATGAACATCACTTCCGTGCTGGAAAAGAAATTCCACGTAGAATTCCCCCACAAATGGCAACATCGAATAAAGTAAATGACATTTAACCCAAGGTTGTTAAAGGACTGACAACAATAACTGGGTGGAAATTTCGTCGAAAAATCACTAGAGATGGTGGTTCGATTCGTGTCGAGGTAGGGAAGGGATAATCTCGTGTGTTCTGCCGATCGAGAAGACCAGGTACATGAAACAGGACAATACTTACTATAATACTGATCTTAGTCAGCCTAGGAATGTCTCTTTGTCCTTCCTACTGTGAGGGTCTGTGAGGTCTTGGTCCAGCAGGTAAGTGTAGTGTTCTTTTCTCTTCTGTACCGTAGTCTGTATTTCTGTATTGGAGTAACCAGAGTGGCTTTAAATATAAGCGAAAACGGGTCGTTTATGGCGAAGCTTGCTTAATCAGATCTCCTTCCCCTCCTCCTCCTCGTTGGAGGAAGGCAGCTGGAAAGGGAAAGAGACTCGCTTATCGCGAAGCGAGTGAAAACCTCTGAGCGCTGCTTGGTGTCAAAAACATAATACTTCCTGGCACCTCTCCCCAAAAGAGGACGGGCCCCTGGGGCCCTCGGGCCGACCAGCGATTGTCATACTGACGTTATATAAATTTAATTATCCGGTCGGGGATCCTCCCACTATCATGGAAGGATTGGCGTTGGCTAACTAACTAACCTTTGTAACCTGGGCAATACTCAAAATTGTAGGTGATGGTGAGACCTTGAGGAATTCAGCCCCGACTGGGTGGACACCACCCCTCAAAAATTACGAGTATATTAAATTATAATCATTTCGGTACCCCCAACTTTTCTTCCTTTTTTCGAGAAGACGGTTTTATGGGTCACTCTGGTAGTACTCCAGTTACCCCTCGCTCCTCTATTCTCCCCTCGGGGAGAAGAGCTCACATTTTATCAGTGAAAATTTATACAAAATGTTTGAGTGTTGAACGAAAATACTCATAAAACTCTATTCAGTCAACTCGCGAGAGTGACTCATAATGTGCCTAGGTGCTCATAGATATCGGAAGAGTCCATGAGGTAGAGAAGAAAATATACAAGTACATAGTTCATCTTTATCTGGTTTGTTGCTGCTTTCATTCCAATTTTTAGTTACTATGTCGGTCTGTAAGTCGGTCGGTCGGCTGGTATCCATTTTACTTTTCAATGTGGGTTTGGGGGGGAAACAATAACATCGTAACTATTCGGTCGATTCTAACGAAATTTGAAACCCTTATGTTGTTAAACATTCTCTTTCGAATGATATATTTGTTAAGGTCCTCCCAAGCTTAGTCCAGGAATTATTAAAAGAAAAATAACTATGGTTCGGATTGCCCCACTCGTTGAAAGTTGTGAAGGTCGTAAGGTCAGAATAATTGAGAGCACGCGACTTCTGTCTGTTGACCTTTTGTTTCCCATATTTTTAATTGCACTGAGCTTTTATGTCAAATAGGTATTGGATACTTCCGAGAGTGTGATTGAATCCTTTTAATTTTGGGATCTTGTAGTCTTCCCTCCTATGCCTTCATTACGAGGGTATCCTACCCCTCAAACCTTTGGAGATTCCTCCTCTTGAATTCGCGAATAAATAGAAGGAAATTAAGAGAAAAGAAACCTAATCTTCTTTTTTACTTTCTTCAGGTACGGGTGGATTGTTGTGGGTTCGATGTTTACAGTCAATGTTCTGTCCACTGGTTATGTCAAAGGGTTTGGCATTATCTACAATGCAATTGAGGATTATTTCCCCAATACATCGGGCGTAATGTCTGGTGTGATGGTGGGTCTACTCGTTGGTTGCAAAACAATGTTTGGTAAGTGGTTTCGTGTAAAATGTATAATATAAAACCGATGTTAAAAGTGAAAAAAAAACTAATTTGTTGCGATGTTTAGCTCCTGTTGTAGGTGTTCTCTCTAACGTGATTGGTATACGGACAACAATGTGTATCGGCTGCACTTTCTACACCACAGCTTTGTTCGCATCCTACTTCTGCACTTCTCCCCCACAGCTCGCTTTTACTCTTGGAGCCATGGCAGGTAGTGTACAAGAATATAACATGAACAAATGTCCAAATATTGTGGCTTCGGCGTTAACCGAAGAGGTTTTGAAATGTTAAATTTTGAGTTAGTTTACTAAAGATAGTGCGCATGCTGTGTGAAGTGTTAATGAGTATCTTTTTCGCAGGTTTTGGGCAGTGCATTGTCGATACTTGTCAAGTTGTAGTTCTTTCCCACTTCTTCGATGCTAAGATGTCTATTGCGAATGGTATTCGGGTTTCTGGTACCCCGTGCGGGGGTTTATTGTTGCCATTCTTATTTGCTGCCCTCTTGGATGCTTACGGACTGAAACTCATGTTCATATTACTGGCTGGGGTCATGTCTCACATCTATATTTGCTCCCTTTTGATGAGACCTTTAGAAACTCACGTCAAAATTAAAGCGATCGATTATATCAATACTCATTCTGATTATTTTGACGATTATCCGAACACATCCAACAATGTTGACCAAAAGGTAACAATCGGAGCTTCCGATTTGGCTGAAATGTCATTCAAGAGGGAATTATACCATCGGATTCTCGACCAAAATTTGGCTTCTTCAAACCGAAAGAAAAAGAAGCCTTTTGATTTTGGTCCTTTGAAGAAACCGGCCCTTTACTTTTTTCTAATTATGGCATCGATGTATCCTCTGGCGATGCCATTGGTTTCTTACTATGCCACAATTTACGCCAAAACAGTCATAGGCTTATCGGCCTATCAGATCTCTTTGGTATTGGGGTTGCAATCGTTATTTGACTTCCTTCTGCGCATCACAATCGGATGGTTAAATAGCAAAGATCTGTACAATTTGTCACATGGATTCTTTTTCTGGTAAGTGAAATTGAAGTTCTGAAGTTCAATTAATGCATACGTTTTAGTATTACTAAGTTAGTGATAATAATAAAACATATTTCAAGGTGAAAATGAATTTCATTTTAAGGAATAAAGTTTGAAATTCATTGAATCTCAAATAATGTAAAGAACGAAAATCTTAAAGTACGAACAAAATAGCCAGGTAAAACAATCTTACGTACAAAATCCCCAAATATTAAAAAGAAAGGCCCCTCTTTCGGATTCACCCCCAAATTTTCATGTAGCTAGGTTCCCAACCTTTGACCAAGGAAAGGACCTTTACAGAAAGGAGTTGTGTACACCATTTATGGGCCAGAGAAGTCTACTTCTCCAACTTCACTATTTTAAAAAGTCCTTCCTAAAAGCTGGGGGAAATGCCCTCGCCAGTTTTCTCTTTTACTTTTTAACACTTACCCCCATCCTTGGATTGGTGTAGTTTTCACTAATACCCCCATCCCCGCGGGGTTGTTTTAGCATGCTGTGTTGTGCCGTCGGGACCACCCTGACCCCACTCTCAGGGGGTCCTTGGAGTCTTTTAGCTACACTGTGTCTGCACTCCTTGGGCCCCGCCTCTTTCCATACGTTCATCAACGTCATCCTCTGCCACAAGTTCGGGAGCCACTCTATTGGCACTACCTGGGGCTTTCTGAGGATGACCCAGGGTGTTTTCGGCTTTCTCCATCCAGCGCTTATCGGTAAGTTTCAAGAAAAAGGGAAGGGGCGGGGCACATTTTAGTAACCTTTAGGAACAATTACTGTCGTTTTCCACAATGGATGTATTCGGAGAATTTTTTACCTTTTTTTGGTTACCCTTCTTTTATTTTTATTTTTTTAATTTTCCCCCTTTTTTATTTGAATATATCTTATTTTTCTTTCTTACAGAAAGAACTTGGTTCCACAGGCACTCCTTCGGCGTGTGGCCTACGGCCTATTTGCTATTCTAAACTGCTTTTTTTAATCCCCTTTATAGACTCTTTATTTTAACACCCTGAACACCTTTTTCAACATAGATACCCTGAAACATTTTTTTAAAGTTATTTCACCTTTTATTATATTGTCTTTATCCCTTGAAGATTTATATATAGTTGAAAATTTTCCAAACCCTTTTTTCAACATAGACACCCTGAAACCTTTTTATTTAAGTTACTTCACCCGGTTTGATATATAGAAAAACCTTCGTCAGATCTCTTTTTTCATCTAAATTTGTTTTATATACGAAATGATAGTAAAAAGACGCCAAAGCCCTAATTTTAATACATTTTTTGAACTTCACGATTTGTATGTTTTTTCATTCCAAATCATTCGATAATTATATTTATTTTTTCTGAACTCTTAGAAAGAACTTTGATAAAAGCTCGAAACATACAAAAAACAGCCCTGCGAATAAAAGTTTCAAATAAACCTAAACTCAAAAACATGAAAGGTTACTTGTCCACTAAGCAAAAAATACATTTTCAAAAATTTAAAAAATTCCCCAAGTTAAATTATAGAGTTAAGGATATCTTATTTTTCTTGTTCCCTTTATTGGGGGCGGGGGGAGTTTTCCTTCTCCATTTATTTCGGGTAAATTTCAAGAACACACCCCTCATGAATTTCTGGAGCTAAAATATATTTTTCTGGTGCATTTAGGGGGTCAGGAACGCGAATATGATGCTCATTGCCAATGGCTTTCTTTCGAGTTAGCTTCACATTTATGTGAGCACAGATACCACGAAAAGTAAGCGATTTTGCGACGAAAATAAGCGATTTGGGGGAGACCACGACAATCGTAAATCACTAAAGACTTCAATACGTATTATAAGGTGATTATATTCGACCCCACCTCCACTCAAACCCAGTTTTTTAATCAATTCCTAGTATAAGCAAATCGAAAAGCCTAGCATTAGGTTTTCAATTGAATACCATAGCCTAGCCTAACATTAGCTCGTCATACAAAGGTGAGGTTATTTTAGGTTAGGATCATATTATGAAGGAAGGCGTTACTTACGTTTGTCCTGGATTATACAACTTTGCTGCCTGATAAAGGAAATCATGGAAGCGATGTGTTGAAATCTTCAAGAAGAAAGTCCTTATTCGCCTGTATGCAATTCGATTTGCTTATACAACGATTTAATTTATAAAAAAATAGAGACAATGGCTTCGCGACTTCCCCCCATCCCTGTGGGGGGAGCTTGCGCTTCGCTACTAAGACTAAAATTTAAAATCTAAAAAAATAGCAGCCATGGTTAAATTTTTAGAAATTTTCTGAACTTCGCCAATTATAATACTTTTAAAAAGGATCTCTAAACTAAATTTCCCCCCTTTCAAAATATCACGTTGCTAAAATATAGTTATAGAAGAAGATATATAAAAATAAATTTTCTGAACTTCACCATTTGTAATTTGGGGGGTTTTAAAAAGTCACAAAATTTCGATACTTATATTTATTTCTGAACTTCACCATTTTGTTTTTTGATATTATAAAAAAAAATATTAGAAATAACTTTGTTAAAAAAAGCATAAGTCATGAAATTATTATTCAAATACTCAAAAAAATCCCCTTCTTAAATTATAGTTAGTGATGATGATGATGATGATGATGATGATGATGATGATGATAAAAACAGGGGGGGGGATGAAAGGTGTCGAATATAATCTTAGAAACGTAATGAAGTCTTTAGTGATTTACAATCGTCGTTGTCTCCCCAAAACGCCTATTAAATATAACTGAAATCAAACGTTTCCAGAAAGTAAATGAATTGCGGCGGTATTGAGCATCATATTCGTGTTCCTGACCCCGAAAGAGGTCAGAAATTTACAATTTCTCCAATCTTGTATGATAATTTATTACAATACCGGGCTACCAGCGCCTTCGATTTTGGCTGCCAGAACTGTGCCAATCTATGAGATTCTGTTTACTTTTACAGATGTAATAATATATCAGAAAAAATTCGGGGGGGTGGGGGTGGGTCCCCTTTTTTCGTCTTTATTTTTTTTATTCTCTATTTTAGTCACTTATTTTTGCCTCTTTTTTCCTCTTTCGGGTTGTCATAGTCTCCATTTTTTAATACTTTTTTCCTATTTTTATGTTTTCATTTTCACTTGTTTTTTTTCTTTTTCGAATTTTATCGTTTTATTTTTTTAGTATTTTCTTGATTTCATTTTTTTCTAAACTTCTTTCATTCTTTTATTCTTAGTTTTCTTCCCTATTTTTTATTGTTCTTTTTCGGATTTTTCTATCCTCTTTTTTTCTTTATTTACATTTCTTTCCCCTTTTTTTTGTTTTCTCTCTGGTTTTTTAATATCGCTTTTCTTTCCCCCTACTTTTTTCCTTATTCTTTTTCTAGGTTCTTATTATCCTTTATTATCTCCCAATTTTCCTTTCCTTTTCTTCGGGTTATTCATTTTCTTTCCCATTTTGTTTATTTTTTGTTTTTTCTTGCGCCTTTTTTTAACTTTACCTCTTTTTCATTTTCTTCGTTTGCTTTTATTTTTCATTGTACTTAAAGTTTTCTTATTATGCCGTTTTTTTCTGCAATCGAGTCTTTTGAAGGGCTTTCGAACCCTTTCATAGACTCCCCCACCCCAATGATTTTAAATATCCATTTTCGTTTTTATTTGAGAAAAAAAAAACAACCTGCAGAGGTTTTGTTAATATAGACGAAAACACTCGGAATCATTTCTCCTTTTTCCTTATCCATTGGGGGGGTATTTAACACATCCTCGACCATAAGGTGCTTAATAATCGCTCTCATTCCTTTAGGGTACATCTTAGACCGGACCGGAAGCTATACAATCCCTTTCCTAGTTATGGGATGCGGTCCCGTTATCTGCGGATTGATGATTTTCTTGCAAGATTTGATATTTCAAGTTCCAATCAACTCTGGCCAGTCCTGATCTCGACCGGGAGGTTTAAGTAAGATTTTTTGTCCAACCGACTTGTCCAAGCTAGGGTTCAAATATCTTAAAGGGCCTGAATGAAATGTGCTTGGTGTTTTTAATACAGATCGCTAGCCTCGCACCGATGAAGTTCATTTTCAGTATCTTCAAAGGATGAATGAAATATGTTTAGTGTTTTTAGTGAAGATCGCATATATTATGTCCACGAACGAATATATGTTTGGTCTTTTTATTACAGATCGCTAGCCTCGCACAGATTGAGTTCGGCTTCAGTGTCTTCAAAGTTCTAGAGATCATCCCTAAAGATAGCCGGATATGGGTAGTGTGTATGTATTTGAATAAGTATTTAAATACTTCTTCGAATTTTCACTTATATTTATAAATACATTTATATCAACATGTTTTATATGGATTTAAAATTACTTCGCGCTGCATTTAAGTGTATTGTATTTAAATTTATTCCATTTTATATATACTTGTTCAAACTGAATAACGATTGTGTTTGCGTTCAACTTGATCGGCAAAGGTTTATACTTAAGCTGATTTAAACATGATTCGTACAAGATTTAAACACGTTCCTGGAATGTCAGGTTTGAGAAAAAATAATAATTGGCATAAACCAAGACCAATGGACTGTGTGGAGTTTCTGTTATGACTGTTTGTCGCGATTAGACGACAAGTGTAGTTCTGAAGTAGTTGGACAAATGACTCCCACACCAATTGACTTAAACTCAGATGTTTAGAAATCTTATTATGGCTTCCAAACCACAACTACAATGAAGTCTGAAGTCGTTTTTTTTTACGCTGTACCATTATTTGTGACGAGAAATGGAAAATGAAAATAATAATTAACGATGGTTAAATGCAAACAACTCAAAAGAATCTCAATTTATTGTTGCTTCCTAAACATCTCAACATCTTGAGTTTCAGTCAAGTGGCGCAGAACCCATCTCTCCATCCGTAGAAGAAATACAGTATTCTTTCTTGCAACAAGGACACTCAACCACTCCAAGCGATTAGGCATGAAAGTTTAATACCACAACAGCCAATTCAACAAAGATGAACCGATTCTGCTCTACCGACAATACTTAACCACACACGTCTCAAAAAATTACTAGAAAATTAAAGGAGTTAGGTTGTAAGACTTTACCTTACTCTATCACCAAACATTTACCCTAACTGATCATCAACTTTCCAAACAGTTTGAATTTTTTATTCGCATTAAAAAAAATCACATATCAAGAAGCTGTAGTTTATAATATCAAAAGATGGAAGAGTTTTTTTCAAAAGGGGGATATTCAATTTAACAAGTGGGCATCAAACAATTGAAAATAGTGCTATTTTTCTTAGTGTTCAGAATCAACTAAGTGTTCAAATTCAGAAACCTTGAACAAAAACTGTCTCTGTTCATTAATATATCACAAGGATTCTATAACAGTTTGAGAAGATTTATGTAGAAAATGAGCCAGAAGCTTATGAGGTGATTCATGCCCGTATCGCCCTTTCTGTATTATCAGCTGAGATAGATTGATAATAACAATGAGTAGGTCAAAGTTCAAACCTTCTGTTAAGAACATATGTATAATGGCAGCTTTAAATGAACAGAGTTCTTAGACTTTTGAATAGAATTACACAAATACTCCAGAAACTGACGATTATTCTGAATGTCCCTGGATACCGTGACAATCATCTTTAGGGAGAGTAGATGTATCTGTTTTCAGGTATTTGAATGACTCTAGCAGTAGACCTGTCTCTGACAAACATCCTCTTGACGAAAGGTCTTCTTGAAATATATTGGCACCGCCCCATCTTTATCATCCCTAAAAAAAATCTTTCCTTTTATCTCAAAACGAATAAATTGCTCAACTTGTCTTGCTCCGATAGCAGCAAATTAGCTTAAATTCAAAATGATAAATTTTGTACCTGTTTGCCTACCAATTGTTTTTAATGTGTATTATTATCATTTTATTGTTACAAAAAGTTTTAATAGTATTTTAAATTGAATTTAATTACTATATATTTTTTATTTATTATTTATATACTCGTAAATGTAAGGTATTTAATTTCCTCTCCGAACAGTTTCTTGGAACAACGAATGAAACTAATTAGGTTCATCTTATTTCGAAGCTTGTGTTAAAGGTTCGATTGCTATTTTCATCCAATGATTGTTGGTATTGATTGTTGTAATGGTAGGTTTTATTGATGGTAATGGGGAAAAAATGAGTTGAATTTTGATGTGTTTTCTTTTGCGATTGCTAAACTGCTAGATGAAATTAGAATTTAGCTATATTTTTTTCTAAATATAAAGTTTATTTATTTATTATTCTATTCTAAGGATGTGTTTTATTTGTCAACACCTCCCCATTTGGAGAAGAGTCGCGATGTATCATTGCTTGCAAATCTCTGGTTTACTCCTTTTAATGAATAAAACAAAATCTGAATAAAACTCTTGCAGATTTGAGCTACCATGTTGCCTAATTCAAAGGTAGCTAACGTTTTATTCATCACTGAGATAACTTTGTTTACCTACCAGATGTTAACTAGAGTTATGTCTAAACAATAGAGTTTAGTTTCTCGTTATTGTTCGTTTGGTAGGAAGCATTGCTAGAATTAACTATATTATCTGAGAGTTCCTCCTTGATATTTTAAACCATAGTGGTCATTAACGCCCCTCCCCCCACACACACACATACCTATGGCACAGTACCGTAGTTTATGGCTGTGATAAGAATAATGATAAGGTATATATGGCAATTATCTTTCTTTTAAATCTAAGAATAATTAAGATTACTGTAAAATATACCAATACTTGCAAATGAACGCGTTAAGGCTTTGCTTAAGTGGTGCTTTGATAAATCGGCCGCACCTCTACTTCTTTAATAAACGTAAAAAACAAAATTTCACTCCTAAAAATGGTTGCATCTGGTTGCGAATCGCTGAGTAAGTTACTGGCGGTTCTGGAATCGCCAAGTTACATGCGGTTCTCGAGTCACTCATGAGGTTTCATGCGGTTGTCGAGTTGCTCAGTAGGTTTAGTGCGATTCTAGAGTCGCCCAAGAGGTTTCGGGCAGTTTTCGAGTTGGTCGCTATGTTTAGTGCTATTCTAGTCACCCATGAGGTTTCGGGTAGTTGTCGAGTTGGTCACTAGGTCAGTGCGATCTTAGTCTCTCACTAAGTTTCATGTGGCTCTCGAGTTGAGCATTGGTGCAAATCTGCAACGTCCACAAATATCGGGACGATTCGTCTCTCGCTAGATTGAGTGCGAGCCTCAAGTCACTCACTAGGTTACGTGATGTTCTAGATTAGTTCACTACGTCGAGTAATGTTCTCAAGTCATTCATTAAGCCTTGATTCTGAGTCATATTTTTAGTACACTTTTCGAGTCCTAGTTATTGGATATGGCCTGGCTCGAGGGAATTTTGATGTTTGATTGCATTTTTCGTGTAAACAAAGTCTGTTTTCCGGTATAAACTGTTAACATGAAGACGATTTAAATTAAGGTCTTTTCGGAGCACTTCCTAGCAAATTGAAGTTTGTTTAGGAGTGCTCTCTCTCGCAAATTAAAGTATTCCAGGAGCTTTGTAAGTTAATTAGTGTTTTAAGAGTACTCTAGCAATTTGAATTTTTCTAGGAGCACTAGCAAATTAAAGTCTTCTGGGAACATTCCCTAGCAAATTGTGTCATTTATATTTTACCATATGTGATCAACTTCACGTCAGTTACTTTTCCGATTAAAATGATTTAAACTTAAATTTAAGATTTTTTTTTAAATATGTACTTAAAATACATTATGAATTGCAATATTATTTGTGTATTGACCCTAAAAGTATATTATTACTAAACTAATTTTTGGCATTATTCTTTCCACGAACCGAAGATTTGTACTGTAATCATTTTGTAGAAGATTTTTAAGTACAAATATGATTAAATTTGATAAATATGGCTATGAGCGGTTTCTCTATCCTTTTATCACTAGTTTGCTCCAGGGTCCTTCGGGCTTATTTATTAAGAAGGAGCCTTTGTATAATCCAACTAAAGTATATTCAAACTTCAAGAATGAAGGGGGTGGACAGGCAATAGTAATCGAATGAAGGGAGAGTGAAAAATGAATGATTGAGGTTATAAAAATACTGCCCGCCCCTCTGCTCAGCCACTGTATTTCGGGACTCTATCGAGGGACTTTTAGCGACGATGAGACTCTGCCCTCTCGGGTGAGGGTAACGAAAAATAATTTTATCATGTTCCATTCCTTCTTTCCCTTTATCTTATATATGTTGCTTATATATTATGTATTAATCTAGTATGCTTAATATACGAGTATTATTTATTAGATATGTCCTCGCCCTGCTCCCACACTTCTGTCATTTGTAGAGCACTGCCCCCTCCTACTTTTCCTCTCTGGTCCGTACTCAATCCAACTCTTGCCCCTTCAATTGGGCTGACCAGCGATGTTAACCCAGTTTGTATCTGAATTTGTTACCTGCTTTGGTCCTTGGTGGAGGTGGTGGTCTGGGGAACTCCATGATCTTTGGTTTGTCGAGCCCAAGAGGAAGAGGTGCAGTGGTTCTGTTTTATTATGCGTTGGTATGATTGGACCAGCCACTCACGAAGGTTTCACCTCCGACTAGTTAAAAAGGCGACGCGGTGCAACCGCATCTGCTCTCCGATAGGAGATAAGGGTCGTAACCGAATCGAGAGTTGCATTAGTGCCAGGCCCTTGTATGCCTCCGTGGTTTAGAGGCACGAGGGAGGGGGGAGGGGGTGATATCTAAATCGTGTAACCAATTCTTTTCTCAGGCTGTTTCTTTAGAGGTGGCCTTCCCTTCCTAAAGGGGCTCTCTTTATAGGTGTTCTAGATTTGTTGAGGTCAATTTTACCTGCTCATTGGATCTCTATGCCAACGAAGCGGACCCTAAATTTATTTATTCTCGTTTCCTAGTACTGAAATCTAATTCTAATTTTCGGCTTTTTAAGGTTGACGTTTTTTTATTTTAACGATGCTTTTGAATCATTATTATTATTTGTAATTATTATTATTTTTTATTATTATATTTATTATCCCGGCTATCCCTTCAACGTTTTGCCTACCCACCCCATATACCAGGAGGACTTTTGTCTCCTGGACAGAGTTTGGTGCTCAAGCTATGGTGCCTTGGTGTAGTGCATGCCATTCTGGGATCACATAGCACCAGGGTATGATAATAGGTGAACACCCACCCTACTCGTTAGTGGACCCGCCTATCTCTACTTCTCTTTATTACATACCCTTCTACCACTTTCCACACTTGCTCTCGTATCCACAGAGGTTCTGGGTGCCCGGGGCCCTTTCTTCCTCTTATAAGTCCTTAGTCGAATGGTGGTGTATACCGTGAGGTCCCTACCTGCGGCGAGGGCCGAAAGCCCCCCGCTGGCTAGGGCAATTATTAGGCCCTGGATGTGCTGGACCGTCGACTCTTCTCACCTTCTTCCAGTACACATACGGTGATTACGTCGCCACTATCCCTTAAGATTAAAGCTTGAGGACAATTTTGCCTCAATGGCGGGCCGGGTTTTCAACGCCCACCTTAACAGGACCCGTGGGCCAATTATAATGTGTAAATGATCACATTCTGGAGTTTTATGATCTTAGGGAGACTTTTATCTTAACCTCCGGAGGCATTGAGAGGTCAGAGTATGTATTTTATATAATTATGGCGACAATTGCAGGAAATAGTAGGCGACCTTAATGCAAAGTGAGCTGCTTTCAAGCACGCCTTCCCTAGGTATGGAGAAGACTAGGAAAATCGACACACTCTTTCAAGTGGAGGGACTCCCCTTTCACCACCCCCTTGCGGCAAAGTGGCTTTTCATTTGACCTCTGAAAAGAACGTACCCTTCCTTTTGCTTTCTCATGAGTCCCTACAAACTTATTCCAGCTGAGCGGGCGCTTCTTCCTCCCCTTGCTTACTATCACAGGGGACTGCTAAGAGAGCAGACAGGCGGGCCAAAATTGACCGCTCCTGTAGGTTGGTAGTGGGTACGGCCCAAATGGCCATGCCCACTACCAACTACAGAAGCGGTCAATCGTGTCACACCAATCGGCAGTCATATATATGCACCTTGCAGGGGACGGGCATTCCTGCCCCTCTCTCTTCCCCGATGGAGGTCAGTTCGCTGGTCAGACAATTGACTCCGACTGAAAGTACCTCGAATATGATTCCTGATGCCTTAGGGTGGGGATGGCCGCATGGAGCCTCCCTTGAGCTAGACATAATTCCGGATGTGACACAGCCACAGATGGCAACATCTTCCATGGGGTCAAACCTGATCTCATTGTCAAATACCGAACCTGAATCCGCCCTTGTGCAAGCTTCCCTTCACGTGGCTCGAACCTCCGAGGACTCACAAGGAGAGGAAAGACCTCCTCTCCCGGCTGGTGCCCCTATGGCAGCTAAGATTTTCTCCATTTCGGAGAAGGATCTTGCTGAGGCCGGGCGGCCTGGCCTAAGGGCCTCTTCCTTGGTTAGAAAGAAGCAAGTTCAATCCCTACTCTCCTCTCATAAAAATAAAAGAAGTAAGAGGAAGACAAAGAGGACAAATGATTCCTCTCCTTGTGCTGGAGCTCCGGAAATGGACGGGTCTGCTGCTTTTCAGCAAACGACCAGGGTAAGATCGGTACCTCCAGCCACAAGGCGCCATCATGCGTGGGGGCCTATACAAAAACCAAAGTCCCAAGTGCCTGAGCGAAGTCTGATTACGTCAGGGCCCCTCAATGAGAGACTATCTGGTTATTCGATTTGATTTTCTGTTTATTCCATTCTCAGATGGCAACATGATCCATCAGAGGATAGCATTGCTAGTTTGATTGGTAGAGGGCCGAAGGTGACCCGTTTTTAGGATGGGCGCCTTCTGGCAAATGCGTCTGATCGCTCTGAAGCGACCATGATTAGTGCCCTTCGGACACTTAATGGAACACCGGTGAGTGTGACGCCGCACTCTACCATGAACTTCGTGAAAGGAGTAATTTATGCGAGGGAACTCGTGGACTACTATATATGTAGATGCCATCACATTAGAGCTGGCCGAGCAAGGAGCGGGCAAGGTGGAACGTGTGATGAGAACACAAGGAGGGGGCCTTGAGACCCACCCCCACACTTTTCGTCACGTTCGACCATGAAATGCCCCTAGGTATGTGCATGTAGGTTGGTATCGCTACCGCGTGAAGGCAGTCATGCCACTTCAATGGAGGTACTGCTACCGCTTCGATCATATGAATAACTTGTGTAGTCGTGCAAAGTCAGGTTTACTCGAAGTGGCTGTAAGTTGCTCTAATGCATTACACGATAAGTCCCTATCATGTCTGGCTAAGTGTGTCAATTGCGGAGAGCTGCACCTAGTTTCTTTGAACCAATGTGGTGCGTATCTTCTGCAGAAGCAAATCCTGACCTTTCAGGCTACGGATCGTCTTTTTGCGAGCCTAAGTACTTGGTCCTCGCGCGCTCAGTGATGACTGGGACGTCTTATGCCTCAGTTTTAGAAAAAGGTACCTATGCTTCTGGCCCCTCCAGATCCCTCCAACATACGAGCACGGTCGTTTCCGCACCCATTCGGAACCCTTCTGTCGGTTCTACTCATCCGGCTCTCCACTGACGGCAAAAAGAGTTCATACCCACCCTCGGCTATAACCATGGCTTCCTCCTCCCTCTCCTAGCATAACCGTTTTCCGTAAGGCGAAACGGTGGATATTCCAAAGGAGGCAGGCGGGAAGATGCACGATTTACACCCGTCATGATGTTTCAATTCTTCTATTTGCTATAAATACCTCCTTCCAGGCTTTATTAATGCAACTGCATCTGGATATGAAGTATACTGTTATTTATGTGTACATTCCACCGTCAGCCAACGCGGACCTCCGCTGCGTTGTGGCTCTGTTGCCGAAGCCCTGCTTACTGCTTGGGGATTTGAATTATAGACACTCCCTATGGGGAGACTTCTCGATCAATCCCAGGGATCAGGTCCTTGCCAACCTGATCGTGAGCTGGAGATAGGTGTACGCATCACTACCCGAGAACCGCTTCTTTTTCCTGTCTTGCCTTATTCTTCTGATTTCAGGATGCAGAGCCTGATTTTGTGTGGAAGGTGGTCCAAGAACTCTATGTTAGTGATGACTCTCCCATTCAAATGTCTTTTTTGGACCACTGCCGACTTAGGGTCAACTCTGGTGCAGCTTGACGCGGGCGCGGTTATCCGCATTTCAGGAAATGACTGATTTATCTCTCAGTCAAGGTGTTTAAGTCGTTGGATGAGACCGTTGAGTTATCCGGTAAGCTGATCGCCGTGAGCCTAGCTACTCTGCCTATAGCGTCTTGTCGTTTTGCATAATGACGTCTTCTGGGGTGGTCAGCCAAGTGTGAGACGGTCGTTAAACAGAAGCTTTATGCCTACATGTGCTATAAGCGCCACCCGAACGATTTCACTGTCTGTGAATTTCGTCGAACTAAGTCTAGTTTCCCGTACATTTCGACGTACGTTTGCCGCTCCTTCTGGCTGGCATAAGTGTCTTTACTTAATAGGAAATTCCTCCCTTGCAGAGGTGCGGAAGCGAGTCAAAAGGATTCGTGTCAAGTTTCGCAGGTCCCCCTCTCCCGTTCTAGAGGAGAATAAAAACGCAATCTTGGACCCTACTTCCGGAGCGGAGTCCTTCGCATTCTCTAGCCGGAATGCAGATCCGCCAGCATAAATGCACATTGCGATGTTGCTGAAGCCCGCCGACTGGACTTTACCTGCGGAGGTGGAGAACCCTTCAACTACAGGTTTACTTTGGGTGAATATCCTTTTGCTCTCGCTTCGTGCGCGGACCCCGTGCCTGGTCTGGACGATGTCCCGTATGTCATGCTTCGACACCTGGGTGAGCGAGGCATGGCCCTTCTCTTAGATTTGTTCAACAGGATCTATACAGGGTTCTATTCACCCAGACTCAGGGCGAATGGCTACAGTGCTCGCTTTTCGCAAACCGGGGAGAGATCCCGCTGCTCTAGCCGGTTTTAACTCAATCTCTCTAACCTCCTGCGTGTGCAAGTTGATGGAGAAATTGGTAAATGTTAGATTAGCCTTTTTCACGGAGACCCATGGCCACATGTTTACCGCACAGTGTGGCTTCCGCAAGTTCCACTCCACGTCGGATGCTCTGCTCCGACTGGAAAATGCCGTATGTGAGGCCTTCCTTCGTAGACAGCATTACGCCACGGTGTTTTTTGATTTGGAGAAGGCCTGTGATATCTCTCCACACGACGGGGAAGGGGGGGGGACGCCCCGTATTCTTTATCTCGTATTAATTTCAAGATGGTCGATTCGACGTACGGATGGGGGAGCCTTATTCGGTCCAGTTGAGCAGGAAGAGGGTGTCCCGCACGGAAGTATCCCCAGTGTCACACTCTTTGCCCTGCGACTCCTTTCGGTGTTGCCGGAAGATGTTCTCGCAACGCTCTACGTGGACGGCCTTTCGATCTTTTTGGTACCAGATTTGGAGACCAAATTGTGATTTTTGGCGATTCACAAAAGCCTCTTGCGTGCTCTCGGGGAATTAGAATCTCCACACCCACTGGTTCGTGGAATCCGTAACGCCACGGTTGCCGCGAGATTATCTTCTGCGGGGTTCCTGGACATATAGGAATTATGTGGAATGAGGGCGCCAAAGAGTCCTCGAAGACAGAGTGACCAGACTATCGTTTGGCTCTTCCTCACACCGAATATATGGCAGGAATCAGGGTAGCCATCCAGGCTACTTTGCAAAGAAGATGGGAGACGGCCGAGGGTAACTTAAAGATGCGTACCATTGCGCCGCAACTATTCCCATGGACCTACCCCCAATGCCGCGACGGTTCCAGGATTCTTTCTGTCGTCTCCGAATAGGACACACTCGCGAGACGCACCGCCATTTGATAGAGCGCTCCCATGCACCTCACTGCGAAGACTGCATTCTTCCCTAGACTGCTCGGTATATTCTTATCGAATTTCTCAGTGTGAGTGATTTTCGTCCACGTTACCTGTCACCGTACCGTGACGAGCGGAGTCGCTACCGATTGTACCTTGTACTCGGTACTGGTTTTTGCATTCAGACTTGTGGACTACCCGATCTTTTGGAGAGGCTGGCCTCCTCCATTTTTCTTGACTCTCTTTGGTGTTGGTTTCACCCCGACGTCTGAACGTGCTTCCTTCTTGTTTTGTTTTGTTGTTGTTTTTTTGTCTTTGGTTTTATTTGTTTTTGGTGGTTTTTGCTCTTTTCTTCTAATATAGGCTATAATTAACTTTAGTCTATAAATAATTACGGTGACTTAAGCCGTAGGAGGCAGTCGCCAAATTAGCACTAAAAAAGATATTTGCAAAATTCAAGATGTACAACCTCAAAATAGTTCAAGTGTACGCATCGACATTTGTTAGTATAGTAGGCGGAAAGAATTAGCTTCTATAATGACATCAGGAGAAGCCTGAACAAAAACAAAGTCCTTTTTTAACATCGTCATTGTAGACTTTAATGGAAAAGGGCAAGGTCATGCATGAGAAAGTTCTCAATGGGGTAACGAAATAAAATGGGCGCAAGATCTGGTTGATTTTAAAATGGCTTAAGACCGCGAAGTTGCTAACACTGTTCAAAAAGAAACAGCAGCAAAGATGGACTTGGAGAAGCCCAAGTCATAAATAAAATCAAAATCAGTGACTACAGGGTGATCAAATGAAGGTTAAAAAAATAACATTAAAAAAGAGAGAAGAAAGATATTCTATTAAAAAAATAAGCCCATTAAATCTCGTTCCAGGATTCCAGCGCCATCTTCAGAGCGCATACCATGAAAATCCCTTTGACCTTAACTACACCAGCATTATACAGGCGATGAACAATAACTTGATGAAAGACACGACAGACACTGCTGAAAAAATACAAGGAAACACAAAATCAGAACGACAGACTATCAAAAAACCCGTAAACCCAATGAAAAGGCGTAAACACCTTAAAGCAACAAACATTAACAAAATAATTGAGTTAGCAGAACTAAGCAAGCTCATTAAAAAGAAACAGATAGCTGACACCAGAATATATAATACAACTATTGTTGAAGATACCATCAAAGAAGGAAAGGGGTACAAAATGGCTAAAAAGTGATTTCTCAAAGTTAAATCTTACATAGTAACTATAAAAGAAGATGGTACAATCATTCAGGATCGACAAAAGAACTAAGGAGTGCTATGAAAAAACACCATCTAGAACTACAACAACCAACAACAGCCAATAATGTCCTTGCCGTTCTCAAATAGAATTGAAAGTGCAATCAATGAAATGAAGGGCCACAAACAACCAAGTCAAGAAAATATCATTTTGGACTTGCTGAAAGATTTTGGAGATTTCATTGTGGCCTACCTAATTACTGCTTCGCTGTATGTCTAAAACAAGGCAAGATTCCTAAAGATTGGTACAATGCCATAATAATCCTTCTGCACAAAAAAGGTGATCAAACAGACCTTACAAACTACAGACCAATCAGCCTTCTGCCGTGTGTCTATTAACTGTCACAACTCATTACTAACAGACTGCAAAACCAGATAAATGATCTACAATCAACATAACAAGCTAGCTTCAGAAAAGGCATCTTAACTATTGACAACATACATATTCTCAACCAGGCCATTGAAAAAACTTCAGAGTACACTATACCTCTATACTTGGTATTTGTAGAGTAACATTCGATTCAATGGAAATACCACCGGTCATAACAGCGTTGAACAATCAAGGTATAGGTCTGGTCCACATAAATATCATAGAACATATATACCAAAAATTGTAGATCATACATTAGATTGCATAAGTATTCAGACGTCTTTCAATTACAAAAAAAGATCTAAGACAAGGAGGTGCTATCTCTCCGAAATTATTCACTTCCCGTCTAGAAGAAATCTTCAGGAGGTTAAACTGGCAAAAAAGGGCATTAAGATTGATGTGAATTACCTCGATCACCTGAGATTCGCAGATGATATTGTACTCATAGCTGATAACCTACAAGTGATTCAAACAATGCTTCAAGAACTTAACGATGAAAATAAATCTTGGGAAAAAAAAAGTCATTATGACCAAGCAGAGGTGCACAGGATAAACTTTACAATTCACAACGAGAAAAATGAAATGGTAGATAAATATATCTATCTGGTTCGACAGATTATAATCTCCTTGGATACAAGTTCAAGAAATCTAACACAGAATCACTCTAAGCTGGAAAGCATTTGGAAAGGCAAGCATCATCTTCGAAAGCAAAATACCCGCATAGCTGAAAGGAAATACAACCATTACATAATCACAACTATGACTATCTAGCAGAAACTCGGAACCTGACAAAAAAATTAAATTAAAACTAAGAACAACACAAAGAACCCGATTATACTGGGGATAACTTGGCGTGACAGAAAATCACCCATTTGGATACGTGGACAAACCAAACTTCAGGTTAGTGTGGAAGCTATAAGAAACTTGAAATGGAGCTGAACAGGCCATGTGGCAAAGTTCCAAGACGATATCCCAGAAAAATTTCCGATTGGACTCCACTTGATACAAAACGACTAGAAAAAAAAAACCCAAAAGAAGATAGATCATGCTCAGAATTATGCCCGAGGAAACAAATTGCACAAGACCGACCAAAATTCAGAAAGATGAGAAAGGGATTCTCTCAACAGTGAGAGGCAAATGACTAAAATAATGATGATAATGAACATAGGTACTCAATAGTACAATGAATACAGGTGCTCAATAGTGCATGGAGTACTTAATACCAAGATCGTACGCGCCTTACAAATTCAAGCGCTGTTCAAAGGCGTTGTCTTGAGTAGTTATGAAATTAAATGGAGTGAAAATCTATATGATTCTTACAGCGGTACATTAGAAAGTATGAATGTATAACGTTGCTTAGAAGTATATCAGTCTTTGGATCAAGTAAAAGACAAGTACTACAAACGACCACTATGGTAAAGATGGGCATTCCCAAAACGGCCAAGTAACAATCAGTACACACCTAAATGTGTGGCGGATTTGGAAAAAGGTTTTGATTTCTTTATGGTATTTGGGAGTTATGATTGTTGTTTGGGGTTCTTTTACCACACCTAAGTAAAGATAAGCCCTTCTAAAAGTCATTAGTAAAGATAAGTACTTTCGCCAGTCATTAGTAAAGATGGATGCTTTCATAATTGAGCTGAGACATTTTTTATCTTGGCTGTGCGTTTTTTCCCATGATATTCGTTATGTGCAATAATGATTACTAAGATAATGTCCTTTGATGTTATCTGGAATAATAATTACTAAGATTGAGTGTCATTTGATGTTATGTGAAAAAGTAATTAGTAAGATAGAGCGTCCTTTGATATTATGTGAAATAGTAATTACTAAGATTGAGTGTCGTGTCCTTTGATATTATGTGGAATAATAATTACTAAGAGAGAGCGTTCTTTGATGTTATGTGGAATAATAATTACTAAAATAGTGTCCTTTGATTTTATGTGGAATATTAATTACTAAGATTGAGTGTCATTTGATGCCATGTGGAATAATAATTGCTAAGATAGAAAGTTCTTCGATGTTATGTGAAATAGTAATTACTAAGATAGAGTGATATTTGATGTTATGTGGAATAATAATTACTGAGATTGTGTGAAATAGTAATTACTAAGATAGAGTGTCCTTTGATGTTCTGTGGAATAATAATTACTGAGATAGTGTCCTTTGGTGTTATGTAAAATAATAATCTCTAAGATTGAGTTTACTTTGGGGTTAAGTGGAATAATAATTACTAATATAGTGTCCTTTGATGTTATGTGGAATTATAATTACTAAGATATAGTGTTCTTCGATGTTATGTTAAATAGTAATTACTAAGATAGAGTGGCATTTTATGTTATGTGGAATAATAATTACTAAGATAGAGTGTTCTTCGATGTTATGTGAAATAATAATTACTAAGATAGAATGTTCTTCGATGTAATGTGAAATAGTTATTACTACGATAGGTGTCCTTTGATGTTCTGTTGAATAATAATTACTAAGATAGTGTCCTTTGATGTTATGTGAAATAGTAATCCCTATGATAGTGTCCTTTGATATTATGTGAAATAATAATTACTAAGATAGCGTATCCTTTGATATTCTGTTGAATAATAATTACTAAGATAGTGTCCTTTGATGTTATGTGATATATTAATTACTGAGATAGAGTATCCTTTGATGTCATCTGGAATAATTACTACTAAGTTTGTGTCTGTGGGTGGTAGCAGACATGCGAACACATACATATATGGGTATGTGGAGAGCGTGGTAACGCTCGCATGTGGCATTTTTCTTACAGAAGCTGCTATTAATAACCTCTGCGTGCAAAGTTATAATAATTCTTAACTTCGTAAAAAATATCGTTGGCAAAGATTAGTTGGAAATCTCTGCTTTGGAATCCAATTCCAATCGTGTCGTTAGTTTTTAATAGATTGATTCTATTTCAAATTTAAAATAGTCAATGCCATTCATAGTTTTAATAAAATTGATCCGAGAATTCAACATCTACCAATTTCCTACGAAGTGCGATCGGCGCACAACGATGCCACCAAAACAAACCCGTCTCTATGCTTCACGATTCCCGCCCCATCCCTTCCTAATGGCATTGTTACAACACGTTGTAGGCTCATCCTTCAATCTATCCTTATTTGTGTTTTAAATCGGGCATCACTTAAGTAGCCTGACTCTGTACCCTTTGGGGCATCATGACCTCCTTTCTCAAGGCGACCCAGGATAGATATTTTTGAATTTTAAGCGCAGTAGCAACGACGCCGTATCACGTTGAAGGTTTGTAAGGAGAGAGCTGTAAAAAGAAAGGCTTGAAGAAGTGAAAATGTGTGGTAAATAAATATAGCTACAAAATCTGTCGTATGGCATACTGCAGATGCTAGTGAACCAACATAGTGTATAGAATTGTCTTTTGGTTTATAATAACCACTTTAATATATATATATTACCATTAAAGTCTCGATAGAGTGCAAAGTCTTTGCTAATAATAACTTTACAATTTTTAGGACGAGTCGCCTGTAAAATCAGATGCAGTACTCGATCTTTATCAGTATCAGTAAGATACAGTTATAGACTAGATCAGAAGTTGAGAACTTTTCTTGTGCTGAAGACCGCATAAAGATAGCTGCAGGCCGCATCCATAAAATATTAATTAGATAAACTGCAATTTGCCCATTATTTTGTATATAATTAACTACCATGACGATGTATCAGCTAAATTTATTTTTAAAAATGATCAATTCTAAAGGCAACTAACGTTTTAATCACATTTTGATTAATGATTTTTGTTGATTTTTGTAAGAAATCAATAAAATGATTTGACCTGCAAGATTTGAATTCACTCAGAAGACCGTAGTCTCCCGTCCCCACCCTTAGTCTAGAACGAGCCTTTGCGGCACTCCGCATTGCCATTTAAATAAAACAGAATTAATTTGAGTGCTTTGTCTCGATTCTGCTAACCGAAGTTTGATCTCTATTAGCTATTTTCCCCTGAATGTCGCCATAAGAAAATGTTTATGTTTATTTAACTAAATCAGTTGTTGTTTTTTAATCTAGGCAAAAAGGAGAAACTGCTACGGGTTTTAAATACATCTAAGCTCATTTACTGATTAACGTGGGATCCGAACCACGAGTATGTAGAACGTATGGCAACCGCCAAGAATGCGCCTCGAATTGAGAACCCCATCTAGGGCCTTACAACACACAATTTGACTTAACGTCGCTGTAATCGAAAGTGGTATTCTACTCGGTTATACCGACAGACCGAAAATCAAGTTATTCAGGTAAATTACATCGACTTTGAGCTCATTCCACCCGAATTTCCATGGGCTTCCGCGAGAGATAGGGATAGATACATAAGCCAATCATAAAGATGCATGGTTTTATTCCTATTTCATCCAGGATAATTTTCTTGTGCAAAAAGTAGAGGAACCTACGCGTAAACAAAATATACTGGATTTGATTATTTCAACGGAGGAAACTTTGGTAGGAAACGTTTGCGTGGGTGAGCATTTGACGACGAGTGACCATAATGTAATTAGGTTTGAAATTAATACGAGCGTTGAGGTAAAAGAGAGTTCACAACTAATCCCACGATTTGGGAGTTGTAATTTTGAAACCTTCCGTAACCGGATTAAAAGGATAGACTGGGGAAGATGTTTTGATAATAAGACAGTACAAGGAATGTATTCGGAGCTACAGCAAAATGTGCTCACGGTGGATTCCGAGTTAGTTAAGTACGTTCGTCGAAATGATGGAAAGTCAAAGAGAGCACTGTGGGTTAGCCCTTTAATAATTAACTTAATTCGGGAGCGTAATAAAGACTATCAAAGTTAAAAAAAAACGAAACGACAACAAATCGGGAAAAATACGTAGACGCTCGAAGGCTGGTAAAGCGGGCCATTAGAGAATCTAAGTTGAAATATGAAAAAGACCTTGCTAGAAATTCGAAACACGAACCGAAGCGGTGTTACAGTTACGTTAACAGTAAAAAGCCCATAAAGGGTTCAATAGGGCAGATCAGAGGTAAATATGGTGTTATGACCAACGTCCCAGAACAATTTGCTAAAATATTAAATGAGCACTTCTCGAGCGTTTTTACTATTGAAGACGTGACGCAATTAGAAACACTAGGCGGGGACATAAATTTTGAAAGACAAAATACCCTATCCAATATAAATATAAATGAAGGGGAGATTCTCTCATATATTAATAAAATGAAAAAGTCGAAGTCACCCGGGCCCGATGGGGTGTACCCAACACATCTTAAAGAACTAAAAAATGAATTAGCAAGACCGCTCTGCACGATTTTCAATCGATCAATAGAGGAAGGCCTAGTTCCATTAAAGTTCAAGCGTGCTAATGTTACGCCGATATTCAAAAAAGGGGATAAAACTGAGCCTACTAATTTCCGTCCCATCAGTCTAACTTCTGTAATTGGAAAACTCTTAGAATCGATAATTAGAGATAGGTTGGTGAGCCATTGTGAAACAAATAATTCAATTGCAGACTCCCAGCATGGATTTAGACGGGGGCGCTCGTGCCTAACGAATTTACTCGAATTCTTTCATAACATGATTGGCATCTATGATGAAACTAAAGCGGCGGATATAATTTACCTTGACTTTAAAAAGGCCTTTGATACAGTCCCGCACGAAAGGCTATTGATGAAAATTAGAGCAATTGGGGGGGAGGGGCAACATACTTAAATGGATTAGAAACTGGCTATCAAATCGTTCACAGCGAATTGTTGTAAATGGGGCGTGTTCATACTGGGCCCCAGTCACCAGCGGGGTACCACAGGGGTCAGTCCTGGGCCCATTATTATTTATTGTGTACATTAATGACTTGGATAATGGAGTGTTTAGTAGGATCTCTAAATTTGCAGATGACACAAAGCTAGGAAGCCGTGCCCTTGCGAGACCCGATGTAGAGCAAAGGGACCTTAATAAAATTGTGGAATGGGCGGATAAATGGCAAATGGGCTTCAACATAAATAAATGCAAGGTCATGCATTTAGGATGTCAGAACTTAAAAGTAGAATACCATATGAAAGACCAAATTCTCGAATCCGTTTACTTAGAAAAAGACCTAGGGATTTTAATCTCGGAGGATCTTAAAGTATCAAAGCAATGCGCAGAAGCTTGCAAAAAAGAAAACCGAATGCTAGGATATATGGCTCGGAATTTTACTTTCAAATCGAAAGATATAATCATGCCACTATACAAATCGCTCGTGCGCCCACACCTCGAATACGCGGTTCAATTTTGGTGTCCCTCCCTAAATAAGGATATAGCGCAGTTAGAAAGAGTGCAACGTCGGGCCACGAAACTAATTCCTGAAATCCGAAACAAACCGTACGAAGATATATCACTTGAAAGTAGACGATTACGTGGACAATTGATAGAATTATTCAAAATCTTAAAAGGATTTACTGATATTGATTACAGACTATTGCTCGAGATAGACGAAAGAGCCAGCACACGCCAAAATGGTTTAAAATTAGTGAACAAGCGATTTAACTCTACTATAGCCCCAAATTACTTCACGTTTAAAATCACGCAAACGTGGAATGGCCTTCCCAACCGTGTAGTTGAAAGCACGTCAGTTAATATGTTCAAAAACCGACTTGATGAGTACTTCAATAGTGTAAATATAACGTAGTAGGAGCACAGATTAAAACGTCACATATTATAAGGAGTTGAGGATTAAAATGAAATGATGAATAGAAAGATGCCAACGACGCCTCCATGAATGGAATGAATGTGAATTCCCCTTTTCTTTTTCTAACTGTCCTATAAGTATATTATTTTCATCACTAGCAGGCGACGCCTGCGGGAGAAGAGAGTACTGTCCTATCACCCCCCCTCCCTCCCTGGTTCGTCGAAAAAGCGTGTTAGTGTATTTGAGAGATAGTTAAACCTGCATGTCAAGGGTACACATGTAGATAAGTGTGTACCGTAGAGTTGAAATAGTTAAATATATATATATATATATATATATATATATATATATATATATATATATATATATATATATATATATATATATATATATATATATATATATATAATGAAAAAAAACAGCAAGATACACTAACGTTAGAATGTGTAAGCGGACTGGCCTTGAGCGGACCTTAGGGTCTTTGCTGGTTCTTATTTCTGTAGTCTGTAGTTTTTAATATTCGTGATTTTATTATACACCTATGTCATATTCTTAGAAAAATCTTGGGTATCAACCTAATATGTTCCATCCCTTATATCGTTTAAAACTTTTAAATTAAAAGTTATATTTAATTTTTGTCTTTATAGTTATGGTGTTTAGGAAAAAAGTGTGCAAATGAAAACCACCTTATTAGGTCTCTTACGCAAGCAATTTGATTTTTAATTTTTTTCTTTGTCAATAAACTTGAAAAAAGTTTTTATTGTTTGTTTAAACCAAATATGAGAAATATGTACACCTATAGTGTTTCTCTTATGAGCGTCAAGTTTATGGATGAAAATGAAAAAAGTTTATTAAAATAAGATCATTAATGCTAAAAAAGCTCACAGTAATTGCGTGAGACCACATATAGAAAATACCTGCAGGAAAATGAAAATAGGTTTCCAAGCGCTTTCGCATTTTCCCCAAACTTTCCCTAAATGAGGCTTGTGATTCAAAGTGTAAATTCATGAAATACAACAACCTTTTAAAAAATCAGACTAGAAAATGTGAAGCACTCGTGTATATGTTTAGAAGCAGGAAGACAGTGGGCAATATTTTAAAAATGTTGAACCTCATTGTGACCAGATCTGGGGGTTCTAAAGCCAAGCCAAGATTTGGTGATTTTAAAGCTAAGATCTAGAGGTTTAAAAATCTAAAATTGAGGAGGAGGGGTAAAGCTAAGATCTAGAGGTTTAAAAGCTAAAATCTCAGGTGTTTAAAGCTAAGATGTGGTTGTTTTAAAGCTAAGATATGGATTTTTTAAATCTAGCCGATGGCTTAAAGAGACAGACAGTGGTCTTTCAAGAGAATCCTAGGACCACCAACCCTCATCAATAACACCACGGATAAGATCGGGCGAAATCCAAGGAGGATCGCCAGACATCTTTCTTTGGATGCCAAAGTGAGGCATGTGAGCATGCAAAAATTGCTGAAAGATGATCTGAAACTAGGTTCATTCAAGATAGGAGGGGCGGTCAATAAGTTTTGCAATTCGGATATAAGGAAACGAGATATGAGGAAAAGTGTTTTATTATTTTTCAATATAACTACCCTCGACTTCAATGCACTTGCGCCACTTGTCCCTGAGGCTTCGAATTCCCGACAACCAGAAATCTGCCGACTGCTGTTCAATCCACTCCTGGACGGCGAGCTGAACATCTTCATCGTCCCCAAACCGGCGTCCACGCAGTGCAGCCTTGAGCTGGCGAAATAAAAAGTAGTCGCTAGGGGCCAGATCTGGACTGTAGGAGGGATGGTTGAGCTCCTCGAATCCGCACTCGCGCACGGCAGCTTGTGCAACTCTGGCCTTGTGGACTTTGACGACGTCGAAGTCGATCATGGGGCATGAGGTTTCTATGGACACGACGGGCAGAGACCTTAGTCATGGCCTAATTGTCGTGGATGGTGTTGATAACACTTCCATGTGATATTCCAAGTTCTCACTCGATTTCTTCGACCTTCACCCCTCGATTTTCGAGGATCATCCTCCCCACACGTCTGCGGGCGTCCTGGACGGGGGTCATCTTCAAGGGACTCACGACCATGGCGGAACTCCCTATTACAGCGAGCAATAGTTGCATAGGAAGGGGCGGTGTCGGTGTACACTGCAACCATGCGTTCATGGATCTCTTTTGCATTTTTGCCTTCCTTGGTCAAAATTTGATCACTGCGCGGTGCTCAACCTTCTCCATTGGTGAAAAATTTGTGACTGACGATCTGCGATCAGCTACTGCTTCTTAAATAGACGAAGCAGGAGCGTGCGGCTGCAGGTCATGACTTGTCATAACTTGTCCTAACACCCCCACAAACAGCCATCCCCCTTCCTCTGTTTTGCCCTACCGATTCGCAAAACTTATTGACCGCCCCTCGCAACTAAAGGACATCTGCTTCTCAACATGGCCAAAAAAGAAGAGAGTCGAAAGGGCAAAGCTGATCATCCAACGGCTCCCATTCATCTACATCGAAGGGGAAAAGATCAATCAACATTTTTTTTGTAGATTTTGAAGGAGAAAGTCATTCCGTGGGTGGATGCCACTGTAGGAAATGCCGGTGTAACCCTTCAACAAAAGGAAGCAATCAAAATTGTTCAGGACTGGTGCCAGGCAAATTTTAAGGGGTTTTGGTCAAATTCATTTTTGACCTCCCAGTTGGCCAGATTTGAACCCTTATAGACTTTGGAGTGTGGCCGATCCTTGAGCAGAAGACCTGTTGGCTCAACGAAGTGTCGAAATTCTGAAGTGCAAATTGAAAAAAATGCCGGGAGGAAATATGAACTGAATCCTGCGACCTACTTGCGCTCAGGTCCTACCTAGAATATTATTTTATTTCGTTTTATTCTAAAAATTATGTAATATTACATTGTGTTCTTAAAATAATTAAATAAATATCAGTCTACGCTTCGTGTTTCCACCCTATACAAACAATTCCCAAGATTTTGGAAGTTTTTTCTTATCAAAAATCTTCGCTTAATTAATTATTGAGAAAAGACAAGAAATTGGTTGATCCAACACATTGGTGAAAAATGAGAATCGGGGCAAACGATAAAAAAAACCCAAGAGAAAAAGGTTAGGAATTATAACACTAAATATAGTAACATACTGACAAGGGAAGGCATAAAAATAAATGCACTTTTGCGATGCTTATCTTTGTACAACTTTCATATACGGCTACTGTTCGGCTCACTCAACCTGAGATGAGAATCGGAATTTCTACACCATTGCTACTACCCAAGCATTCTGGTCAAGTGGGCAAACAATATTGGTGAAATATTTATCTGAAATATTTTGTAAGTTAACGAAATTTAGCATTGTTTATTTACATAACAAAATTTCATTGTTTTAACATTATTCGCGTAATTATTCTCATTTTACACACCTAACAGGTACTTACTTATAGGACCAACAGGTATTTTGTCCATATCGAGATTTTCGATATGCCTAAATTAATTTATAAATAAAAAGAAATATTTCGCCATTTTCCCAGCGACAGAAAACAATTTATAGGTCTTTACCCAGAAAATAATATACCTAATACTGAGGATTTCCCTGTGAAAATAGCATTTATCGATGCCCGATGAAATATGGTGATATCTGGCACCTTAAAAGCGTGGATGTAATCATCAGATGGGTGTCCTTTACCCCCACCCCCAACCCCACTTTCCATCCCCTGGCCCAACATATCTGTCCAAACTCTTAAAAATCTCAGTAGTTATTCTTTGGACTCGGTGATGTCTTTAGCTCTACCTTAGGCTAATTGAAATCTCCATGGTTTTATCCTATTTGAAATAAGCTGAATGTGTTGTGATAAATTATTATTTAGGGGTTAACTTGAATATATTGATATAAATCGGATGAATACTATTATTATTTAATCTTGAATGATGACAATGGCTTAATGTTGAAGATTTTTGTTCACTTTAAGATCAAAATAGTGGCTTCCAGACAATCTAGCAGACTCAAAAGAGCTTTATGCAGGATTATTAGGTAGAAACAAATATTGGTCTGCAGCATATTCTTCTGGGAAGAAGGTAATCATTTTTTCAAAGGTTTCTTTACGTTTTGAATTGAAGTTCTAACTGTAACGTATATAACAAGCATGTATACGTTATTTATCCTTAAATAAAAGTTTACACGGGACTTGGGGATCATATATTTAAAACACGACACACCAGATATTAAAGTAACTGGATATTCCACAAAGAATTTTCCCCGGATGCCTTAAAACGGTCGCTCTTCCAATTATATGTCGTCTTCTCAAAATTGGATTTAAATGATTGTTCATTATTTAACGTGAATATGAGATCTTATTAAATAGTTCGATAATTAAGGTAAATTAAGAGTTAATAAAAATAGAAAACCCGCCGACATTGTTCATAGTGGTATTTTCGGTTCACTGCAACGCGTGACCTTGAAGTTTGACCTGGCGCATGGACCAACATTCTGTATCCCCTTGTCTTGAGTGGTCGATTTCTGTCTGGGTTTTGGCCATTCGCCTGTAATTAGTTCAGGCCAGAACGGATTGCAGGTTCCAGTCGATATGTGGGTGGCTGGCGACAGCATCCAGCACGTCAGCTTATCTGGAAAAACAATAATAAGCTTATATGAAAAAACAACAATAAGCTTATATGGAAAACAACAATAGGCTTATCTGAAAAAGAAACAATAGGCTTATATGGAAAACAACAATAGGCTTATCTTTAAAAAACAACAATGGGCTTATCAGGAAAAACAACAATAAGCTTATCTGGAAAAAACAATAAGCTTATCTAGAAAAAACAACAATAGGCTTACCTGAAAAATAACAATAGGCTTATCTGGAAAATAACAATAGACATGAAAAAAACTAGTAGGCTTATCTGGCAAAACAGCAGTAAGCTTTGGGCTATTGTCAGGTAATTTCAGTGTTCGATAGGAGCAACCTTAAACTCCTTTGTTCGAGGCGATATCTCACCAACATCACCAAAAGTGTGGTGATGAACCGGGTTATTTTTTTAAGCTAAAAACACCGCTCTAGAAATAATTTCCAAAGTTGTTCGATTTAACAAATAAATTTGCGTTGAAAGATTAAGCAGTGAATGAGCTGATTGATGTAAAAAATATTTCTTAAACTGCTCCCACAAACTAGTTTCTGTTCTGTAAAATAACTAATTTATTTATTTAATTGGAAATAAAGCGAAAATAAACGATGGTATTATTCAGGAAGTTTTTGAAATAAGTAAAAAAAAAAAGTGGAAAAGTTAGCAGAGGGTAAAATTGTGTGTTGGATGTTTGATTGGTTGCACTTATAAATTGTAAAATAATTGCATAGACTGATTTTTGTTAAGAAATGTATGTTGTGGTGCTGCTATTGACTTTGTGCAGAATATACAGAGGAAATTGACAATTAATTGTAAATTACGATTAAACCATGGTTTACAACTCTAAAGCTTATTTCATGCTACGAGCCGTCAGAAAAAAAATATCTTTTATAACTCTATAATTTAAGATGGGGATTTTTTGAAAATTTATAAATGTTTTTTTTTTTGCTTAGTTGACAAATGACTTCGGGTGTTTTGGAAATTCAAAGGATTGAAATAGTTAAAAAGATCAAGAAGACGAAGAAGAAGAAGATATAGATGAAGAAGAAGAAGATGAAGATGAAGAAAAGGGTATTCAGGGTGTTAAAATAAAGTCTATAAAGGGGACTAAAAAAAGCGGTTAAGATTAGCAAATAATGCTGTAGGCCACACCCCCGCAGGGGGGCCTGTGTAACCAAACTCTTCCTGTTAAGGAAGAGAACAGCGGCTTGTTACCATATATTTATACAGACCCTTTGAGTCTGCGGAGTCTAACTGATGGAAAATTTCCAATTCTAGCCCGACGAATTGGAAAATATCCGAGTCTGCCTCATCTAATCGGAAAATCTCAAACACCTACCATTTGGAAAATATCCGACTCTGCGTCGACCTATTGGAAAATATTCGACTCTGCCTCGAACTATTGGAAAATATCCGAGTCTGTCTCGACAAATTGGAAAATCTCTGACGCCTACCATTCAGAAAATATCAAACTCCGACTCCACTCATTTGGAACATATCCGACTCTGTGTCGATCCATTGGAAAATATCCGCCTACTACACTCTACCCATTAAGAAAATATCCGAATCCGACTCCCATTTGAACAATGCCCGATTCCACACATTGAAACATATCCGACTCCGCCTTGACCTATTGGAAAATATCCGCCCCTGCCTCAACGTATTGGAAAATATCCGACCCTAAAACGACCTATTAAGAAATATCCGAATCTTTCTCGAGTTATCGGAAAATCTCCGACGTCTACCATTTCGAAAATATCCGACACTAACTCCACCCATTCGGAAAGTATCCGGTTCTGACTCGACCCATTGGAAAATATCCGAGTCCGACTCCACACATTGGACCATATCCGACTTTGCCTCGACGTATTGGAAAATCTCCGATTCCACCTATTCGGAAAATATCCGATTACAACTATGACCATATATGTATCGATTGCCAAGCAAAGGGAAAGGATGGTTTTTAATGGGACTCATTCCTTAGCTGATATTTTGCCATGGGAACGCGCTTGGGGAAGGAGGTTGTAACGCGCTTTGGGGAAGGAGGTTCTAACGCGCTTTGGGGGAGGAGGTTCTAACGTGCTTTGGGGGAAGGAGGTTGTAACGCGCTTTGGGGAAGGAGGTTGTAACGCGTTGGGGAAGGAGGCTGTAACGTGCGTGGTGAAGGAGGTTGTAACGCGGTGGGGAAGGAGGTTGTAACGCGCTTTGGGGAAGGAGGTTGTAACGCGCTTTGGGGAAGGAGGTTGTAACGCGCTTTGGGGAAGGAGGTTGTAACGCGCTTTGGGGAAGGAGGTTCTAATGCGTTGGGGAAGGAGGCTGTAACGTGCGTGGTGAAGGAGGTTGTAACGCGTTGGGGAAGGAGGTTGTAACGCGCTTTGGGGAAGGAGGTTGTAACGCGCTTTGGGGAAGGAGGTTGTAACGCGCTTTGGGGAAGAAGGTTGTAACGCGCTTTGGGGAAGGAGGTTCTAACGCGTTGGGGAAGGAGGCTGTAACGTGCGTGGTGAAGGAGGTTGTAACGCGTTGGTGAAGGAGGTTGTAACGCGTTGGGGAAGGAGGTTGTAACGCGCTTTGGGGAAGGAGGTTGTAACGCACTTTGGGGAAGGAGGTTGTAACGCGCTTTGGGGAAGGAGGTTGTAACGCGCTTTGGGGAAGGAGGTTGTAACGCGTTGGGGAAGGAGGTTGTAACGCGTTGTGGAAGGAGATGAAACGTGTTTTGGGGAAGGAGGTTGTAACGCGCTTTGGGGAAGGAGGTTGTAACGCGCTTTGGGGAAGGAGGTTGTAACACGCTTTGGGGAAGGAGGTTCTAACGCGTTGGGAAGGAGGCTGTAACGTGCGTGGTGAAGGAGGTTGTAACGCGTTGGGGAAGGAGGTTGTAACGCGCTTTGGGGGAAGGAGGTTGTAACGCGCTTTGGGGAAGGGGGTTGTAACGCCCTTGGGGAAGGAGGTTGTAACGCGCTTTGGGGAAGGAGGTTGTAATGCGCGTGGGAAGAAGGTTCTAAAGCGCTTGGGGAAGGAGGTTGTAACGCGTTGGGAAGGAGGTTGTAACTCGCGTGGGGAAGAAGGTTCTAAAGCGCTTGGGGAAGGAGGTTGTAACGCGTTGGGGAAGGAGGTTGTAACGCGCTTTGGGGAAGGAGGTTGCAACACGCTTAGGGAAGGAGGTTGTAACGCGCTTTGGGGAAGGATGTTGTAACGCGCGTGGGGAAGAAGGTTCTAAAGCGCTTGGGGAAGGAAATTGTAACGCGTTGGGGAAGGAGGTTGTAACGCGCGTGGGGAAGGAGGTTCTAAAGCGCTTGGAGAAGGAGGTTGTAACGCGTTGGGGAAGGAGGTTGTAACGCGTTTTGGGGAAGGGGGTTGTAACGCGCTTTTGGGAAGGAGGTTCTAACGCGCTTTGGGGAAGGAGGTTGTAACGCGCTTGGGGAAGGAGGCTGTAACGTGCGTGGTGAAGGAGGTTGTAACCGTTGAGGAAGGAGGTTGTAACGTGCTTTGGGGGAAGGAGGTTGTAACGCGCTTTGAGGAAGGAGGTTGTAACGCGCTTTGGGGAAGGAGGTTGTAACGCGCTTTGGGGAAGGAGGTTGTAATGTGCGTGGGAAGAAGGTTCTAAAGCGCTTGGGGAAGGAGGTTGTAACGCATTGGGAAGGAGGTTGTAACTCGCGTGGGGAAGAAGGTTCTAAAGCGCTTGGGGAAGGAGGTTGTAACGCGCTTTGGGGAAGGAGGTTGTAACGCGTTGGGGAAGGAGGTTGTAACGCGCTTTGGGGAAGGAGGTTGTAACGAGCGTGGAGAAGAAGGTTCTAAAGCGCTTGGGGAAGGAGGTTGTAACGCGTTGGGGAAGGAGGTTGTAACGGGCGTGGGGAAGAAGGTTCTAAAGCGCTTGGAGAAAGAGGTTGTTTCGCGCTTTGGGGGAAGAAGGTTGTAACGCGCTTTTGGGAAGGAGGTTGTAACGCGTTTGGGGAAGGAGGTTGTAACGCGCGTGGGGAAGGAGGTTGTAACGCGCTTTGGGGGAAGGAGGTTGTAACGCGTTTGGGGAAAAAGGTTGTAACGCGTTTGGGGAAGCAGGTTGTAGCGTGCGTGGTGAAGGAGGTTGTAACGCGCTTTGGGGAAGGAGGTTGTAATGCATTTGGGGAAGGAGGTTCTAACGCGCGTGGTGAAGGAGGTTCTAACGCGCGTGGGGAAGGAGGTTCTTACGCGCTTGGGGGTGATTGTATGTACAACTCTAATATTTTTAAACCTTTTTTGTGTAAAAAAAATAACTATTCCATTTTCTATAATTTTATGGCTCCCAATTAATATACCCCCCCACATTTAAAATAATATAAGATTTATAGACAAAAATTAAATTGGACAAATATTTCCATTTTGAAAAAATGTATGTGCCACGTTAAATTGCGGGGGCGCAATTTAATGTGACACATAAATTAAATTACGGGGGCGCAATTTAATGTGACACATAAATTAAATTGCGGGGGCGCAATTTAATGTGAATCGTGGACACGATTCCCTCGACCGGATAATGAAATTCGCATAAAGATCATAAGACAAACGCCGGTTAATCTGAAGGAGTGAGGGATGGGTCGGGTAGTATTGTGTTTTGACACTGATTATAGATATGTGGGTATGAGTGCTCCCAGAGCGGACACTGGTACTCCATCGACAGGGCTCCGGAACAGAGAGAGGGTTTGTTGTGTCGTGAATACTGGAATGGAAATGATAGCGGGGTTGTGATTGGCAATGTGAGTGATGATGCGTGTGAAACTACTTATCCCTGCAGATGTAAGTTTCAGCGTATCGGCCAATGGGCATGGCTCATGATGGCGCTACAGGTTTTGTGTCCAAGTTCGTTAGTATATAACCCACGCCTGGAAGCTAGAAGTCCAACGCTGTATCCACTAGGTATGGCAAAGAGAGATAAAATATAGTGTAAGGAAAAGGGAAGCCAAAGGAGAATATCCCCGTCAGCTGCCTCACGGAGATTAGCGTTTTCCCACCGAGAAAACGCTAATCTCCGTGGTCTGGAGGCTGCTAGCCGAAAGTTTCCCGCCCACATCGTAAAAGCCATTTAGACTTGGGTCAGGCGACAAACGCTAATCCCTCTGGCCGCCGGGAAGTGTTCAGCCAGGCATCTGAGTCTGCCAACGAGGAGAAACCAAAGAAATGGCCGTCATATAAATACCCTGGGTTTTCGAATATCTCCAGATTGAGTTTGAGAACCCGTCGCCTTCGGTTCAGATCCTGTGTCTGTTTCCCCAAGTCCCTGGTATTCGCTTATACCATCGAGGTTGTATCTCACCAGGCAGACACATCTCGTTTGTGAAGCCTTACTCTGTTCAGGGCAAGCCTCGAATCGTTTTCGTCCCCCAAGGATTGGCCTGGATTCTTCTCGTCTCATCTGGACCCCAGTCCCCCTTCAAGGATCTCTAGTTTCCCGCGTGAGACCGCGCCGAGCCGCGTCAGAGTCTCGAATTTTGGAGGTTGCACTTCTCTGGAGCAAAGGTGCCATCGTCCGTCTTCAAGGAGGATCGTGAACTCGTCTTCTGCCCCCCACCCCCTTCATCCTCGTCACCGTCAGGATATTCGGCCGAGGGTCACGTCCATTGTCCTTCTCCATTTCCCCGCGCCGACTAGCTAAAGGATTCCCCTTCTTCGAGTTCACCCCATTAAGGTAAAACGACCCTTGCTTTTATCTCCCGTTAATCGTCCCTCTTTCCGACCACTAAATATTCCCTCCGTCTAACTGATTTTTCTAATATTCCATTTAAAAAACTGATTAACGAGCTATTAACGTTCCCAGAATGCCCATTAATCTGTATTCTGTCAGAGTTGTACTTTATTTAAATTACCTGTATTTTCCCGTATATATATATATATATATATATATATATATATATATATATATATATATATATATATATATATATATATTAACTAGTGACTTATTAAAATTATAGTTTGGTTTTCACTCTTGAAATATACCCTTGAACTGGAACTTGGAAACTCATTAAAAGCTATCGGCTCCTGTAGTAAATCGCATTCTTATACCTCGTAATCAACGGATTACTCCTACGAAGTGAACGTCCTTGTACTTGCAAAGGAAGCGTACGTACATTAGAGGATATACGTATATATAACTGTATATTTACATATTTTCTTGGGTTTTATCTCTTTCCTCCCAACCAATATATATATATATATATATATATATATATATATATATATATATATATATATATATATATATATATATGGTTGAAAACCATTGTGTATTTCGCCTTAATTAATTTCCTTTGGCAACTTTCTCTTCTAACTATCCTTTTTATTCCATCTTGTAGATGGTGGATCACTTGTCCTGTATTCATCTCTTTTTTTAAATGAATGTTTTTGGTAAAAAACAAACTAAATTGCTGAGCTTTCGATCTTATACGATCATCTTCGGAGCGTTTTGATATGTTCTTGCCTCCTTTTCCGATGTAATGAGTGGAGTGAGGATCTGACAGAATGAAAGATGATATACTCAGTTTTTACTAGAAGTTTGGATAGTGTAAGATATAGTAGGTGAAAATATTGTTTGTTTGAACTTTTTATCCAATGTTTGTGTAATTTCATGAGCTTTAGTGTTCCTATTGTTTGTTCTCAAATGATTAGTTGTACTTATTTTTCGTGCAAATCTTCAGCTTTCAAGCCTTTGCTATCTCTAATTGCAAACAATTTACCTCGTGTTTCTTGTGTTGTAATAGCTGTATTGTTCGCTGTTTCATTTATGTACGAGTATGTATTGATGAAATGTTCTTATATGTTGTATTGTGTTTTGTCTATATATAAATTCGTGTAATGACTTCTTGTGTGCATAATTTTGTGCTCCGGAACCGACGTTGGCGTGAGATTTTTGCCCGTAGCCTGGTAAGTATATTAAGCCTGCTGCCTGTTCCCTGTAGGTTAGGAATGACACCATTCGTTAGAATGGCCCAGACCTTTTTTCCAAGTTTTGGGGTGACGACATTGATAGGCTCCAAACGTTTCCTCCTGTGCAAATCTCTTTGCCTAAGGTGATCACGCCTTCTGACTTTGTTGATAAGCAGAGAAGCTGTGTTCTGGACACGTTGTGGCCTTTTCCTCAAGGATTTGCTGACCGCCCTGAGAAACCACTGCGGGGTAGATGAGCTTAGCCTGGACATACATCAGATATATTTTCTCTAACCCTGTATAACTTGGAGATTTCTCTTCTCGCCAGGTTCCGCCTCTCCGTGCGGTGTCTCGAATATCCATGGTCGGTGATTTTAAGGCCTAGGACAGTGCCTTCGGCGAAGTAGCCGTATCTCCTCCCATCTATGATGGTAGGCCATGTCAACTCGCAGCTCAGCGGGACGATCTTGAATTTGTTCATGTTGGTCCTGATCTTCCATCGTCTCTCGTACTGGCTGATGTTGATGATTTCCGCTATTGTGCGAACCACCTGCACCCTTGCTTTCCTCTTCGGGAATGGGACAATTTGAGTGATGTCATCTGCGAATTACAGATACATCGTGTCCCTGTGCACCGGAGTTGGGAGGTCGATTGTGAAGACCAAGTAAAGCAAAGGATTCTGGCAGCTTCCCTGAGTAACGCCCGCCTTCATTTCGGATTCAGGACATCTGTACCCCTTTATCATGAGAGAGGCCTTTCTGTCCATGACGAAGTCACAAAGGATCCTTTCCAGGATTGGGTCTAGCTGGAGGTTCAGGATCTTGTATTGAAGTCCTTCCAGCCAGACTTTATCGAAGGCCTTTTGCACGTCCCTCAACACAATGTCTACATAGCACCCGTTTGCTTGAGAGTATGCTACTTTCTCTATTAGGAGCGCCAGGGTGGTATCTGTGCCCCTTTTTCTGCGGAACCCATGTTGTTGGGGGTTATGCGCTCCTAACTCGCTCAGTTGAGCTTGTAGTCTATCTGCTAAAATCTTCTCGAAGATTTTTCCCTGTATCTCAAGAAGAGAGATCGGGCGATAGTTACCCACCTCGTATGGGGGCTTGTTTCCCTTCGGAATAAAGATGATTTGGGCCATCTTGTACCCGTCAGGGAAGTAGCCTGTATTCAGGGCAGCGTTCATTGTGTTCGCCAAACCCTGAATAATTTGCCTTGGGGCATTTACGAGGTTATTCTTCGTAATCCCAGACCAGCCTGGAGCCCTCTGATTGAAGGACCTTATGGTGTTCAAGATCTCTTCGATAGTTATTGGACATCCGTGGTCAACCCTCACTCTTTCCTGAGATACTTGCGGGTGTGGGTGAGTTCTATGTATTACTGTGCCGAGGTCATCGAGCAATTGGTCTTCGAAGTCCTGTTCGAAGTCGTCGTTCTCCTCAGGTGATATAGAGAAAATCTCTTGCCAGTGAGCTCTAAATTTTCTCTCGAAAGACTCTGGGTCCTCAATGATGTCGTCTCCATCTTTGATTTGAGTTCTGGGTCTGGGAAGCAATCCCCTAATTCTTCAGATGTTATTCCAAAACCTTACGGGATTGTTCTCCCTGCCCAACCTCCCAATGATGTCATTCCAGATTGTTCTTTGTTTTTCAATTATTGTGTTTTTTAGTTCCTCTCTTAGATGCCTCATTCTGGCTGTCCTTTCCCGATTGGTTCCTGTCCTCCCTATCTCTTCATAGATTTCTCTATGTTCCGGGACGATTTATCTCATCTCGTCTGTCCACCTAGGTTGTGGGAGCAATTTATAGGAGATTCTGGGGACGCATCTCTCGTCGGCTTGTATGAGGAGATTGGTGATCTTGTTTATCTCCTCATCAATCTCTTCGAGATTAGCGTCTCCCAGGTCAGTTGGATAGTATGTACTGAGTATCTCTCTATATAGCCCCCAGTTAGCTTTAGTGTAACCTTTCCTAAGTGGAACGGGCTTGAGTAGTGGGGCAAGCATTATCGTGTTGAGAATCGGGATATGGTCGCTCAGTATCACTGGTCCGGTATCTTGACGATGTTGATAGGGAAGTTTTTGCTCGTTAACACAATGTCCGGTTTAGTTGCCGAACGTTGTGTTAACTAGGTCGGTAAATCTGGCCCGGCCCTCTGGAGTCTGTCTCTTTCGAGTAGCAGCTCCAGGTTTCTTCCCCTTTGGTCGGTGATTCCGTACAGAATGAAAGAAAACGATTTTTAATGGGTATTTATTCTGCCTAGGTTGAGCATAACCTTAGAGGAAATGGGTTAGTCCGGTGAGTGGAATTTTAAAATAATTTTAATGTACGATTCCAGGTTGTCGCTTGACTGTTGATGGCCGGCTTATCTTCGTTTATTAATATGGCTTCTAAGATGTTCAGCCTAGCTTTATTAACCACTTTTCTTTTAATAACGGTGTTATCAATTAGCATATCTCTCGTTAAGTTAATGTTATGAGCACTTTTCATATTATTTTTAGGCCCTCCGCTTTGTATATGCATAGTTAAACGTCTCGAAAGCGTAGTAGTTGTCATGCCAATATATTTTGAGTTGTTATGAAGCTTAGTCTTTATCGGGGCAGATGAACTCGTAAACTATGTTGGTTGACTTGAGATTCGAGGAGTTTAGGTAGCTGTTTTTCATCAGGAGGTTGCTGGCTTTTGTTGTTTTATAATAAATGATGAATTGAATTATATCCATTTGATTTTTAACCTTGATGTTACGGTTAATAATCTCCTTGATGTTTTTTTCATCTATTTTATAGGCCGTGGACATCTGGTTTCTGTAATACACTTTGATGTTGTTGACTTCTCCCTGGTTATTTTCAGTTTTATCTTATTTAAAAATGATTGGAGTTGTTTGTTAATCATGCTGTTTAAGAAACCAGTATTCACGAGTATTTGTTTTACTCGTGCAATCTCTTGGTGGAAAAGTTCCCACTTAGAGCAGCATTTATAAGCTCGGAGGATGTATGAGCCGATTACGCTTATTTTATACCTTTCAAGGCATTCATTCTCCGCATTAATAGATACGAAGAAAAATGGAAAATTAAAACCAACAGGGATAAATTTAAAATGGTACCCGTGTACAGGAGGAGCATCTCAGATGCAAATGTAGAAGGACAGCGATACAGATACGACAAAGAATGTAAGGTGCTCGGACTAACCATTACGAAATCAGGTTATAAAAAGCACGTAACTGAGAGGGTAAATCGAGAGAAGAGCGGCCTGGCATTACTGTACAAGTTAGTTAACCTAAACATGAAGAACAGGAGAAAAATTTATGAAGCCATAGTACAGTCCGCGATTATTTATCCAACCATCGCGATGTACACGATCTCGAGAAGTACCCTATTAAGACTCCACAAAGTCCAAAACAAAGCTATCTACTTAATAACAAACACCAGAAGAGGAGAAAGAAGAAGACTACGAGACCTGCATAGGGAGGAAAGGATAAAACCATTTAACAGAATAATTGCAAAAAGAGCAAGGAAAGTCTTAGAAAAGACACAGAATGAAGTAGAAGTTGAATTAACCAACCAAATTGTCCAAAGAGAAGGATCGAGATCACTCAGATTATTCCCAAGTTTCCCAAGGATAGATGAGGGAGGAGAAGAAGAAATCTACACCTAGAGAAAGAGATTAATACTCGACGACGACTAAGAGTAATTAATTAACCGAAGCAAACCAGAGAATAGCATATAGTCAATTATAACTAGGATAGGAATAGGAAAAAATAGATAGAGAGATAGGAACCTACACCAGTTTCTAGTAAAAATATTTACTAATAACGGTTTGAACGCCTCATAAATACCAATACTACTTTCTAACTTCATCACGCTAGCTATATTACCTAAAATGGACAGAGGTAAGCCTGACCTCCAGGCAATTTAGCATCTCTTTGCAAACCTCTTACTCCCTTTATCCTTCAGCATCTATTCGTTTTTTACTATCACATTCACACACGGGACTCACAGTGATACGTGGAACAGGGGTCACCATAAATTGTTATAGTTAGAGACAAGCGACATATCGTGGTTCGGATTCCACGTTATGCTGTAGGTCCCATGACTAACTAAGTCCACTTTTGTCTCCTACTATTTTCTTCGCTGTCCTATCCTAAACCCTTCTTCCTCTCCCTCTCACTCCTAACCGCCGTACTCACAGTGCTTGGAGCCTACTTTGGCTCTAGACAGTGTGACTATGGGGGTCTATAAAGGAGTACCGGGCCTTCCCCCCTCCATCCTTGGCCGCTCCATGAGCACCAAGGGGGGCAGGGGAGGGTCGGAAGAGCTGTTCTTTGTCTCCCACCTCTCTTTTCGTTTCATTTCATTTCATTCTTTCATTCTGTCAGATCCTCACTCCACTCATTACATCGGTAAAGGAGGCAAGAACATATCAAAACGCTCCGAAGATGATCAAATAAGATCGAAAGCTTAGCAATTTAGTTTGGTTTTTACCAAACACATTCATTTAAAAGAGAGATGAATACTGGACAAGTAATCCACTATCTACAAGATGCAATAAAAAAGATAGAAGAAGAGAAAGTTGCCAAAGGAAATTAATTAAGGCGAAATACACAATGGTCTTCAACAAAATTTGCATTCAGGAAAGACTGCTACCCAAATACAGTAAAATATATATATATATATATATATATATATATATATATATATATATATATATATATATATATATATATATATATATATATATATATATATATATATATATATATATATATATATATATATATATATATATATATATATATATATATATATATATATATATATATATATATATATATATATATATATATATATATATATATATATATTGTCTAGGGAGGTGACCTATTCCTCGACAGATAGAAATAGCGAAGAAAAAATTAAATGTGTATTAAAAACATGAAGTTTGTACTACAAAGACAAAAAAAGTATGAACTGTTTAGTCCCCATACAGTTTAGGAGAGGATTAGTTCGAAATAGGATGTAATAATTATTTTATTGTGATACCTCATCAACATTAGATGGATTGAAATCCCCCCAAAACGTTAATAATCAAATTGGCTAAAAGAATCGAATAGAGATGGGACGATTAATCGGAATCGGGAATCGTAAGAATCGCTCATTTTGGGGGGAATCGGCATCGAAATCGTCAAAAACAATCCCGATTTCCGATTCCCAAAACGAATCTTTCTGATTAAAATAATAAAAAGTTAACAAATAATAACTATATTTTATGCCTGAATTGCCAGTCTGAGTTTTCCAGGTACTGAGATTGAATGCACTTTTAAGTTTTAATCTTATATGTTCCGATGTTAGTCACTCTATACTACTATAAAATTAATTGTAATTAATGCCTAACTATTGACTATCAAAGGCTGATCTCAGCAGAATTTGTCTAATTCTAAAAATATGTTTAGAATTGAATTGGAATATAGTCGAGTGTTAAAAACTTCAAATAAAGAAATGAGCTTGTTAAGGGACAAAATGTTATTGCATATGCGCTCTTCACTGTCTGTGACGCTGTGCGCACTCATTTATCTCAGTATAGTAATTACCGCCGTTTCTTTGAAAAATAGATTGAAAAATAGATTTAACTCTTACTTTAATGATAAAAAACTCATTCTTGCAGCATTTTTGGATCCTCGTTTCAAGACATATTTCTTGAAAAGATCTAATGGAAATGATGCAGAGCAGTTTCTGCAACAAAGTATGGTAGGCGATAATTGCGTCTACATCAGCTGATAGCAGGAATGAAGTGGAAACCGAAAACAATTTCAACTTTAGCTTTGACACTTTTCGCTGCGTTACAGTTTAAATGAAATTAAATGAGTCTTATTATGTATTATTAAAGTAAATTATATATGTCATTTTATTTTATTTATATTGTTTCTCTCCCCTAATGTTACCTAAATAATAAATTATAAAAGAATTGGCATCGGAATCGGAAACATTTTTTGAATCGTCCCATCTCTAGAATCGAACTACACCCCCCCCCGCCCCTCCAGATTTTTCTTTAAAAAACCGCAGTCTAACTCCGTTGTCATAATGATGACGTCATAGTTTCTGCGCGCTGCATCATGGCTTCTGTTCCTGAGTCGTGGTTCATCATTTTAAACTTTTATTTTTTGTGGGTTGGCTGTTGTCGCATGACGCACGAGTAGCTCATAAAGGAACTGCCCCATTCATCTTCATTGGTCCACCCTATAGGTGTCTCCATTTCGGTCCCTGGAGACTGGTTTCCTTCATTTTGTCTAACTCTCTTCGGTGTTGGTCGCGTGCTCCGATCCGGAGGGGGAAGGTGGTCCTCTTTCCTTTTGTTTTGTTTTTGTCCAGTGTGCGCATTGCTTTATTTTTATTGTAGCCTAACAATAGGGTAAAATTAATTATGGCAATTGCCATATGGCTGCTATGAAAGAAAAAAAAACCGGTCCCTGGGGATTAAAGACCATGTATTCTCGATCCTATTTTTCGAAGAGTCTCCATCCGGCCCCGAAAGGGATCCAGCCACGCCCCTTTCCCTACGCCACCGCCAAACCCTCCTTACTTTTTGGCTTTTTTGCTCACCTCTTTCCCCTCCACAGGGGGATCTGCCTTAAGTTCTGAGTTAGCCTAGGCTATGGAGAGTTGCGCCCTGGGGCTCGATCACTCCTAGTAGTCTCCTCTTTAGACGATTCCCTTCACACATCCTCAGTTTTCCTATTTTCACCATGCAGGTTTTCCAGTGAAGAAACCCTCAATGGTTTTAGCTTGTTTGAAGTGTCATTTTATAATAATAATGATAATAATAATAAGAGTAGTAGAAGCAGCCTCAGCAGCCTCATCTTCACAGCATCTTGTGAAGATGAGCAACCCTAAACGTAAGCTAGTAAAGATCAGCTGCCCTAAAGTGATCTAGGCTGCTGTTCTTCTTTACAGCGTTCAATTTTTTTTTTAGTCTCTCTTCAGAATATCCTCTACATTTAAAGTGGGAATCTAAGTGATTACATATGTTTAGAGTTGATGACTCGATGTGGTTAATTGGCAAAAGAATCCAGAAATTAACCACTTAATGCGTAAAGTAATTCTTAGCTATATTTGTCTCAAATCTCGTCTTCTTCAATTCATAACCGTGACTTCTACTACTCACTTTCACGTTATCAAAACTCTGCAGTATTTAATAAACTTGGAAAAATTCTTCCATTAATCTTGTCCCAAGTGCCTGAAGATTTAAAACTTCCAATCACTCTTCGGACGGCTTATTGTGGAGCCTTGGAATCATATTGGTCGCACGTCTTTGCCCCCTTTCCAACATTTCTATATCCTTGCGAAAATAAAACCAACAGAACTACACTGCATATTCCAGATGAGGCCGAACTAACCATTTGTAGAGTGTGATTACAGTATCTTCCGATTTATATAAAAAATTTCTAAATTGAAATCCATGGATATTGATAGCTCTTTTACAGGCTTCAACGCATTGTTTACCAACTTTCATGTCGTTGCATATGATCACGCAAAGATCCTTTTCAGTGACTGTATTGATCGTTCGTCCCGGCCTTGTGGAGCTTACTTCCTCACGCCTCGTACCGATATGTAATATTTTGCATTTATCAACATTAAATTTTATCTGCCACTTTTCGGACCACTCAACTATCGCATTTAAGTCGTTTTAGATTTTGGTCTGAGGTGGTTGTGACTCCTTCCTCCTCCTAACTTCGTTTCGTCAGCAAACCTTTTGAAACATAGCTTTTGAGAACAGTGTCTATGTCGTTGATATACTCTAGGAACAAAAGCGGATCTAGTACAGAACCCTGGGGCACACCACTAGTAACGCATCGCCACACTGAATGCAATCTGTTGATGACTGTTCGCTTTTTCTTCCGCTTAACCAACCTTTTATCCACTTTAATACCGGACCACTGATACCGTGCGCAGCCTTTGTTTTCACTACATGTTTGTGTGGTACTTTATCGAATGCGTTTTTAAAAACAAGATAGATCACGTCGACATTTCTACTCGAATCATACTCATTCATAGTTTAAAAAAAAATGTTGCCTTTTCCGGATAAGGCTATGGCTATTAGGGTGTTCTATTACTTTCTCCTTTACGATAGACTCAAGCAATTTGCTAACTATGGATGTTAGGCTAATCGGTCTGTAGTTTGTAGGTGATTGCCGGTCGCCTTTCTTAAAGATAGGTATAATATTTGCTAGTTTGAGATCCTCAGAAACAAAGACTTCTTCGAGAGATGCATTGAATATAGATGCAAGTGATTCTACCCTCATTTCTTCTAGCTCTTTTAAGTGACGAGGATAAATCATGTCCAGACCTGGAGATTTACTTATTTTTAGCTTAGCCTTTTACCCTTGGTATCCGGAGTAGCTGCACTTACGGTTGAGTGCAAATTAAGGAAGCCCTGTCACTAGGTTGACATGAACTCTCTGATAGGGGCTGAGATACTTGTTGGTGCGCTTCCACATTGTTACTTTATATATATTTTTTACTCGTATGATTATTCCCTCAACCTTTTGTCAACCTGCTCTTGGTAGAAGAAGGAACTGTTCTCACTTGGACAGAGTTCGGTTTGTTAGACATGGTGCGTGGGTAGACTGCACGCCCGCCCGGGATTACATACTTGCCTACCCACTTCCAAACTTGCTATTCTATCGCCTGAGGTTCTGGCTGTCCGGCGCACTTTCGTCATTATAGGTTCTTGGTCGCATGGTAGTGTATACCGTGAGGTCCCTACCTGCCGCAAGTGCGGAAAACCCGCTGGCAAGGCAAGTACTAGGCACGTGGTGTGCTGGGCCGTCGACTTTGCTCATCCCCTGTCCAGGACAGATATAGTAAAGGGCTACGTCGGTACCATCATTTATGGTCAAAGGTCGTTACAAATTCGCCTGAATGGTGGTCCGGGTTGTCAAGGCCCATCTTATCTGAAACCCGTGGAATTTTCTGATCCTATGGAGACTTTTCTTTTAATCTCTCCATGCATTGGGAGGTCATAGTATCTAATTTCCATGCTACTTCTCTTCTTATAAACTCCTCTTCCAAATCAACGGGTGCGGTGCATTCTCACTCCCTCTCTGGAGTCGCCCTTGGACGACTTCATCTCTTCTGCAGCCGCGGTCTCTCCTGTTCTCTCACGTGGGAAGGCCAAGAAAGGAAGCAGGTGACCAAAAATCGATCGGTCCCGGTTGGAAGGGTTCATTAGGACGAACCCCCTTACAGGGGCACGGAATATTGGGAACTCCCGGGTCGTGCCGGGGTGACTTCATCTCTTCAGCAGCCGCGGTATCCCCTGTCCTCTCACGCGGGAAGGCCAAGAAAGGAGGCAGGTGACCCAGAATCGATCGGTCCCGGTGGGAGCGGTTCATTAGGACGAACCCCCTTACAGGGGCACGGGATAGTGGGAACCCTCGGGTCGTGCCACATTCTGTCCTGCAGGCATGCATTTTGAACTTGCGGAGGGCAAGCGTGCCCACACGACTCTATTCCCATTGGAAGTCAGTTCGCAGGCCCAAAACTACAAGACTAAAAATCCTCGATGACACCTAGGGGCGAGGGGATGGGGTTGCACTTAGAGGTCCCCACTGAGCTGGACATGGTTCCGGAGGTAACCCAGCCCCGGATAGTAGGATCTTTTAAAGGGGTAAACTTGTACTCCGTGCCAAACACAGAACCTGTGTACGCTTCTCTGGAAGCTCCGGCACCCGAGGATTCTCAAGGAGAGGAGGGGCTCCCTCCCCCGACTGGTGTCCCTTTGACAGCCAAGCGCTTCTCTAATTCGGAGAAGGATCTTGCTGAGGCCGGTCCGTCTCTCCTTGGGGGTGCCTTCCGGGAGTGGAGAGCAGGTTCACTACCCGCACTCCTCTCCAAAAAAGAAGTAAGGCAAAGAGTCAAAGAGGACTAGGGATTCCTTTCCCTCTGTGTGGGCTCCGGGGAAGGACTGGTCCGCTGCCTTTTCGGCAAACAACAAGGTCAAGATTAACACGTCCGTCCACGAGGCGCCCTCGGGCGGGGAGGCCCAGAAAAAGACCAAAGTCGCAAGTACGCAGAGCGGGCGCTTGATTACATCGAGGCCCTTCATTCAGAGACTACCTGGCGTTTTTGAGTCCGCTGTTATCAAAGGATTTCTCGGTATTCACCCCGAATACAGTAGCTGGTTGGCCAAAGGCAACATGATCCATCCAAGGAGAGAATTAGTTATTTTACGACCGGAGCCTCTCTCGAATGCCTCGGACCCTTTCGAGGTGGCTATGATTAGATCCCTTCGGACCCTCAATGGCTCGCCGGTGAGTGTGATGCCGCACTCTACCTTGAACTTTGTGAAAGGAGTGGTTTATGTCAGGGAACTCGTGGTCTACTCATAGAAGACCACCGAAAAGTTGGCCGACATCCTCTGATAAGTCCTCAAAGATGACAACAATGCAATGAGTCCTGCCTCCGTAAGCGTACTGCCATTCCCGTGAAAACCATTCAACGACACGTTTACTCTGAGCTAGGTCTGGAGTGTATATTCAATGAAATTGCCACGGACTCCGAGTCAACTGGGAGAAGCTGCGGAGTCTCGTCCCCTCCGGGTTTCCGTTAGCTTTTTTTTCAGGAAACCATGCTGGGCGCGTGCCCCCTGCCTACCCTCCAAAAGTATAAGGGTTTGGAGATCCCATCATCATAGGATGGGAGCTGAGCAAGAAGAAGCGCCATTTACACATGACATGATGTCTCCGTTCTTCAATTTGCTATAAATGCCTCATTTCAGGAAGTGGCAGTGCAGCTGCACCTGGATAGGAGGTATAGTTATTTCTACGTGCATTATATCGTCAGCCGACTCAGATGCGGGGATTTCCACCGTGTTACGGCACGGTTGCCGAGGTCCTTTCTACTGCTCGGGGATTTGAATGTTAGATTGCTCCTCTGGGGAGACTACTCGATCAATCCCAGGGATCAGGTACTTGTCAACCTGATCGACGAGCTGGAAATGGGTGTCCTAAATGTAGTTGAGTTTACACATCACTGTCCGAGAACTATTTCATTTTCACGCCTTAATTTATTTTTGTGCTCTCCGGATACACAGCCTGAGAGATGGTCGATGAACTCCATATAAGTGATCACTTTCCCATTCAAATATCATTTTCTGGACAGCTTCCGCTTCAAAAACCAGCCGGCATTGTTTCTTGACGCGGGCGCGTGGTGGTCCGCATTTTATTTCATGACTGATTTTCTGTCCCAGTCGAGGAGTTGAGGTCGATGGATGAGGCCGATGAGTTCTTGTCCGGCAACCTCATCGCAGTGGTCCTAACTACTATTCCTAGAACGTCGGGCCGTTTTGCACGCCGACCGCTTCCGTGGTTGTCAGCCGAGTGTGAGATGGCCCTCAAACAGAAGCGTTAAGCCAACTTGCGTTATAAGTGCCTGAATTTCGTCGAGGTTCCCGTAGGTTTCAAAGCACTTCCCCCTCCCTCGTCTTGACGGGCATACGTGAGTTCACTTAATGGGAAGACCTCTGAAAGAGGTGAAGAAAGAAGTTAAAAGGACCCCCTCCCCACACTCCCGTTCCCCAGGAAAATGGGACCGCAATCTTTGACCCCGCATCTGTAGCGGATTGCTTCGCGAACGTTTTCTCCGCATTCTCTAGCCTGGATTCAATGCACGTCGAGATGTCGCTGAAGGCCACCAACTGGACTTTACCCCGAGAGGCGGAAAACCCTTCAACGACAGGTTTACTCTGAGTGAGTTGCGATCCGCTCTCGTTTCGTGCGCGGACACCACCCCTAGTCCGGATGATGCCCCGTATGCCTTACTTCGACACCTCGGTGAGCGAGGCATGCCCTTTCTCTTAGATTTGTTCAATAGGATCTGAACAAAGGGTATCCTTCCATACTCCTGGTGATTGACCACTGTGCTCTCTTTTCGCAAATCTTTCTAATCTCCTGCGTTCGTAGGTTGATGGAGAAATTGGTACATATTAGATTAGCTTTTTTTGTGGACAACTTAAGCAAACATGTCTGCCATATGCACCTTGCACCTTGCGTCTTCCGCAAATTCCACTTGACGTCGAATGTTCTGCTCTAACTGGAAAACGCCGTCTACGAGACCTTCCTTCGTACACAGCACTACGAAACGGTTTGTTTTTGTTCTGGAGAATGCCTATGATACCGCATGGTATGCGATATCATGGAACCTCTCCACACGATGGGGGCGAGGGGACGCCTACCAATCTTTATTTCCGACTTTCTGTGAGATCGTCGATTCCGCGTATGGGTGAGCGGAGCCCTCTCCGGCCCAATGGAACAGGAACAGGGTGTCCCGCAGGGAAGTGTCCTCAGTGTCACACTCATTACCCGGACTATCAACGGCATCACCTCAGTGCTACCAGAAAATGTTCTCGCTACGCTCTATGTCGACTCCAGCTGTCATTGGACCGCACCTCTCGCTATGCTGAAGCGCACAAGTTTCGCTTTTCCTTTGCCAAGGCTAAGGTGGTGCAATTCTGCCGCTATCTACGACTCTACCCAGAACCTGACTTGTTCCTAGACTGGGTTCGCCTGGAATTGATAGATTCGAACTGTTTCCTTGCTCCTTTTTTCGACCGATGTCTCACCTGAAAGGTTGATATTCACAGACTTAGGGTCTCTTGTACTCGCGCCATGAAAATTTTTCGTTCCGTGACCTTCGACTGCCTTACTTTTCTATCGATCTTTTGTTCGTCTAAACTTGAATATGAATGCGAGTTTATGCATCAGCCGCCGACGTATATTGCGGAATTTGGACTCAATCCACCACACCGCTCTCCGCCAGGCGACTGATGCATTCCGCATGTTCCTTAGTGATAGCCTCCTTGATGCCGCGGAGATGCCACTCGCTCAGCTTGGCACACTGCAATATGAGATTGTACATGCGACTCCAGCGCATCCCTTAGTAGCCAACGGCTCTCAATGCATTCGCCTCCTATCACGAGGGTGCCTATGCTGCCGAGAGATAACAGTCATGCCATAAGCCCATTGTGTTTAGGTCTAGGAAACTCCTTTAAAAACTCGGTGCCGCCTCTCGTTATGCCTAGGTCTCCATCCTGGAGTGTACCATCTCAGACTATTTGTCATTACGTCTCTGCTCCCAAAGCTCCAACAGCGTCAGGAGTATTACGTTCGATCTTTTTGGAGCACACTTAGTACCATGCTAGATCCTTGCCATTGTATACGGATGGCTGAAAGTCCCAAGATTGGGTTGGCTTACACGCCGTATCGCCTATGTTTGAGGTCAGCGGGGCTTTACCAAGCGCTCTGTCTGTCTTCGTGTCCAAACTGGTTGGAATACACCCCTTGGTACAGGAGATAACGTGTCTTTTCCGGTTCGGAGATCGGATTGGCATCTTTAGCGACTCACAAAGCCTCCTGAGTGTTGTTGGGAATTGGAATCTCCACATCACCTGGTTCGCGGTATAAGTGACTCCACGGGAGCCGTGAACCGAGTGGATGTTGAGATTATCTTCTGCTGGGTTCCTGGACATGTGGGAATTGTGGAGAGTGAGGGCGCCAAAGAGTCAGCGAGGATTGGGCGACCAGACCATCCTTTGGCTCTTCCTCTCACTGACTACATGATAGGAATCAGGATATCCCTTCTTACTGCTTGGCAAAAAAAGATGGGAGACAGTCAAAGGGAACTTAAAATTGCGTAACATTGCGCCACGACTGTTTACATGGACATACACGTAATTCGGCGACGGCTTCAGGTTGCTTTCTCTCGTCTCCGAATTGGACACACTCGCTGGACGCACCGCCATTTGATGGAGCGCTCGCCTGCTCCTTATTGGGACGAGTGCGTGTCCCCCAGACTGTTCGGCATATTCTTGTTGAATGTTCCAGTCTGGGTGATCTTCGCGCACGTTACCTGTCCCGGTACCAGGACAAGCGGGGTCGCTCGTCCCAGGTACCTGAAAATTGGGACTTTGAAGTTGTGTGTTGATTGTGAAGGTGGGAAGGTCCAGGTTGGTGTTGACACGCTGCACTATGACTTCGGTCTTTCTATTGTTGATTTGCAGGCCAAGAGCTTGATAGAAGGAGGAGATGGTGTTGAGTACACATTGCATGGATTTTGTTGTATGTGATATTAAGGCAGCAGCATCTTCATACTGCAGGTCTTAAGGTTGCTTTGGTGTGTGCTTGTAATCACCTGATGTGAAAAAGGCTGCCGTCAAGATGATATTCCAATTGCTTTCTATCCTCTGCTCTCGGTGAATTCTGCACAGTGACATTACTGTGGAGATGAAAAGGTTGAATAATACAGGAGGTAGCACATCTCCTTGCTTCACTCCCATCTTAACCGGAAATTATGTTTATTCTGATTCCCCGATGCGCACCTTTGCTTCCATGCTGGTATGGAAGTTCTTAAGCATGTTGAGAAACTTGCTGGGGACTCCATATTTTGAGAGGACCCACAACAGGAGTTCCCGAGGTACAGTGTCTAACAGGGTTGGCAAATCAAAAAACCCAGCCCTAAAAAAAACGGGTTTTATTCCTGTTTTGGGGGGCCTTTTCAAGTGAAATTTGTAAAAACCCGCGTATTTTGTTTTTTTCAAAATTACACTTTTCTTTTCAAGAAATGAATGCTACTTATTATTATTCTATTCAAAATTCATATTTATGTTTATAATTTCAACAAATATGTATCAAATTAAGGTTATTTCTCTGATACTGACTCATAATTCATCTCTCCTTCTACAGGTTATGGTTATCATGGGTGCCCACAATTCTCGATCAGTGAGTGATCTGTTACTGTGATCTGTTCTTACCTTAATATAATTATTAAACTAAGTAATTATCAATATTATATAAAAATAGAGATAGCTATTCTTTTTCTATGTTATTCTAATGCTTGTAGCTTTTGTTTTTTGAAAAAAACCGAGATTTTAAAAAACCCAGAATAAAACCCGGGTTTTATTGGTCTTTTTCAAGATTTTGGCGGTTTTGCCAACCCTGGTGTCTAAAGACTTGGTTAGGTTAATAAACACTATATATAAGTTGGTGTTTTGTTCAACACATTTTTCTTGTATCTGTCTAAGAGTGAAAATCATGTCTATGGTCCCTCTCTCTTTTCTGAACCCGCATTGGGACTCTGGTAGTACAGGTTCAGAGATGTGTGTTATTAAACGTGCCAACATGGTTCTGGCTAGTAGTTTGCCCACAGCTGAGAGGAGAAAGATTCCGCAGTTGTGGTTGCAGTCCTTTATTTTGCCCTTGTTCTTATATATTGGGATGATTACACTGTCCAACAATGATTTTGCTACACAAATGAGAAAGTAGTTTTCTATTCTTGTTTTTTGCGTAGATTACGAAAATAACCTTTATTTTTCATGAAAGAACTTCAGATTTTTATAGTCTGCACATTTATTTTTTATTAATATTATATTATTCAGTATATAGAGGTATGACATATTTGTTATTATTTATATCTTATTTGACAAAAAGTACAAAGATAATTGGAAACAAAAAGCTTATTCATCAAAAGAAATTAATAAGTCCTTTGAATACATTCCAGGGTGTGGTATTATAAAAATATATTTTAAAAAAATACTGAAGATTTAAGATTTTTCAAAGTTGCTGAAATCTAGACAATAGTCATATATTTTTAGAATATTTAGGCTTCTTTTTATGTACAACATCTTTTCTGCCTCTGTGAAGGGTCCAGCAGAAGTCAGCAAGCATTGCACGACTCCATTTTCCTTTATAACGATTTTCTATAGTAGCAATATCTTGGTGGAATCTTTCAGCATGCTCATCGCTGACGTCGGCTGGATTCTCTGGAAAGAGAGACAGATGGGAATGCAAAAAATGCACCATTAGTGACATACTACTTCCCAACTTATTATAAGACCTAATCAAATTCTGAACAGGAATGTGGTAATTTTCTGATTTGTGCCTTCCAATGAAACCATTACATACACCTTTGAAACTATGCCAGGCCTCAAATTCTGGCTTGCGAAATTTTACCTCAAACTCAGTATCTACCATAAGTTGTCGAATCTGAGGCCCAACAAAGATTCCTTCTTTGGAAATTTTGTTTTAAAATATAAGAAGGATGGCTGTTCATGCTTTAAGGCTTTCACAAATTGTTTCATTAAACCTAATTTTATGTGAAGTGGTGGTAAAATTATGTTTTCCTTAGGAACCAATGGTTCATTCACATATGACATTATGACAACCTACTTTTGTCTCTTCTCTTAAAAGCCATTCTGAGCGTATGTAATGTTCTCCCCGAGCTCTATTGTCCCAGTGGTACAAAAAAACACATGAATTTTGTGTAGCCTGACTGCAAACCATTTAAAATGGCTACTACCTTAAGGTCAGCCCAAATCAACCATTTATGTTCACTGTATTTAATGCTTTTTAAAATGAAATCTAAATTCTCATAAGTTTCTTTCAAAACAACAGAGTGAGCTACTGGTATCGATGGTAGTTAATTTCCATTATGCAGAATCACGGCTTTACTACTATATAAAGAAGCGTCAGTGAAAAGGCTCCATTGACTGGGTTCATAATGTATATCTAATTATTCAAAGAGACGTGGAATATTATTACAGTAGCGTAAATTGTTGTCAAATGAAAATTTGTCTTGTAAATTGTTTGATCGAATGCGAAACTTAGTAATTCGAACATCTTCTGCTACAAAATTTCTTTCTTTCAGTCTCGAGGCCAGTAATTCACTCTGTTGCTTTTTTAAGTTTAGATCTCTTATACAAGATCATCTAGAACAAGGTGTGAGAAAGGTTTTGGAGTAGTATCAACAGTTTCAGGAACATAAATTTCAGTTTCTGGCTCACATGATTCCATATCTGATTCATCAGAGTTAAACTAAACAATTTCTACAGGTGGTTCAGGTACTGGAATGTCTTTTGAGTGAGGTAAGGCCGGCCGAATAGCAGATCTAAGGTTGGGATATAGTATGGAAAATATATGCATAAAATTTAAAGTTATGTACATATGTGTGATTACAATAAAGTGGCTCTAAACTTAATAATTTTATATTAAAAAAAATAATATTACAGTATACTACTTTAAAATATAGGTACAGTAGACAATAAACAATTACTTACTTTGTATGTCTACCAAACAGAAATAGCAGTCAGTGGCATGATCTTGGGGCTCTCGCCATACCACTGAAACACCAAGTTGAGGGCTTTTTATTTTTCCTTTGACCACTTTGATAAAGAATCAAAGCATGTCGTGAAACAGATATGTGGTGCCCATGGTTTATCTTGGTCGCCAATTTTACTTCCAAAATACAAATTAAATAGTTTTTTCACTAGAGAAGAAATTTTTCTTTGATTTTTAAAAATGTTACTGAACCACATATGTAGCAGAATTTATCTAGGATATCTTTACACTGTCCTATTGGCATTTTAATTAAAATTGTTGCTTTTATTTAAAAATTTATTTAGTTAAATAACCTGAAAATAAGAAATAAAAGAATGAAATTCGTTAAAATCTTCAAATTTGACAAAAATAGTAATTGGCAACTTACAAAAAACTGGAGTCATTTTGATAAAAATGACTTCCATTTTTCAAATCTACACATAAAACTACATTAAAAAAATGTTATTCTAATCTTTGTAATCGACAAAAGGTTAAAATTTTGTTATACAGTGTTATAGAGTCTATCCATGATTTAGGCAGATGTTCGCCCTTTCTTAGAACACAGATGGTTTTGTGCAATTGCCTCTTTATCAGATAGCCACCCTGTTTCAGTAGCTACCCCGTGGGACTGTCTGAGCCACAGCTTTTGCCTTCTTTGTTGCTTTTTATGACAGAGATTTCCTCATGGAGCTGGGGAGGCCTTTCGAGAGCCTGGATGGGTGGAAGGTCAGGCAGAGCATCACTAATTGTGTCATCCGTGATGTTGCGATGATTAAGCAAAGCTTGAAAGTGTTCGGCCCCGTGGTTCAAAATATCCTCTCGCTCTTTATGGATGGCAGACCAATCAGTCGAGGCAACAGGTGATAGGGTATTTCTTTTAGGGCCTTAAATGGTCTTGATTGCACTGTAGAATCCTTGCATGTTGTTGGAGTCGGCAAATCCTTGAATTTCGTGGGCTTTTTTGATCCACTAGTCATTTTCTAGTGAACGAATCTTTCTTTGTGCTTCCGCTCTTAGATGTTTCCACCTCTGGGCTATGTGAGAAAAATTGGGGTTGTCAAAGAATGCATTATGAGCATTGCGGGGTTTGTTTTTTTTTGCAAAAGCTGATGAATAGCTTCCGCATTTTCGCCGAGCCAACAATCTGAATGGGCACATTTGGTGAAACCGATTGTTGCTTCAGCGGTGGAACGAAGGATTTTGCTGACCATCTCCCATAAAAATCTAGGTCTTCCTCCTCTGCGGTGTTGTTCATAGAGGGTAAAGCTTCTGCAATCTGAGTCAGGCAGAGTTCTCGAGTTTCGGACCTTTTTTTAAGGCTGAGCAGTTCTTTTTTCTTTATTTAGTTGCCGCTTGCTCCCGGACAGGAGGTCGTACTTGGAATTTGAACTGCGATCTCACTAGACTGTGTTCTGTCCAACATTCAGCTCCACGCATTACTCTGGTGATGGTTACGTCGTTGATGTTGTCTTGTCTTGTTATTACGTAGTCCAGCATGTGCCAGTGCCTGGACCTTAGGTCTATTCACGTGTTTTTGAACCTGCCTTTGAGCTGAAAAATGGTGTTGGTGATGACAAGTTCATGTTCAGAGCACAGGAAGAGCAGTCTGAGGCCGTTGGGATTCAAGCTGCCTGTGCCGTGGTGTCCAATGACTCCTCCCCAGAGTTCTCTGTTTCTGCCAACGCGGGCATTAAAGTCTCCAAGTAAGACAACTTTATCTGTTCTGCTGATGTTCTGCAGTACCGTGTCGAGGGCATTGTAAAAGGCATCCTTGGTCTCTTCATCAGCGCCAAATGTTGGAGCGTAGGCACTGATCAGGGTTAGAAAGTGACCTTTAACTAGTGGAATGCGCCATGTCACCAGCCTCTCATTGATGCCAGTGGTGGGTCCTTCAGGGAGGTTTGCAAGAAGTTTGTTTTTAATTGCAACTCCCACTCCAGTTCTGGGAGATTCTTTAGGTAACCCTTTCCAGAATAAGGTATATCCTTCACTCACTTCGGTAATTCATTCTTCGTCAGGGAATCGCGTCTCGCTTAAGGCAGCAATGGCGTATTTTGTTGTCTGTTCTCTGATCTTGAAGAGTTTGAATATTCCAGGTTGCTCTTTTTAAAAGAAACTTCAATTTTTTCCTACCGCATAGGTACGTTGCCCGAATGCCCGCGGCTAGGTATTTGGTGCAAGTGGGGAGTGGGTGATTTTTAAGCCACCTTTTCTAGGCTCCTCCCTCATTGTAAGGGTGAGCTGTGCTGCCACTTAAAGAGGCCAGGTCAGTCACATGTGCAGCTGCCGAATTCAAGCGCCACTCCAGCCCACTCATAAGTGACCCTATACTAGCACATACCGCTATCTGTGCAGGACTCAGGCTAAGAGCTTCCAGCCCCCAACGCAGGCCTGCTCCCACCGTCCTGCTCCATCGCCAAATGGTCTTTATTCCTTAACTTTAGAGATAATTGATGATGGATGATGATAGGGACATGATGCAAGCCCTGAGGATGGTATTTAGGTGAGGCGGAGGCTTGGGCAGGGCCTGGGCTCACATACTTGACAGAGGCATCAAGCTACAGATGGAAAGGGGAATCCTCGATGACCTTCCTGCTGCAGGGGAATGCCGGAGAGTTGTAGAAGGAAGTATCCCAATTCCCGCCACAGTGCCTTTCCCCAAGGCACATTTCTTTCCTCGGGCAAGCACCCGAAGCCTTTGTCTCAACAAGCTATCCCCAAAGGCAGTGGGGCAGGGATTGGTAGTGTGTCATGGCGTGTCCACACGTCGGTGGGCCATAACACTACCTCTGTTGCTCTCTGCTGCTCTCTGCTGCTCCGAGATCTTAGCCTGGAGCCGCAAGACGCCCTGTATTCGTGTGTGGCCACGAGGAGTCATGTCAGGGCTCTTGACAATAGAGAGGCTATATACCGGCAGGGAAAACTTACGCACTTGGCTTCCTTTTTGCACTACGGCTAGCCAGCGGTGACAGCTGAAAGCGAGAAGGCATACAAGCAGGCACTGAACACTGTCGCTAACGCACTAGACGCATGTCCTGTGTGCAGGACTTTGCACACATGACTTGTAGTCGGGATTGGTTCGTGCACATAGACATGTGGACTATCTGACATTTGGCCGCAGTTTCCTAATGGGCGAATTAAAAATAATTTATGGTGTTGGTCGCATGATCCTGTGCCGGGGTGAGGCGGGACTTCCCCCGACGTCGGAGCATGTGTCCGTCTTCTTCTTCTTGCCTTTGGTCTGTTTCTTAATTTTTTAGTTTTTTATTTTGGTTTTTCTTTATTTGGTTTGGTTTGGGGAATTTTAAAGTGCCTATTAGTATATTTAAATTTTAATATAACCATCGGCCACTTATGCCCTTGGTAGCAGTTGCCAAATCGCCGCTGTTAAAAAAAAATTACTTATAGTGTATCAATGCAGCCACTTACATCCTCCTTCCTTACCAATATCGTGCTTAGAATTATGCCTACCACTGGGGTAATATCTGGTATAGTTTCGGTATCTTCATTAGTAAATAGAGCTGCAAAATAGTTACTCAGGATCTCCACTAAATCTTTAGGCTCAGAAGATAATTGCCCACTGGCCCTCTCAAGAGACCAATTGATTTTTTCCTGAATTTAGATTTTTAACCTACTGGTAGAACATCTTGGGTCTTCTTTGATGCTTAAGTCGAGTTTAATTTCATAGTTTTTCCTCTTGTGTATTAATTTTTAACAGCTCATCTTAGTTCAAAGTATCACTTGAAGGCAATCTTCAGATGTGATGTTTGTTGAGAAGACATTTGATTATATACCCCTATATTCTTCAAAATTTTGCCCTCTTGAAGTTGTGCACCATCATGCAGTTCGGGTAGGTAGATGCTCTACTCTCAATGCTAAATCTTATGTAACTGTCGTCACTCTCCCCAAGGGGTTCGTTCACAAACTTTCACGCTTGTAACGAGTTCTTTATTGCTGGTGAGGACAATGGCCACAGTATATTACTTCCACGAGTGCGTTGATCAACGATCTGCGTGAGAAAGGTTTCATCCATGAAGTTTAATCCTCGATCCATCTCTGTCACCAGTAGCGTCTGGAAAGTTTAAGTCGTTGGATATGACCGTATCTCTGGTGACCGTTATGTCGTGAAGGGAAGCAAACATTTTTTCATCCGAATCTTCTGTATGCGAAGAAGCCCTGTAGACAACGGCTATAGTAAAATTGGTACTGCAGGTGGTGAGATTAGCATAGGCAATGCCGGCGTCGCTTCTGTTGTCTACTAGTACCTCGACAGGATCTAGGATTTGTTTGCAGTATAAAATACGAGTAACTCCACCACCTCTTCTCCCTTCTTTTTCTTTTTAAAACAATTTGTACCCGCTAATTTCGAATTAACTATGTCGCGTTTTCCTGTCAGTCCAGCTCTCGTATATCGCCATTATAACGAATTTGTCTACGAACAAAAGTTTAACCTCATTGATTTTGTTTCTTATACCCCTCGCATTTGTGCAGTACACTTTTAGGTACGATGCCGCTTTGGATTTCGCTTGTACGGTCCTCTCTTAGAGGCGGGGACTAGACTCGAAATTGGAGATGCCTGGAAAAAAGTTGTTGTATTGTTTAGCACACGCCCAAGTCTTGATGTCATGTTGCACCGACGTAGTTGAGGTGCAGTCTATCTCACATAAAGAGGTTTTTAAGTTCGTCTGAGTTGGGCTCTTCCAGAGTTCAATTTAGTTATTATATAACTAGATCCGACTAATTTTAACAAAATAGGCTTAATGCAGCTAAATTTAATTTGTATTCTTACTATTTTCTGCAATTAAATAGCATAAAACTCTTTTCTAGCAATATTTTCCGTTATTCTAGCCATGCAAGTATATCTAATTTTGGGTTGGCAACCCTGGTCTCATCGCCCATTGTGTTTTAGGATTTTGTATTTTTACACGTTAATTTAGGCTACGTTGAGTTGGGTTTATGTAGGTATTTAACCATAGTCACCTAGCCTAAACTAATTAGCATGCAAAATATGAACACCTAAAATTACAATAGGGAAAAAGACTCATAAATTCAGCTGATTTAATAATTCTTCACTTGTGGAAATTGAACAGATTCTGAAGAGCTGCATGCCTCTTTATGCGAGATGGACTGCACCTCAACTTCGTTTTTGTTTACTTGGCCATACATTTTCACTTCCACTTTTCACGACTCTAGTTACAAACCTCATCCAAGTTCTCCAGTGCCAATTTCACTGTTGATTTATTTTTCTTTTCAATTTTCTGTTCAATAGTTTAATAATTAAGAGTAATTGGCATTGCAAACATCGATTTGTAAAGATCTGATTTAGCTAAATCTGTTCGTCACTCCCCCATTTACAAATTTCACTCATGTGAATGCTTCTAGGTACTCCCCCTTCCCCTACACTTCTCGCGTATATTTTCTCCCGACAATTATTTCCCAGTATGTGTCGGGTCCCGCATTCCAACAAGGTTATCAAGTCAAAAACTCCTGATTTTTTCCCTATCCCCCGTCCTCATCTCCTTCCATCCCTAGCCCTTTCATCTGTTTTAATCCTTTTCTTACACTATCACTACAAAGCTTCCTCTACCTCCTTTAGTCCATATTTTATTGCTTTTCTTCTCTACCTCAGCCAAAATTCTCGAGTCAGTTATGTCATTTTGAGAGCAAGGTAAAGATATGACGTCATTTTGAATGGTTATCAAACGATTCCAGGAATAACAATTCAAGTTGCTTCGGCAAGTTTTATTTATAGCGGGATTACTGGTATTTGTGCGCATGTACCAGATGGTTTTTAGTATTCTCGATTTGTTTTTTGTTTTGTTTTTTGTGGACGGGGACTCATTTTAACGAATCTTGTTTTATATTCTGTTCAAGTCGAAGAGTTGTCATATGTCATTTGTTTTATATTGGCCGGTGAATTGACTGATCGCACAGGGTATAAGGACAATCTTGGCAGAAATCTTAAGTAAAAGTTTATCACATTTTATTTATCTTTTGATGGCCAGACCAAAACGTAGGTATTTTTTAAGGATAACTAATAGATGCCCATCTTATCCTAGACCTATAAATATTCAGAAAAGAACAATAAACCCCCTCTACTATCAAGGTTAACTCCTTAGGAAAACAGTTAACAAAAGACGAATATTTTAGTCTTGTCATGTAAAACTACGTAGGTGTGGCGACTGGATCCTTTTAGGAAAGTGTTAAAATAAAAAATAACGAACGTGCCTAATCTAGCATAGGATTATGTTGTGCATGCTACTGTTGAAAGAATGAGAACGCTAAAAACGCCTATCGGCACATTCTAGGGGGTTTCGTCATAATTAGGCTATCTTTAGAGGGGGGGGGGTGTTTTCCTTCGAAATTTAAGCGCAATAGCAAAGAGGTCAAATTAGCGGTATTGGATTTGGAAGGACCCACGAGCCTAGAAATGGCGTCACATTTACTTGCGGGTTTGAAACTAGATCGAAGAAATAAGGAAGGAGTAAAGATACTGAGAGTTTCAAGCGAACTGCAAATTAGGAACCGAGAAAGGTCACCAGTTTATCTTGGTGTTGTTTTTGTGTCACATTTACCACCAGTACGTAAACCTTACTTCTGATGTTGGGGCATGGAGGGTATTAAAGCCTCCAAACAGCCACAACCCGATTCCTCACGCTGCTCCAGACAGCAGAGATGGCTGAAAAGAGGTTGGGATAAAAAAATGATGAAGAAAAAGTAACATGAAGGGGTCTCGGGGAAGGGGAGAATTTTTTGTAAACGCCCAAATGGCGATTCATTTTAAGGACATAAACGCCGTAATTAATATTTCAGCCTAGTGCTAGGCTACTCTAAAAAGTCCCAAACCAAACAAAAAAACACAACCAAAGACAGAACCAAAACAAGGAGCGAAAAAAAGAAGGAAGCACGCTCCAGCGTGTGCTTACTGACCTTAAATGCCATTTTACTTCTTTTCCCAGCAGATCTTATCGGCGGCTCTCTTCGCACTCGCTGCTATCAAGGCAACAATGGACCCAAAAGGCAACCCTGGGGAACGCTAGCAGTTTCGGGGCCCAATGATTATTGAAATTAATAATAATATGCGTCGAACCCACGGTAGTTCGAGTGCTTGATTCGAGCCGCTTGGGCAGTTCTCAACCTCCTCGAGCAACGAGTGAATGACGTGACCGACCCAATTTTAATTCCTCTCGCCCGTCCGGATCCACTCTGGATCCCGAAACGAGAACTTGCTTGGTCCGTCTCTACGGTAGGAACACCACCTCTCCGTATACAAAACCGAAATAGAATGCCCTCCCCCCCCATCCCCACGGCTGACCCTACTGCAGCGTATACTATTCCACGTGCACCCCAAGGAGGTGACCAGTGTAGACTGGTACCTGAAGGAGCGGCGTGCCCTACCCCAGTATACCCCGCTTTTAATTTTATGTTAGATTGAGACTACCTGGGCTTTATTCCTTCTCCTCATTTGCATTTTACTCCCATGGGCGGCAGCTAATGTTGCAGGCTAGTCGCTGACCGGCTTTCGTCCATCCACCCATAGTTGGGGCCTGGAGGAAGTATCACTCCTCCCTCTTGCCTCAAGTTGGGGGGGGGTAACGTCTGCATTTACCCCCCTTTTCTCTTTATACCCCCCCCCCCCTCCTTCCTATCCTTTCACTTCACCTACCCGCAAGGAGATGTCATATGTAGGATGGGCTACCTCGCTGCGCTGACATCTGAGAGATTGTGTGCCCTCCCGGCCCCAATGCCTGCAGGCGGATCTGCGGCTACATATCTTCCACTTATTTTCACTTCTCCCAACTTCACTACTTTCTTTACAAATCTCTCCTCTCAAACCTGCGTGATACGACCTCGTTGCTATAGAGCTATACATTTGAGAGAAAAAATATAGAAGCTCTTCCCCGCCCCCGCCCCGCACCTCGAAAACACTGCCTATTTCATCCCTCCCTCCCCTCCCCCTTTACCACCTTAGAAGCGCTTTCAACATCACCTCTCTCGGAGCCCTCCGGCAAAGACGTGCCATGACGTCATTTCCTCGTTGCTGCCGGGGTCGACTGAAGGGAAGCCTCTTGTTGACAATTCACTATCCTAACATTGCGCTGGAACATTATTTAAGAGTATCTATGATTATTTAAGAGTATATATGATTATTTAAGAGTATCTATGATTATTTAAGAGTATATATGATTATTTAAGAGTATCTATGATTATTTAAGAGTATCTATGATTATTTAAGAGTATATATGATTATTTAAGAGTATCTATGATTATTTAAGAGTTTATGATTATTTAAGAAGATTTATGATTATTTAAGAGTATATATAATTATTTAAGAGTATATATAATTATTTAAGAGTATCTATGATTATTTAAGAGTATATATGATTATTTAAGAGTATCTATGATTATTTAAGAGTTTATGATTATTTAAGAAGATTTATGATTATTTAAGAGTATGATTATTTAAGTGTATTTATGATTATTTCATAGTTTTTCTAATTATTTAAAAGTATTTAGGATTATTTCATTGTTTTTATAATTATTTAAAAGTATTTATGATTATAATTTAAGAGTGATTATTCAAGAGTATTTATGATTATTTCATAGTTTTTATAATTATTTAAAAGTATTTATGATTATTTAAGAGTATGATTATTCAAGAGTATTTATGATTATTTAAGAGTATGATTATTCAAGAGTATTTATGATTATTTAAGAGTATGATTATTCAAGAGTATTTATGATTATTTAAGAGTATGATTATTCAAGAGTATTGATGATTATTTCACATTTTTTATAATTAAAAATATTTATGATTATTTATTAGTATTTATGATTATTTCATAGTTTTTATAATTATTCAAAGGTATTTATGATTAAGAGGATTTATGATTATTTAAGAAGATTTATGATTATTCAAGAGTATTTATGATTATTTTATAGTTTTTTATAATTATTTAAAAATATTTATGATTATTTACGAGTTTTTAAAATTATTTAAAAGTATTTATGATTATTTAAATTTTGTTTTCTCGTATCGGGGGTATTTCGCCCAATTTAGTGATATCGATAGCAATTGGCACAGCTTAGTGGTAATTGGGACATTTTGCCTAACCTGGTAATGATCGGGAAAATTGTTCCATTTCAGCGGTATTCGGTAGAAATTTGCCAATTTTAGTCGCAATCGATAGTAAATGACCCAGTTTGGTGGTAATCTGGCGCAATTGGCCCACTTTTGTGGCAATCAGGAGATATCGAGTATTTAATGGTCATCCAGTAATTGGCTCAATATGGTGATAATCGGGAGCAATTGACCTATTTTAGTGGTAATCGGGAGGGACATTGACCGGTTTACTGATAATCAGGGGGGAATTATACTGATAATCAGTATCAATTGGCACAATCTGGTGATAATACGGAGAAAATGACCTAATGTATTGGTAATTGTGAGCAAATTACTGCTTAGTGGTAAACGGCAGCGAGCGACCCATTTAGTGGTAATATGAGCAAATGACCCAGTTTACTGATAATCAGAAGCATTTTAGTAATTAAATGGTAATCGGTAGCGACATGATGAAGTTTATAGGTAATCAGGAATAACATGTTTAGGTTTAGTGATAATCTTGATTAAATATTCGTTTGTTGTAATTAGGAGCAGATGATAAATGTTTAGTGGTAATAGTGCACAATTCGGGACAGTTTAGTGGTACTTGAGAGCACTTTTCACAGTTTGATGATAATCGGGAGCAATTGACCATGTTTAATGGTAAATGGGATCAAGTGTTCAAAATTAGTGGTAATCGGGATCAACACAGTCCAGTTTGGTGAATGATCAGTTTTGTGGTAATCGGAATCGAGCTGCAACCCCAGTGGTAATTCGAAAAATTGCGTTTGTGGTAAAGATAAGTTGTTAAGGTAAACTAGACTCGAACTACCGATTCAGTGGTAATTGAGATCAAAATTGTTAGGCGGCAATCGGGAGCAATTAAGATTTTTAGTGGTAATCTGTGAGGATCGGGCGCGATCGGTCCGATAATTTATTGGTAATTGGTGAACAATTGCCCTGGTTTAATGGTAATCAGTGAATAATTTAGAGGCCTTATTGATAACAGATGAACAATTGACGTATTTAGTGGTGATATATGGATATTCGACCCAATTCAGTGGTAATCAATTTGTATTGTATCCGACCTAATGGGAATTGATGGCTACTCGGTTCGATTTAGTGGTAATCGTCGAATACCAATAATATAGTGGTAATGTGCGACTACTTTTATCCAATTTAGTGGTAATTAAGAGACATTTGTGCTCCCAGATAGCCACAGTATATTTTTTTGCCATTAAAAAATAATGATCTTTCAACCAAAATGCTTTTGCTTCACTGAAATCATAAAAAATAAAAAATATTAAAATTTTCAATTTAATTTGGCTTAAACCTTTACTTATTTTGAAATTGACTTTTCAAGAGTTTGGTCGTGATTTTAAATATTATATAAATAAAATGATTAGGTTAGGTTAAGTTATGCTTCCTGAGTGAGTGCTTAAACCAAAACCGGTTAAATTTCGGAAAAATTCCCGCCATCAAATTTTTGGATAATTAATATATATGTGCTTAAAAATGAGTGTTGGAGGGGGAGGGGGGCAAATTTTTAAAAATGCTTTTTTGGTGTTTTTTTTTGTTGTTATTTGAATCACATCATATTGTATTATATATCATTTTAATAATTTCGAAATGTGGTGGTTCGCCCCTATACCCCCCTTTAATTGTCCCCCCAGCCATTTTTAAATAAACTCTTAGTATTCATAATTCTACGTCGTTAGGCGCTCTAATGTTCATTGTTTTTATGCCGTGTTTCTTAACTTTAGATATATAAACCTCACCCCCTAATGCTATTTTAATCAATCATATTTTCTCTAAAATTGATTAATATGAAATTTCCATATCATATTTTATTTCAGAAAAAAAATCCCTTCAAAGTGATGCATAATACAATATGATTTGATTCCAATTTACAATGTGGCTCCCAAAATGGCGGCCAATCTATTTTTTGTCATAACATCATAATTAGAAATTTGCCCGCCTTAATTATTGAAAGGGCTATATAGTGTATATCTTTGATATACACCTATTTAGATATATCTAATATCTATCTTTCGTGAAATTTACAAGTGAGTGGAATAAATATTTTGTAAGTTATGAGGAAATAAACAAACTATCTTCCAAATTACAGAGGCCAAAAGTTTAGGGCCACATAGAAAAAATGAACTACCAACCGAGGTATTTGGGTTTAGGACACTATTAATTGGCTAACAGTTACTTCTTATGATCATACATTATTGGAACATTCAACTGTCAACATGGCGGCTTGTGAGAGACGACCGGTGTCCTTTGATGAAAAACAAAGGATTGTGTACCTTCACCAAGAGGGCAAGTCAAATTTTGTGATAGCAACTAATATAGGAAGGTCTAGAATTGTTGTGCAACGAATTATAGCTCGTTTTAAGTCATCAGGATCGACAGGTGCTAAATCCAAAACCGATATACCTCGTAAAACGACAACAAGACATGATCGTATTATGGTTAGAATGCACTGCTGAGATATCCCGCGAGTTCTGCTCCACCACCGATGTCTACGTATCGCGCAAAACAGTTTCCCGAAGTTTACGAGGCTATGGGTTGCTTGCTGGGGCACCGGCAAAGCCTCTTAACTCTAAGAAGAATCAAAGAGCCCGTCTTTGTTACGCTCACGAACATGTCATTTGGACTGAAGAACGGTGGGCGCAGGTTCATTTTAGCGATGAGTTGAAGCTTAATGTACGTCCGGCGAAGATGTGGCGAAAGGTTATCTCGTGCATGTGTGAAGAAGACAGTGAAATATGGAGGAGGCAGTGTAATGGTATGGGGAGTGATCTCTGCTGCTGGTCCTGGTCCACCTATTCTCCTACAAGGGACTGTCAATGCTAAAATCTACAAGCAGATTCTTAGGCAACATGCCCTTCCACATCTCCGATCCTCGTCAGTAAAACCTCCCATCTTCGTGCAGAGCAACGCTCCCTGCCACACTTCGAAGAGAGTCAAAGATTTTTGAGTGATAAAGGTGTTGATCTCATGGATTGGCCACCTCAAAGATCCGATCTCAACCCTATAGAAAACGTTTGGAAGATTATTGGAGATGGGGTGCGAAGGAGAAATCCAAAGAACCAAGATGAACTCTGGGAATTATTGAAAAACGAATGGAACAATATTACCCCATCATTTTGCAAGAAATTATTTCACTCCTGTGATAACAGATGTCTGAAGGTCATTGCTAATAAAGGGATGTTCACAAAATATTAATAGTAAGGGTTTCATTTTTGTTCTTGTTCCATTTTACATTGTTTTCTAAGTGGCCCTTAACTTTTGGCCGCTGCAATTTGGAAGATAGTTTGTTTATTTCCTCATAACTTACGAAATTAATATTTAAATACACTTGAAATTTTCACGAAAAATAGATTTTAGATATATCTAAATATATGAATAATATATAGTCTAAACGTTTTGTTAAACTTCTATAATAAATATTCAAATACAATTGTTTTTACTGACCCTTATATTATGGCAGCTACCGTAGGAGGCCTATATTCGCAATCTTAGAGTCTCTTGTACCTGCGCCATTGACATTCTTAGTTCTGTGACATCCAGCACTTGAGGGTGCTGATTGAGCTAGTCTTGCCTTTCTAGCATCCGCAGCCTAGCGTGTATTGCGGAAGGCGGACTCGATCCACTAGATCGGTCTCCGTCTGGCGACCAGTTCCATCAGCTCGTTCCTTATTGAGAGCTTACTGATCGATGCTTGGGAGATGCCACTTGTTCCGCGCCGTACATGTGTATAATGCGCTTTCACGCGCGGGCCTATCGACTCCATCAGTCGCCAATAGCTCTCTGCATCCGTAGCCGATCTTGATGGTATCTATGCCGCCGAGAGACGCCAGTCATACCCTGAGCACTTTGGGTTTAGGCTATTCGTTGCAAGGCCTTTTCTCCCAAAGTTTCCACAATGCCGGGAGTATTGCGTTCGATTTTTTTTGGCAGCACATTTCATGTCACGCTGGATCCGTGCCAGTGTACACGAATGGCTCTAATTCCTAGGAAGGGATTGGCTGGCTTCCACGCCACATCCCCTCTGTTTGAAGTTAGCGGGGCTCTTCAGAGCCAAGCTGGTTGCAATACACCGCTCGGTAAGTAGTATAACGCGTCGTGACGATTCGGAGACCAGATTGTAATTTTTAGCCCCACAAAACCTCCTGAGTGCTCCTGGTGCATTGGAGTCTCTGTTCCCCCTGGTTCTGCCACGGTTACCGCGATCCGGAGGGATGTCAAGATTATCTTCTGCTGGTTTCCTGGACATGTAGGGATTGCGGGAAATGAGGGCGCCAATGAGTCCACGAGGACTGGGCGACAAGACTAGCGTCTCGCTCTTCCTCACACTGACTACATGACAGGAATCAGGTCAGACCTTGGGGCTCCCTGGCAAAGAAGATAAGAGACGGCCGATGCCAACTTTAAGTTGAGTGCCATCGCGCACGACTGTTCTCGTGGACCTACCCCGACAATGCCGCAACGGTTTTATGTCGCTTTCTGTCGTCTTCGAATTGGGCACACTCGTGGGACGCACCGCCATTTGATGGGGCGCCCCCCTGCTTCCTACTGCGACCTCTGTGCAGTCCTCCAGATTGTTCGGTATATTCTTGTTTAATGCCTGAGTGATCTTCTCAGAGCGCGTTACATGTCCCGTTACTGGGACGAGTGGTGTCGCTACCGCTTGTCCATGTACTCGGGACGGGTTTGTTCACAAGGTCTCTTAGACTCTGACTTCTTGCCTACTTCATTTTATTTGACTCTCTTTGGTGTTGGTCGGATTCTCCGGCGCCGGAGGTGGCGAGCCTCCCCCCCCCCCCGAGCTTGCTTCCTTCTTCTTCTTCTTGCTTGTGTTTTGTTTCTTGTTTTTTGTTGACTTTGGTTTTGCTTTTCTTTATTTTGTGGGTTCTTTTTGCTTCAGTGTTTTTTATTGTTTCTAACGTAGCATAGTATTAGTCTGAAACGTAATTGCGAGTACTGTTGCCCTTGGTAGAGGTCGCCAGATGTGTCTTTAAAAAAATAATGTAAGTCTTACTAATTGTTTGTTTCTCTCGCATTTTTGGAACTGAATCAATTTTGAGTAATATTTTATTTATAAGCCTTTCATACTCTGGCAATGTCATTATATAGTTATTTCGTATAGATTCCTCTGCTGCACTAATTGTTGAACAGCTCCAGATGCTCATGTGCACTGTTCTTCGATAAATAGCGCGTTTTTGCGGTTGATTTTAATGGAGTGTTTGCATTAGTCTGTGGCCACGTCTCTTGAGTGTCTTATGTGTTGATACTAGTGATATGTGACTGTTATAACTTTAGTTTTTTTCAATTATTCCTTGGTTCAATGTGAAAAGCAGTACAGCTAGGCGGTTAGCCGTCACTACTCATATTTTCCCTTTTAATTTTTTTAAAGAAGAGGTCAAGAAATTTTATGATGTTTATCTCCACCCTTTATGATGGCTATTGTTACGCCATCTTTCATGCTGTTAAGTGCGTGCAAAATTTCGTAATTTATGTAGAGGTGAAACTTTGCTCATTTATTGGGAGGGGGATTTCTATTATTTGGTTTCCATTGTGGTCTTAGAAGTTCTTGGAAGAACTCCTAGATTTTATCGATAATTTTCCATCTGCGATTTTATTCCCTCTTATGTTGTCCTTCAGTGTTATCCTTCGGTATCTACCAAATTATTAGGTTTTGTTTCACTTATGGACTCGTTTCCTACGGTATTTCTTAATAACCTTATTTAGATGACTACTTGATCCGTTCATTGCCTCGTACTATCAAAATTTTAACCTCTTATTTATGTAAATCTTTTAATGGTTCAATTTAACTTAATGTTAGTTGATCTGCTTTCGATTCTTTTTGTTTCCTAGCTTTTTAGTCTAGAATTGTTTTTTTTTTTAGCTTTGTAGTCTAATGTGGTTGTTTCTTAGCTCTGTTGTCTAAAGTAATTGTTTCTTAGCTTTTTACAATTAAAATAGTGTTTTCTAAAAGACTTTCCGCCATATTTTTGTTAGTTTTCTTAGGAAATTTTTAGTGTGCCTATTACATTCATCATGTTGGTTTGGTAGTTTGATTTTGAAAGCATTGATTATTTTTGTTGCCAAGTTTTTGTGTCCTGTCATTTTTTCTCCGTTATTTCAGCTTTCTCTTGCTTTTTATTTATATTAATCTTGTCTTTGAGTTGTCTGTAATCAAATACCAATGTTCAAAGAATTGATAAATGATACTTCCTTAATGAAGAAGTTCCCTTTGAAGAGTATATGTGCATATAATTGATTAAATTTATCATTGCATTGTATGCCATCTATGTCCATCTGTTTTTTATCCTTCGGATGAACAAATTCTTTCATATCAAAGCCTCTTCCTGTTAATTCTATTAATCTGTTTTTACGTTCATTTCCCTCATCTTCGGTTACGAAAAGTACGGGGGCGGTTACCACTAACCTGTACTTTTTTAGTCCTTTTCTACCTCATTGGGAGCTACTTACGGATTAACGTGGGCTCCGACCACGCCCGATGTTGTTTAATTTCGTTGTGATCCGAAGAGGTGGTTTCGTTCGGTTAGGCGGATCCTGAAGTGAGGATTTCATTGTTTGTGTCTGCATTTATTAGTGATACATAAAAGTTCTCAACTTCTTCACCTGAGTGAAATGTAGGTGTGTAATTTAGATTATTATTTGATATCTCAGTTATTAGTTTAAATCCACTTGTGTGTCGTTTCATAAGAGAATGTGTGACCGTTTTTCAACTGTTCCTTCTTATTTCTTTGAGGCCATTGATGCTCGATTCGGTCCTAGTAACTTCTTGTAGTAGTTCCTGGAGTTTGAGGCTCTCCGAATATAGTCAACTGGAACGACCTACCAGAGCTGCGGGGGCACATGTCTGGCAAGAGATGGACTTATCAGTCATCGAGTGCACAAACCTTCATTAAATCCTCATCGACCTCGAGAGATAACCGCCACGATAACCAGAATCGTCAACCGTTGAGAGCAAACCCGGGGATACTTAGCACCCTCTGCTTCAGACTTTACCTGCCCTTTGGCACGGGCATAGGCGCGTTCGGCCTCTCTGGAATGATGGTTGTGTTATGCGGCGCGTCACCATGGAGATGATGGGTCGGAGAACTCACCGTGTTGGCCCATTTCGGCCGGTGTGTGTTTTGGTCTGGAGGAAATCGAAGCCTCGTTTGTGTTATGGTTGATTGTTTGGTTTAAATAATAAATTGATGTATTATATTAGCCAGGTCAGATGATATTTAACCTAAATTAACGAGACCAGGAAAATTCCAGGGGCAGTTAATCTTCAACTACCCCCGCATTGCCTCCCATTTTCTTTCAAATTGGCTGCATACACTTCGTATGTATGGTATGAGTGCGCGCATGTAGTTGTGGTGGTAGGAGGGGGAGTCCTATTTCTCAGGACCCGAATTCCCCCCATGGAAATCCTGACCCCCCCTTTCCCCTATTACTCCATCTGGCACAGCGCCAACCGGCGCCCCCGGCATCACTGATGCTGCCGGGGCCGCATCCATGCCCTCTCCCCCACTTCACGTCGGGGAGGGGGGGCTCGTAACCCCACCCGATTCCCTCTCCACTGCTCGGGGGCAGACTCTCTCAGGCTGTATGTGTGTGAGAGAGAGAGGGAACTTGAAATATACACACCACCTCCTTCGGACGCACACTCAAATCCACTGCTACACACAGACGCAAACTCTACGTACACAGTACCCCGTGCGACTTCGTGTGGTCGATGACCGACAGCACCTGTGCACCGTGACCTTGACGGGCTGCAGCGCGTAAAGCTGGTGGTCGTCTATGTATGTACGTGTGTGTGTACTTAAAGGTGCATCTGTCTATGTAAATTAAGATGCATGAACCTGTGTGTTTATTTACACGTGTAAACCATGCCTGTCTGGGGGAGGGGGGAGGTGCCTGTTCGACCCCTTCACCAGCCCCATTAGAGGAGGGGGGGGGTCAGAAACAATAGGGGATGCGGGTTGGCTCCAGCACGAGGAAGCCTGTCTAGGCCTCAGAGCAAAGTCTCTTAGAACAGAGCCTTTTAACCTCGGACTAGAGCCGCGCAACCCTCCCCGAACAAGTTCATCCCCACATGGGGAAGGGGAGCTAAGACTCTACAGTCTATCCCTGGTGGGGCGGGGTGGGGATCGTTCACGGGTCCTTTTGGGTAGCGTGCCTGCCTGGGGCACCTGGGCTCTTGTTATTTTTTAATTTTATTGTTGTTTTTCTTTAATCGGTAGGTCTTTCTGTGTTCCTTCTGGGGCCCTGCCCCCCTTTCCTCTCTTTTAGCTCCCCCATAGAAGAGTGGGTTTGTTTGGGCGGTTTTCCCCCTTGGACGAAGGTATCAAGCGGGAGGGGGGCGAGGCCCTACCGTCCCCAACGTTTTCGTGACGTGCTTCAGCATTTGTCACTTTCACCAACTTCACCTTCCTCTAGATATTCTGGTAAATAGATGCCCTTGTTGGTTTTCGCTTCATAGTTTTTAGTTAGTGGTCATTCGGTTCTGGTAGTAGTCTCCTCTTCAGACTCGTCGAGCTTATCCTTCCCAGACATTTTCATTTCCCCCAACTTCACCGGCCGGGATGCACTCGTTGGTGCTCGTTTGTAGTATTAAGTCATGAATACTTCTCTTGCCTCGTCTGTCGCGCCTCACTCTCGGGGATCTAAATGCCTACCAGAAATTCACCAGAATTAATCAGGACGGTGCTAAATTATGAGGTATTATTTACAACAAAATTAAAAGGAAATAAATTAACTGTTAACAAATTATACGGTGGTTATCAAACAATAAGAAAAGTCACAAATGCTTATTACCATCGAACGACCACAAGTCGTTTTAACCAAAAAGATATTCACGCATACAAAATTGGGTTCTATGAATAAGTTGTTTAAAGCCGAAACGACACGCGCCGTTAAAGATGAAAATAGGCTTTGCTACTCTAGTGACAGGCATTCTCGGATTAACCTCCCCGTCTTACGTCCCCTACCCGAAGGCCCAAAGTTACGAAAATAACACTTATAACACAATTAATTTAAAGAAGACGTAAGAAGAAAGAGATACTCCAAAATACCTGATATCAGAGCAGTGAAGCAATAACCCGCGTCTGGAACCCAGGCGTAAGAGGCTCGGCGACGATGAGGGAATTCGACCCAAGTCGACAGGAGTGAATGCAATGGCGGTCGTCGGCGAGGAGTAACCCACAGACGGCGATATCGTGGCGAAAGGCGTCGGGACCACGGGGAACGATGATTCGAAGGCCCAACGATCCGAGAGAAGGAATTAGAGATGACAGAATTCCCCAAAGAGCAGATGGCGAAGTCACTAGGGAAGAACTTTCACGTGCCCAGTGTGAACGGCTTCCCAAGGAGAACACTTGCAAACGTAACTGGAAGAGCACAATTCGATGCAGCTAACAGAGGGGCAGCGACAATGCTGGCAGGAATCAATGGCAGAAAATCCTCGCCGCACGAAAGAATCCAGTAGGGGTCTCCAAAAAATGAATGACGTCAAGGTAAATGACGGACAACGATCCAGCAGAGCAATTAGGCAGAATTCTCGCAAAAGAATAACTTAAAAGGGCTCACGGCCCCATTTATAACCTTCAGTCCGAAGGGGGAAAAGGGAAGTGGGGCACAAGGGGGGGGGGGGTGATGAGTCGCTTCCCCTACGCAAATTAGGCTGGTAAGTTAAAGAAGTTTAGGCCAAAAATGGTAGCCTCGAAACGGGTCGAACTGCCATAAACACCATAAACTATGATAAGAAAGGGAAAGCATGAGAATACGAGGGCCAACCCTTTTCACAGGCCCTTGGTGTGCTGAGTGACGTTAACACATCCTCGACCGCAAGACTTCATCATTTTGTGGCACTGTTAAGGCGCGATTTGATTCCAATCTTTGCCGCAGATCTTCAACATCCGTCGGATATTGTAGTTATTAAGCTCAGGGGGCTGGATGGAGTTGCGGGCCCTGGTTCTGTGTTGTGGTTGAAGTTGAAGTGTAGGTTCGTAACAATATTTGGAGTAGTCGAAGATCTATCTGGTAGGAAGGGATGGAAGTCTGGTTCTTCCTTTTAGACCAAGTTCCTTTGCCTTAGTAGTTGTAGGATTTTACCGGCGCCATTTGTGTTGGTTGTATAGCCTGCTTCTCTGCACCTGGTGCTTAGATCACCACGCATTATAGACGATGCTGGAAGCGAAAGAGTCTAATAAAGTTGGGGATGGGTAGATAAAGGGGCGTTTTGAAGGTTGTATGCCCTGGCTACTACTACATAGATCTCATAGTAGTCATCTTTACCTTAATGGCCATATAGGACTCTTCTAAACCTTTAATTTCCGTGTATGTTAATCCATTCTTTATTCCCATCATTACCCCCATCGTATTTGTTATGGGTATGGCTTGTTGTTATAATATTATAATTAAGTATTTCCATTTTTCCGTGTTCTGTTAATATTATAATAGACTTGGCCGACTGGGACTCAACTTATAGCCGTTATGCGGACGGTAAAGTAGCAACTCTCCAGTTGGCTATGTCTTGTAAAAAGTGAGGTGCTCGAGGAGCTAAACAAGGCAAGGGTGAAGAAAGGGCGTACAACAGATTAGGTAAAAGTAAAGGACAGAAAGATCAATTTAAACTTGATCAAAGAAGTAGATTATGACATAAATAACATGATTGAAAACGACAAATTCGTCATATAATAGATGTCAAGAGCAGGAAGTCATAAGAAGAATTGGCCCCAATGTGTCGGTTTATGCAGTTGTAGGATATCCGGACTTCCAAAAAAATCCCGGCTCTTCTTGTTTCTGTCTCTCGCTAAAGCCTTTGCTTCACCCCACTTTATCTCGTGACTCTGGGTGAAGCAATGGAACGCGACCTCGGATAGGGGGTCAGTCCTTCGGAGGACTCTACGGTGCTCTTCGACCCGTATTATTCAGACCTTCTTTGATGTTTGACCTACCTACTTGCCGGCACACCCACCACACTGGATTTCGTAGACTACGTCAGTCTTCCCCTTATCAAGGATCCTGTCCTTTACTGTGTTGCGGTGGTTGCTCAAGATACTGGTGGGTTGCGCATCACCTCAATGCCGAAAGGGTGGAAAAGCCTTGACCCAACCTCAGAGGTCTTTGGTACATAAGGGAGGGTGACCCTCCTTAGATCATCAGCTCCTTCGTCAGTTCGTCCGGGTGGAAGTCGCTTTGACGAAACTGCCCGGGTAGGGGTTGGCCGCCATTGGGACTTCATGACGCTTTTCCTCCTTTGAACAGAGTTGAGCATCGCCGTAGTGAGTTTGAGCTCTTTTTTGAAGTGTCCTAACATTGTTCCATTTCTAGTGCAAAGGTTGGGAGGCTCTCGAAGTCCAATGTGCGGTCTGTATGGTTCTGCTTATAGACTGTCGTCGATGACAGGTTTGTGGTTTTGAAAGGGGACAAGCTATCAGATGTCCACGCCCACATCAAGTCTTCCCAGGAAGAGAACTCATCTTTGGCCTTGAACGGCCTAGTTCTAGTTCACTGCATGAACTTGGGGTGAAAATCCGGCGAAAGAAATTACGAATTACCTGAAACTGAAATTAACCAAATAACATTACCTAATGAAGAACTGCATCAAGTAGGTTACAAACAACGATTTGACGGAAGCAAATAAAGACGTTTGCTGAATATTAATCCAATATTCCGCTAAGAAAACGAAAAGGAACAACCAAGCTATAAATTGTAAAAAAGACCAGAAGTAAAAAGTAAAAATTAGCACGATTACTAACCACCAAAAAGACAAAAATAAAACAAATAACTACCAAAGCAAAAAAAATTGGGTGAGAGCACAAAAGAATACGTCGAATAAAATAAGAAACAAATCATACAAATGCTCAAATGATAACAAAGTTTAAAACAAACACAAATAGAAAACAAAAGCAAAACGAAATCGTTTGCCAGGCAACTTGGCTCATTCAATTCATGATCATCCTCATCCAGATCATTTTCATATTCACTTCTTCATCCCCATAATCGTTATCATTCACATCTACTTACTACACATTATTTTGCTATCCTAATCCCAATCTGACCATTCTTCACTGTGACGTTACGCGCTTAACATCTCGGAAGAATGAGCTAAATTTGTGTAGATTTGTGGCAATCACTCCATTTCCACTTTCTTATTTTGGCCCAAGTCCTTTACAGCTTTTTGGCTATAAAATAAATCGATCTTCCTTTTTCCTACACAGGTCGAAATAAATTAAATCTTCCCAATAATTCTTAAGTAACGAATAATAAATATGACCACTTTATAAATAATTTAACCAATGATGAATGAAGTTTGTGTTTAAGGCCTGAATGAAAAATCTGTTGGAAATTGGTCGATACTTTGTAATGACTATACACGTGTATAGTTGACCATTGTATGACGAACAGGTAGTAATAAATGAATTAAAGAAGCCTAATGAAAAGAGCTAAGTTTCGTTTTTATATTTCAAAACCAAGAAGTGGAGTTAGAATTACTCCAATGAATTGATGAGCAGGACTTAGTGACGTGTCTAAAAAATTAGATTAACCAGTTCCTATTGTTTTCCCTTTTGGCAGCATCTCAAAAGAAATGATTATGATTTTGCATTAGGCGAGATTCGAGGCAGGGATCTGCCCAGGTGTTTTTCCCGGAAGCTAGAAGTTTCGGTGATTTGCCTTAGCATAACAGTGCCTGAAAGTTAAATGGAAGAAGGTGCCACTTGTCAATGGGTGAGGAAAAAAATATATATACAGTAGCTGCCATAATATAAGGGTCAGTAATAACAAGTGTATTTAAATATTTATTTCGTAAGTTATGAGGAAATAAACTATCTTCCAAATTGCAACGGCCAAAAGTTAAGGGCCACATAGAAAAAAATAACTACCAACCTAGGTATTTGGGTTTAGGAGACTGTCGATGGGCTAACAGTTACTTCTTATGATCATACATTATTGGAACATTCAACTGTCAACATGGCGGCTTGTTAGAGACGACCGGTGTCCTTTGATGAAAAACAAAGGATTGTGTACCTTCACCAAGAGGGCAAGTCAAATTTTGTGATAGCAACTAATATAGGAAGGTCTAGAATTGTTGTGCAACGAATTATAGCTCGTTTTAAGTCATCAGGATCGACAGGTGCTAAATCCAAAACCGATATACCTCGTAAAACGACAACAAGACATGATCGTATTATGGTTAGAATGTCACTGCTGAGATATCCCGCGAGTTCTGCTCCACCACCGATGTCTACGTATCGCGCAAAACAGTTTCCCGAAGGTTACGAGGCTATGGGTTGCTTGCTGGGGCACCGGCAAAGAAACCCCTTAACTCTAAGAAGAATCAAAGAGCCCGTCTTCGCTACGCTCACGAACATGTTTGGACTGAAGAACGGTGGGCGCAGGTTCATTTTAGCGATGAATCGAAGTTTAATGTGATTGGTTCCGATCGCGGGATGTACGTCCGACGAAGATGTGGCGAAAAGTTAGGTAACACTTCAGTTTCGGGGTGCACGGTAGGTTGCGCTGTTTATAGGCTACAGTTTTGACCTACAATATATGTCTTATGACGTCAGACGGTAGCTTCAGATGTGAAAAATCACGGCGTTATATTTTTTTGTATACGAGCAGCCCCCCAGACCCCCCATTAATTTTAACTCAGGTTCGTCGCAGGGTGGTCCCCCCACAGTGATATCTCTCCCACGAGCAGTCCCCTTGAATTTACTGTTTTTTTCCCAATATTTTGTTTCGCTGCAAACGACAACAGCTTTTTACCTGCAGAAAAAACCTAACCTAATGACAAACAATAATTACTTTTATACGTTTCTTGATTAGTTTATGCGGCTCTAATTAATCTAAAAGTTTTTCGCGGTCATGCAAAATAAACCCGAATTCGAATAATGAAGAAGCACAACTAGATCACGAAAAAGCCATAACGAAACAGAAACAACTGCGAAGCGGGTCCTATTTATATCTACGACGTTGCCAGTAAGAAACTGTTATCGTTCGCTGCGATACAAAAAAAAACAACAATAAAAGACATCAAAAAACCTTACCTAACTTAGAAAAAAATATAAACGATTAGAGGTGCAGATATTTAGTAAATAATATAGACTAAAGGTTACAAATCCCCAAAACTACAAAAAAATATAACGCCGTGATTGGTCACATCTGAAGCTACTGTCTGACGTCATAAGAGATATATTGTAGCCTACTAAGAGCGCCACCTACCGTGCGCCCCTAATCTGAAGTATTACCAAAAGTTATCTTGTGCATGTCTGAAGAAGACTGAAATATGGAGGAGGCAGTGGAATGGTATTGGGAGTGATCTCTGCTGCTCGCCCTGGTCCACCTATTCGCCTACAAGAGACTGTCAATGCTGAAATCTACTAGCAGATTCTTCCACATCTCCGATCCTCGTCCCCCTCGCTACTCAGCTGGGCGTCTGGTGTAGCAAGGGCCACTATGCCGCATTTGACACTTGGAGGATTTCGTGCCCTCCCGAGCCCCATGATATCTATTTTGACATAATTATATAAATATCTAATATATATATATATATATATATATATATATATATATATATATACAGTCGACCCTCGGCTATTCGCGGTTCGTCATCCGCGCCTTCAACTATCCGCGGAAAATTTTGAGGGGCCTTAAAATTCAAAATTTGCGCCATTTCCAGACACCTGCGGAAACCTACGTACATAGTCGTAAAAAGTAAGTGTTGGATTACTGGCGCGATTTTACCATCGCTAATTGCATTGAAATAATAAAACTAGCCGTAGAGGAAGTGAAACCCCAGACGATCACAAAGGTTTATCTCCTGAAGAGATCAGAACTGCGGCTGTTACCACCTCTGTTAAATTGGTTAAGCTCCTTGGTGGCGAAGGTTTCGATGACGTAACAGAGGATGAGTTTGAAACCCTCACAGATGAACACTCTGCCCCATTAAACGATGATGACTTGGTTGAATTAACCAGGATAAATACGGAAGAATCTGACAAAGAAGATGAGGAAGTTCAAGCTGAAGTTGGGCTTACGTTAGAGAGGCTAGCCGATCTTCAGAGAAGAATTAAAAGTGTTCAGGCAGATTTGGAATCATAGGACCCTCACATGGTTCTTCCATGAAGGCACAAAATAGCCTCGATCTTGCTATGGGCCCTTACTGGGACATGCTAAGGAACATGAAGAAGCAACGATCTCAATTGCCCATTACAGTGTTCTTCACCCCAAGTAAAAAGCCTGAACCCCTAACCACACCCGAAACTACGCCCTCCACCTCTGGAGAGACTTTTCCTCCTTCTCTTTCTCCTCCGGTGTTTACTGAGCAGGACTCTGAGGATAATTAAAATCTCCTCAGCTTTCCTGTGCAGTTATATCATCACAAGGAACTGCACAGGCAACATCATATACAATCATCAGTCATCATTCTTCAATCAAAACAAAACTATCTCCAGGTGAGTAAACATTATACAATAAAATAATTTAATGTGTTCTGATACTTTATTTCGTACTGTCTGTGTATGAACATGGAAAAGCATAACTTCTTTAATTAATATGGGGAGCGTATTACGATGTTTGGGAAGGGTTGGGAGTGTTTTAGGGGTAGCGTCAACTATCCGCGGTTTTTCAATATTCGTGGAAGTTCGTGGTCCCTATCCCCAGCTAATATGGGGGTCGACTGTGTATATATATATATATATATATATATATATATATATATATATATATATATATATATACTATATGTGTCGTAAGATACCCCTTTTGATCACTCCACACCTGACACCACTTTTGTCGTGGTATACCTTGTGGTCGTGATATACTTCTTGGATGAAGTAGGCTTTGATCTAAGAGTGCTAATTTTGTTTTAAGGAAGAGCCGCTTCAACACGTAAGGATATAAAGAAACGCACAGGAATTCCCCAAATAAACTTATATTTTAAATTTAACAATTTACTACACAAAAACAAAACATGAACCACAGAAAGGCTACGAATTTTAAAATACACAAAAAGGACTTGAATAATTTCTAAGTAAGGCTTTCTAACTTGACCTACTTGACATTATAGTGATGGTTGACCCACTACTCACTTCAATTTAAAAAAAAAAAAAATGCTAACTGCCTTTACCGGCCGCAACTACCTTTGTGGGTACCCCTTGGAACGGGTTTACGTCTGACCTTGAACTCAATGAGCCCTTTACCTCGGGAATGTTATTGTCTCCAAGACGCGTGCCGACCGGCCAGATGGAGGTTGCGGACAAATAACTTGAAAGCCACCATTGACTTTGGCGAGTGTGGTAGCTGGGGTCCACACAGTATTCAATAGGGGGGGGGGGTATTCAAGGGCGAGAACAATCACGGTGCTTTAGGAGGCACCAGGGTAGGCGGGGTCTCTCTGGCGAGAGTAAGTTGAACTTGGTTATTAAACTAAGTTAACTTAGAGTTCGGTGTGACCACCGGGTAACGGGCTCGAGGGGAAGCTTTTTCTCCTTCGTTACGTAATTCCTCCTGGGCGAGGACTAATCCTGGGCTTTAGGATCCACCCGGATCGTGTGGGGGGGGGGTCTCTGACGAGAATAAGTTGAACTTGGTTCCTCAACCAAGTTAATTTAGAGTTTGGTGTGCCCACCGGGTAACGGGCTCGAAGGGGAGCCTTTTTCTTCTTCTTTTCGTAATACCTCAAGGGCGAGGAATATCCCTGGGCTTTAGGATGCTCCACGATATGAGGAGTCTCTCTGATGAGAGTAAGTTGAACTTGAACAAGTTAACTTAACGTTTGGCTTGATAACCAGGGACTAGCTCGAGGATGAGCTGCTTCTTATCTTCCTTGGTAGCCCTGCCTCTCTTGCAGGGGACTTCGTAGTCTGGCGACTCACGTATTCTACCTGTCCAGTCCTGGTAGCCCGGCCTCAATCCGGGGACTTGGTAGCCTGGAGGCTCACGTATTCTACCTGTCTAGTCTTGGTAGCCCGGTCTCAATCCGGAGACTTCGTAGCCTGAAGACTCACTTATTCTACCTCGTTTTTCCCAAGTGTTTGGTATTTATACCTCGTCACCCCACTGGGGTAAGGGTAGGAGGGGGGAGGGCTTGTGGACGGGCCTCAGGATGGTTCTTATTCCAACGTTTTTTCTCAGCAAGTCTTACCTCGGCTCCCGCTGGCCTTCGAGCTTGAGATAAACGCTTCTCCAATTTCTTACTTGAGGTGAAATTGAATATATTCTCGTAGGGGAGATCTTGCAGTTAAAAACCGTTTGGCTTTTCATAGAGACGAGTGGCGAGGGGCTGTGGTTACGAGTTTGACCCACGGTGCCGGGCCCGGATGTTCTTGCGGTCACTGTCACGTGTCTCCACTGGGAGAGAACGGGGGAGTGACGATTCCCCTGCACCAATGGTTACTCATCGGGAACTTATCATTGGTTTGAACCAAAGTGGCTTCTGGTGTGCAGAAATTGCTACTAATCATCTTTCTGACACCCTGTCTTTTTATTCTGCTTCTTCACTTTCCCTACAACCCCGACCAGCTTCCTCTCACCCAGCTATCCCGTTGGTCCGTGCCCTCTAACGTCCTGCACTCCTGTATTCTCAGGTTTCAGGGGGCCAGCGTACCTGCTCCCCTCCCTTCCCCGATGAATGCCGGTTCGCCGGTCCTAGACGAGACGAAATGTACCTCGAATGGGATCCGTGATGTCTTGGGGGAGGGGGCCACGTGGATGCCCCCTCCTGATATGGACATGTTTCCTTAGGTGACTGACCCCAGACGGTATGGTCTTCCATGGGTTCGAACCAGAGCGCGGTGTCAAGCACAGAACCACTACTGCTCGGTGCCAAGCACAGATCTACTACTGTTCAAGCTTATCCTCAGACGGCTCAATTCCCCGAGGACTCACAAGGAGATGAGGGACCTCCTCCTCCGCCTGGTGCCCTTTTGACAGCCAGGACCTTCTCCATCTGGCCTAAGGGCCTTGCGGCAGTGGGGAGAAGCTGGTTCTTTCCTCACCCTCTTCTAAAAAGAAAAGAAACAAGAAAAAGACTAAAAAGACTCAGAGTTCCTCCCATTCCGCTAACGGAAGGAGGGGGCGGACGGATGCGCTGCCATTTTGGTAAAAGTCCAGTCCGAGATCGGTACCTCCGGCCCAGGTGAGGAGTCCCAGACAAAGATCAAAGTAGCAAGTGCGCAGAGCGGAGCCTCGATTACGTCAGGGCTCCTAATTCAGAGACTACCTGGCGTTTTTGAGCCCGCTGGCTTTAAACGCTGTTTCGTTATTCGCTCCACTGATGGTAGAATGTTGACAAAGTGCAACATGTTCCATCAGAGAAGCGCACTACCTAGTTCGATTGGTAGAGAGCCGAGGGTGACCCGTTTATCGGACGGGAGCCTTCTAGCGAATGCGACGGATCCCTCTGAGGCGGCAATAATTAGTGCTCTTCGGACACTTATGGCACTACGGTGAGATTGACGTTGCACTCAACTATGAATTTAGTGAAATGAGTAGTTTATACGAGAGAACTCGTGGACTACTACATAGATGACATTATATTAGAGCTGGTCTACCAAGGAGCGTTCAAGGTGGAACTTGTAATGAGAAAACAGGGAGGAGCCTCGAGTCCCACCCTGCACCCTTTGTCTCGATCGAATTTGAAACACTCCCTGAGTCGGTGCGTGCCGGTTGGTATTGCTACCGTATGAAGGCATTCGTGCTACTGCCGCGGAAGTGCTACTACTGCCACCGCTTTCGCTATACGAATCGTTCCTGTAGACGTGCAAAGTCAGTGTTACCCGAAGTCTGTGTAAGTTGCTCCAAGGCCGCACATGATAAGTCCAAATCGTGTATGGCCAAGTGTGTCAATTACGGAGAACCGCACCCCGTTCTTCGAAGCAATGCTGTGCGTTATCTTTGAGAAGGAAATCCTTGCCGTTCAGGCCCAGGATCGTCTCTCATTTCGCGTGGCTAAGGACTTTTCTTGGCGCGCCCGGCCGTGCCTTGCACATCTTAAAAAAGTCACCCTTTGTTCCTGGTCCCGCCAGGCATAGGAGCACGGTCGTTTCCGCGCCCATTCGGGACTCTTCTGCGGGTCCTATCCATCCCGGGCGCTCCCCTGGTATAACTGGCGGCACAAAGGCTTCGCAACCTGCCCCATCTAAAACCAGGGATCTACCCCCTCCCCCTCCCAATGCGTGACTGCTCCCCGTAAGGCGAAACGGCCACGCGTCTCCACCCAGTCGTTAGCTCCTAGGAGCCAACACCCCTGAAGTTGGTCGCGAGGCCGGCTTCTGGGGTTCCTATAGCTGCTTCTCGAAAGGAGTACAGCACTAAAGGAGTTTCGGGCTCTACGCCCACGCCCATTGCTAGGCTGAGTGGCTCCAAGTCGGTGGATCCTCCAAGAGAGGGACCCCCGTCTCCGACCGAAGCCGACCCGCCTGTCTAAGCTTTCGAGACGGGGGAGGAAACCACTCGTATGGCGAGCCTAACCTCCCCCGATAAGTCTTCGAAGGCGACAGCTTCTTCGGCGCATTGTTCTGCCAAAAGCACCCAGAGTTCTGCCTCCAGGAAGCTACGGCCATTCCGTAAGGGTCTTCTCTTCGAAGAGGACCCCTGCATCTCCTCCGAGCTTAGCCTGGAGGGCATATTCCTTCAATGGAATTGCTTAGGACGCGGGCCTAACTGGGAAGTGTTCGGAGGCTCGTCTCCTCCCGTTTTCCCTTAGCTCTCTTTTTGCAAGAGGATGCGCTATTTACACCTGGCATGATGTCTCCGTTCTTATCTTTTCTTTAGACACCTTCTTTCAGGCAGTAACTGTGCAGCTTCACCTGAATAGGAGGTATACTGTTATTTCCAGGTACATTCCACGGTCAGCCAATTTCGAATCAGGGGATTTCCGCCGCGTTGTGTCACGGTTGCCGAGGCCCTTTCTCTTGCTCGGGGATCTGAACGTTAGACACCACCTCTGGGGACACTACTCGATTAATCCCAGGGGTCAAGTCCTTGCTGACCTGATAGACGAGCTGGAGGTAGGTATCCTAAATGTGGATGGGTTTATGCATTACTTCCCGACAACCGCTTCATTTTCTTGTCTTGATCTTTCTTTGTGCTCTCTGGATGCGCAGCCTGATTTTAGTTGGGGGTAGTCGATGACCATAGGTGGGCGCGATAACCGATAAATCGATAATCGATAAATCCAAAATTATAATACAATATTGATTATTTACTATATATAGCGTTATTTTATAATACAATAGTAAAAATATTTGAATAGTTTCTTACCTGGTGAGGCTCTCCTTCATCTCCTCATACGTTTTGAGGATCATCCTCCCAGCTCGGACCTGCCTATTTCTGCTTCCAAGGCACGCGCGGCTGGCCCCTGTGCTAAATTGGAACCAAAAACTTAACTGAAATTATCGATTATCGCTAGTTTGGAACCAAAAGTATCGGCGATATCGATTAATCGATAACGCGGAAAAAATATCAGATAACCCGATATCGTTATCGCGATAACGCCCACCTATGTCGATGACCTCCATGGTAGTGATCACTTTCCCATTCAAATATCATTATCTGAGCGTTGCTCCCTGAGAGCCCGCCCCGGTGGTGCTTGGCGCGGGTGCGATGTTCCACATTTCAGGAATTGACTGATTTCTCTGTCTCAGTTGAGGAGTTTAGGTCGGTAGATGAAACTGTTGAGTTCTTCTCTGGCAACCTCATCGCCGTAGGGCTAACTACTATTCTTAGAACGTTTTGCACGCCGACCGCTTCCGTGGTGGTCACCCGAGTGTGAGGCGGCCTTCAAACAGAAGCGTTATGCCCACATGCGCTATAAGCGCCGCCCGAACGATTTCACTGACGGTTAATTTCGTTGAGTTAGGGCTAGGTTCCAGTATGTTTCGAAGCACGTCCTCCGCTCTCCCTGGCGGGCATTTGTGTCTTCACTTAACGGATTCGGGGCAAGTTCTCGCAGGACAAACCTCCCGTTCTTCAGCAGAATGGGACCGCAATCTCGGACCCCGCGTCCGTGTCGGAGTCCTTCGCGAGTGCTTTCCCCATATTCTCAAGCCGGGATGCTGCTCCGCCAGCATTCACTGCCTGTGGTAATGTCGCGGAAGGCTGCCAACTGGACTTTACCTCCAGAGGCGGAGAACCTTTCAACGACTGGTTTACTTTGAGTGAGTTGCTTTACGCTCTCGCTTTGTGCGCTGACACTGCCCCTATTCTCGGCGATGTCTCGTACGCCATGCTTCGACACCTGGGTGAGCGAGGAATGGCCTTTGTGTTAGATTTGTTTAACAGGATCTGGGTAGAGGGTATCCGCTTATACTCCTGGTGAATCGCTACTGTGCTCGCTTTCGCAAACCGGGGAGAGATCACTCTACCCCGGCCGGTTTACGCCCAATCTGTCTTACCTCCTGCGTGTCAAATTTAATGGAGAAATTGGTAAATGTTAGATTAACTTTTTTTCTAGACACCGGAGGCCACCCGTCTTCTGCACAGTGCGGCTTCCGCAAGTTCCACTCCACGTCGGATGCTCTGCTCCTACTGGAAAATGTATTTTCTCCTCTATCTTTACCACCTTACAAATCTCTCATTTTCGCTAGGAGATGCCCTCGATGGTTTTTTTCTTTAAAATAAATAAAAACTCCCTAACCCTCCTGGACGATGTATATCTGTCTCCCATCTTTCCTTCGGCCCTTCCGGGTGCCACGCTCATGACGTCATTGCCAGAGATTCGAGAATACTGTTATTGAATGTCTTGTCTAGTGTGGGCTCTCCTTTATGGTATGTATGGCAATTACATTCCCCACAAACGAATATACTGCCAATTTCAAGAGAGTTGCGTACCCTATACAATTGCCCCAGCAGGAAGAGGGTGTCCCGCAGGGAAGTGTCCTCAGTGTCACACTCTTTGCCCTGAGCATCAACGGCATCACCTCGGTGCTGCCGGAAGATGTTCTCGCTACGCTCTACGTGGACGACCTTTCGATCTCTTTTGGCGCGGCCCAGATGCCAACTCTGGAGCGCCGACTCCAACAGGCATTGAACCGCGTCTCTTGCTATGCCAAAGCGCACAGGTTTCGGTTTTCTTTGGCCAAGACTAAGGTGGTGCACTTCTGCCGCCATCCACGGCTTCACCCCGACCCAGATTTGTTTCTTAATGGGGTGCGCCTGGATGTGGTTGAGTCGCACCGTTTCCTTGGTCTTGTATTCGACCGACGCCTCACCTGGGAGGCTCACATTCGCAGCCTTAGGGTCTCTTGTACCCGCGCCATGGACATTCTCCGTTCCGTGACGTTCAGCGCTTGGGGCGCTGATAGGGCTACCGCCTTACTTTTTTATCGATCCTTTGTTCGCTCGAAGCTCGACTACGGATGCGAGTTTTATGCATCCGCAGCCGAGCGTTTATTGCGGAAGGTGGATTCGATCCACCACACCGGCCTTCGCCTTGCGACCGGTGCCTTCCGCACTTCCCCCATTGAGAGCCTGTTGGTCGATGCTGGGGAGATGCCACTCGCTCTGCGCCGCGTGCAGTGCATCACTCGCCTGTACGCGCGAGCCCGGCGCCTCCCCCAGTCGCCAACAGCTCTCACTGCATCCGCAGCTGATCTCGATGGTGCCTATGCCGCCGAGAGACGCCAGTCATACCCTAAGCCCTTTGGGTTTAGGGCCAGGAAACTCCTTCGAGAGGTAGATATAGCTCTCGGGCCGGTGGCGCCCCTGGTTCTGCCCAGGACGCCACCCTGGAGGGTACCACATTTGGCTATTTGTCGCCACGCCTCTGCTCCCAAAGCTTGTACTGCGCCGGGAGTATTGCGTTCGATCTTTTTGGAGCACACATCGTGTCACGCTGGTACCGTGCCAGTGTATACGGATGGCTCCAAGTCCCAAGAGGGGGTCGGCTTCCACGCCGTATCCCCTCTGTTTGAAGTCAGCGGGGCTCTACCAGGCGCTGCGTCTGTCTTCACGGCCGAGCTGGTGGCAATACACCACTCGGTACGGGAGATTACGCGACGTGCCCGGTTCGGAGACCGGATTGTGATTTATAGCGACTCACAAAGCGCCCTGAGTGCTCTCGGGGCATTGGAATCTCCGCATCCCCTGGTTCGCGAAATCCGTGACGCCACGGTTTTGGCGAGCCGGGCAGATGTCGAGATTATCTTCTGCTGGGTTCCTGGACATGTAGGAATTGCGGGGAATGAGCGCGCCGATGAGGGCGCCAAAGAGTCCGCGAGGACTCTGCGACCGGACCAGCGTTTCGCTCTTCCTCACACCGACTACATGGCAGGAATACGGGCAGCTCTTCGGACTGCTTGGTAAAGAAGATGGGAGACGGTCGAGGGGAACTTAAAGTTGCGTGCCATTGCGCCGCGACTGTTCCCATGGACCTATCCCCCAATGCCGCGGCGGCTTCAGGTTGCTTTCTGTCGTCTTCGAATCGGACACACTCGTGTGACGCATCGTTACTTGGTGGAGCGCTCGCATGTGCCCTATTGCAACGACTGCGTCGTCCCCCAGACTGTTCGGCATATTCTTGTCGAATGTCCCAGTCTGGGTGATCTTCGCGCACGATACCTGTCTCGGTACCGGGATGGGCGGGGTCGCTACCGCCTGTCCCTTGTACTCGGGACGAGTGCGTGCACCATGACTGGTGGACTTATTGACTTTTTGGGGGAGGCCGGCCTTCTCCCCTTTATTTAAGGTTCCTTTTTTTGTTATTGTTTTGTTTTAGATCGCACTCTCCTGCACCGGGGTGAGGGGGACCTCCCCCCGCTGCCGGAGATTGCTTCGATTGTTAAGTTTTTCAAATTTATATTGATTGTTAAGTTTTCATATTTTAACTTTAAAGTAGCCTAATTCTAGGCTGTCGTGTTTTTCGGCGACTTATGCCCAAGTGGGTAGTTGCCAGATGGGCTCTATAAAAAAAAAAAAAAAAAAAAAACAATTGCCCCATATCCCTTCGGATGTGTACATAGCCGTACATACTTACTGCCCATTTTTTTCTCATTTGAATTTCATAATTTTTTAACAACTATGGGAGAAATGCCTTAGATGGTTAAAATATGCTCCACATTTAGCAAATTATAGTTTATTTGTCTTTTGGGGAAGGGGTCCCAAATAGTTTCCCCCATCCATCCACTTGTCTCGCCTTTGTTCATCTCGATGTTTCCGTGACGTCATCAAGTACTTAGAGGTTGCCAAGGCAACAAAATCCCGTTTTTGAACGGCCCGAATAACGGAGTAAACTGAGGCAGGGGGGGGGAGGGTATGTCATGTGGTATTATTATATAATGGGAACGATGCGAGGGGGATACCATAGGCTTGGTGCCTGGAATTTTCGCTTACCATTGGGTTGTATTAAGTACAGTAGTACCTTTGTGAGATTAGTACAATCCTCTTTTCAGGAATTTTTTATATTTTTTTTTAGTACAGTAGTACATGGATAGAGTACAAACCTTCCTTCTTTCAAGTTTTTGTTTTGTAAGGTATTTCGTACCATAGTACATTTAGGAATTCAGTACAATGCATCCTCTTATAGGTTTACCTTTTGTAATGTTTGTACATTAGTACATTTGAGCTTACAATGATCCTTTTTCATGTGTAGTTTTTGGAAGGTAGTTAGTACAGTAGTACACTTATGAGCTTAGTATTCTCCTCTCTTTGTCAGGCGTAGTTTTGGAAGGTATTTAGTACAGTAGTACTTTTCATTTCATGTTAATTTTATATAAGGCATTTAATAGTTGTATATTTATAAGCTTAGTACAATCATAGTTCCTTTCAAGTTCTGTTTTTGTACATTTTTTCCGTACAATAGTACATTTGAGCTTAGTACAGTACAGTACCCTGTGTAGCTTGTTGCACTTGGTACCCGGAGGAGCTGGACGTGGTCCCAGCCGGTGTGCAAATTAGGGAAGCCCCGTCGTAACTGGGTTGACAAGAACTGTCTGAAGATGCCTCGGAAAGTTGCTGGTGCGCTTTCCCCTTACTCCCTATTTTTTTTAACTCTACTGCTGTCCACTTATCTGCCTACACTTCTTACCAGTGTAAGTAGCAAGACTGTCCCATCAACCTTTTTTCCACTTGTCTGCCTACACTTGCTGTCAGTGTAGGTAGCAAGACTGTCCCCCTCAACCTTTTGTTCACTAGTCTACCTACACTTTCTGCTAGTGTAGGTAACAAGACTGTCCCCCTCAACTCTTTTGTCCACTTGTATACCTAAACTTGCTGCCAGTGTAGGTAGCAAGACTGTCCCCCTTAACCTTTTGTCCACTTGTCTGCCTACACTTGCTGTCAGTGTAGGTAGAGAGTCTGTCCTCCTTAACCTTTTGTCCACTTGTCTACCTACACTTGCTGTCAGTGTAGGTAGCAAGACTATCCCCCTCAACCTTTTGTTCACTAGTCTACCTACACTTTCTGCCAGTGTAGGTAACAAGACTGTCCCCCTCAACTCTTTTGTCCACTTGTATACCTAAACTTGCTGCCAGTGTAGGTAGCAAGACTGTCCCCCTTAACCTTTTGTCCACTTGTCTGCCTACACTTGCTGTCAGTGTAGGTAGAGAGTCTGTCCTCCTTAACCTTTTGTCCACTTGTCTACCTACACTTGCTGTCAGTGTAGGTAACAAGACTATCCCCCTCAACCTTTTGTCCACTTGTCTAACTCCACTTGCTGCCAGTGTAGGTAGCCCAACTGTCCCCTCAACCTTTTTCCACTTGTCTGCCTACACTTGCTACCAGTGTAGGTAGCAAGACTGTCCCCTCAAACTGTTGTTCACTTGTCTACCGTCACTTGATACCAGGAGGAGCTGTTTTGACTCGGACAGAGTTCCATTTACGGACGCCCCATCACATCGTTGAATTGACCTCTTTGACGGGATGGGGGTAAGTTGTTGGTGCTCTTCCTCCTCGCTCCCTGACAGCATTCTATCTTCTCTGTTTATCCTCGCAACCCGGGATGGTGTGTAGTCCTTCAGAGTGTGGTGCTTGGTTCGCTAGACATGGTGCCTGGGTGGACTGCACTCCATCCCGGGATAACCTATCGCTGGGGTATGAAAATAATAGGTGATCACACACCCAGTTCGTTAGTGGACCTGCCTATCTCTACTTCTCTTTATTACACACCCTTCCGCAAATGCTCTCATATCCACAGAGGTTCAGGTTGCTCGGCGCACTTTCGTCCTCTTACCGGACCTTAGGTCCCTATCTGCTGCCAGGGCCGAAAGCCCGCTAGCTGAATGGAGGATTAGGCACTGGGTGTGCTGGGCCGTCGACTCTGTTCACCTTCTTCTAGTACACATATAATGTAGCTACGTCGGCACCATCTTTTATGGTAAAAGCTCTAGACCGAATTCGCTGGCCGAGTATGTGTAAATGATCCCATTCTGGAATTTTCTGATGCTATGAAGGCTTTTCTCTTAATTTTCCGAGACATTGGGAGGTCATAGAACCTACTTTCAATGAGTTTGTTTCATTTTTACTGTTGTTATGGCTACAATAGATGAGAATAGTGGGCGACCGCAGGTGCATAGAGATCCGACTCCAACCTCGGCCTCGCCCTGCCTAGGTGTCGGACAAGACGAGGTAACACGAGACACCTCTTCGACCGATGGAGAGGTTCCCGTCTCACTATCCCCAGCCCGCAAAGGGGATTCCCTTTTGCCATTTTCGGAGCAACCCTCGGGCAGCTCAAACTCAGAAAAGGTGCCCCCTCCCCCATGTGCTTTCTCCGAGACCTCTCCAACCTACTTCTAGCGGAGAAGAGGTTTAGTCCTCGCGTATGTCTACGGGTGAAGTGGCTTTCCCTTCACACCATTCTTTGGCGTTGCCATTGGACGATTCCATCTTTGCACCAGCGGTGGGCCCCCTTTGCTATCATAAGGGACTGCCAAGAAAGTGCGTATGCAGCTCGATAGGGCCAACCCCCTTAGAGGGACAAGAGATAGCGGGGCCTGCCGGTCCGTGCCCCTTGCTGTCCTGTAGGCATGCTTTTTGAGCCTGCAGGTTGCCCGCGTGCCGGCCCAAGCGACTAGAGACGAGAAGACTGAAGTACCCTCGATTGGGATCTGTGATACCTGGGGAGAGGGATGGCCACTTGGAGGCCCCCCTAAGCTGGACATAGTCCCTGAGGTGATTTCGCCCCAGATGGCAGGATCTTCATTAGGGCGAACCTGTGCTCGGTGTGAAACACCAAACTTAAGTTCACTCGTGTGCACTCTTCTCTTCAGGCGGCTCGGACCCCCGAGGATTCACAAGGAGAGGAGGGACTTCCTCCCCCGGCTGGTAACCATTTGACAGCTAACCCTTCCTCCATTTCGGATAAGGATCTTGATAAGGCCGGTCCATCCAGCCTAGAGGTCCCTACTGGAGGTGGAGAGAAGTGGGTTCACACTCCGCCCTCCTCTCCAAAGAGGAAGAAAGCAGGAAGTAAAAGAGAACTAGGGATTCTTCTCCCCCGGCGAAGGCTGCGGGGAGTGAACCGTCCGCTGCCATTCGGCAAGCGACCAGGCCAAGATCAGCGCGTCCGTCCTCGAAGCGCCCTCGGAAGGGAAGTCGCAAACAACGATGCGGGTCGCAAGCGCGCTGAGCAGAACCCAAATTAAGTGGGGGACCCTCAGTCAGAGACTACCTGGCGTTTTAAGACAACGCCGAAGAGCTGGCCGACCACTGGTGGAATGGGGGGAGTGGTCAAGGTTAAAAATGTGATGAAAAAACAGGGAGGGTATTGAGACAAACCCCTAAACTCTTCATCACGTTAGACCGTGACAAGATCCATGAGTCCGTGCGTGTCGGTTGCTATGGCTAGCACGGGAGGGCATTCTTGCGACTGCAGTTGAAGTGCTACTACTGTCACCGCTTCGGCCATACGAATCGCTCTTGTAGATGTACAAATTCAGGTTTCTCGAAGTTTGTGAAAGTTGCACCAAGACAGTAAATGTTGTCCATATCGTGTATGGCCAAGTGTGTTAATTGCGGAGAGACGCACCCCACTTCTTCGAAGTAATGTAGCGCGTATCTCTTGCATAATGAGATCCTGGCCGTTCAGGCTGTGGATTGTGTCTTATCCCTTGATGCTTAAGCCTTGGTTCTGGCGAGCACAGCGCTACCTGGGACATCTTCTACCTCAATTTTAAAAAAAAAACACTCCCTGAAAGGAGGAAAGCACCAAAGGAACTTCAGCGACTACGCCCTCACCCAAGGCTGGGCTGTGTGGTTCTAAAACGCGGGATCCTCCAAAGGAGGGACCCCTACTCCGAAGCTGCTCCACCCGCCGAAAGTTTCGAGGCGGAGGGAGTAAAATACTCGTATAGTGAGCCAAGCCTCCCCAATAGGTCCTCGAAGGTGACAGCGCCTTATTCGGTCAACTACCCCCTGAGTTCTGCCTCCTAGAAGCGTACAGCCACTCCCATAAGGGTCTTCTCTTCCAAGAAGGCTCCCGCATGTCCTTTCAGCTATAATTGGAGGGCATATTTCTTCAATGGAATTGCCGCGGACTCCTGGCCAACTGATAGGAGCTGCGGAAGCTCTTCTCCCGTCGCCGTTTTGTTTATTTTTTTCGCAGGAGACCATGTTTGGCGCGTACCCCCTACTCTTCCTCCATGGGTATAACGGTGTTACCACCCCAACACAACGGTATCGGGGCAGAACAGGAGGATACGCGATTTGCACCCGAAATGATGTTTCCGTTCTTCCATTTGCACTGGCAGTGCAGCTACACGTGAATAGGAGGTGTTATTATCTGCTTACATTCCACCGTCAGCCGACTTCGATGCAGGGGATTTCCACTGCGTTGTCACCTGGTTGCCGAGTACTTCTGCTCTCGGATTTGAACAGTAGGCACACCCTTTGGGGAGACTACACGATCAATCCCAGGGGTCAGGTTCTTAGCGTCCTAAATGTTGATGACTTTACGCATTTCTGTCAATTGTGGATGGTTTTACGCATCATTGTCCGAGAACCGCTTCATTTTCCTTCCTCTCTGGATGAACAACCTGATTTTTGGGTGGGAGGTGGTCGATGACCTCCATGGTAGTGATCACTTTCTCATTCAACTATCCTTTCTTGGGACACTGGCGCATGAAAGACCACACGGTGTTGCTTGGAACGGGCGCGTTGATCTGCATTTCAGGAAATGACTGATTTCTCTGTCTGAGTCGGGGAGTTTAGTTCGGTGGACGAGTCCATTGAGTTCTTTTCTGGTGTCCTCATTGCCGTCGGGCTAACTGCTATTCTTAGTTCTTCTGGTCGTTGTACACGCCGACCGCTTCCTTGGTAGTCAGTCGAGTGTGTGACTGCTCTCAGGCAGAAGTGTTATTCCTACATGCTCTATAAGCACCACCGGAAAAATTTCACTTTCGGTGAATTTCGTCGAGCATGTGCTAGGTTCCGGTATGTTTCTTCCTGGTGGTCATACGTCTCTTTACTTAACGCGAAGACCTCTCTTCGCAGGCAGCCCCCCCTTCCCTTCTCCAGGAGAACGGTACCGTGATTTCGGACCCCGCGTCCATGGTGGAGTCTTTCTCTAGTTCTCCAGCTGAGATGCTGTTTCGCCAGAATTGTCGTTATGTCTCTGCAGGACTTTATCCCGAGAGGCGGATAACGTTCCCTCTCTGGAACGTCGAGTCCAACAGGCATTGAACCGCATCTCTCGCTATGCCGAAGTGCACAGGTTTTCCTGTGCCGCCATCCACGGCTCCACCTCGCGTAAATGGAGGTCGTTGATTCACACCATTTATTTTGTCTTGTTTTCGAGCGACGCCTCACTTTGGAGGCACATATTCGCAGTTTTAGTCTATCTTGTATCCGCGCCATGGACATTCTTCGTTTGTCACTTTCAACACCTGGGCTGCTGATATGGCTACTGCCCTACTTTTTTATCGATTCTTGGTTCGTTCGAAGCTTGACTACGGATGGGAGTTTTACTCATCCGCATCCGAGCGTGTATTGCGCAAGGTGGACTCGATTCACCACACCGGTCTCATTCTAGAGACCTGTGCCTTTCTCACTTCCACCATTGAGAACCGCCTACATGCCGATGCCGAGTATATGCCACTTGCTCTGCGCCGTACATAATGCAATATGCGATTGTACTCGCGAGCCCGGTGCCTCCCTCGGTCGCCAACGGGTTTCATTGCATCCATCTAAATCACGGCTTCACAGACTTCATATGCACTCAGACATCTTCAGCTACTTCTAGTTATTCAAGATCACCATCCTCATCTTCAAACCAAATATACCCTCGACCTCCACACCTACTGCCGACCAATCTCCCACCTCTCAACCTAGCTACCGGTGCCTCCGCCGAATCATATATTGCGAGCCTGCTTGTCGATTCCGGGGAGATAATACTTGCCCTGCACAATACACAGTTTATTATGCGCTAGTACACACTGGCCCGGCGTCTCTCTTAGTTGGTTGCAAACGACTCTCACTGCATCCGCTGCCGATCTCGATGGTGCCTATACCACCGAGAGACGCCAGTCTAACCCTAAGTAAGCCCTTCGGTTTATGGCTAGGAAACTCTTTCCAGAGGTCGCTGTAACTCTCGCTCCAGTGGCGCCTCTGGTTCTGCCCATTACCCCGCCCTAGAGCGTACCAGCTTTTGACTATTTTTCGCCACGTCTCTGTTCCCAATGCTTCCACAGCGCCGGGAGTATTGTGTTCGGCATTTTTGAAGCACACTAGGCTTGACGCTGTACACAGATGGCTCTATATCCCAGTCCGTATCCCCTCTATTTGAAGTTAGCAGGGCGCTAGCAGGCGCTGCCTCTGGTTTAACAGCGGAGCTAGTTACAATACACCACTCGCTACTGGAGATAACGCGTCACGCCCGCTTCGGAGACCGTCTTGTATTTTTAACGACTAACCAAGCACTTTGAGTGCTCTTGGATCATTAGAATTTTCACACCCTCTGGTTCGCGGTATCCATGACGCCACGTTTGTCTCAAGCCGGGATCATGTCGAGATTATCTCAGCTCGGTTCTTGGACATATAGGAATTGCGGAGAACGAGGACGCCAAAGAGTTTGCGAGGAGAGGCTGACCACACCATCCTTTGGTTTTCCTCACACCGAGTAGATGGCAGGAATCCAGGGAAGCTCTCCTGGCTGCTTGGAGTAGAAGATGGGAGACGGTCGAAGAGAACTTAAAGTTGCGTGCAATTGCGCCGCAACTGTTCCCATGGACCTTCCCTCCAATGCCGCGACGGCTTCAGATTGCTCTTTCTGTCGTCTCATAGTTGGACACACTCGCGGGACACACTGCCATTTAATGGAGCGCTCGCCTGCACCTTACTGCAACGACTGTGTTGTCCCCCAGACTGTTCGGCACATTCTTGTTGAATGTCCCAGTCTGGGTGATCTTCGCGCACGTTACCTGTCTCCAATTTATTTGACGCTCTTTGGTGTTGGTCGCATGATCCTGTGCCGAATGCAGTTAGGCTTCCCTCCGACGCCGGATCGTGCTTCGATCTTGTTTTTTTCCTGTTTTGTTTTTTTGTTAGATTTGTTTGGTATTTTTGGTGTCTTTTGTACGTTTTTTTAATCAATTACCTAACCTAGTATTAGGTTTTGGCATGATTATGGCGTCTTGTGCACTAGTAGGCTGTCGCCAGATTCGCGCTAAAAAGAATCCTTTTTTCATTTGTATCTTTTAACAGATATTTAGTATTGTTGTACATTTATCTGAATTTAGTAATTTCCCTTCTAGTATTTAATACTATTATCCATATTTTCGCTTATTACAATTATTTTAGGTTGTATAATGTGTGTACAGAGTAGTACATTTGAGCTTAGTACAGTCCTCTCTTTTTCCAGGCTCGCATGAGGTGTTCATGGAAGAATGTAGCTGGATGTGGAGTGTCACTTCCCATTCCGAGGCACTGAGCCGAATTGGTGCCATATCATGCTGTCACCGCGGGATGCCAAGGCAGCGTTTGAGGAGAGTTCCACCGACAAGATACTCGTTGGCACCTATGTCAGGAAGGAAAAAGACGTCCTCTCTGCTGAAGACATCAAGCAGTCCAAGGATCGGATTAATGCGTTACGGAATATCTTCCCATACTACGGGGGCTTCCAGTCGGAAGTCCTGGAACCCCTCGATGGAGGTTGCAAAGAAAAAAAGGGTGGTCCAAAAGAGGGGAACTACTCTAAGAAGTTGCCAGCGGAAGATGATCAAGAGGAGAAAGAAAAGTGTGAAGGAGGATCAGACTCGGAGAGTTACGTGGAGGAATCCGATCGCGGGATTGTCCAAGGCCGGGTTGCCTCTTACGAACCCCCTTACAAAACCCGCGGGGTACGGACAGCGGTGGGGGGAAGTAACTTAAACTACTCTGCCAAGTCGTCCGTAAACACCGCGATGCCGCGTGGGACTACCATCGTGTGTAACAGGGTCTACCAACCCGCCAGTACCAATAACCCAAATCGGAAGTTGTGGCCTCTTAAGGACCGGTTCCAGAACTCTGTCTCGAACCTTACCTACGAAGGGCTTGATTTTGTGGCGAGCGACTTGGATTTGGGGAGTCAAATGGTGGGACCGAGAGAGGCCATCGATAATCGAAGAATTGAGGCGGTGGACAACAAAGATTTAGTCAAATTGAAATCGGGATCAAGCTCCAAGCTGAGCGATGGGTCTCGATCACCAACTTCAACGTCGCCTTCGTCCACTTCCCGAGATAACCTTATCTATCACATCAAGTCGGAGATCGACAATCTCTCGCACGCGTCCAAACCGGCCAAGGGTGAGCCCTCGAATGTCATTTTCGGGAACAAGGACATCCTGAAGCTCCTCTCGAACAAGCATCTGGCAAGTCTCAATATCCGGGTAGAAAGACGCGGTCCTCAGAACTTGCGCAAAGACGGCGTTGCGCCCGAAAACAAATGGAGGGATAGCTTTCGCGTGTCGAGGCCAAACTTGAAAACCTCTTTCCGATCGTCCAAACGTAGGAGGAGGGCCAAGTACAAGGACAACGCCCTCCAGCTCGGCTGCGAAGAGAAGGGAACCTCAGACTCAACCTTGAAAGAGAATGGATCCTCTTCCGAATCTGAGAGAGAACTCAAGGAGAAATGTCTTCAAGAGGAGAAGCATTACCTTGATCCTGTCGAGAGCAAGGATGCAAGGACAACGGGAACTACCACCACAGGGGAGTACGTAAAAAAGAAATTCCCCGAATATGCCAAAGTTAACAAACGAAAGGGGCCAATTAGCACTGGGGTAAGTGCCTCTGACGTTCCCCCTCGAAGCTTAAGCACGAGTCCCATCGAGAGAGCCCCCGTGGTAAAAAAGATCTGCTCCTCTGGGGTCAGATTAAAGAAGGACTCGGAACCTTCCGTCATGGCGAACCCTGTAAAAAAACTGGATAGTTTTCGTGGTTCGAGGGTCACTCGAAGGAACAGTTTTCTCTATAACACGAGAGGAAACAGCTCCTTGAAGGAAGGAGTTGAGTATGAAGAGAGTTTCGTTAAAACTCAGGCCACGCGATTACGGAGGAGGAGCTCCCGAAGCAACAAGAAGTCCGAATACAGGGTTAGTGTCATGATTCGGCCCAGTACGGTGGCCAACCTGGCCAACAAGTTTAATACAATTATCCTTCAGAACCAAACTACTGGAAATCAAGTCCCCATTAAGCAGCAGGTCATCCCTGATGTCGAAGTGGGTGAGGTCTCGCTCATAGGGACAACCAAGACGCCTACAAAGTACTACAGCAGCCCGAGGGCGAGCTTTAAACGGAAGTACCGCCACAAAGCGTCGCGAGTCGCCAGGGAAACCAAAGAAAAAGACCTTTTAGCGACCACCCCGAAAGAACTCCGGCCAGGGGACAAAGTGGATAACAACCAAGGGGGGCGAGAGAACCAGATTTATTATGCGGAACATCCAGGGACCAAGCGGCGATCCCTTAACAACTCCCTCTCCGAACTTAACATGCAAGACCTCTTCGACGACGCTGACTATAATAAAACGGACGAGGAAAAGGTTTGCGAAAAACTCAAGACCGCATTGTCATCGGGTAAGTTCAAGGGTGAAACTGACGATTCTGAGGACGACCTCTGTTCGAGACCTAGCGAGTTCACTAACGAAGAAGAATCACCTTTGAGTAACGAAGCGAAAATAGGTGGTTTGGAGTCTTCGGAGACGGTCGGTCGTCAAAATCCGGACGCCTCCGCTGATACGAGTGTCGACCAGACGGAGCTGTGTCTCCGTGGAAGCTGTCATTCCCCCTTCGAAGAGTCCGGACCCGTGGAGTCTCCCTTCTCAGCGGAGGACGACCCGACTGAGAAGGAAGTCTGCGACGAACACTCCAAGGAACAAACGGGTGATAGTCCTAGCATGTCTAAGGATCAAACGCCAGAAAATACGGGTGGTCCTTTGTCGGATGAATCAAGTAGAGATCCAGGTAATAAAAAAAAAATTCTTATTTTTTCACAAGCCTACAAAAATGATGAATGAATTTCCCTTTTATCCTTCTCCTTTTCTTGTTTGTAATTAACCCCAACCATAAACGCTGCCCTTTGTCATTCATAAACTCAACACTCCGCCGACAAAGAATTGAACTCCGAGCATCATTATTAGACTTCGTCAGAGCTTAGTGTTATCTTCTTTATCAGAGTTCCTTATTTTTCTTCTATATATTTATTCTTTAATAACACTATCACCTATTAAGCCTATTTTATATTCAACCAAATAGTACTATCTGCTTTTTAATTAATCTGCTACAACCTATTTAGTTCCTGAGAGCAGAAAACGATTTGATGCCTTTGTCCCTTTATTTATTTTAACACATTCTATTTCACTCATCACGGTCTTCTTTTCCAGAAGCAGTTATAACCAAGGACTCAAACCACCCTCTACTTAAAGACTGGAGTCTTGATAGACGAGAATTTGGTGAAACGATATCCAGTGAGAAAATAAGTGAAATCAATGAAGCCATTAATACATTTCTATTCGTTGATAATTTGCTTTACGCCAAAGCCGACACAGTGCACCTCTTATGCACAGATCCTGAAGATGATGGTGAGGAGGAGGAGAAAGAGAGCGAAGAAAAACAAACAGAGCCAAGTGCCAGTAGTGCTAATGCTGTTTCGGAAGTTAAAAGTGCGCATGTGATCATGGAGGAAGGTAGTGAGGAATCGAGTCTAGTCCTAATAGAAACTGAAACTAAGACTGCAGATATAGAGGAGGAGTCCTCTGAAGTTTGTGAAGAGGCACAAGCTCAGCACCATCACGCTAGTTTGATCGGAGAAACTCCTTCCGACGCGAGAAGAAAAAAAACAAAAGGGGAGGCAAGCATTTACACAAGTTTGAAAGCAGTCGTCAGGAACAAAGTAGGTAAATCCAAAGAAAAAAATGCAGAATCTCCGAGAAGTGGTCCCAAGAACCATTCCCGTAAGCAGTCGCCCCCACGCGAAAGAGAAAAATGGTACAAAAGAAACAAGTCGAAGGAGAGAAAGACTGAGAAGCCCATCTTCCAAGACCAGGGAGGGGATCCGGAACTGAAAGGAAAGCAGCGAGAAGACTCTAGAAAGGAGAAGTCAACGGGAGGTTCAAGATTGTATGAGAAGTGGGGTTTCAAGCGGATTATTGATAAAGGAGAGGACAGAGGAAAAGACCCTAAGGGAGGTAGAGGAAAGGGAGAAGATTCGTCCGCCAAAGGCAGCGGGGGAGTATCTGTGGATCCCAGTACTCTGTACGAGATGGTCTCCCCTCACTGTCTTCACGATGATTCTCTTCCTTCTTCGTCCCCGGAAGGAGAAGAGCTCTATGGGAAGGTGAAATTTGTTTCAAAATTTAGGAGTCGCGATAAACAGATGGCGAAGGAGAGGGAAACGAGCTCCACCGATGGGGCGAAATCAGGAGAGGACGAACTCCAATGTCCATCGTCCGATATCGACGAAGAAGAAGCGAGCGAATCAACGGCTTCGTTAGAACAGCCCTTGGATCTTCAGAAGCTAAAACCTAACGAAAAAGAGGGCATATATGCCCCTCACTCTTCTATCGCAGTTAAGGTCATCCCCCAGCCCCCTAAAACCCCAATTCCTTCGCCCCCGAAATCCTTCAAGAAATTCTTCCTTAGGCAGAAATGTTCATCAGGTTTGAAAACTGGTTCTTCAACGACACCTCGGAAGGAGGAGGGGTCTGAAGGAGGGGCTGAAAATATTTACGAGAACATCTACAGCCCTGATGTCCAGACGCTGCAGAAGAACCGGCAGAAACTGGAGGAAGAAGGAATCAAGCCAATCGCCTCTTTTCTCTGGAGTGAATCTACCATTTGGTCAGCCCAAGATAACAAAATGACGGAAGCCCATAAGATGGCGGCCGTAACCCCCAAATTGGTGCCAAACGACAAGAAAATGGCGGCTAAGAGGAAAGGCTCTAGAGGTGTTGTAAACGAGTGGAAAAATCAAAGAAAAAAAGAAAAAGATATCTATGGGGAATCTTCTCGGTGGTCGAGCACCCCCTTGACTAAGGACAAAGCCGGGGGCGATAACAAAAGAGGCTCATTCCCCGTTCTAACACCCTCGAGCGAGCAAATCGAGGACGAAGAGGACTACCCATCCTCCGTCAGGTACGACCCAATAAACTCTTCCGACTCTCTCCAGTTTCTCGGGGCCTCGCCCTCGGATCCCTCGACTTTCAAGTACGAGGAGGGATCCCATACCCCCGAAGGGGAACACCACAACTACACTGAAATCCAGAATAACCTCGGGGGCGACCCCCACCTCCTCACCTACGATGACCTGGGTGTCCCCGGCAGCGGCACCGTCAGCTACGACGAAATCGCCGGGACATCCTCCTCCTGCAGTGGCTACGACGATATCCAGCCGCCTTCCGCCCACGACTGCTACGATGCCCTCAAGGCCCCTCCTTCCACGGGGGGCTACGACCCCGTCAACCCTCTTCAGTACGACGACTGCGTGGAGGTAGTGAGAGTCCGCCTTGGAGGTCTCGTCGAGGAGGACCTTGGGGATTCGACTTCGTACCTCTACGACGACATCGCCGTCTACAACGCCTCGCAGATCTCCCACTCCTACGAGCCTGTCTGTCCCCCTGGGGGATCCGAAGCACTCTATCCGGTTTCCATGGCAACGGAAGCGGGTTCGAAGAAATCTGTAGCGCTTGAGGGGGGCGGAGGCGATGAAGGACGGCGAAGCAGCGAAGCTGTCTACGATTCGGGTAAGAAGACCTCCCCCCCTCAAGGGGGACACAACCTATTTTCCCGTGGGGCTAAGGTCCAAACACCTGAGATCCTTCCCCTGGGGAACAAGCTTGTATAAAAGTGCCTCGGTAAATCGGATCCATGTGGCGTTGATGTTTCCGCTAATGGGCGCTTTACAGTTTTTCTTAACTCCCTCAACAGGACCTCCTTAATTAATTGTTCAGGAGATTTACGCCCCTTCCCTTGCACCTAAGAGACCCAATCTCAGTGTATCCACGTTTTCACTTAGCCTAATTTCACCGCTTTCTTTACGATCCCCTTTTTTGGCGCAGATGCCCTCGTTGGTTTCGTGTCTTAGCTTTAAGTAAATATCTGTCCATCTTCTCGGTCACCATCCCTCCCAAGATGTCCATTCGCACATTTTCCTTCTCCTACACCATGGTCTTACTCTCCCATAGACCAACATACTCCAATGTAGCTTCCTGGCACATTTTGCCTCAGTGTGTGTGGGGGCGGGGGCTTAGCACGCTCTACCTGTGCCGGTACCAGGACGAGCGGGGTAAGGTAACTACCGCATATTCGAGACAGGTTCGTGTACACCTGGCTACGGCATCGTAGAATTTCTGGAGGAGGCGGATTTCCTTCATGGTATTTAAGCTTAAGGTCTTGGGTACATGTTCAAGCCCCTGAGGAGGGAGTCTCCTTGCAGCGCCGGAACCTACTTTGTTTTTGTTTGTTGTTTTTTCATCTACTTGTCTTTGTTGTTTTTAAGGAGGAAGGGGGAGGTAGGTTAAGAGTATCTTATCCTATTTCTAAGCTAAAATCCTTTTGTTCGACCCTCGGCAAGCAGGCGCCAGATGGGTGCCATCCCCACCCCTACCCCCTAAAAATGCCCTCTGAGCTTTACTACCATTTAAGATCTTGCGGTCGCAATCTTCGTCGTCTGTACCATTCTCAGAATACATCCGAGATACCTTAAACATTGCCCTTGCTTAAGGCTAACGATATCACATTCCACCCCATTCTCAACACGTATCCCCCCTCCCCCCAAGTCTTTCAGCCCCCTCCTCACAGTACTGTGTCAAACTCTTTAATCAATACTTCCAACTCTCTCCCACTCTACCACATGAACCAGATCATCATCATACACCAACATAAATTGCACCCATCCTTCATGTAGGAAGTGGGTGATGAAATGTTAGATCGCATGAAAGTTGTCCTTTTTTGTTGGAAGTAAAGTGTGCGTTCGGGGGAAAGTTAACTTTACTTTCATTATAAATACTTTTCAGTTGATCTAACAGTTTCACCTCACCCATTTCATACATCTCCATCTTCATAAACCCAGCATACACTATATCTCCCATACCTTTTAATCCTTAACAAGTACACCTTGGTCTCCTGGATCCAGTAATTTTTTTTAATTTATTTTTTTTTACCTAATTTTCATAAATTTTTCTATAAAAAAATCGCAGGATTTTATTCTTTTAATCAAAACCCTTTTAAGAAATGCCTAAATTATTATTTAAAACCATGACATCGGTCTTTACTTACGATTTTTTTTTTAAATCATTTTTTTTATTGGTGGGTCTGAGAGACCCAGGTGTACTGGATGTGATTTTTTTTTCAGAGGTGTACAACTCCCAACCGATCAAAACTCACTTTGCTCATTTATCTCTTACATGCACAACCTTTTTGCATACACCTTGCTTACAACCGCAACAGACTTATTAACTACCCTTTAGTGGGACACATGTATACTTCAATCGGCGGCCAGCATAAAAGAACATTATTTACCTTTATACAATGGTACTGAGTTTGAACATGACTTTCGAGGTGATGTTTCCGTGTATTGAGTGAAGGTCATGTGTGGGTCTAGGTAGGGCCATGAACTGTGTGGTTATGGTTGAGTGGGAGAGGTTGTCCTTGGAGCAAGATGTGTGGGTGGTAGTTTGAATGTTTCTGGTCAGGGGTAAAGAGGGTGATTGTTTCTTTTTGTTGGATAGTGTACATTCTGTTTAGCCTGAACCAATTATGGAGGAGTTGTAGGTACTTGTTTAGGTTTCTGGAGGCTATGAGTATGGAGGTGGATTGGCATGTGATCGATAAGTCATCTGCGTAGATGTTTAGATGAACTGTCTGTGTAGGGCGAGAGGGGTCTTTCTTGCATGAAAGGGTTAAATAGGGTGAGGGTGAGTATGACACCTTGGGGGACCCCGTTAGGGTGCTTTTCTTTTTGGATTGTGAAATGTGCTGGAGGACTTGCACATGTTGGTTGGAGAGAAAGTTTGGTATCCTATGGTCAATGATGTGGTAGTTGTTGTCTAGTATTCTTTTAGTGAGAATGCAATGTAGAAAAGTGTAGAAGGCTTTGCTGCTGTCTAGCACAGTCATGACTGTACGTTGTGAGGGAGGGTTTCGGTTGAAGCCTTTAAGATGTGTATTGTTAGGATGGTCAGTCGGGTGGTTGTTGAGTGGTTTTTCTCTGAAGCCATGTTCGCTGTGTGAGAGGGGTGCAATGGGTTTGATTCTGTTGAGGATTGTTTTTTTTTCTAGATTTTTTGAGATGGTTAAGGGGATTTGTGTTTCTTTTAGGGGCCATTATGGCGACCGCCCGCATTGGCACAAGTCACCATAAAAAACTCGTCTATTATTAGGCTAAATTAAAAGGCAAAAGCACAAACATAGACAAAAACAAACAAAAAAAAGAAGCAGAAGAAGGCCTGTTCCAAGGTCGGAGGGGGCCCCGCCTTCACCCGGCGCCCGAGCACGCACCCGACACAAGAGAGGTCAAATATAATGGAAGAGGTTATCCTACTCCAGAAAGTCGAAGAATTCACAGGTCTGTGTGTACGAACCCGTTCCGAGTATAAGAGACCAGCGGTTGTGAACCCGCTCTTCCTGATACCCCCAGACTTGGACATTCAAAAAGAATGTGCAGAACAGTCTGGGGGACAACGCAACCGTCGCAATAAAGTGCAGACGAGTGCTCCATCAAATGACGGTGCGTCCAGCGAGTGCGCCCAATGTGAAGACGACAGAAAGCAACCTGAAGCCATCGCGGAATTGAGGGGTAGGTCCATGAGAAGAGTCGATGGTCAATGGCGTGTAACTTTAGGTTCCATTCGACCATCTCCCATCTTCTTTGACAGGCAGCCTGGAGAGCTAACCTGATTCCTGCCATATAGTCAGTGTGCGGAAAAGCGAAAGGATAATATGGTCGCCTAGTCCTCAAAGACTCATTGGCCCCACATTCTCCCCAATCCCTACATGTCCAGAGACCCAGCAGAAGATAATCTCGACAGCCCTGGCAGCCCTGGCGTCACGAATATCCCCAACTAAGACTGCTCCGTGAGGTGAAAGATCAGGTGGGCACCCGTCTTTCTGACATTTTCAACGCGTCACTCGATAGTGGTGAAGTCCCTACGCCCTGGCGTATGGACAACGTCGCCCCGATCCACAAAAAAAAGGGGGACTGTGGCACCGCTGCAAACTACTGACCGACAAGTCGTACTTCAATAGTGTGTAAAGTGCTGGAAGGCATCATAACGGTTAGAATAACGGATCACTTAGATTTCCACAACCTGTTGAGAGACACCCAGCACGGTTTCCGAAGAAAGTGCTCGTGCCTCACGAACTTGGTCGAATTCTTTCACAGGATGACGAGCGAGTTTGACAGAAGTCGAGCGGTGGACATACTTTATTTGGATTTCCAAAAGGCTTTCCATAAAGTCCCCCACCGTCGACTGATGGTAAAAGTACGTGCCTTGGTAATTACAGGAAAGTTCGCAAACTCGTTCGAAATTTGGTTATCGGACAGGCGACAGAGGGTTACTATCGGCGGCTACGCCTCTCGGTGATCGTCAGTAACGAGCGGAGTCCCTCAGGGCTCCGTGTTGGGTCCTCTGTTTGTTATTCATCATCTACATCAAAGACGTAGATGAAGGACCGGCGAAATTTGATGACGACACAAAATTTGGAGCGAACGTAGCGACGTCCGAAAACATCGAGGGGTTGAGGGCAGACCTACCTATGATCAGCGAGTGATCTGACAAGTGGCAGATGCCTTATAACTTGGACAAGTGCAAAGATATGCACATCGGGTATGCGAATCCCCGGTCAGACTATGAACTACAAGGAATGCGTCTTGAGTCAACAGATGTCGAGAAGGACTTAGGCGTGCTGATCAGCAGCGATCTCAAATTCTCGAAGCAGTGCTTACAGGTAGAAAAAAATGGTTCAGCGCCTGCTGGGTTACATGAGGAGGCAATTCAGTGATCTGACAAGTGGCAGATTCCTTACAACTTGGAAGAGTGCAAAGTTAGGCACATCGGGTATGCGAATCCCCGGTCAGACTATGAACTACAAGGTATGCGTCTTGAGTCAACAGATGTCGAGAAGGACTTAGGCGTGCTGATCAGCAGCGATCTCAAATTCTCGAAGCAGTGCTTACAGGTAGAAAAAAAGGGTTCAGCGCCTGCTGGGTTACATGAGGAGGCAATTCAGTGATCTGACAAGTGGCAGATGCCTTACAACTTGGAAGAGTGCAAAGTTATGCACATCGGGTATGCGAATCCCCGGTCAGACTATGAACTACAAGGTATGTGTCTTGAGTCAACAGATGTCGAGAAGGACTTAGGCGTGCTGATCAGCAGCGATTTCAAATTCTCGAAGCAGTGCTTACAGGTAGAAAAAAAGGGTTCAGCGCCTGCTGGGTTACATGAGGAGGCAATTCAGCTTTCGAAACAAGGTTTTTCTGCCCTTTTACAACTCACTGATGTGGCCTCACCAGGAGTACGCGGTTCAGTTGTGGTCTCCTCACTATCAAAAAGACATCGATCGTTTAGAAAAGGTGGAAGCTAGGGCCACGAAACTGATCCCAATTCTAAAGAACAAGACATACCCGGAAAGACTGCAAGAGCTCGGTCTTTTTTCGCTCGAGACTCGAAGACTGCGCGGTCGTCTAATAGAGACTTTCAAAATTTTGAAGGGCTTTGAAAATGTCACTACACAAAATACTTTACGTTAACCGGAATGCGACTCGAAATTACGGGTGGAAGGTGGAGTTGCCCAGAATTAATACGCTTCCGGTGGGTAAGTCCATCACGTACGACATCTGCGACACGTGGAGTAGACTGCCAGCGGAAGTTGTCAACAGTAGCAGTGTCGAACAGTTCAAGAGTCGACTCGACAACATATACTTTAGAACATAATGTTGTGGTGATACCAATTTTGTAGTGCGTGCCAGTAGGGATAGTTGAATTTAGATTAGCATAGATTAGCTAAGTTTCATCTTCTAAAAAGTGCCTCAAGGCCTTTGAGTTACTTCTTTTTCTTGTAACTCCTTCTAACTAGGAGGTGCGGAAATTCAAATGCCCCGAGAACACTCGAGGCTCTTTGTGAGTCGCTTAAAATCACAAGCCAGTCCGAACTAGGCATGAAGACGCGTTATCCCCCGTACCCAGCGGTGTATTGCAACACGTTCAGCGTGAAGATGGACGCGGCGCCTGGTAGAGCCTCACTGAATTCAAACACAGGGTATACGGCGTGGAAGCCGACCCCCTCCTGGGACTTGGAGCCATCCTAGTACACTAACTCGAATCCAGCGTGATAAAATGTGTTCCAAAAAGGCCGAACGCAATACTCCCGGCGCTGTAGAAGCCTTTAGAAGTGAGGCGTGACGACAAATTGTCAAAGGTGGCCCCCTCCAGGGTCGCGTCCATTGCTAGAACCAGAGGCGCCACCGGTCTGAGAGTTACACCCAGGTCTCGAAGGAGTTTCCTAGCCCTAAAACTAAAGGGCTTAGGGTGACTGGCTTCTCTCGGTGGCATAGGCACCTTCGAGATCGGCCGCGGCTTGAGTGAGAGTCTTTTGCGACTAAGGGAGACCGCGGGCCTGTGCGTACAAGCGCATAATGCGGTGTACGGCGCAGGGCAAGTGGTATCTCCCCGGCATTGACAAGCAGGCTCTCAATATATGATTCGGTGAAGGCTCTGGTAGCTAGGCTGTGAGGTGAGGATTGCTCGGTAGTAGTTGGGGAGGTCGAGAGTTTATTTGGTTTGAAGATAGTGATGGGGATTTTGAGTACCCAGGAATATTTATTTGAAGATGTCTGTGGAGCCGAGATTTAGGTAGATGTTTGAGCTCAGTGGGAGTGAGGTGAACTGCATCATGGGTATTTGGATATCAGGGAACCCATAGGGGACCCTAGTTTTCCATCTATTGGGTTTCGGAACAGATGAGAGTGGAAATGTTGTGTTGTGAACACAGCAGCGATTTTTTTTTTTGAGAGAGAGGGCCCATCTGGCGACTGCCTACTAGGGCAAAAGTCGCAGTACTCACATCACAGTCTACTACTAGGCTAGATTAAAAAACAAATAAAAATATGGAAAATAACAAATAACCAAGATAAAAAGACAGTCTAAGCACAGGCTAAAAACACAAAAACAAATAAAGAAAGAAAAAAAGGCAACGAGAAGGAAGCGCGGTCCGGCGTCGGGGGTAGGCCCGCCTTCCCTTGGCGCAGGAACATGCGACCTACAAAAAAAAACCCAGCCAAATAATGTGGAGGAGGCCAGCCTCCTCCAAAAAGTCGTATAATCTACAAGTATGTGTGCACGAACCAGTACGAGTACAAAGGACAAGCGGTAGCGGCCCCGCTCGTCCCGGCACCGGGACAGGTAGCGTGCGCGGAGATCAGCCAGACTAAGACATTCGACAAGAATATGCCGAAGGGTCTGGGGGACAACGCGGTCGTGGCAATAAAGAGCAGGTAAGCGCTCCATCAAATGCCGGTGTGTCCAATTCGGAGACGACAGAAAGCAACCTGAAGCCGTCGCGGTATTTAGGGGTAGGTCCATGGGAACAGTCGCGGCGGAAGGGCACGCAACTTTAAGTGCCCCTCGACCGTCTCCCATCTTCTTTGCCAAACGACCCTGAGAGCTACCCGTATTCCTGCCATGTAATTGGTTTGGGGAAGAGCGAAACGCTGGTCTTGTCGCCCAGGAAGGGAAAAAGAGTTGTGATTGGCTATATGCATGATGTGTGTAGAGCTAATTCACCCCACGGGGGTGAGTATAAGCGTATTCGCCCAACGGGCAGACAGCTCGTGATAACGCTGAATGTTTTGTGTATGGGCTCGCTGGGATTGACCTCCGCCTCGACGTCAGAAATACCAACGCTGTATTCTCTAGGCTATCAAGAACTCCACAAAGGACTTTCTTGATAGCTTTCGAAGCACCCTCGGTACATTTGCCCCTATCGTTGGGTCCCTAACAATGAAGCGGACTCTGAGTTTGATTATTCATGTTTCTAAGGTTGAGTTTTGTGCTCTCCAAGATTAACCTTTGCGCTTTCCGAGGTTGACTTTTGTGCTTTCCAAGGTTAACCTTTGTGCTTTCCGAAGTTGACTTTTGTGTTTTTCAAGGTTAACCTTTGTGCTTTCCGAGGTTGAATTTTGTGTTTTCCAAGGTTAGCCCCATAAGAGGGCATGTTGTGTAGCAAGTGTAGAGAAAGTTTACAGGGGAGAGAAGGCAATTCTGAAGAGATGAGTCTTCAGGAGACGTTTAGAAGGAGCAAGGGGGGGCGAGGATCGGACTTCGGCAGGAAGAGCATTCCAGAGTCTAGGAGCACAAACTGAGAAGGAACGGTCACCCATTGAGCAGAGGACAGAACTAGGAGTGTTCAGGAGGGGGGCGAGGTTAGACCGGAGTGCCCGATGAGTTTGACGACGGGAGAGGGCAGACGAGAGATAAGGTGGAGCCCCGCGGTTTAGGGCCTTGTAGGTGATGAGAGAATTTTATAGTGAGTACGGAAGCGAATAGGTAATCAGTGTAGCTCCTGTAACAGAGGCATCGAATGAAAGAACCGAGGGAGGCGAAGGAGGAGTCGCGCAGCATAGTTTTGAATTAGTTGTAGGGGACGAAGTGACGAAGAAGGGAGATTCACTAGAAGAGAATTGCAGTAGTCTAAGCGTGAGGTGACGAAGGCATGAATAGCAGTCTCGAGGCTTCGTCGATCAAAATGGGATTGAACACGTGAGAAGTTGCGGAGGGAACTGAAGGAGGACACAGACACGATGGATGTACAGGGTGATTAAACCTAACGGTTCAGATCGCGTAGATACTTCAACGATCACTTACATTTGAACAGCAAGAACTTCCGCAATGAGTCAAAGTCGGGTATCTTCGAATCCCTGGTACCTGTTATTTTTAGTTACCCAGGCATTTCACTTGCCACAATTCGGCCATGTAGGCTGCACTTGTTGACATGTACGTTCTTGTACCTCCGCATATCATGGCCCGGGATGTAATAATGCTTCACGTTGCGCTTATTAGGGTGGTCCTCACGGCGCAGATGACAGGACTTCTCCAGTGTACCTGTTTCGCTGTGGGATTTGCACCGCGTAGCTATTAGGGAGGCCCACCTTCGGGCCCGAAGTCAGATTTCCCATGCGGGCCTTTATTTTCAAGTGTCCTCCGTGAAGCTGGACCTGATCTCCCATCTCACCCTAAGGTTATCACTACCCTCTAATCTCCCCTGTCATCCTTGGAGCAGGGTGAACGATGGAATTTTATGAAAACTGATTGGAGCTCGTCTTCTCGAGTGCCCTTAGCCCGCTCCACGAGAGATAACGGTTGACCCACCTCTCCCGACCCATGTTGAAAGTCAGGAGGAGACAGTGAATGATACCCGCCCTACCTGAGAGGGACGTGTGTACCGGCTGCTAGCCGAGATAGGACTGATCCGTCCTCTACCTCTTTGTTTGCTAGCAAGATTCCATCGCCAGGGGACGAAGCTATGGATGTCAATTCGTCTAGGTTTTAGATAGCTGGTCCATAAACAAAGGTTACCCTGTCTGAGGCATCATCTTAATCTCTGCCAACTCCTTCGCAGGAGGAGGGACCCTCTCTTATTCAGACATCTGCCCAGTTATACTTGATACCTAATAACATACCTTCGCCTCCGATTACCCCCAACCCAACTTAATATCCAAGATCCCTTGAGCTCAGAGGTTGGGTCTGCCACTGCTTTGGGGTCGTCTCCTATCAATTTGTTTTGTCTGATCACCCCATTAATCTATCGACTTAGACTGATGTACCGTCTGCCACTTCACACTCTGTGGGCGGAAAGTTAGTTTTGGACTTGCCTTTTCCACACAGTTTTTCCTCTCCCTTTTACCCACTTTCGCTCGACTGGTAGGCCTTCAATTTTCTGTTATTTTTATTCCACCTCGCAAACATCCTCTAAGTCTGCACCTGTAGTAAGTCGTTTTTTCCTCATCCCTTTCTACGGGGACGTTTGTCCTCCACTATGTCTACCTCTGCTAGTGACAGTAAAATTTCCACTAGGGTCCTCGCAAATAACAATCGATCCAATCTTACAGGAGAACTACCAGAACCTTCTTCCAAAATAGAAAGATCTCAGAAGTTTTTTTTCTGACATTCAACCGGTTGTAGTTTGTCATCAGGAGAATAAGCTCGGGCTTTGCCCGTTTCCATTGATTCCTAGATTCAGATTTTTTGACTCACCATCCTATTTTGGAAGTTTGGAACATGAAAGAATGTCGATTTGGGTGGCGAAAACCCAACGCTCCCCTCCCCCTTCTCGCGATCTGCTCAGCTGTAAGGGTTTTTTATCCAAACTTTTAACCACTTTTTTATATACCTTCATCCGATTGGCAGTGAGCAAGTCTGGTATGGTGGTTTTAGAAGAACTACTCCCTATTTATTAATGGGTGATTCTAATAGGCACTATTATAAAGGACAAACTATCGAATCTCTTATTTTCCGACCATTTATGTCTTTTAAATTTTCGTGACTTTGGTTCGCATCATGTTCAGTCCGATTCTTATAGTAGTATTGACTTATCCTTGTGATCTTCAGACTGTTTTTCCGACTTTAAGTGTTTGGTTCTCGGCAATTTGCACGGAAGTGACCATTTTCCTATAGTTCTAGCAGCTGTCAGCTCAAGGACTACAGCTTCTTCGTCCTCTACAATGAAATTTACGAAGATCCGCTTCGAGTAGCTTCCGCCACGCATCTTACACCACTGCCTCATTAGAAACCTTTGACAGAGCTGTTGATTTTGTAGCATCGGTTATAAATGGCGTCAGGTAGAAGACGGTCTACTTTACCCTGGTAGAACATGTAGCGTACGAGAAGTGCAGGCGAGCGGCTTAAAAACATCGCTTGAATGAGTCATTTTTTACACTCAGGATAGCAGACTGGATTCGCCGCTGGCTAACAGTGGTCCAGCGTCGCGGGAAGCTGTTCGCAACTCGCCTACGCTATTATTCTTTCTTTGCCCCTTTTCCTACCCTCCTCTATCTACAAACATAGACTGCGTGGCAGCTGTACAAGCCTACAAATTGGTCCATGTCCCTATCGCTGAAATACTACACCGGCATCACGAACTGACAGAAATAAGGCTATGGGAGTCCATCAGAGAGCCCTCCGATAAGCCCCGTCGAACATGGTGCTATAACTATGTATCCTCGATAGCTTCATGACCCCATCTACTAAGATATGGAAGGGGATAAATATGATCCGGAGTAGGTATCTGGCTATGCTACTCCGGCCCTACTTATGAATACTAATATCTAACCATATGATGGTTGCTTATAACGTGGTCGAGGGTTACCACACTGTAAGTAGCATTGTCAGGTACCCAGGAATTTTTAACACTTAAGACTTCTCAGGAGTCTCGCTCCCTGAATTTATCTACATCCTCCAGCTTTCCTTATAATAATTTAATTGCATTCTTTGATATGCGCGATGCCCTTCCTTGACGTGCGCCGGCATCCTACGGCCTTGACGAAAACCTCATGACTTTTTACATCGTCTTAAATAATTGCTTCTAATCGATGTTTATAACCTTATTTGGATAAATGGCTTTTACTCTACTCATTAGCATATGGGGAGAAGTTTTGTCGTTTCTTAAATCTGGCAGTGTTCGAATCTCGACAGTTACCGTCTCATTTCCCTCACGGACTGCCTGAGCAAATTACTAAAGAAAATGGTCATAATTCGGCTGGACGTGTTTGGGGACGTTGATAACCGTTACTACTTCAATGTAGGGTTAGCAAATATCCTAGTATAATTGACTTCCTTCTACGTTTCGAGTTATTAGTTCGAGAGGTCTTTGTAGAAACAACATATATTTTAACTATCTTTTGGGACATAGAGAAGATTTATACCTGGTGGTATGGCATCTTGCAACAGTTGCATGTTTGGGGGTTTCGGGGTATTTTAGCTATTTTTATATGAGGGCGAGGTATCACTCAATAATCTTAAATACTCAGAGAAACCTACTCTGAGATGAGGCGGCAGGAAGAAGGCGTACCTCAAGGGAACGTTTTACGTGTCACCTGTTTTGTCATAGCCATCTATAGTTTGGTTTGAAGCCTAAAGGGGGAGGGGGTTCGGCTACTCTTTTTGTAAACGTTTCCGCTCTGCGTTTTCCCTAGCATCTTTTCGGTGGCCCGAAAGTTGAAGAAGTTGGTCGTTGACACAATCCCCGAACCCGCTTCTCTCTACGTTTTCCGTTTCTCTGTAACTAAGACAAAAGCTGTGATTTTTTTACACGGGAAGAGGTTTGGATTGGGCAACTGTCGCGAAGTACTCTTTTAAATTTAGTCGCTCGTTTTAGTGCTCTTTTTTTGTTTATACATTGCCATGCATCTCCCTAACACAATCAAGTGCACTTTGAAGTGTCTTCAAGTGAACTTCCCGCTTCGTTTTCACATCATTTTATCAGTCAGCATTACATCTTTTATTTCCACTACGAGCATACAACCTTTCCCTTTCCCTGTGCCTTGGTGCACATTTTCTCTGGCCCCATACTCACACTTTATTCCTTCTTCTTGCGGTCAATCTTTCTCACATACTCTTCCATCTCTATTTCTGCTCCAACAACCTTTTACTCGTGGTTCTCCCTTCCTTTCCACCACATGAATGTCTTCCCAACTACTCGCCAAATATTTTTCCCTTCCCTTAGGCTCATTGAGCATCCCTGAACACCCGTTGACCCCTTCTTGAATACCCATTCTACACCTCTCCGTAACATCCTTTAAGCCCTCCTTAGACCAAGGCACTAATGGCTGAGAACGTGAATCAGTCGGTGCCCCATGTAGGTTAGGTATTTCCTGAACACGTCTGATACCATGCAAACCTTCCTTGAACCCTCCTTGTATCACCTCCAGACTCTACTCAACATCGCCTTAGACCTTTCCTCGCAGTTTCTGCCCTATTACAATAACCCGCCTGGTTGAGTGGAACGCACTGACTAGTATCAATCGGCCGCCATAATCCTCTACAATCACGTTGGTCAGATAATTCTGTACTCCATACTCCCCTACAAATCTCCCATCACAGGACAATAACTGTTGTTTACTGATTCGGATCTTATTCTAAAGGATCCTAGCGTTTTTGAGGCGTGGATGTGAATGAGAGAGGTGAGTTTAACAGTTTGTCGGTGATCCAGTGTCGGAACTTGGATGTTTATTAAGGGGTCTGTCCTCCATGTACCCCTTTTGCAGGACAGACTTCCCCGTCTCTCCCCTCCCCAAACGCTAGGATCCCTTCGAATAACACCCGTCCCCTCTGTACCTTAATGTGTCGAAAGACGTTTTTCACCTTCCAGATGGATCTGACAATTCACCGCACGAAGTCTTTTCTTACAAACTCACCCAAATAGGCGGGGGAGAGCCCCTCGGAGCCAGGGTCGCCCCGGGGGCGGGGAGACCCCTCGATGTGACCAAGGAGGCGAGAGGCACCCACCACAAAGCTGGTAAGGAAGGGAGGAAGGGGTAGGTGGACAGGAGTCGCGTGGAGTACCCGTTGAAATCGAGGGCAGGGGGAGGGGGATAAAAGGGTGGGTTTAGTTTCGACGGAAGTCAAGCCCCCCCCCCTCTTTCCTTTACATTAAAAACACCCTCTTTCTGGGGAGGTATAGGGATTAGACCCTTCTAGCCTCCAGAAACAGACCTTCAAAAGTGGTGGTGAGGGGGGGGGGCTTGTGTAGACAGTTACAACTAGCACCTGTAAAAGTGACACGCCCTCCTAGCCCCAGCAGCCCCACAGTCTCGAACTAGATTGAGGCTGCCTAGGCTAAATTCCTTCTAGACATCTACATTTTCCCCTAATTTCTCAGGGTAGTCACCGACCAGCTTTCGTCCATTCAATCCTGGTCGGGGCCGGGAGGAGTGGGGGAGTTGACCCAGTCATCTTGGCTCGGGTTGGTGGGGTAAATATGTCTGCATCCCCCCCCTTTCTCCTTCTACTGCGTAAGTGTATGTCAGTTGATATGTAGGGCTGTCTGCCCTTCCAGCCCCAACAGCGCAGTTTTCCCTCTTGACCCCAATTCCCGTAAGAGGATCTCCCGCACATTTTCACTTCCCCTCACTTTACCCCTTTCTTCAAATATCTCCTTACAAAATTCCCTCGGGAGATGCCCCATGGGTTTTCGCTTTAAATAAAAAAAATATAATTAATGTCATTAGAGGCGTCGATATTACAAGAAAAAAACAAAGAACAAGGAGGGCATCTCAGTCAGAAAGTTCGTAGAGGGGCGAGGTTCGTGGAAGGGTTAATGTGCGGAAGGTAGGTCGATCAGTCTAGAGAGGAGACTACTTGGGGCTCCCATGACCTGCTCAATCTCGATAAATAAAGCAGGTCCACAGGTGGTGTTGGGGCTGGTGGGGCACGATATGTCCAAGGCTGTGTAGGTCTTCTGGGGAGTCGAATGGTCCCACGGTACCATTGATTTCAGTAATCAACGGTATTCCCCCACGCTCTTGATGGAGAGGGGCTCTGACGGCGGGGAGGAGGGTCGAAGTTCGGACATTCGAGTCTGTGTTTTGTCGTACGAACGGCGTTTGCGGGTGGGTTAGGTGGGAATTGGAATTGGGGTCCGTAATCGAAATTGGAATTAAGAACTCCATTGGAATTCGTTATTGTAATTATCCTTAATTGAAATTAGTATGGCTGATTTAAATTAATAATTGAAATTGGGTATAATAATTAAGGTCAGAATTAGGAATTAAATTATAATTAGCATCATAATTGAAATTAGTATTCCGAATTCGTAAATACAATTAAAATTCGTAATTGTAATTGGAATTGTTATTAAGTTTTCATACATAAATTTAACCTTTAAATTTAAATTGGAATTTGCCCTTGAAATTGTTGTTGTTGTTGTTTTCCATTCCAGGGACCCCACCTCAAAATACCAAAACTCGGCCGCCCCCGAAACGACCAAACGGACGAAAAGAAAAGAGGGGTCGCTATGAAGAGGGGCGAGATGCGAAGAAGGGGACTGCGTTCCCCCCGTCCAAGATGGACGAGTTGGAAGGCGACTCTTGGGAAGACATAAGCGATTCCGACGAAGATTTGGAGAACGTGGTTACCCTGACAACCAGACTCCCCTTGTAAGTTATTCCCCCTCCCCTCTTCGTTACGCGGTGTGGTGTGTTCTCAAGTGGAGCCCTGATCTCGTTTTTTCAGAGGGGAAAGTTAAATCGGTACATCTAGGTAACCCATCGAGAAGGGAATTGGGTGGGCAAGGTTCGAGTCTGCTCTCCTAGCCGCTTTCTAAATGACCCTCACCCACTAGGAGTATCTACCCTAGATTCGAACCCCCTTCTTCCCCCGATTGGCTTGGGCATTCAAGGGCTTGTATAGACTTAAGAGCGACAGCCCTCTTTGGGGTCCCAGTGATCGTTGGATCATATGTTAGGTGTGTGTCGAGCGTTTTCCGCTATGTTGTTGTTAATTGGTCCCCAGGAGCAGCTGATATCTTTGCTCCCTCGGATCGGTTGGGAGCTACAGGAAGCTAAAGTCTGCGATGTAGGCCCCCATCAACGTCCTGAGACTGTCCTGAGGGACTAGGTTAAAGTTACATAGATAAACAGGTCACAACAGACCTTGTGGTGCATACTAGGTAACCTAAGATAAAGGTTATGGGGAAGATAGATAGTGGATATGGAAAGTAGGAGAAACTTGGTGAACCTGTCACCTGAAAGCTAGTTAGTTATTCGCTAGAAAACGCAGTTAGTCGGGGATTAGATACAAGGTATTTATCTATACGACGTTTGAAAGGGTCTACGGTGGCGCAGTCGGATCCTGAGGGACCATTCCATAAGTTGATGATTCGGTTAAAAAGAAAATTCCTAGGTTCGTGCGACTTAAAATGTTTACCAATAACTTTGCAACCGTTTCCTCTCGTATAATCTGGCTGGTCGATAGTGAAATATTTGTTGCAATCCCCATTGTCTATGCCTTTGATAATTTTAAAGACCTGAATTAGGTCCCCTCTTAATCTACGTTGAGTTAATGGAAATAGATTTAGTTCTCTAAATCGCTCTTCGTATGTTTTGTTCCTTAAACTTGGTATCGTTTTAGTAAGCCTTTATTGGACTCGTTCAAATTTCGCTATATCTTTCTGGTAGTACGGGTACCAGGCTTGAACGCAGTATTCCAAAATGGGACGGACCAAGGAATTATAGAGTGTAAGGATTGTATTTTTGGACTTATACTCGAACGCTCTACCAATTAATCAAATTATTTTATTTGCTTTCTTAAGGACTTCTGAACATTGCTGAGTGGTTTTAGGTCGCTCGATATTGTTACTCCTAGGTCCATCTCTCTGTCTACGCTTAAGTGTTGAGTACCATTTAGCGAGTAATTTGCTTTCCCGTTACGGTATCCGATATGTAGCACTTTACATTTATCCGCGTTAAAAGGCATTTGCCACGTTTGCGCCCAGTTCAACAATTTGTCGAGTTGTTTTGCATTTCATTAATCTGTACGTTAGTGAGTACTCAATTCGCAATTTTGGTGTCGTCAGCAAACTTCGATATTATGCCTGAAAGGACGGGTGATTTATTTATCTTAAGTTTTTCAATGCATCTCAGTACGTTTTTCTGTAACGCTGATGCTACTTAACGCCTCGTTGTTACCTATTTGGATAGCTGCCGGTGTTTGGATGTCGCTAAGATCTTCTGTAGTAAAAACTGATATAAAGAATGTGTTTAAGATACAGCTCATTTGCTATTCGTTCGTGGTAAAGTCTCCGTTCTCGTCAGTTAGCTTTCCGATAGATGAAGTTGTTTCTCTTTTTTGTCTTGTGTAACTATAAACTCTTTCGGGTTGGTTTTACTTTGATTAACTCTTTGGATTTTCGTCGTAAGTCTGTATACTTGGCGCGTTCTTCCTCATCGTCAGAGATTTTGAATCTATTATGGGCGTTCCTCTTATCTCGTAAACAGTTAGCTATCTCATTACTCCACCACTTAGATTTATTTTTGTGCGGCGAACGTCGATTTTTCAATGTATACATTCTTTCACCGCTTCGAAGTACGAACTAGTAAAAAATGCCCATTTAGCGTTTATATCGTTTATGTCACGCAAACTATTCCAGTCTTTTTGATTTGATTTTGTTCTGAGCTTAATAAAAGTCGCTTTTCTAAAGTCTGGGACTTTTTCGTTGCTACTAATTATATAGCCTCTAGTGAAGGGAGGCTGTTGCATGCTGTGAGAATTTTATAGCACTCTCCTGTGCTAGCGGCCCATGCAACAGCTCGGAAATGGAAGTTCTAATGGAACTTACCCTCACGTGGAATACACCCAAATGGGGTGGTCCTGCCATATCTACTCCACAACTCGTTTTATCTCTTTCGGTGGTTAGAGTTATAAAGGAATAGACTTGCCTGACTGGCGATTCCGCCATCTTAACTTTAGAGAAAGAAAGATTTCTAGGACAAGAATGAGGGAAGGAGAAAATAATGAAAAACAAGTGGATGAAATTGATAGAGCGAAAATGCTGAATGCTGAAATGATCTGTCAGAATTCGCTTCTATTCCACCCTTAAGGTTGAAAGCAGTGGCAGTGGGTGAGAGTCACTTGATAGTGTCTCTCTCTCTTTTTCTTTATCAATCTCTATCTTCATCTTTCTATTTCTCTATATTTGTATATCTATATCTTTCTACCTATCTTTATCTTCCTCTAGATTTCTCTCCTATTTTTGTCTCTCATTTCTGTCTATCTTTCTATTTTTTTATTTTCTTTTATCTTTCTCGCTATCTTTATATACGAGTTTATATATATATATATATATATATATATATATATATATATATATATATATTCTGTTCTTTCTATATTTTTCTCTCCCATATCTCTCAGTTTCTAACTCGTTGTCTTTCTCTATGCATTTTGCTTTCTCTTCATCTTTATCTCCCCTCTTCTCTATCCCTCTCTCTCTCTCTCTTTCTCTCTCCATTTCATTTTATATATATATATATATATATATATATATATATATATATATATATATATATATATATATATATATATCCATTTCACTATCTCTTTCTCTTTCTCTCTATCTCTCTCTCTCTCAATTTCATTATCTCTCTTTTTCTCTTTCCATTTCACTATATATCTCTTTCCATTTACTATCTCTTTTTTTCTCTCTCTTTTTGAGTTAGAATCACTAGAAGCAATAACTACAACTTCCGAAAAGGTTGCTAGGAGGCTAGGTCAGTTAAATGCGTATAAATCTCCAGGTCCTGACGGCTTCCTGCCAAGAGTGCTGCGTGAGGTGAAAGATCAGGTGAGCGCTCATTTTTCTGAGAGCTTCAACTCATCGCTCGACAGTGGTGAAGTACCTGCAGACTGGCGTATGGCCAATTTCACCCCGATCCACAAAAAGGGGGACCGTGGCACCGCAGGAAACTACAGACCAATAAGTCTCACTTCAATCGTCAGCAAAGTACTGGAAGGCATCATAGGGGATAGGATAATGAATCATTTAGAATCTCACGACCTGTTAAGAGACACCCAGCATGGCCTCCGAAGAAAGCGCTCGTGCCTCACGAACTTCTTGAATTCTTCCACGGGATAATGAGTGAGTTTGGCAGAAGTCGAGCGGTGGACATACTTTATTTGGATTTCCAAAAGGCTTTCCATAAAGCCCCCCACCGCCGACTGATGGCGAAAGTACGTGCCCTGGGAATAAGAGGAAAGGTCGCAAAATGGTTAGAAAGTTGGTTGTCGCACAGGCGACAGAGGGTTACCATCAGAGGCCACACCTCGCGGTGGTCGTCAGTAACGAGCGGAGTCCCTCAGGGTTCCGTGCTAGGCCATCTATTATTCATCATCTACATCAACGATATAGATGAAGGACTGGTGAGTCGTCTAGCGAAATTTGCCGACCACACAAAACTTGGAGCTAACGTAGCGAATCCCGAAAACATCGAGATGTTGAGGGGTGACCTACGCATGATCGGCGAGTGGGCTGACAAGTGGCAGATACCTTTCAACTTAGACAAGTGTAAGGTGATGCACATGGGGTATGCGAACCCCCGGTCAGGCTACGAGCTACAAGGTATGCGTCTTGAGTCTACTGATGTCGAGAAGGACTTAGGTGTGCTGATTAGCAGCGATCTCAAATTCTCGAAGCAGTGCTTACAGGTGGAGAAAAAGGCTCATCGCCTGTTGCGTTACATCAAGAGGCAATTCAGCTTTCGAACAAAAGAGGTTGTTTTGCCTTTGTACAACTCGCTGGTGAGGCCTCACCTAGAGTACGCTGTTCAGTTCTGGTCTCCTTATTATCGAAAAGACATCGATCGTCTGGAAAAGGTGCAAGCCAGGGCCACGAAACTGATCCCATCGCTAAGGAACAAGTCATACCAAGAAAGACTGCAAGAGCTCGATCTCTATTCGTTAGAGACTCGAAGACTGCACGGTCGTCTAATAGAGACTTTTAAAATCCTGAAAGGATTTGAAAATGTCGACTCCACCAAGTTCTTTACCCTCAACCGGAATATGACTCGAAATCACGGATGGAAGGTGGAGCTGCCCAGATTCAATACCATTCCGATGGGTAAGTCATTCACATATGGCATTTGCGACACATGGAATAAACTACCAGCGGGAGTTGTTGAGAGTAGCAGTGTCGAACAGTTCAAGAGTAGACTTGACAAATTATATTTGAAAACTTGATGATCTCATAGCAAGTAATTAGTTCGTGCTAAGAATTGAAACCGCAAAAAGTGCCTCCTCGGCATGGGCCGCAAGGCCTTTGAGGTACTTTTCCTTGTAACACTGTAACTCTCCATTTCTCTCTCTTTCTCTCCCCATTTCACTAGCTCTCTCTCTCTCTTTCTCTCTCCATTTCACTATCTCTCTATCTCTCTCTCTATTTCTCTCTCTCTCACCATCTCTCTCTCTCTCTCTCTCTCTCTCTCTCTCTCTCTCTCTCTCTCTCTCTCTCTCTCTCTCTCTCTCTCTCTCTCTCTCTCTCTCTCTCTCTCTCTCTCTCTCTCTCTCTCTCTCTCTCTGCCCTCGATCGTGTGGGTGAAGGCGCTGCGCCCCATGCCCGACTTACTGACTATCATGGCCCCCTCGAGTGGCAAAGGGGTCCTGGGGTGGGTCAGGTGGGGATGGGGTAAAGATTTACGTCCGAACTAATTGATGGGTGCCTTAGGTTCCGGAAGGAGGGAGGTCGCCTCCCGAAGAAGTCGGCCCGCCACAAGGCCCCACCCAAGAAGTCATGGACGCAGGGGGTCCGGGACGTGGCGGCCGCCCACAACAGCCGCTTCCACGCCCATGTCCTCTCGTCCGGCCTCGCGAGGGTCAACCCGCACGCCCACGGCCGCGCCCACATCACCCCCGCCAAGTCCCAACCCCCCCACTGGAGAGGAGCCTCTGCCCCGGTCGTCGCTTGCTCGTGGAAGCAGAAACGTGAGTACTCATCTAGCCACTCATCTATCTATCTCTATCTATATGTGTCTCCCGTCCCCCAATTTCGGCCCTGGCGTAACCAAGAAGGAGGTGGGGGAGTTACCAGCGAAAATCTTCTACTGTTTAGGGGAAGGTAGAGAACATGGGGGGGAGGCAGCATCACGAGTCGCCTTAGATACGAAGGAGTGACACTTCCGCGTCTCCGATACCACTGTCCCTAAGGTCCTTAACTAGCGTTAATAAGGTTAGCGTCACTTTGACGCCCCTGGTTGTCCGTTCGAAACTCATTTAATGATCAACGCGTTACCAAGATCCCAATCATACTAAGCTCCTTATTAACCTGTTATTAATAGTACTCTTCATCTAATTACTAAGATCCCTATTAACGCCATTCTAAGGTCCCTATGAATGCGTTACTAAGGTCCTTGTCAAGGGGTTACGAAGGTCCATATCAACGTGCTAATAAGATCCCACTAAACGCGTTACTGAGATCCCTATCAATGCCTTACTAAAGTTCCTATCAATGCCTTATTAAGGACTCTTATCAACGTGTTACTAAAGTCCCAATCAACCTGTTCCTAAAGTCTCCATAAACGCACGCGTTTCTAAGTTGACATTTAGCGCGTTACTTAGGTTACGGTACCAGCGCCACCTCTGTTACTGATCTAAGCGTTACTAAAAGCCATACCAAAGCGTTACTAAGGTCCCTATCAACGCGCTACTAAGGTTTCTTTCAAAGCGTTACTAAAATCCCTATCAACGCGTTAATAAGGTACCATTCGACGAGTTACTAGGCTCCCTATAAACGCGTTACTAAGGTCCTTATCTATGCTTACTAAAGTTCTTATTAACGCGTTACTAAGGTTCCTATTAACGGGTTACTAATGTCACCAGCAACGCGATACAAAAAAAACTATCAACGCGATACTAAAGTTCCTATCATCACGTTGCTAAGGTTCCTATTAACAGGTTACTAATGTCCCGAGCAACGCGATACTAAAATCCCTATCAACGCAATACTAAAGTACCTATCAACACGTTGCTAAATTACTAATCAGCGTGTCACTAAGGTCCCTATCTACGCGTTACTAAGGTCCTTGTCAACGCCTTCCTAAGGTCCCTCTCAACGCTAAATAAAATCCCTATCAACGCGTTACTTGGATCCCTATCTACGCGTTATTAAGCTCCCTATCAATTCTTTACTAAAGTTCCTATCAACGCTTTATTGAAATCCTTATCAACACGTTATTACTAAGGTCCCTCTCAACTCGTTACTAAATCCCTCTCAATTCGTTACTAAAATCTCTATCAACACTGCTAAAGCCCCTATCAACGCGTTACTAAGCTCGCTATCAAATCGTCCCTATCAACACGTTACTAAGCTACTTATCAACGCGTTACTAAGGTATCTTTCAATGCGTTACTTAGGTCACACTCAATACTTACTAAGGTTCTTTTCAACTCGTTACTAAAATCCCTATCAACGCGATACTAAGATCCCTATCAACGCGTTACTCTAATCCCTCTCAACACGTTGCTAAAGTCCCTATCAACGCCTTATTAAGTTCTTTGCCAATGCCTTATAAAATCTCTATCCAAGTGAAACCCAGATTACCTCTCCATGAATTCATAGTGATTACCGCTCTGGGCTGTTACGTTGGTTACCAATCCAAGGTGCGACGAACTTGGCGTTGCTAAGATTAATCTAAAGCTTTATGGTTTTTACCGATATGCAAGTTATTATACGAGGGGCGGCAGAAAGGTTTGCTCCCATTTCAAGGGTTAATAAAAAACAAACGCATGACGATACAAGAAAAAAACCTTTTTATTTTTATGAAGTACATTAAATGCCATTGTGATTTAAGCGGTTTTGATCGGACATGTGTAAGGCAGCTGCGTGTTTTCGTGCAGAACGTTTGGGAGACCGCTGTATTGAAGCTGTCACAGCTACGGCATATTCCGGCCCTGTAGCGGTCCTAGGACGGCCAGGACGGTCTCTAGTTTAAAGCCGATGATGTTCGTGTAAAGTTGGAAAGCCACCGACGAATTGTTTTCCCATCCGGTTCGAGATCATGACGACGAAGCGTCTTCGGAAGGAACGTTGCGTCGTTACGAGGGATTCGCCGCTCTTAACAAACTCTTCAACAACACATGCTCGATGCTCTCCACTCCAGGCCATGGTCGATTGATAACTGAAGCACAAAATAAATGGCATTTAATGTACTTTATAAAAATAAAAAAAAGTTTTTTTCTTGTATCTTCATGCGTTTGTTTTTTATTAACCTTTGAAATCGGGGCAAACCTTTCTACCGGACCCTGTGGTTACCTTTATGATTGTTACCAGTCAAAATGAGCACGACTACCACTAGACGGTTACTATAGTTCACAGTAAGGGGTTAACAAGACTACCCATTTTAAAGCGTGATACGTGAGTCCTAGTTACCTGTTAGGCTCTTGTGAGATTACCAAAACGTGACCTAGATTACCCATTTGAAAGTTTGTGACTCCAGTTCTGGATTACCAGACTGAGTCGCAATTGTAGTTACCACATTAACGAACAGAATTACCAGAATAGAATAAATATATGCGGTTACCAGTGTTTTAAGTACCATTATTGTTGACGTTGGATAGGGACAGGAAAGTTGCACCCTCCCGCCCCGAGGGGGATCGCCCCAATTAGTCTCCTCTTTAGACCTCTCGGGTTTGGTCCTTTAAACATTTTCACTTCTAACTTCACCACCTCCTGGCTAAGATGCCCTCGTTCATTGCGCTTTTTATATTTAAATAATAATTAAAATTTAATTTGTATGCGAAACGAAACGGTTTTTTATTGATATGGATAAGGACGCCAAACTCGTTGCTATGGTTACACCTTCTTCGCGGCAACACTTCGATTTTTGAATTGGGGGAAGCGAGGGAGGGGGGAGGAAAGGGGAAGATCGTATTTAGAACCGATTGAGGGGGAGAGGTCACTGAAATCTTTATATCATTTTATCTTTTATTTTATTTTCCTCTCTTTTTTCCCTTATCTCTCCGCCCTCGACCAGTATTTTTTTTTATGGTCGCCGTTGTAGTTTTAACCGCTTCCCTATCGTATCCCAGTGCATGCCCTTGTTAGGAGGGGGGCTTTATTTAAACTAACATCTCCGCATTGAGGGCCTGAACATCGTCGGCATAACCCACATCTGCTTCAGGCAAGCGAGATCCCTTGATCCACGTGACCAGGTAAGTGATTAGTCTATATGTCGTAATAGGAACCTCATAGAGGTAATTAGTAACCAAAATATGAAATAGGTATTGTGTACAGGTGTGCTCCGGGCCACCTGCACCGTCTCGCTCAGGTGAAGCGGGGGAAACGATGTGAAGAATCCAGGCCTACACAGACACAACGGAAAGCCGTCGCTTCGAGCTGATTCGGAAGGACCTCAAGGCGGAAATTGGGAGGCAAACACACTATAATTGATTGGTAAGTAAATGACAGTGGATGGGGGGAACCTTAATAATAAAAATAGAGGTAGATTTTTAGAAGTAGTATCCGAGAATTTGGTCGGTTATGGCCGTCGTATACTCGTATTATGGTCACCGTTTACGAGAAATATCCGCAATTTAAAGGTGATTTTTTTTCCGTGCCTACGGAATTTCCGACCAAATGTTACCAATTTGATAGCTTTATCTATCTTAGAATAATTAAATTAGAACACATTAAACATGAATATTGTACTAGGGACATATTGTAGCCTAACATTTATATCGATGGAGATAACGGCGTGAAGTACACTTATGGCCGCAACTGTGGCCACGGATGTGTTTTGCAACCTTAAACAACTGACCCAAATCCGCTGTTGTCCACGGATGATTTAAAGCAGACACGACCCTACACAACCAATTCTGCGATAAAATCGGATAATAACACCCATCTTGTCCTCGATATTTATCAGGCAATTAACGGATGGAGACAGATTATTAAAATTTGCAGAAGAAACCAACCATTAATTTTCGGGATCCCTTTTTCCAAAAGAGACAAATGGGCATGGGTGGTACTGATGACAGGAACCAAAAATCTAAATATGTGAGACTATAAAAAGATAGACAGGAGACAAATATGAGATGCGATGATACAAAAAAAAGGAAAAAAAGAAATGTATTGAGTTTAGCAACGTTATTAAGAAATTACTAAATTATTTAACCAAACCTAAGTATGTTTCACATACGAGGGGCGGTCAATAAGTTTTGCAATTCGGATATAAGGAAACGAGATATGAAGAAAAGTGTTCTATTATTTTTCAATATAACTACCCTCGACTTCAATGCACTTGCGCCACTTGTCCCTGAGGCGTCGAATTCCCGACAACCAGAAATCTGCCGACTGCTGTTCAATCCACTCCTGGACGGCGAGCTGGACATCTTCATCGTCCCCAAACCGGCGTCCACGCACTGCAGCCTTGAGCTGGCGGAATAAAAAGTAGTCGCTAGGGGCCAGATCTGGACTGTAAGGGAGATGGCTGAGCTCCTCGAATCCGCACTCGCGCACGGCAGCTTGTGCAACTCTGGCCTTGTGGACAGGGGCATTGTCGTGGAGGAACAGGACACCGCGTATCAACTTGCCGCGCCGCTTCTGACGGATGCACTTCTTCAACCCAGCCAGTTCCTCGGCGTAATATTGGCCTGTGATGGTCCTTCCATCAGGCGCATAGTCCAACATCAACACTCCCTCAGAATCCAAGAAGATGGTGGCCATGATCTTCCCGGCTGAGGGTAAGGTCCGGAACTTGATGGGGGTCGGAGAGCCCCTGTGCTTCCAGGCCATGCTTTCGAGCTTGGTCTCGGGATCCCAGTGATGGACCCACGTTTCATCACCTGTCACTATGCGTGGCTCGAATCCCGCCGGGTCTTGGTTGTACAGGAGCAGCAGCTCCTCCGAACTTTGACGACGTTGAAGTTGATCATGGGGCGCGAGGTTTCTAGGGACCCAACGGGCAGAGACCTTGGTCATGGCCAAATTGTCGTGGATGATGTTGATAACACTTCCATGTGATATTCCAAGTTCTCGCTCGATTTCTTTGAACTTCACCCGTCGATTTTCGAGGCTCATCCTCTCCACACGGGCCACATTGTCCTCGTTGGTCACGTCTGACGGGCGTCCTGGACGGGGGTCATCTTCAAGGGACTCACGACCATTGCGGAACTCCCTATTCCAGCGAGCAATGGTTGCATAGGAAGGGGCGGTGTCGGTGTACACTGCAACCATGCGTTTATGGATCTCTTTTGCATTCTTGCCTTCCTTGGTCAAAAATTTGATCACTGCGCGGTGCTCGACCTTCTCCATTGTTGAAAAATTTGTGACTGACGATCTGCGATCAGCTACTGCTTCTTAAATAGACGAGGCAGGAGCGTGCGGCTGCAGGTCCTGACTTGTCATAACTTGTCCTAACACCCCCACAAACAGCCATTTTCCTTCCTCTGTTTTGCCCTACCGATTCGCAAAACTTATTGACCCCCCTCGTACTTAAGTTTTGTTAGATAATTTAGCGAAACAATAGCAAGTAGTTGTTAGGCACCAAAAAAAAACAGTAGTAAAAAAATTAATTCAGAGAAACAAAATAGCCAGTCAAGAAGTTTTATCCGGAATTTCAATTACACCTCGTATATTCCCCTAGTCTCATAAAATGGTCCTAGTAAGGTGACTATGGGTACTGATATAGCAAAAGCATAGGAATGGCAAAACACATAGGGAAGATGGTGAATCACTAAATCTCATAAATGCTGAAGGAAAAAACACGATAAATTACTTATCGATTTACTTACATGAATGTTTGAAAGAAAGAAAAATCACACGCGTTTAGTTCAATGTACACTTGCTCCAGAATGGATTCATACCTCTACCTAATGCCGCAATTTTTTCCCTGTGTAACCTGGTACAGTTGGTACCCGAAGTGGCTTCACATCATCACGGCCTGGGTGCAAATTAGGGAAGCCCCGTCACTGGGTTCACATGAACTCTAATGAAGCCTAGGAGAGTTGTTGGTGCGCTTTCCCATCGCCCCCTCCCCCTCGGCACTACTTTTTAATTTTGTTTACTCTACGACTATCCTCTCGCTCTTTTGTATACCTATACTTGGTACCAAGAGGAACTGTTTTCACTCGGATAGAGTTCATTCCGCTAGATTTCCTGCCTTGGTCGCCCTCATGCAGTCCTGGAATCACCTAGCACCAGGGTATGATAATAATAGGTGATCCCTACCCTACTTGTTAATGGACCCGCCTCTCTCTACTTCTCTTTATTACATACTCGCTTACCCTTTTCTGGCTGCCCGGTGCAATTTCGTCCTCTTATGAGCCTTAGTGGAGTGTCAGTGTATACCAGTGTATACCTGCTGCGAGGGCCGAAAGCTCGCCGCCTAAAGCAAGTATTAGGCACGAGGTGTATTGGGCCATCGACTCGCCTTCTTCTAGTACCCATATAAGGTGGCTACGTCGGCACCATCCCCTATGGTCAAAGCTCGAGGATAATTTCGCCCGAATGGCGGGCCGGGTGGTCAAAGACCATCCATCTTAGCTCGAACCCGTAACCTGAGTATGTTTAAATGATCACATTCTGAAATTTTCTGTTCCTATAGAGGCTTTTATCTTAACCTCCCGAGGCATAGGGGAGTCATAGTATCTCATTTCCATGCATTTATTTTCTCTTTACTACACGGTCGTTACAACAGAAGAAAATAGTGGTCAAGCGGGCGCATGGAGATCCGCCTCGATGCGCGGCCTCGCCCTCCCTAGTTGTCGGGGAGGACTAGGGAAAAAGAGACACTCCTTCAACCGGTGTAGAAGTTCCCCTCTCACCATTCTCATGCAGCAAAGAGACTTCCCCTTTGTCATCTTTGGATCCACCACTGGGTAGCTCCACTTCAGAAAAGTAAGTGCCCCCCCCCCCCTCCTGTGCTTTATCAGCGGCCACTCTAATCCTCTTATCGTATAGAGGATGTTTTCTCTTCTCCTACGCCTACGGGTGAGGTGGTTCTTCCCCCCAACCCCCTCTTCTTTGGAATCGCTGATGGACGATTCCACCTCTGCACCAGCTGCAGTCCCACCTTTCCTTTCACATGATATTACCAAGAAAACCGACAGGTAGCCCAGAATCAACCGCTCCCGGTGGTAGGGGCTCGATATGACCAAACCCCCTTAAAGGGTCCGTGGATATCGGGTAGTGCCCCATTCAGTCCTGTATATTGAGTTGGCAGTGGATCGGCGTGCCTGTCCCCCTCTATTTGCCTATGGAGGTCGCCTCGCCGGCCAAAACGACAAATCAGGACAAGACGGATTCCTCGAATGGGATCCATGATACCTTAGGAGTGGATGGCCACATGGACCCATCAGGCCCCTGAGCTAGACATGATCCTGGAGATCACCCAGCCTCAGAGGGAAGAATCTTCCATGGGGCGAACCTGGGCTCGGTGCCAAACGCCGAACCTGAGTCCGCCCCAGTGAAAGTTCCTCCTCATGTGGCTCTGGCCCCCGATGACTCACAAGGATGGGATGGACCTCCTCCGACTGGTGCCGCTTTGAAAGCTAAGACCTCTATTTCTGGGAAGGATCTAGCTGAGGCCGGCCTTTACGGCCTATGGGGTCCCTTCGTAGGGTAGATAGAAGCGGGTTCATTCCCCACCCTCCTCTCCCCAAAAGAAAAGGAACAGGAAGACAAAGAGCACTATAGCTTCCTCTCCTTCCGTGGGGGCTGCGGGGTCGGAGTGATCCGCTGCCGTTATGACAGGCGATAATGCCGAGACCGGCACGTCCGCCCGCGAGGTGCCCTAGGGTTGGGAGACCCAGATGACGACCAAAGTCTCAAGTGTGCTGAGTAGAGCCTCGATTACTCCAGGCCCCTCATTCGGCGACTACCTCGCTGGCTTCAAACGCTTTCTGGTTATTCGCTCCACTGATGTCAGCATGTTGGCTAAGGGCAACATGATCCATCAGAGGATAACATTAGCTAGTTTGATCGGTAGAGAGCCGAAGGTGACCCGCGTCAGCCTTCTGGTCAATGCGTCTGGGCCCCTCCGAGGCGGCCATGATTGGTGCCCTTTGGATACTTAATAGCTCGACGGTGAGTAGGACGCCGCACTCTACAATGGACTATGTGAAATGAGTGTCTTACGTGAGGGAACTCTTGGACTACTCCATATATTATATTACCTTAGAGGTGGCAGACAATGGAGCGGTCAAAGTCGAGCGTGTGATGAGAAAACAGTGAGGAGCTGAGAGACCCGTCCCTGCACTCTTCGTCACGTTCAACCGTGATAGCCTCCTTCTGTCAGTGCGGGCCTGTTAGTATCAATACGCTGGTAAGGCATTCGTGCCAATGCCGGTGAAGTGCTACCACTACCACCGCTTTGGTCATAGGAACCACTTTTGTAGGCGTGTCAAGTCGGGTTTATCCGAACTCTGGGTAAATTGCGCCAATGACGTACACGATACGTCCCTATCTGTCATGCCAAGTGTGTTAATTGCGGAGAGCTGCACCCTGCTCTTTCGAAGCAATGTAGTGCATATCTTCTTGAGAAGAAACGGCGCGTGCCTCCACCGAGTCGTTAGATTCAATGCAGCCCCCAAGAAGCTCATTGTGAGGTGGTTTTCCGGGGTTTCTAAAGCTGCTCCCCAAAATGACGGCACGAACAGAGCTTTGGCTCCTACGACCCCCCAACCCAAGCCTGACTGGGTGGCTCGGAGACAGTGGATCCTTGAAAGGAGAGACCCTCACCCATGAAGCCGCCCCTCCATCCAAAGGTTTCGAGGTGGAGGGAAGAAAAGACTCGCATAGCAAACTCAACCCAAACCCCTCCGATAATTCCTTGAAGGTTACAGTACTTTGTTTGGCCAACAGCGCCCGGAGTTCTGTCTCCGGGAAGCGTACGGCCATTTCCTTGATGGTCTTCTCTTTGAAGAGGGCCCCTGCAACTCCTCCTAGCTAGGTCGGCAGGACATATTTCTTCAATCGAATTGCCGCAGACTCCGGGCCAACTGGGACGAGCTGCGGAGGCTCGTTTCCCGTCCACGATTAGTTATCTATCTTTCGGCAGGAGATCCTGCTGGGTGCCTACCTCCATCCCACCCTTCCAGAGTAAAAGGGTTTTGCAACCCCACCGCCACTGTATGGGGGTCGTCAAGAGGATGCGCGATTTACACATAGCATGATGTATCCGTTCTATTTACTATAAATACTTCCTTTCAGGCAGTGCTGGTGCTGCTACACCTGGAGAGGAGGTATACTGTTATTTCTGCGTACATTTCACCATCAGCTGACTTCGATGCGGTGGATTTCTGCCGGGTTGTGGCACGGTTGCCAAGGCCCTTTCTACTCCTTGTGAATTTGTACGGTATACACCTCATATAGGGGACTACACGCTTACTCCCATGGATTTGGTCCTCAACGAGCTAGAGATAGGTATCCTAAATGTGGGTGATTTCAAACATCACTGCCAGAAAGCGTTTCATTTTCCTGCCTTGATCTATCCCTCTAACCTCCGAATGCCTAGCATGATTTTAGTGGGGGATTGTCGATGACCTCCATGGTAGTGATCACTTTCCCTTTCAAATATCATTTTCTGGACAGCTGCCACCTGAAATACCACCCGCTGGTCCTTGGATTGGGTGCAGTGGTTCTCATTTCAGGAAAAGAATGATTTATCTGTCCACTTAAGTCGAGAAGTATCGGTCGGTGGATGAGGTCGTTGAATTCTTATTCAGCAACCTCATCTCCGTCGGCCTAACTACTATGCCTAGACTATTTGACCATTTTGCACACTGCCCGCTTTCTTAGTAGTCAACCGAGTGCGACACAGCCATCAAATAGAAGCGATACGCCTACATGCGCCGCCCTTACGATTCCTCTGTTGGCGAATTTCGTCGAGCTAGAGCTAGGTTTCTGTATGTTTAGAAAAGCGTCTGCTGCTCTTCTTGACAAGCATGTGTGTCCTCACTTAAAGGAAAGACCTCCTCTTGCAGCATCCCCCCTCCTCTTTAGGAGAATGGAACTGCAATCTCTGACCCTCGCGTCCGCAACGGATTACTTTTTTACACGTTATTGTGTCGCTGAACGAGTCCCCCCTTCCCCTCCGACTAACTTTACTTTTAGAGGCGTATAACCATTCAACGACAGGTTTACGCTCACTGAGTTGTGTTCCGCTCTCGCTTCGTGCGCGGACACCGCCTCTGGCCCGAACGATGTCCCGAATGACATGCTTCGATACCTAGATGAACGAGGCATGGCCTTTCTGTTAGAGATACTCAACAGGATCTCTACAGGAGGTATCCTCTGAGCCTCCTGGCGAATGGTTACTGTGCTCACTTTTCTCAAAGTGTCACACTCTTTGGCCTGAGCATCAACGGTATCCCCTCGGTGCTGTCGGAATATGCGCTCGCTAAGCTCTACGCGGACGAGCATTCGATCTCCTTTGGCGCGCCCAGATGCCAACTCTGGAGCGTCGACTTTAACAGGCATTGAGCCGCGTCTCTCGCTTTGTCGAAGCGCACATGGGTTAGGTTTTTCCTGTCCAAGACTAATGTAGTGCGCTTCTGCCGCCCTCCACGGCTCCATTCCGACCCGGACTTGTTCCTAAACGGGGTTCGCCTGGAAGTGGCGATTCGCACTGCTTCCTTGGTCTTGTTTTTGACCAAGCTCTCGCCTGGGAGGCTCATATTTGCAGCCTTAGAATCTTTTGTATCCGAATCATGGACATTCTTCTTTTCTCGTCGTTTAGCACAAAGGTGTTGATGGGCTACTGCCTTGCTTGACCCCGGATGCGAGTTTTATGCATGCACAACCGTGTTTATTGCGACCGGTGCCTTCTGCACATTTCCCATTGAGAGCCTACTCGTCTATGGTGGGGTGATGCTACACGCTATGCACCGTGCACAGTTCATTATGCGCTTGTTCATGCGGACCCGTCGTCTCCCTTAGTTGCCAATTGCTCTCATCGCATCCACGGGGTATGTCAACGGTGCCTATGCCGTGGATCGCTCAGTGTAGCTCTCGGGTTGGTAGCGCCTCTGGTTCTGGCTACGATGCCACCCTAGTATTTGTAGCCATGCCTCTGCTCCCTAAGCTTCTACAGCGCTGGGAGTATTGCGTTCGATCTTTATGGAGCACACTTCGTGTCACGCTGGATCTGTGCTTGTGTATTGGTAGGGGGTCGGCTTTCACTTCGTATCCTCTCTGTTTGAAGTCAGTGGGTTTTTTCCAGGCCTGGCTGGTTGCAATACTCCGTTTGGTATTGGAAATAACAAATTGTTCTCGGTTCGGAGATCGGATCCTGACCTCTAGTGACTCACATAGCGCCCTGTGTGCTCTCGGAGTATTGGAATATCCGCTTTTCCTGGTTCGTGATATCCATGACGCCATCTTTGCTTGGAGCCGAGCGGATGTCGCGATTATCTTCTGCAGGGTTCCTTGACATGTTGGAATTGTGGTCATTGTAGATCCCAGATGATTCGCGAGGCCTGGATGACCAGGCAAGGGTTTCGCTCTTTCTCACACTGACTTCTTGGTTAGGAATCAGGTGAGCCCTCCTGGTTGTGTGACAAATAAAATGGGGGCCGTCGAAGGAACCTAATGTTGCGGGAACCTAATCACACCGCGACCGTCCCCGTCGTCGTACCCTCAATGGCTCTCTGTTCGCTCTCTGTCGTCTTCGAGTTGAGCACACTCGTAGGACCCACCGCCATTTGATGGATCGCTCCCATACTGCCACGACTGCTTTGTCCCCCACACTGTCCGGAACATTCTTGTTGACTCCAATCTGGTAGATCTTCCCGCTCGTGACTTGCTCCAGTACCGGGACGATCAAGTCGCTACCGCCTGCAACTTGTACTCGGGACGGATCCGTTCACAAAGACCTGGAAATTGTATGACTTCTCAGAGGGGGCTGACCTCCTCTATTTTATTGTACTCTCTTTTCTCTTTGATGTTAGAGGCGCATGCTCCAACGCCAGGGGGGAGGGGTGACGGACAAGCCTCCCTCCGACGCTGGTGCATATCCCCTTCTCGGTTTGCTCTTGTTGTTTTTGTGTTTGTCCTTGTTTGTTTTTGTTTTGTTTTTCTGCATTAAAATAACCTAATTTATAGCCTAGCCTTTTTACGGTGGCCCATGATCTTGAACGCAGTTACCAAGAGTGACCCTCTTTATAAAATGCCCCATAACATAATAGATCCATCGCCATGTTTTATTATGGGAACAGTGTTTTGGGGGGAGACCAGTCCTACGACTTTTACGCCAAACATACCTGATATCCTTTGTGCCAAACAATTCAATCTTCGTTTCATGTGGCCATAGCACATGCTCCAAAATTGACATCTTTCTCCAAATAATCGATGGCGTACCCTAGAAGGTCTTTCAAATGAATGGTTTCAATAAAAGTCTCTTCCTCGGACGACGATGTCCATTGGATTTCCGCTTTATGCCATATATTGGACACTGCGTTCAAGCTAACATCGAAGCCTTCTTCTCCAAACTGATCGTTCATCTCTCTTCTAGATATCTTTTATGTCATTTTTAACAGATTTAAGGATCTTTGCAACCACGCGGAGTGGAATTGCAGGAATTGCAGTTGTTCCCAATTCTGTAAACTTTTTTTTATTACTGACCGCGCTGTAGATTTAGGGACATTTAGTTCTTCAGAGAAAAATCTTCTTGTTTCTCATATTAGATTTGAATTTCATAATTATTCTCGAATTGATGTCGTAGACAATTCACTACTTTTCGCATAATAATTGCTTGTAGAATAAGACTGCCAAGTTTTGCGATGTCGAAGAAAGGGTGACTAGTATGTTCTAGACCATCGATTCCCAACGTGGGGCCATACGCCCAACTGGTGGAGCGTGGGCATAATCCAAGAATATTTTTTGACAATGAGCATCCATGTTTTTTGTATAACTTTGCCCAATGGCAACTTGACAACAACATGAATATGAAATGAGATAAAAATTCTTTCATTTAGCTGATTTAGCTTAGTCGCTTCAACGTGCTTGAACTTGGGCCCTGTGGTAAGTTGTCTGAGCAGCTAAATAGGAAATTTTGTGTTTATTTATTTGCTTATTATTTTGTGGTCAATAAATATGTTAGATTCTTTTCTACTCAATAATTAAGATTACAATATTAAAAATAGTTATTTTTACTTTTTTTCGACCACTGGTAGGGCAAACGTTTTTCTGGAAGTTCTAGTAGGTTGAGAAACACTGTTCTAGACTATTCCTGGCTAGTCTAAATTATAAATAGGTCACAGAAACTACCCTTATGACGTCAAAGCTGCCATAATTTAAACTATATCAATTAAACATATGGATATGAAAATAGTATCGTATGAATATTTTTTATTGCGAATTTTAATAAAAAAAAGGTTCATTACTCTTTTATTCGTCTATCAAACTTGTTTAAAATTTGTGGTTGTGGTTATTACTACAACAGTCTTATCAATGTGTCTGAATTTCGTTACCCTGCTATGAGCGGTGCATGAATTATGGCCAAATTTGGGGATATTAGAGGTTTAAATACTTTTGGATCGAATGTATAAATTTTTATAGAGACACACAAAAAATGTTTTTGGAATAAGTTGAAGATAGCCTTACAAAAAGGAATAATGAAAATATGATCCATATACATTACTATCCAATTTCTATAAAATTCTTTAGGTTTTGTAGTCACAAATTCATTAAAAACGTGTCTTGCTTATTATTGAAGCTTATATTATGAATATGGGATTTGAAGTAGGTTGAAAAGTGCCTTGTAGCTTTGATCTACACAGCTGAGAGGGAGGGGGCGCTCAGCATTGCCAGGAAACAATATTTGTCCGGTATATTGGGAGTTAAATGGTGGGATAGAAGAGTGTCAAATACCAGAATCAGAGAAATAACGAGGGTGCAACCGGTCGATGAGTTTGTTAGACTTTCCCGTTGGAAATGGTTAGGTCATGTTTATAGAAAGCAGGTTATAGTTCGGGATACACCAGGGTTTGTGGCCCCTGGTAGAAGAGGTAGAGGTAGGCCTAGGGAGACTTGGATAATGGCTATGAGGCGGGAAGCAGGAGATGATTGTTGGGAAGATCTTGACGCATTAGCTCAAGATAGAGCCTGGTGGCGTGAATTCATTGAGGCCCTGTGCATCCCCGTGGGTGCCACAGGAAATGATTAATTGATTGTATATTGATCAGTTTACAGTACGATTTGTTTCCCCTCGTTCTGAAGATGAAAAATGGAGGAGTCTTTCACCATTGCACCAAATCATAACCTTCTCTGGGTGCAACAATGAATTTAGCATAGAGATTTCATGGTGTCCTAGCTATTTACTAGACCTCTTCCTGTTTTCGTTGAGGATTCTTTCTTCATCACAAGCCATAATTCTCTCCATAAATGGATCTCTACCAATCTACTCTGTGTCACAACATGCGATGAACAGACTTTAAGACGTGGCCATTTCTGGGTTTAATTCAATTCATGTGGAACTCACTTTTCCAATTATATTGCCTTGAGATGACATGATGTGGTGGCTAGTGAAGTCCTAAAGTGTTCGAACAGTTGTTGGTGTGTTATTGGCCACTGTATCCCATAATTCTTCATTATTAAAAACAGGTTGGATTTTTCGAAGTTCAAAGTTGGTGCCCATGTTTCGAGACCTCAACTGAATCACAGCTGAACAGTTCTCCATGTAGTGGTGTTTACCCCGAATGCTTTGTTGATGTTATTACTATGTTGAAGAGAAGGAGGTTCTAATTTGAATTTCCACTTGAAAATTACTCTATTTTCTTGGAAAGATCCCATTCTTGTTGAAATGGGAAATGGCTAATAAAAACATTCAATTGCATTCTATTTGCATCGAATCTGTAATTCAAGGCGCAATTGCATTAGTAAATCATTCATCTTTAGCGTTTAATTCATGATAAACGACATTTCATGTTTATCAACCTAATATAATAGGCAGATAAATGCAAATACTCGACTGAAATCAGTAGTTATTAAGGTGAAAAAAGGCAAGGCACATTGAGTATCAGCAGACCCAATAAATGCTGAATCAAAATATCGTAGTTACTCATTTGTTTACAAAATGTTTAAAGAAAAAGAAATTGCCACTATAATGGCTCGTTTACTCGTTTTCAAAGAAAACGGAGACAGGGACGCAAACATCTCACAAACGCATTAAAAAACACAACACAGAAAAGTAATGAATGTTAAATGTCTATTATATATGTCATTCGAGAAGTGAAAATCTCTTAACTCAATGTCAATTATTTTCTAAAGTGCTGAAGAAACATGCGAGTTACCTAGAAAATGTACCTATGGGTCATTCAGTAAGCAAACGAAAAAGTATGGGACGGCAGAGCCCCCAAAGCTCTTTTGTTCGGTTTCACCTTACAAGCAACTGACACTTCATAGATTTTGTTCGTATTGTTGTTAAACCTCTCCTTCCCTTTTAAAATAATTAATTAGCGATATTTGGCAACAATTGAGAAGAAGAGATTTCAACTCGCCCCTTTTTAAGCAGAAAAGAATCCCAAACTGAGATTCCAAAGCGACGTTCTTGTTTTTCTTTTCATTCCGACTCCGTTGGGCAGTCACTCAGGCAAAGTGCTGAGCCAAGGAGAAGCTCAGTGTGCCTTGAACCTTCATATAACTAAGATCTCTATTTTCTGTACTGCAGTGGATGTGTAAATATTGTGTTGTGTTGTCAGGCTGTGTTATCTCTCTTCCATCTTTTTTTTACAGTTAAAACGTATCGAATAAAGAGTTTGATTGTACCAAATTCAAGGGAAAAGTGTACTTGAGAAATGGAGGTGATGGCACTCGTCAATTGAGGAGTGTGGGTATTATGGGGGGGCGGGGGCGATTGAGGAACACACCTAGTTGTCCTTGTAACCCAGGTTAATAATATGAAAATAACAGACATGAGTGCGGGGACTTTCGAAGTATGCGCGCTCACATACGCTTACATGATAATGCCTAGCCCTAGACAATTGCATGTACATATAAACACGTCACCCGCACACTTGTAATCCGCAGCTGTGGTTATCTATTCGACTATATTTTCGTTAGTAGTTCATCTATCTACCATTTAGCTGTCTTTATCTATCTGTCACTCTATTATCTATGTCAATGTCTGTCTATTATCTATCAGGCAAAGATGGAGCGAGATCCGGATTTCGAACCCAGGACACTTTGAAACGGAGGCATTAATCCCACGGGTGGGCATGGCGCTAGCGAAAATCAACCAGCTCGGGCATGGTCGCGTCGCGGTAGAGGGAATAGTGAGTGAGGTGGGCGCACCAAGTAGTCTCCTCGTCAGACTAGGTTGTTTTAAACTTTCCAGAAATTTTCACTTCCTCTAATTCAACACTTTCTTTACAAACTTCGTAGTTTTGGGCCCTGGATGCCCACGTTTGTTTTCACTTAGATAATAACCATGTTCCTGCTCCCAAAACACTCCAATATGTGTGCAGCGCTTATGTAACAGTTGATGAGCGCACTTCCCCCCATTATTTCTGGCCCCTCTCACACGTGCGCACACACGAACGTAAATTCTAATTTAGCTCATAATGCTGAATTCCTTTAGTTTGTTCTAAGGCGTGTCCAATTAACACACATTAGGGTTTCTTCACATACATGTACACATACACGCACGCGTATATACGTGTGGCAGTCACGTATTCATGAGTTGATTTAAATTGTAGTGTTTTCGCTCTGTTCCCGTTCAAACGCGCGTAAATTGCCGGGAATTGTGCGGAAGTTGTCTTCATAAAGTATATATATATATATATATATATATATATATATATATATATATATATATATATATATATATATATCATATTTGCCTTGTGATACAGCGAATTAAAGTAGGATGAATAAACCTATTCATCATTATTCAGAATTGACTCTATTTCCTCTGTGACTTCGTTGCTCGCCGCGCTACTCCAATTAACTGTTTATTATGCCCTGAATAATTGGCGCCAATCCCGTGGTCACGAGTTGATCCAAACAACCCTGTGAAACGCCTTCAAGCGCACACCGTCACGTTTACTGCTGACGAGCCTACCTCAAGTATGACTCGCGCTCTTCTCGAGGATAACCTGCCATCGACCAATGACCGATGTAAGTTGCCTCGTGTTTTTATGTTGATCCTTCCCCCTCATATGGGATATTGGGGGAGAGGAGGATAGCTTATTGATGTTGGGATTATTTAAAAAAACAACAACGGGTAAAGCTGAAGATAAACTTCTCGGCCGCGATTGTGCTTTCGTCCGTTCCAAAATCTTTAGTCGTACTACTTGTTCATTGAAGGGTAGGGGGTGGAGCCCCCTCCTCATATATTAACTCATAACCCGGCTCGAATCGAAACCGGCTTCCAGTAACCAAACATATATATATATATATATATATATATATATATATATATATATATATATATATATATATATATATATATTAGCAGCCGAGGAGGAGCTTATCTTCAACTTTCCCAAAACTTGTGTTGGCAATTAGGATCACTTTAATGTTCCTACCCGCCTACTTGGGACATTTTTAACTGCTTCCCTAAATTGTGGTAATTACCCCCCCCCCCTCTTCCTTTAGACTGATTTTTTTGTGTGTGGGGGGGGGGTAATAGGAATTAATTACATTTTATGATAAATTCCAAGGTTTATTTCATTCCTTTGCATAAACATAACCCAATCTCATGGAAAGGGGGGGCGGGGTGTAGTGATCCTAATTAAGTATATTATTCACACATTTAAGTGGGGGTAAGGGTATTAGTGTTGAACTACGCTGTGCCCTTGAACCCAGATGATAAGAGAGTCAAATTGGCTCCTCTTCCCAAAAAGGAGACAAGAAATAATATAAAAACTACCGGTCGTACCCAAGGTCGTCTTAACGGCATTATAGGCCTCCAAGCCCTGCTTTGTCTTGGCCCCCACCTACACAACCACTCATGAATAAAAAATGTTAATGGTCGATAAAATTAAACCTATTTATTGGTACTTCCAACAATTCTGTTTTTAAACATTAAACACAACATATACATATTCTCGAGGGGTTTCCCTAGGCTCGTGAGGCGCCCACATAACTTGCCTAGCGTGCCCATGCACTAAAGTTGGCCCTGGCCGCATAGCTCATCTGCCACATACAAACTACCCTCTAAAGGTATAACCAACGAACGACTGCACACACTCGACGTGACCACTTACGGTCTGTCAAAGGTTGAAGGACCATTTAGGTAGATCCAGGTGGTAGTTTGCTGGAATGGTTCACCGTGGAGAGCAAACTGGTGAGGACCAACGAGGGTCGCTTTGGATCGAGAATCGTAGATGACAAGGGCCGTTACCTCAAGGCCTTGTATCGAAAACGAGGATGACCCCGCCTAACAATGGAATCGAGAATAACAACGACTTAACAGGCTCTAGAATGACAATGACTTATACAGGTTCGAGAATGACAAGGAGTTACGCAGGTTCGTGAATGACAAGGTCTTAAACAAGTTCGAGATAGACAAGGACTTACAGTAAAATCGAGAATGAGATCACTTCCACCGAGATTAAGAATGACAAGGGCTTATACTAGGATCGAAAATGATAAGGACATATCTGGATCGACGATACAAGGACTGCTAAGTCAATATCGAGAATAGCAAGGACTTTTTGATATGATCGACGATGGCAAGGACTAATCAGGATCGACGATACAAGAACTTACGTCAATATCGAGAATAGCAAGGACTGTCATATCGAGATCGATAATAGCAAGGGAGGTTGATACGAGGGTCGAAGATAACAAGAATGCACCCCTAATCTCTAGATTCCCTAGACTCGAGTGCCCCTTGTAATGACAAAGGGGGATGCACACACAAACACACGCAAGGTAGATCTTGAGTGTTAGGTGGGCGTAATTGTTTCGTCCTTTTATTGGACTCAAATTGCTCGTCATTTGTTCGCCTCCAAGCACCACACCCTTGTTTCAGTGTATACACAAAATGCATGGAGGTGTATGTATTCCCACGACACAAACGGGACAGGTCGTTCTGGTAAGGCTCCAGTGCGGTAATTATCCAAACCTAAAGACGTTACAAAGGTTGCATCGTCTTGATCACCACTGTTCACTTGAGCCCGCACCTTTTCTTTTGTGTGTGTGTGTCTATTCTCACACGCTTATATATATATACATATATATATATATATATATATATATATATATATATATATATATATATATATATATATATATATATATATATATATATATATATATATATATTCTTTCTTTTTGCGGCAAAAGCCATTGACTACGACCAACCGACGATATTTTGGTCTCTTCCCCCTCCCCCCCCTTTTGAAGGAGGGGGGCATTTAAAATTAATTTGTGTTGTTTTGGGGGGGGGGCGCGTAACTCGTCTTCTGGTGCTCATCCGTTTTCCCACGAATAAATCAAGGGTAAAATGATTAACGGGATTCGATTGTGAGCTGGAAGCATCCCCCACCTCCACACACACACTCCACCACCTCCCCTGGTGTAGATGGAGACCCCACACAAGAAGTTTAGTTGTGGGCGATACGGTGATAAAGTTAGCAGACGTCATCAACCCTGCCAGATGAAACAACCGTGACCCCCGCTCCCCCCGTCCTCTTGTGTGGTGGCAGTAATTGGTTAGTGATTTTTTTACCACCATTTCTGGCGTCCTTTAGCTCAATGACCTCGCACCCCGGCGTGCCCCCTCACTCCCCCACAAATATTTCCCCAACTCCTCCTTAAAGGATAAAGATAGGAGGAGATTGTATTAAAAATACCAACGAGGGCATTTACGACAGGAAGAAGAGATATTCCGGTAGAAAGTGGTAAGATTAGGGAAAGGGAAGATTCATAGACCAAATAGGTAACGTTGGGGCACGCCCCCCCTCCTTCAACCTCAGCTTACTCCATATATAATCCCCGCCCTTTCAGAAAGACGCGCGCGCGCTTGTACGAATATCCTTTCACGCATGTACAACAAAACACCCCCCAAAACTTACACATACCCACTTTCACGCGCATGTTAATGCCCTTGCAATCGGATATGTGAGTGCATATCCTCGAAATTGCGTACACGCATGCGAACAACCACCGAAGTGAACAAACGCACCTTCGAAAATACGTATACGCCCACAAAAGTGCATACACAAGCACACATACCGGCAAAAGTTCACATTCCCCACATTGGCTTAGCCCCCCTAACCCCCTTCCTTGTCCCCATTTCTCGTTGGATTACACAAATTTCCCACATCATGCTCGATAAACCCACCAAGTTCGCACTTATGATCTCTTGTGTTGTCATGTATGAACTTCTAACCGTGCTTTAATTTGCGAAATTTGATCATCTATGTTATCATGTACGAACTTATGACCAAATGTGCTCTCATGTATGAACTTATGATCGCATGAGTTCTCATGTACGAACGTATTGTCCCTATGTACGAACATATGACCCTTATGTGCTCTCATGTACGAAATTATTATTCCATCTGTTCATATACGAACTTATGATCCGTGTTCCTATGTACGAACTTATGATATGTGTTCTCATGTATCAACTTATTCTATGTGTTCTTATGTACGAACTTATGATATGTGTTCTCATGTATCAACTTATTCTATGTGTTCTTATGTACGAACTTAGGATCTAGTGTGCTCTCGTATACGAACTCATGATCCACATGTGCTTTCGTATACAAACTCATGATCCACATGTGCTATTATTACGAATTTATTAATCTGTGCTCTCATGTAAGAATTTATTATCCCCTGTGCTCTCATATACGAACTTAAGATGTGTTCTCTCGTGTACGAACTTATGATCCCATGTGTTCATATAAGAACTCATTTCCAATTTATCTCATAGACGAACTTAGTTTCTCATGTGGTCTCGTGCGAACTTATAGTCCTCGTGTGCTCTTATGTACGAACTTATAATCCTCATGTGCTTTTATGTACGAACTTATGATCCCCATGTGCTTTCATTACAAACTTATTAATCTGTGTTCTCATGTGCGAAATTTGTATCCCCGTGTGCTCTCATATATGAACTTATGATCCCCAAGTTCTCTCATATGCGAACTTATGTTCCATTTGTGCTCTCATGTACAAACTGGAGCTTTGTACTACGTCGTCTCGGTCTCAGAGTTAGTTGACCCCCATTTTTGAGTGGGATCTTTGTCCTTTTTCACAATAGAAATGCCCACGTTGTTCGGACGCGTTTCCTTTTCTCTGACTTTGTTCCGGAACTCAAATGCTGATGTTCCAATTCTGGCCGCGAGGGGTCGCCAAGTGGGGCGGGGGTAACCGCACCCCAGCTGACATTCGCAGGATTGCCCTCGTTGATTGTCGTTTCTTAGTTTTAAGTAATGTCGCATGGCTGCTAAGGCCCTTTCACGCGATGCCACCAGGTTTTCTGACCAGTTGGCTAATTGTCGTCATGGTTACACTGAGAGTTTGGAAAGGTGTAGTGGTGTCCCCAGCTTGTCTGCGCACGAAACATCTTGCCACAAGTGTTTCCGCACCGCCCTGTATGGTGGGGCAGGACGTCTGCAAGGTTACATTCGAATTAATGTAAACATAGGGGTGTTTAGTTTGATTTGGCCCTTAAACTATGCGATCACTTACCGAAGACTCGATATACTTGCTCTGTGTGTGTGTGTGTGTGTGTGAGAGAGAGAGAGAGAGAAAAAAAAAAATGATAGTGTAGTATACACACACACACATCTTTTCATTGTGCTTCAAGGTTGGGATCTTTATATATCTCAAGGCCAAGAACTATCTGATCAAATAGCGACAAACCAACTGCAGCACCATTTACATATATACAAAGGAAGAGAAATTTGGACGTGGATGAACGGACGAGACTAAAAAACAGACTTTTAAAGGCAAGAGAAAGGGACATTAAAGACACTGCAAAGTAAAAATAGAAAGGGCAAGATCAATAAAAGTAAGCCATACTTGAGAAAACAGTAATAAACGATCCGGGGAAGAAAAAATTAAATATCGCGCCCGAGTCTCCCAAATGCCGGTCGGGTGCTCTACCACTGGCCTACCAGGCATAGCATTTTAATCCTACTTAAAACGTCACCTAATTAATTTCATTCTCTCCCAAAACTAAAAGGTAGTTCCAAGAGATTTTTACACCAAAGCTATATAATATATATATATATATATATATATATATATATATATATATATATATATATATATATATATATATATATATATATATATATAACGTTCCACGGTAGATGCTCAATAACCGGTTCTGCTTATAAGCTGTCTTGAAGCATTCTTTATGTGGGTGGATTATAGCCTGTTGGTTAGCGCAGTGGCCTGAAAAGCGAAGATCGCTCGATGACATAGGTTCGAACCCCACCCATTTTTACTTTCTTTAGCGGATAAAATTAAGAGTTTATATTATTTTATTGCGTTTGCTCTCTCTCTTTCTCTTTCTTAATATATACTGTGTGTGTATGTGTACAGAGTGTTTAAGTTTAATGTATGTTGTGTGTCTGTTGTTGCTTAGCAATTCTTGTGGGAATTCACTTTTACTTGCTGAACTTTCTTCTCTCTTGCTCGTTGTCCTCGATTGAGTGAAAGTACAAAGAGAAGGAGGAGGGGGTAGTGCCCGAATACCCCAACCATCTAATGAAAGTAACGCTCATCAGAGTGACCACTACACTCCTCTCGCTCCTTCTCTGCCCCCGGCAGTGTGCGCTGCCTAACTCATGAGAAATGGAAACGGGGGGGGGGGGAGTATTACGGCTTACATGGCCTCTTCCTTGCGCATGGACTCCCTTCCATTCATTCATACACTACATTACACATGTGTACCGCTTCCGTATACACGTCCCATCCTCGCATTGCCCCCGTACATGACGCAGGCTTTTATTAGCTTTCATCTGAATAACAGTACACATACTTATCCTCAACACACTATACAGCTCCTACACACATACATTGCCCCTCCCCCCCATTTACCTATATACCTCCACCTACTGTAGTTTTCACCCTAACGCGTTCACTTAAAATTCTTTCTCTTCTATCCCCTTTATAGCCATCCTCCCCCCGCCGCGTTCACACAACACACTTGCATTCATATTCATTTCCTTGGTATTACCCCCCCCCCATGCTCTAGGGTTGTAGGTGGTTTTCTGTCGTCTCCGAATCGGACACACTTGCGGGACGCACTGCTACCTTACTGCGACGATTGCTTGGTCTCCCCTACTGTTCGTGACATTCTTGTTGAATGTCTCAGTCTGGGGGATCTTCGCCCTCGTTACCCGAGCGGGGTCGCTACCGCTTGTCCCTTGTACTTGGGATAGATTCGTACTCTCCTGACTTTTTGGAGGAGGCTGGCCTGCTCCATCTTTATTTGACTTTCTTGGTGTTGTTTTCGTCCTCCCGCACTTGGGGTAGGTTCCTCCTTACGCCGGAGCATGACTTTACTCTGCTTCTTTGTTTGTTTTAGCAGTTTCTTTTTTTCTTGGGGAGGGGGGTAATAAGTTTTGAATTTCGGCGACCTCTGCCGTCTAAGGCAGTTGCCAGATGGGATTCCCCTTAAAAAAAAAATCATCTACATTCACCCACATCCTCTTAGCCACCACATATAACTACATAACATGAAGTAAAAGATGAGAAAGTCGCTAGGGCCTATCAAAGGACATCCCAGTCGAAGTATCTTATATCCTCCAAACCACAACCATGGTATAATCTGCATCCATAGGACTGCGTCATCAGCCATAAACCCAGTAGGCTCCGAATATCGAGACATAAACAAGTACCAAAAACAACTTGGCTCTAATACATAAATACATTCAAATCTTCAAAGTCCGTTTCCTTATAGGCTCTCTTCCCCGTATACTGGTCATGCTTTCCTTTTAATAATGTCAACCTAGAGCTATTTGCAACATTCCCAGGCATTCCTAGAATCAATGACTCTATTCGTGAAATAATATTTCCCCAAATGCTACCTGCATCTTAATTTCTTTTAATATGGTGACCTCTCGAGAGTCCTCTCATCAGTTTTGACTAAAAAAAGTTACCTATTTTTAATTTAGCAATTCCCGTAAACATTTTAAAAAGCCGAATCGTGTCATCCCTGAGGCACCTCCTTTCAAATGAAAGCATGTGTAAGTGCCATCAAATATATCAATATAATCAAGGGAGTATAATTTTTTATTGCTCTTCTCTGTACTGCCTCCAGAATGTTTATATTCTCCTACCTTTGGTGTGGCGATTATGCCTGAATACAATCTCCCAGGTGTGGCCTCACATACTACTTATATAACTATTTTAGAATTAACATTTCTATTGATAAAGCTTAACACCCTATTTACCTTATTTCTAGTTTCTAAACACTGCTTGAAGAACAATGATCTATCTATCCATTACTATTCTCAAATCCCTCTCCTTCAACCGAGTCTACCAACAACCTTTCATTTCATAACTAAATTCCTTATATTGGTTGCCCATGTTAAGAACTTTGCAATTTGGAGGAGGTGGATTAATGTCATGTTACTTGTGTGTCCACGCATGTATTTATTGTATTTAATCACTGAAATTTTCCCTTCATTTCCCTCACAATGGCTACTAACTTAAATAATCAACAAATATTGACATTTTAACCCTCAACACCTACTTCTAGGATGTTAATGTAAACCAAGAATAATAATAATGGTCCAAAAACAGATCCCTAAGGCACCCTGCTAATAACATCCCTCCAGTGATTTTCTTTAGTAAACACACAAAATACTCATTGAGCAACTCTGCCATTTCCTTATTCTTTTCTTCATTGTTCCACTCCACTTTAAGTTGCCATATCCTATCTTGATTGACCATAAATACTTTCCCTGATCCTTATTAATATTCTGTGCTAACCTAATTCCAGTCTTTTACTCTTTTTGATCATCTTGTTCACTTCATTCTTAATTTTTCAATGCCACGACCGTTGAGGTTGTCTTCTGTCGTCTCCGAATCGGACACACTTTGATTTATGATAAGTATATCCTTGTCTCACAATGATGCTTTCAGGATTTTTTTTAAGCAACTCTTCCCACACTGCGACTACGCACCTTCCCCAAATCTGGAGGAATGTCACTCCACCCTTGTCCTCGCTCGTCTTCTGCGCGGTACGGGCTCGTTGCTATTGCGCTTTCAATTGGATAAAAAATTCCACCTTTCACCCATACCCCTCTAATGTACACCTTACACCCCATTGTATACGCTTTACATTTCTCTACCACCACCCCTTCACGTCCAGACTGTTCGCTACACGCGCGTCCCTCCTCCTCGTCCATACACTGCCCGCCCTTCACGTCCTGTACCCACATTCCTGCAACCCCTCCGTCCCCCCACAATCGTGTTGAGGGAAAGGTGGCCTGGGGTTGAGCAACTGAAAGGGGAGGAGGTCAGTCAGGAGAACAATGAGTTATTAGGTCGTTGGGTACCAACCTGTGGAACGGAAACGCCACCTCGTAACCAGGGCGAAGTTAAACCACAATGAGTATTGTTAGTAGCCGGATGGGCGGTTGACTTAGCTGGACCTGTCATGTTATAGTGAATGGTTCAGAGTATAAATATTTTGGTCGGTCTAGTTAAATTGTAGGCTCCAACTAGGATGGCTACCACACGGTGCGAAATGTATAAAACAAGGTCCGGTGACCAAAAGTCGCGGCTCTCACTTATTCTGATTTATGACCTTCAAAACTTCCACTAATTCCCGGACTAACCACGGAAGGACATTGACGATTCTATCATTCGAAAAAGAATGTAAAGCAACATAAGGGCTTCAAATTTCGTTAGAATCCGCCAAATAAATATGCTATTATTGCCAAAACAAAATAATTCATGGGCTAACCTTGGGAAGACCTTGTCAATTCTATCATTCGAAAGAGAATGAAAAACAACATAAGGGTTTCAAATTTCGTTAGAACCTAGCCTAAAATAGAATCGCCTAGCTGTGCTGGCCCTAACCTAGCCTAGCTTAGTATAATCTACTAGCCTAGTATAGACTACTTTATCCTAGTTTAGCTTAGTATAACCTAGCCTAGCTTAGCTTAGTAGACCCTATTCTAAGCTAGCATATTATAATATCGCCCTGCTTAGCTTAGCCTATTATAGCCTTGCCTAGCGTATCATCTCCTAGTGTAGCCTAGTATGGCTTAGCATTGCATGCCAGAGCCTAGGCTAGCGTCAACTAGAGTAGCCTAGCCTAGTATAGCCAAGCTAGAATATTAGCTTACTATAGCCTAGCCAATATATCCTTGCATACGATAGCCTAGGCTAGCTTGGTATAGCCTATACTAGCATAACCACACCTAACATAATATAGCCAAGCGTATCATATTATAGCCTAGCCTAATATAGCATACCATACTCTAAACTAGAATAACTTTGCATAGCTTAGCCCATTATAGCCTTGGTTAGCTAGCCTATCGTAGCCTAACATAATATTACCTATCATAGCCTAACATAGCATAGTATAGCCCTGTCTAGCCTAGTATAGCTTATCATAGCTTAGCCTAGCATTAACTATCCTAGACAAGTATAGCCTATACTATCTTATTATACCTTAGTCAAACATAACTTAGTATTGTCTAGCCTAACATACATATGCTATCCTAGCATAGCATTTTATGGCCTTAATTAGCATAGTATATAGCCTAGCATAATATAGCCTATTCTAGGCTTGCCTAGCAGAGTATAGCATATTGTAGCCTAGTCTAGTCTAGCAGAGTATCAGCCGAATAGTTATGATGATATTGCGAAAACAAAATAATCCCCGGGCTAACCTTAGGAAGACTTTGACTATTATACCATTCGAAAGAGAATGTAAAACAACATCAGACTTTCAAATTTCGCTAGAATCGGACGAATAGATATGATATTATTGCCAAAACAAAATAATTCATGCGCTAACCTTGGGAGGACCTTGACAATTATATCATTCGAAAGAGAATGTAAAACAACATAAAGGTTTCAAATTTCGTTAGAATCGGCGGAATAGTTTTGAGGTTATTAAAAAATAAATGAAGCAAAACGATCGATTTCCATAGTGAGATGCAGAGTCGCACGCGAGTAAAACCACCAGAACCATTAGATTATAGAGAAACCAGGCAATGGCTTCGCCACTCCCCGCTAGGGGGGAAGTTTGCATTTCGCTACTAAGATTAAAATTTAAAATCTAAAAAAAGCAGCCATGGTTAAATTTTTATAAATTTTCTGAACTTCTCTAATTATAATCCATCCCAAACTCTATAATTTAAGATGGGGATTTTTTTGAAAATTTATCAATGTTTTTTTTTGCTTAGTTGACAAATGACTTCGGGGGTTTTGGAAATTCAAAGGATGGAAATAGTTAAAAAGATCATGAAGAAGAAGATGATCAAGGTGATGAAGATGAAGATGAAGAATATGATGAAGATCAAGAAAAGGGTGTTCAGGGTGTTAAAATAAAGTCTATAAAGGGGATTAAAAAAATCGGTTAAGATTAGCAAATAATGCTGTAGGCCACACACCCACAGGGGTGCCTGTGTAACCAAGCTCTTCCTGTTAAGGACGAGAACAGCGGCTTGTAATTTTAAAAATGAACTCTTAAACTATTTCTCCCCTTTCAAAAAATCACGTTGCTAAAATATAGTTATAAATAAAATACAAAAGCAGCCTCACTTAAATTTTAATCAATTTTCTGAACTTCACCAATTGTAAATTCATTTGCTTTTAAAGCATTGAATAATCATATTTATTTTTTTCTGAACTAAACTATTTTGTTTTTTTAAACTTTAAAGAAATTTTTAGAAATTACTTTGATAAAAATTTAAAATATACTTAAGATGAAATACTCCCAAAAATCCCGTTCTTAAATTATAGAGTTAGTGATGATGATGATGATGGTAACCCCTTAACGAATTTGCTTGCCTCAATAGTTTACCCGAGTATATACGGTTGTAGTTTTCTAACTTCTAGCCGTCGGGTTGAGTCCCAGCGAGAGTGGTCACAAACAATGCATGTAGAGATTGGGTAAACGATTGATAGACGCGCTATGTTTGCCCAAAGTGGGTGGAGTTAGATCTTACCGATATCTTCCATCTTATTTCACAGCACAGCGCGCGCGCACACACACACACACACTTCTCTGCTCCAAGGAATCCTCTCGATAAGTAGTTGTCTTCACATACCCCTGTTGCGGAACGGGTCCCCCACTTCCTTCGGGGCGACGAAGGTTTCTACCTGATCGCTGGTTGGTATCAGAGATTAAATACTACATAGGTATTAAAAAAAAAGACTTTATTCTTTATAGCATCATATTTTTTATCGTTAACATCTCCAATGGATGTTAAATTAGTGATCTGAGGAATTAAAATGGTATATCGAGTTGTCTGTATATAAAAATTAATTAAGTCAAGTGATCAAAAAATTCGCCCACGGCACGAATGCGTCGGCTAAGCGTGGCTTTATTTTATCAAGGAATCGTAATGGCTTAGCCTATGTAACGAACTTAGTCTAGTCACCCACTAGCTTCAAGAGTGATAGACATGATCCTTGAGGAAAACCAGCCTCAGAAGGTAGGGCCTTCCATGGGGGGGAATCCGGGCTCGGCGCCAAGCACCGAACCCGAATCCGCCCCTATGCAAGGTCCTCATCAAACGGCTGTAGATTCTCAGGCAGTACAAGGAGGGAAGGGATCTCCTCCGGATGATGCCCCTGCGACCACCAGGACCTTCTTCATTTCGGAGAAGGACCTGGCTGAGGCCGGTCCATCTGGCCTGGGGGCTTCTACCGGCGGGGGTGAGAAGCGGGTTCATTCCCCGCCCTCCTCTCCAAAAAAGAAAAGGACCAAAAAGACGAAGAAGACTCGGGGCTCCTCTCAATCCGCGGGGGCTACGGGGACGGATGGGTCTGCTGCCACTTTGGCAAGCGACCAAGCCAAGATCGGCACATCCGGGCCCTCTGCTTCCCCGGGTACGGAGCTCCTGACGATGACAAAGACCAAAAGTGCACAGGGCGGAGCCTCGATGACATCGGGGCCCCTCATTCAGAGGTTACCTGGCGTTTTCGAGCCCGCTGGCTTCAAACGCTTCCTCGTTATTCGCTCCACTGATGGCAGCATGTTGTCCAAGGGCAACATGATCCATCAGAGGAGAGGATTAGCTAGTGCAATTGGTAGAGAGCCGAAGGTAACCCGTTTCTCGGACGGGAGCCTTCTGACGAATGCGGCGAATCCCGCCGAGGCGGCCAAGATAAGTGCTCTTCGGACACTTCATGGCACCCCGGTGAGTGTGACGCCGCACTCTACCATGAACTTTGTAAAAGGAGTAGTTTATGCGAGGGAACTCGTTGACTACTCCATAGAAGACATCACTCTAGAGCTGGCCGACCATGGGGCGGTCAAGGTCGAACGTGTGATGAGAAAACAGGGAGGGGCCTCGAGACCCACCCCTACACTCTTCGTCACGTTCGACTGTGACAAGCTCCCTGAGTCGGTGCGTGCCGGTTGGTACCGCTACCGCGTGAAGGCATTCGTGCCACTGCCGCGGCGGTGCTATTACTGTCACCGCTTCGGCCACACGAATCAATCATGTAGACGTGCAAAATCGGGGTCACCCGAAGTCTGTGTAAATTGCTCCAAGGTTGCACACGATAAGTCCAAATCGTGTGTGGCCAAGTGTGTCAATTGCGGAGAGCCGCACCCTGCTTCTTCGAAGCAATGTGGTGCATATCTCCTTGAGAAAGAAATCCTGGCCGTTCAGGCACAGGATCGACTCTCATTCCGCGAGGCTAAGGACTTGGTCCTGGCGCGCCCGGCTCTGCCTGGGACGTCATATGCCTCAATAGTTAGAAAAGCACCCTCTGCTCCTGGCCCATCAAGGCTAACGAGCACGGTCGTTTCCGCGCCGATTCGGAGCCCTTCTGCGGGCTCTACTACACCCGGGCGCTCCCCTGGTAGAGCTGGCGGCAAAAAGGGTTCACACCCAGCCCCGGCTAAAACCAGGGCTCCCCCCTCTTCCCCCAGCGTGACCGTTTCCCGTAAGGCGAAACGGCCACGCGCCTCCACAGAGTCGTTAGACTCACAGGAGGCAACACCCCTGAAGATGGTCGCTAGGCCATCTTCCGGGGTTCCTAAAGCTGTTCCCCGAAAGGAGGACAGCAACAAAGGAGCTTCGGCCCCTTCGCCCACGCCCCGAGGTGGAGCGAGTGGCTCGGAGACGGTGGTTCCTCGAAAAGAGGGCCCCCCGCCTCCCAAGCCGCAACGCCCGCCTAAGGTTTCGAGGCGGAGGGAGGAAAAGACTCGCATGGCGAGCCCAACCTCCCCCAATAAGTCCTCGAAGGCGACAGCGCCTTCAGCGCTTTGTCCGGCCAACAGCGCCCGGGGTTCTGCCCCCGGGAAGCGTACGGCCATTCCCGTGAGGGTCTTCAATTCGAGGAGGGCCCCCGCGTCTCCTCCGAGCTAGGCCTGGAGGGCATATTCCTTCAATGGAATTGCCGTGGACTCCGGGCCAACTGGGAGGAGCTGCGGAGGCTCGCCTCGTCCCGTTCCCCATTAGCTATTTTTTTGCAGGAGACCATGCTAGGCGCGTGCCCGCGGCCTGCCCTCCCGGGGTATAAGGGTCTTGCGACCCCACCACCGCGGGATGGCCGGGCTGGGGGATGCGCGGTTTACACCCGGCATGATGTCTCCGTTCTTCCTTTCTCTTTAGATACCTCCTTTCAGGCAGTGGCTGTGCAGCTGCACCTGGATAGGAGGTATACTATCATTTCTGCGTACATTCCACCGTCAGCTGACTTCGACGCGGGGGACTTCCGCCGCGTCGTGGCACGGTTGCCGAGGCCCTATCTCTTGCTTGGAGATCTGAACGGCAGCATCCTCTCTGGGAAGATTACTCCATAAATCCCAGGGGACAAGTCCTTGCCGATCTGAACGAAGAGCTTGAGATGGGTGTCCTAAACGTGGATGAGTTTACGCATCACTGTCCGAGAACCGCTTCATTTTCTTGCCTTGACCTATCTTTGTGCTCTTCGGATGCACAGCCTGATTTTGATTGGGGGGTGGTCGATGACCTCCATGGTAGTGATCACTTTCCCATTCAAATATCCTTTTCAGGGCAACTGCCGCCTGAGAGACCACCTCGGTGGTGCTTGGCGCGGGCGCGGTGGCCTGCATTTCAGGAAATGACTGAATTCTCTATCTCAGTCGAGGAGTTTAGGTCGGTAGATGAGGCCGTTGAGTTCTTCTCCGGCAACCTCATCGCCGTGGGCCTGACTACTATTCCTAGGACGTCTGGCCGTTTTGCACACCGACCACTCCCATGGTGGTCGGCCGAGTGTGAAACGGCCCTGAAACAGAAGCGTTATGCCTACATGCGATATAAGCGCCGCCCGAACGATTTCACTGTCGCTGAATTTCGTCGGGCTAGGGCTAGGTTCCGGTATGTTTCGAAGCACGCCCGCCGCTCTTCTTGGCGGGCATACGTGTCTTCACTTAACGGGAAGACCCCTTTAGCTGAGGTGTGGAAGCGAGTCAAAAGGTTTCGGGGCAAGTTCTCGCAGGACCCCCCTCCTGTTCTCCAGGAGAATGGGACCGCAATCTCGGACCCCGCGTCCGTGGCGGAATCCTTAGCGACCGCTTTTTCCGCATTCTCTAGCCGTGATGCTGCTCCGCCAGCATTCAATGCACGTCGTGATGTCGCGGAAGGCCACCGGCTGGACTTTACCTCCAGAGGCGGAGAACCCTTCAACGACAAGTTTACTGTGAGTGAGTTGCGTTCCGCTCTCGCTTCGTGCGCGGACACCGCCCATGGTCCGGACGATGGCCCGTACGCCATGCTTCGACACCTGGGTGAGCGAGGCATGGCCTTTCTGTTAGATTTGTTCAACAGGATCTGGGTGGAGGGTCTTCTCCCAGACTCCTGGCGAATCGCTACTGTGCTCGCCTTTCGCAAGCCGGGGAGAGATCACTCTACTCCGACCGGTTTCCGTCCAATCTCTCTAACCTCTTGCGTGTGCAAGTTGATGGAGAAATTGGTAAATGTTAGATTAGCCTATTTCCTGGACAGCGGAGGCCATCTGTCTTCTGCACAGTGCGGCTTCCGTAAGTTCCACTCCACGTCGGATGCTCTGCTCCGACTGGAAAATGCCGTCTGCGAGGCTTTCCTTCGTAGACAGCACTACGCTACGGTGTTTTTTGATCTAGAGAAGGCCTATGATACCACATGGCGATACGGTATCATGGAGACTCTCCACACGATGGGGGCGAGGGGACGCCTCCCAATGTTTATATCTGAATTTTTGCGAGATCGTCGATTCCGCGTACGGGTGGGGGGAGCCCTCTCTGCCCCAAAGGAGCAGGAAGAGGGTGTCCCGCAGGGAAGTGTCCTCAGTGTCACACTCTTTGCCCTGAGCATCAACGGCATCACCTCGGTTCTGCCAGAAGATGTTCTCGCTACGCTCTACGTGGACGACCTTTCGATCTCTTTTGGCGCGGCCCAGATGCCAACTCTGGAGCGTCGACTCCAACAGGCATTGAACCGCGTCTCTCGCTATGCCGAAGCTTACAGGTTTCGGTTTTCTTCGGCCAAGACTAAGGTGGTGCACTTCTGCCGCCATCCACGGCTTCACCCCGACCCAGATTTGTTTCTTAATGGGGTGCGCCTGGATGTGGTTGAGTCGCACCGTTTCCTTGGTCTTGTATTCGACCGACGCCTCACCTGGGAGGCTCATATTCGCAGCCTTAGGGTCTCTTGTACCCGCGCCATGGACATTCTCCGTTCCGTGACGTTCAGCGCTTGGGGCGCTGATAGGGCTACTGCCTTACTTTTCTATCGATCCTTTGTTCGCTCGAAGCTCGACTACGGATGCGAGTTTTATGCATCCGCAGCCGAGCGTTTATTGCGGAAGGTGGATTCAATCCACCACACCGGCCTTCGCCTTGCGACCGGTGCCTTCCACACTTCCCCCATTGAGAGCCTGTTGGTCGATGCTGGGGAGATGCCACTCGCTCTGCGCCGCGTGCAGTGCATCACTCGCCTGTACGCGCGAGCCCGGCGCCTCCCTCAGTCGCCAACAGCTCTCACTGCATCCGCAGCTGATCTCGACGGTGCCTATGCCGCCGAGAGACGCCAGTCATACCCTAAGCCCTTTGGGTTTAGGCCCAGGAAACTCCTTCGAGAGGTAGATATAGCTCTCGGGCCGGTGGCGCCCCTGGTTCTGCCCAGGACGCCACCCTGGAGGGTACCACATTTGGCTATTTGTCGCCACGCCTCTGCTCCCAAAGCTTGTACTGCGCCGGGAGTATTGCGTTCGACCTTTTTGGAGCACACATCGTGTCACGCTGGTACCGTGCCAGTGTATACGGATGGCTCCAAGTCCCAAGAGGGGGTTGGCTTCCACGCCGTATCCCCTCTGTTTGAAGTCAGCGGGGCTCTACCAGGCGCTGCGTCTGTCTTCACGGCCGAGCTGGTGGCAATACACCACTCGGTACGGGAGATTACGCGACGTGCCCAGTTCGGAGACCGGATTGTGATCTATAGCGACTCACAAAGCGCCCTGAGTGCTCTCGGGGCATTGGAATCTCCGCATCCCCTGGTTCGCGATATCCGTGACGCCACGGTTTTGGCGAACCGGGCAGATGTCTAGATTATCTTCTGCTGGGTTCCTGGACATGTAGGAATTGCGGGGAATGAGCGCGCCGATGAGGGTGCCAAAGAGTCCGCGAGGACTCTGCGACCGGACCAGCGTTTCGCTCTTCCTCACACCGACTACATGGCAGGAATGCGGGCAGCTCTTCGGACTGCTTGGCAAAGAAGATGGGAGACGGTCGAAGGGAACTTAAAGTTGCATGCCATTGCGCCGCGACTGTTCCCATGGACCTATCCCCCAATGCCGCGGCGGCTTCAGGTTGCTTTCTGTCGTCTCCGAATCGGACACACTCGTGTGACGCATCGCTATCTGATGGAGCGCTCGCCTGCGCCCTATTGCAACGACTGCGTCGTCCCCCAGACTGTTCGGCACATTCTTGTCGAATGTCCCAGTCTGGGTGATCTTCGCGCACGACACCTGTCCCGGTACCGGGATGGGCGGGGTCGCTACCGCCTGTCCCTTGTGCTCGGGACGAGTGCGTGTACTTGACTGGTGGACTTATTGACTTTTTGGGGGAGGCCGGCCTTCTCCCTTTTATTTAACCTGATTTAATTGTTGTTGTTGTTTTTGTAATTGTTTTGTTATTGTTATTGTTATTTCTTTTTATTGTTTTCTGTTTAATTTTTTAAAGTAGCCTAAAACTAGGCTGTTTGTTTATGGCAACTTATGCCTTAGTCGGCAGTCGCCAGATAGCCCCTTAATTAAAAAAAAAAAAAATAGCTTCAAGAATTGGCCTACATACTTGTTGAAGGATACCTTTTGTCGTGATATACTTTTTTTTTTAAGTATGCTTTTGTCTAAGAGTGCTAATTTTATTGTTTTTTTAAGGAAGAGCCGCTGCAACACGTAAAGATATTGAGAAACTCACAAGAATTATCCCAAAATAAACATATTTTAAATTTAACAATTAACTATGACAAATAAACAGTAAACACATTTATATCCTCCTACTAAGCTAACCGAGGCTAACCCCGTTGGCACTTGGGCCTATTACAATATATCTTTAAGACAAAAATAAACAAATAGACTACACGTAAACACACCAATTGCCGATTAATTATTTTATCGCGCCTCTTTTTGATTGCGCAAAACATTAAATTAAATTACTCTGTTCTACTAGTAAATATGACATGGGTTCATGCACAATTGTTTCTACTTCCGTTAAATCGTGAAACTTAATAAACTCATACTATCGCAATATGCATATATGTTCTTTCTAACATACATGACAGAAGGAATCAGGGGTTGCCGGATGTCGCTGGAGGGCTTTTCTCGCGCTTTGGAGATTTGGAGTGGCCGATGGTAGGATTTCGTCGAGATGGAATGGAGGAAAAGAGGTGGGGGGGTCGGTCAACTTCTTATTGCAAGTTTGCCTCCTGTTACGTTAAGACGACGGAGAGAGTTACGTTGCTCCTCGCTCAAAGTGTCCTCTTCTGGATAATCTTGAAGCCTCTTTGTGTCTTATTCTTAAACGCCGGCTGCCCAACTAGTTTTGGGGTATACGAGGGGATTTTTACCGTAATTAACAAATGGAACCTCGTTGGGGCTTGGTTCTTCTCCTCTCACTCTTACGGAGCTTGGGATGTGAGAGTCACTTGTGTGTGAATAGGTTTTCTTTTCTCCAGTCAGACTTCTTCTAAGTCTGTAAAGGATTCTTCGGTATGGCACCGATACAAAACTTGATGTTTTATGTTAATTCGGCACTGGGGGGAAGGATAGATCTTCTCAATCTGATCCCTTTTCGACTCTCCTCGAATAATCTTGACTGGCTGAAGGATCGATCTTGGCGAACTGATCCTATGTCGTTCTCATCAAATAATCTTGACTGGTTGAAGGATCGATCTTCACGAACTTATCCTATGTCATTCTCACCGAATACTAATCTTTTCTCTTTCCTTCAGGGGCTTATTTATAGGCGGACCACCGCCCCATCTAAGGGGGAAGGGGCGAGGCCGCAGAGGGGAGCGCGAGTGGTGAGGTCGCATCTAGGAGAGCGAGGAGTGAAGAGGTTGGCAATGAGGTGCCCAAGTCGGCTTGTTAATTAGAAAGACCATCAACCGCCACCCTCCTTGGCATGCCTTCTGACTGGTACCGCTTTTTGGTGATATAACCACGGGCCTACAGATCTCGTAGGTAATTGGATCTTTTGAGCGTCGTTTAAGGGCCTTTGGTGCGTTCCTTAACACAGATGGTCGCTTCAACTACCTATGCAGCGGGGAGATCAAACAGGGTTGGCAGCTACTGTTATTCGCCGGCTACCGTTCTCACGAGTCTCCTCATGGGGCTCGCATCTCCGGCTTTTCCCACAAGCGGGGGATACTTTAATGTATATGTCCGCCTGGCCCTCCGGGAGGCTTAATGTTGCAATTCTTCTACAATACGAACTCTACATCATTTAATTTCATTTACTTTAGAAAAATAATCCGTGTTGCGTAAGTATTTGACACTGGAGCAACCAAAACGTTTTGGAATGCTATTGATAATTTGAGAATGTGGCCTAAGTCCAGCGGCAATTGATCCGGGAATTTGGTACACAGTCACCGACACGTCTCGCCATTACAAACATCCGTGACAAGTTTGAGACAAGGGGTTTTGCTCAAGAATGCACAAGCAAAGATCTGGACCGACGCAAATCTAGTACGAATGACTAAAACTCTGTTTTAGTGTTACAAAAATTAACTCGATCACCTCATAAATCAGTTAGGCAATGTATGCTCGTAAGACCGAGTTAGAAAATCATGTGTTCTCCGGATTGTAAAGTCGTCACGATGGAAGAGATACATTTCATGATTGTTCTACGTCATGCCGCAAAATGACCCTGATCACAGATTCGAGTTTTATGAATGGTTTCAGTCAATGGAAGCCAAAGACGTACAATTTGCCAACAAAATCGTGTGGTTCGATAAATTTATCTTCATGCTGAATGGCACATTAAATCGACATAACTCCAGGTATTGGTTACTTGATAGTCACCACGTTTATGTATGTTAATTTAACAGGATTAACAATACCTATAGTGTAATTTATTATTCAAGGGTTTGAATGCACCATTTTTCTTTAATTAAACACTTACGGTCACGCATATCTCGCCATGCTTCGGACAGAAATACCTGTACATCGGACTCTCTTTGGAAACAGTGACTTTTACTTTTAACAAGCTAGAGGTCTTTCCCCTCCATTCTCATTATGATGTCAGAAGGTACCCCAATGAAACGTTGCCTAAGCGTTAGGACGAAATGGAAGTATTGAGGATCCTGCTCCACGTTCGCTGGACTAGACCACTTGATTTTTATACTTGTGATCTACTTGAAGGATGCAGTTTATGGTACGAGACGAACACATGAAACATGCAATTAAGGAAAATTGGGGGGCCATTACACCACTCACTTTGTGAATCAGTTAGTCGACGAATTCAGAAGTGCATTCGTGCTGCTGGAGAACTTTTTGATCACTTGGCTTAATTAATTTTTATATACACACACCAGACAATGGCTTCGCTACTAAGATTAAAATTTAAAATCTATAAAATGCAGCCATGGTTAAATTTTTATAAATTTCCTAAACTTCGCTAATTAGAATAATTTTAAAAAGGAACTCTAAACTAAATTCCCCCCCCTCCTTTCAAAATATCACCTTGTTAAAATATAGTTATAGAAGAAGATATATAAAAATAAATTTTCTGAACTTCACCATTTGTAATTCTTTGGGTTTTAAAAAAATTCACAATGGTGAAGTTCAGAAAATTTATTTTTATATATCTTCTATTCTATAACTCTATATTTTAGTAACGTGATATTTTGAAAGGGGGGAAATTTAGTTTAGAGTTCCTTTTTAAAATTATTATAATTAGCGAAGTTTAGGAAATTTATAAAAATTTAACCATAACTGCTTATTTTAGATTTTAAATTTTAATCTGAGTAGTGAAGCACAAGCGCCCCCCGTAAGAGGGGGGGGGGCGAAGCCATTGCCTGGTCTTCCATTAAATTGCAAAAATTTATCTCCCTAAATGGGAGAAAAGGAAAGATGAAGCAAAATACTTTTATTTTTTATTATAATCTAGCATACCACAGTACACAAAGTAGTAATTAAATTTAGATCCGAATCCTTGTATAAATATTTTAATTTTAGGGGGAAAAAAATTATTTCCATTAAGTCCGATTAAGTCTTTAAAGCAGAAGAGGGAGGCTCTAGTGAGGATGGTTGTGTTCTTCAAAGACGCCATCAAGAATGGCTCTATTTGTATCTACATAAGTGTGAATTAGGGCATTGTCCTGGAAAAACCTTAAACGATAAGACATTCATGTATCTAGATGATTCATTCTCTTTTATTGTCAAGACGTGAACGTTTTTGGACCTATAAGGAAAACAGGTTCCGCTAGTACCAAATTCAATGGCCCACTACACTCTCAGAACAAGTATTTGGAAACTATTCATGACCCAACCGTAGGATTAGACCAATTAACTCGTTAATAATCTGCTTATCCTGAAAGATTCCTGAACTGTACTCCAGATAAATTTTAGGCTGCTATAGGTTTATTCTTGAATTGACTCTACGCCGGTTTCAAAGGTATGAATTGTCACCAGATGGCAACCCGGAGTTTGTATTGTATTTATTAAAAATAATAAAGCAAAATCCATCGAGGAGGGTCTTTGCCAGAAAGACTCGAGAGATTGGTCGAAGAAGTGAAAATGTTAGAGCAAGTGAAAATGGGTGTGAGGTGGCATCGACTGAATAGACTATGGAGAAAAAGTATTGAAGATGAAAGGTGAAAACTACCCTAATATTCTAGCTTTTTAGACGTGGTGGTTGAGAAGGACTCTCACACTGTTTGCAGAGAACATATGAACAAATCAAGCATCGACAGCTACTCTTATGCATTTGTGAAGATGAATAAAATGGCTGTGTTCCGCATGAGCTGGTACGAGACCCCTAAAATTGCTGCCGTGAAACCGCCTCGGCCGAATCAAAATGATCATTGACGTGTGATGATAAATGGACTCCGACAATCTTAATGATCTCCACAATGACTCGATACAAAGGCCCCCCGCCCTTAAGCATTTCTTTAGCTTCAAAGTCCAGGACAAGATCATGTATAGTGAACAGCAGCTGACATAATTCACTACACTTTGTTGAATCATGTCAACAAGATGAAATCTATCTAAATTTATGAAGGAGACGATCAGATTTAGTCACCCGAAATGGTTCCTATTATCCTTCATTTTAATGCTCGTCCTCGTATGTCAAGGGTGACATATAAAATGAGCAAGTTGGGAATCTGTTTTTCTCATCGATCTCATTCCCCGAACCTTTCTCCTAAAGGGTACCTTGTTTTTTATCCTCTGTGGTAACGATTTTGAACAGCATCCGTTTCCAACTGCTGAAAATGTATTCAAAGATCGGTATAAGAACTGCATTACATGGGCATACTAACCTTCCTCGTTGCTCGTTTTCAAGTGTGTGGAAGTAAGTGATACTTGAACTAGTAGATTTCTCGTTTCACGGTTTTATCTTAACTTCCCTGAGAATTCCACTGATTGGACAAGGTTCTCCCGTAAATCTAGCATTTCATCTGTAGACCTTGCCTAGGTGCGCAGATATCGGGCACGTCATAAATGGTGTTATGTCTGGTTCCTGGTACTTGATTCTGGTTGTGAGTGCATCACAACTTTGCCAGGAGAAGTATTGTTTGTGTGTGAGGACCTAATTTCGAGGCCTTCTTGACAACTCAAATGAAAATTCCCGGTCAATTCGGAAGAATTGAGAAACGTAAGAACTACATTTGATACCAGGCCTCATAAATCCGTAATTCTTGGGGGATTGTGGTACATATCTGTACCAAATTTATAAATTCTAACGTTATGAATTATATGCAGGCATGAGCTTGCCATTGTTGCTAGGATGAAGAAATGTTGGACGTGGTAGAACGAAGATCTATTAAGCTCCTCTCTGGGATCTCTAGACTTTCCATGAAGAGTGGTGCCACAAACTGAGTCTACCTAATTTCGGTTAAAATAGAGGCTTAGGTAGGACATGATTTGGGTATATAAAATACTTCTGGCTAAAAATAAAGTTGTTTGTCCACAGTGATATGAGGACATCGTTTTTTAAGTAATAAAAATCGCTAATTCATGTAATGGCTTGCCACCAGTGAAGGTTAATCGTATCCCATTGACTTTAAAAATAAACTAGATAAGTGCAGGGTGGGGCATAAAGATCTTCCACATCTGGAGTGGGCATTGTGCGGGCTGTAGTGGCGGTTTAGAGAGACAGGGCAGGTCTCGAGTGCATTTATGTATTTTTTAGAAATATAATCAGTTTATTCTACATAATATTTTAGGCATTCAAAATGTGGGGGATCCTTATTGTATTTAGATGGGCTACATTTTGGGGACATGTTGGATAGATGAATAACTATACATATGTTGACATATGTTTGGGTGTGGTGTGGGGCAGGAGTCTTTTGTACCCTGGTACCTCTTTTCCTCCTTAGGACCTCTACAATATAGGGGTTCGATCAGGCTAATTTGAAGTATATCTGCTGCCAAGGGTTAAATAACTCTATTATAAAATGAAAACTAACGAAGTCATCTCCAGAAAGTGTTTTTTAAGAGATTCATAGAGAAATCGGTGAGGTTGGGAAATTGAAAATATGTGGAATGTGAATAGCCTGCGCAGTTAGGTGGTTATCAGAAGAGCGCGCAGTTCTTCTGAAATGTCCGTTTCTTTTTTAACCCCATTCTTTTTCCTACACGTTTAATCTTCGCCCCCACCCTACTCTTTTCTTACACACCATGTGCACTTATGCCACGAATATATGTGCCAGGGACACCCGCTCCTTAACGATTTCATTGGTCACTGACGTCACATCATGGAAGATTTTGTGACGTCATACTATGACTCGGCTAAGACCACCGATATGTGTGAATGTCTACTCAAGTAAAAAAGACCCCTCGTTACAATTAACAGGTTTAGAGGGCTTTGCGTAGATAACTAAAGAAAACTACACCTCGCTCTCATACGACCAATCACTTACCCGATAATTCCAACCCATACGTTAGCCAAGACTGAAAAAAAAGGCCTGAGGAGGCACCCACGGAGAACAAAGGCTCGAATTCTGAAAAGTAATATTAAAATGTATCATAAAAAAACACAACAAAAAACGAGAGCGTTTACCAGGCAACCTGGTACAATTATTGTCATCATAACCTCTCTCATTTACTTTAACCTATTACACAGTATTTCTAATTATCCCTCTTCTTCACTCATTCCACCATTAAAATCATCACAATCCCAATGTATAAAGGCGGTCTTGGCTCGGCCGCCTGAATTTATGACGTTGCACGATGGCTCTGGCTGGCGGCTTTGCGTCCGAACGATACGACCCGCAACGCTCCTTTCACCCTCCCGTATGTCCGATTGCATTGCCCCCCTCCCCCCGTTCGGGGCCATTTAAAAGGGGGGAGGGGGGGAATGGGAAGAGATGATTAATGAAAGTAGGAAAATATCCGAGAAATATCGAGTATTTTGAGGACTGCGACGCCATAACTAACTTCGTTAATCCAATATATTCTGAACTCCCTTTATTTCTTCTCAGCGCTGTGCCTCCGTTGGATTACACGGGAATTTAAAGGAACTTTAGAATGGTGCCAATTAGTAAGGTTAGAGGCGCTCTGAAGGCCAATCCCCTATAGACCCGGCGGGGGGGGGGGGAGGGTCTATATCTCCTAAGTGGCCTATGCCCATCCAACCCGCGCCCAAAAGCCCAAATAGGCTTCCTTTCGTCTCCGTGATTGGAGCATCGCTCTTTTGGGGTTCGAATAGGACCCCACTTTTCCGGTTGGATATATTTATATTCCCCGTTAGGTTAAGGTAGTGCTGTATAAAAAAAGGGGCGAACACCGACGAGGGCATCGGTAGAAAATGCTTTGAAATATTTGCGGTAGTTAGGAAATTAAAGAAAGTTGGCGGATTTTTTTTTATAGCGCCCATCTGGCGGCCCTTACCAAGGGCATAAGTCGCCTCAATTAATTTTCATTCTAATGCTAAGATAAATACAAATAAAAACACAATAAAAAGAATAAAAAACCCAAAGCCAACTAAAAAAAACAGAAGCGAAAAGAAGGAAGCACGCTCAGCGTCGGTGTGAGGTCCCCCCCACCCCCCTGCGCAATTCTGCGGAAGATAAATAGGGAGGAGTAGATACGGGCGTGTGCGGAATCTCCTTAACCTCCCTACTTTTATTACCAAGGCTCGAGCCCCCTTTCTCATGGAGGTTAAGGAACAAGGAAGGTTAGGTCAGTTCACGCGAGGAAGTCATTTAAATTTGTTTACTGAATTTCTAAGATTTTAAATTTCCGACTTTTTATGAATTGAAAACAAACAAACGCGGATGTTCGAGTTGAGAATGCAACACAAATTCGTACGTGAGAACACAGAGTGAACCCAACTGACGAACTATGGTGAAATGAGGGACCTGTTTTCTGGGAAGTCAGTCGAAACATTTCGTGTACATGTGGAATCAGGTTCGCACCATCGTGTGCGTGTGTGTGTATGCACCCTGGACTTCGACGAGGCGTGTGTACTCACCCACCCACTCTCCATACCCGTCGGTTCACTTTCCATATTTTTACTTTCTATCGAAAGGTGATCACATATCGCATCCTAGCCCCCTCCCCCCCTCCCCCACACACAGACCTACAAACATTCACTCATTTGTTGCGCACATATCCACACCCATTACACACGCGCACACTCAAGCATTCACTCATTTGTTGCAGACATTCATACGCACACTCAAGCATGCGCTCATTTTTGCACACATTCACGTGTATCACTCACACAACATTCACTCATTTGCCGCACACATACCATACTCTCCCTCACGCGTTGTTTAGTTCCCTATATTCATACATACATAGACCGGTCACTAAGACGTACATACTACTCTAAAACCATGTGTATTGTTCTCACATTTGGGGGGTATTTACACACATCATTACGTGCACATGCACGCACACACCTCTCCTGTCAAGTTTCAAATATATTTTGTTCAGTCTGTCAATGGGGAGGGGGCCGTGTTCCTGTCTCCCCTACCCCACCTCCCCCAAACTTATAGGGGCGAGGTGCCCCCGAACGATGTGCCTTATTAATATTACTTAAAACTAGGAGATGACTAACGAGGTCATATCAGCCAGAAAGTGGTGAATAATGGAGAAGTGAAAATGTGTGGAAGAATAATACCCTCTGATCCACCTGCAGGCGTTGAGGCATGAAGGGCATCCAAATCCTCCAAGTGTTAGCTGCAGCATGGTTGCCCATGGCCTGGCACCCATCTCTACGGACGATTTAGGAGCGAAACCCAGGGGGGTGGGGGGCATTGCCTCCAGATAGTTTGTAGGGGTTCGTGACGAAAACGGCGAAGTTGAAGTATGTGAAAATGTGTAAACCGGATATTCTTCCCCACATACACACTATGAGACTACTAGGGGTAGCCGGGAAAGTGCGCAAATCTCCATAAACCCACCCTGATGCTGTGAGGATGTGAGAAGAGAGGGTGGATTGTGTTGGTGGGTCCGTCTGGTCATTGGAACCCCACATTATGGGTCAAGATCCCCCCACCCTCCTTCCTTGCAGATCCCCACCGATCCCCCAAATGTTCCCTGCTCAAATATCCAATATATAAGTGGGTGTGGCATCCCATACATTCACTATTCATTCATTCGCCCTCCCACCTTGTCTTTCATTCCCCCTACCCCTTCCCCCGGGAGAACTGGAAAATGATTCGCCGGGTACCGTATTCGTTTTCATTTTGGGGGGACAGTCTCGCTCGCTCTTCCTCTTCCCATTATTTATCATTACTATTTGTTGCTGTTGCAGTTTTGTAATAGTTGCCGTTGTAATACGAGCCTCGTCGACGTCCTATCTCAATTACTCGAGTAGTAATCCAACGAGGGATTTACTCAATTGGCAATGAAAAGGGGTTAGGGCAAATAGGTAGAATACATGAGAAAATGTACTTGGACCTCCTGAATTGAGTTGGTACTAAAGAGTACAATGGCTTAGAAATGCGAACAAGTCCTCGGGTGGGGGATGCCTCGATACGTATCTCGCGACCTACCCCGGGTAGGGGTGAAGTATCTATGGAACCCCGAAACGGAAAAGAGTTCGTTGGTGGGTCCTTCTGTGCTTATTGGGTCGAACTTATATAAAATGTGGCTGGCCCTCGTCAATTCCCCAATCCCCCCGAGTGCCAATGGTCTATATACCTGAGGGAGAGGCAGCTTTCGTTCGTTTTCCCGTCAAATTTTGGTGAAATTGATCCTTGCGTCTTGCGCGCGCATAACCACACGCTCCTCGGTGTCCGCAGTTAAAGGGTATGAGGCTTGCTCGTTAACCCTTAAAGCGCCACGCTAAGAAAAAGGAGGACCCCTTCAGCGCCGGAGAAAAACTATCGTTAGGAATACAATGGAAGTTTCCATTGTCCTAAAACAATCTGAGGACCATTTGGTGTGAGTGGCGGTTTAGGGGTTAAAAATGGGATCATTGTTGCGGGCGGATCGGACAGTCGTATCTAAAAGGACATAGAATGGCAGAGAAATCACTCTAGCTTGCGTTGGTAGGGTGGGGTCAGAGGATTTAGGGAAGTAACCCCCCCTCTCCCTGTGTATTGCAACAGGCCTGTACAAATGCAGTAACGCCAAGAATACCCATAAATAAATCGTTTAGAAAACGACCTGTGTGGGTGCAGCGATAAATATTTGTTTATATATTTCCTGGTTTATTGGATTTGATTAGTTTCGCTATTCAGTTTATTTCGCAAGCATGTACACATATATGCACACATTCAATGAAATGTAAGTAGAAAGCAAACAACATAGAACCCTTATCGGTTTCTGATAAGAGAGCTATGTATTAGGCCGTCCCATAAGTAATGCGGCCTTCTTTTTTTCGTGTGATTATTTTATGGCTATAAATTAAACAAGTGATTGAAGTTAATTTTATTTAAATAACTCATTTATTAATTTAATGGCTAACATAATTTCCACCACTTTCTACTAACCTTTTCAATCCCATGTTTGTAAAAATCGTTTGACTTCGATTTAAAAAAAAAAGTTAAGGTTGCTTTGACCTCTCTTGCTATTGACATCTTCATTCTCTTCAGGTGATTCGTTAAACTCTCCAAAAGCTAGTATCTGATGGGGCTAAGTTGAGTGAGTTCCTAATCTAAATTGTTAAACTTTTGTGCGGTATTTCGTGCGAAGTGAGGTTGCGCGTTGTCTTGAGGAAAGAGCACTATTAATTAATGCCTAGCCTTTTTCTTCTTGAAGTAGTGCACCGTAAACGGTCCATCTGAGTACAGTAAACCTCTTTGGTGATAACTAATTTGGGCCAACAAGTTCAAAAATGCTTTAGGGCCAGTCATATACCACCAAACGCCACAAGAGAATCTTCCATGGATGAGGATCCTGTTTCAGCTGGTGTATTATTGGTTTACACCCAGTACTCTACATAACTCACTTTTCGTCTCTTGTAACAATCCTACTAAAAAAAAACCTGGTTCACTTTTTGGTCTATTATTTCTATCCATAAAATAATGATCAACATGAACAGAAATACTGCATTACTTATGAGATGATATATGATATATATATATATATATATATATATATATATATATATATATATATATATATATATATATATATATATAAATAAAGACCTCCCCGTCCCCCAAATTATTTTGAGTCATGCTTATATTTGTATCAGTATTGTTAACATTCTGCCGTTGCCACTTCCGTTATTCCACTTCAAAGGACGGTAGGAAAAGTGACTGTGAATGAAATATTCCTTTCCTTAATTTGAAAGGGAAAGGGTTGCCATGGTGACGCACCTCGAGGACAAAGCAAAGCCGTCCTGAGAAATTGTTTACTATGGTAACTCATTTTTCTCGAACGCCTGCATGATTTTATCTTACAAGTTTTGTTCGCATCTCGGTTCACGACTCACGAGTCTTTCGGGAGGTTTGGGCGCGCTCTAACGAACTCATAAACCCTTGCGGGTGGGGGGACAACTATCCCCCATAAATCGCATTACCCCCAATCAACTACGTAAGTCGAGAAATAGGCATCTCTGTAATTTCGGAACCTGTGCCCTCGTAAGTGGGCGCTAAAAGGTAGCTTACAAAAGTGAACTCTTTAATTTTGTTTTAAGTCGCATCTTCATACCTACATGTGTATGTCGGTTGTATGCGGAATGAACGCATGCGTGTGTATGTAAATCACTTTGCGTGCCCCCCGAGGCACAAAAGCGAAGCATGGTAATCGTGCGACACGCTACAGAACACACAACTTTCACCCAACTGGACTATTACACATATACGTTCATACACGCACGTACACACGAAGATGGAGAACTCGATGTCACAAATAAGAAAAAAACCGAAAATGAAACAAAAACAATGAAATCGATAGAATATTAAAAATAAATTAGTGATTCAAATTTGACGCCGAGTTCACCACTTCCCCCACACTCGGCCGACCCCCTCCCCTCGGTATGGGGTGAAATGGCCGAAATTTCTATTTTATGTAGTTTATTCTTCCAAGTAGTCTCCTCTTTGTACTGCTCGGGCTCTATACTCCGCGCACAAACCATTTGGGAGGAAATGCCTTCTTTGGTTCTCTGTGCGTGAGAGAGGGTATATGTCTGTGTGTGTGGTGGTAAGGTGGGGGGGGGGTTAGAAGCTTTATGTGAAAAGGATGGTATATGTTTGTGTTAGTAAATATCTGTGTGTTGTGTATGTGTGTGTGTGTGTGTGTGTGAGAGAGAGAGAGAGAGAGAGAGAGAGAGAGAGAGAGAGAGAGAGAGCGAAAGAGGACGTCTCCCGTCCGTGCCCCGAGTACACATGGGGAAGGTGTCTCACTGACTTGATTCCATTTTTTGACCGGGTGGGGAAACTGGTGCTTCCCCCCCCTTTACCCATGTGCATCTTCTTTATCTAAGAATATCGAGTCCTTATTTCCTCTGAGTGTTGAAG